>OU015748.1:78177167-78216440 GCA_907169655.1 Acomys percivali | reverse complement strand
GCTCTTGGCATCTTTGGCATCCAACAAAGACAGACATCCTCAGGAAGAGAGAATCTGTGAAGTGAAAGAATGAACCACCCCATCCCTGTCACTCTGGTGACTGTGTATAGCCTGAGCAGCACTGAGCTACCTAAAGAAGGAAGCATCTACACATCTGCCTCAGTAGTTCCTCATGAATGCCTGTCACCAAGTGTCTCCTCTGCATTTGCTCTAAGGGGACCCTATTTACAAACTCAGCCTCTATTCCAGAAAATTTACCATCCATTCAGTAATTCTCCCATTTCTGTCTCTAAGCATGCGGATCCATCTCCAAATGTGTATGGTGATTCTGCATTTGCTCATCATTCTGTCAAGCTACAGAGTAACTAGAGGAAGAGGGTATATTGTACAAATTCCACTCCACTCAACCTCTGTCAATGGAATAGAACCAAAAGTTCATGTCCCTTGATCTCATGGACTCTGCCTGAGTGTAGCATTAGACCACAGTGAAGCTGGCCAGCTCTTAAGATCATCAGAGACTTTTTTTCTCATACATCTCTCTAAGAACATGTTCCAGATCGAGGCTGGGAGGTCTAGGGGTATAACTATTATTGTGTGTTTATAGCCAATTCCTCTAGCTTCAGGGAGCAAGCGGGGCTTTGAGCATGGACCAGGAGGTAACAAGGGGGAAAGTAACCATGACAACTACTGTCTCTTTTCAAGGAGCTGCCTCACTCAGTGTTCAGGCAATGTAGATGCTCATTAGATAGACATCTTGAGTGCAAACAACTCAGTTTTGCTTTGGCATTTGGGTATTTAGAATTATTTGAATTTCGCAAATGTTGCTAAGACAATTCTCAGCTTTTCAGTGTTACCCAGACATCAACCCCAATCCCATAGAAAAGACTGAAGTGTGGATCTCTGTGTGGGATCTTGTACCCTCCTTTTCTACACCCAGTAAGACTTCTGAAGTTACTTCTGGCTCTTCTGTGTTAGCTTGCCATCACTTAGCAAACACTTGAAATAATCAGATTATGAAAGAGTAATGGCTTATTTTGGGGAACCACCTAAGGATGGGTTGACACCATCATTTGAGGATCTACAGTGAAACAACACATCATGTCTAGAGCGGAGAACAGGAAAAGCACTCCCTCATGGCCAGGAAGCAAGAGAGAGGATAGGAATTGTCCTTACTGTTCTTCCAGGGCACACCTCCAATGATCAGAGTCAGCCAGTCACCTTTCTGGGTACATGGACTTGTGAGGGACACTCAAGGTCCCAGTCATAGCAAGCTCGCTGCTAAATTCATTTCAAAGCTCCCTCTTCACTCCACCCCAGTAGCCTCCTCTCTCTCCTCTTCCTTGTCATGCTAGCTGCCTCCACCATGAGATCTGTCAGTTAAACCTTCCAAAGTATCACCCAAAGCAGCCACAGGTGATAGTTTAAGTAACAAGTTTCCCTTTAGGGTGTGTACTACCAGCATCCCATTTGCTGGCCCATAGCTCACTCTCCCCTGTTGGGTGTTTGAATACTGGTTGCAGTTGCTCCTTTTACTAGTTTAACTTTAGCATGCATCAGTTCTCAGCTAATCGTATCTGTTTTAAAAGAGATAATCCTTAGTGTGAAAACTCACATTTCAAACAAAAAAAACAAAAAAACAAAAAAACAAAAAACAGAAATGTTACATTCTAACAGTGTTCGCTACTATAGCAAATTTAACATGAACTCATGTTTATTTATTTGCTATATTTATTGATAACACATGTTAATGCCTGCCAGTCGCTGACTTTCCTGTAACTACAGTGATGTTCTGGTCTGATGGGCCTCAGTAGATGAAAGGCTTCGTGCTGTACATCTTGCCCACATCAACCTATATTCCAGGAGTGTCCTGCTGTAGATAAACTGCCAGGCAGTATTCTGAGGAGTCTGACTTCAGCAGGATAAGGAGATAAGACTACACCAGTTCTATCCCATGCTAAAATCCTTTCTGATAACATAAGGCACTGGCCAACAGTCAAGCAGTCAATGTGGGATTTGAGATTTGAGTACAAAATCCGAGTCTGTACCCTTCCCCAATCAGCACATTCCAGTATGTTATGAAGCATGGAACACTCACTCTGGATTGCACAGTGACTAGTCCGTCACAAGGCATCCTTCACGAGTCAGCTGAGCCTTGGGATAGAAATGAAACGCATAAACCAGCCCTTCACACATCATCAGACAAGATGGGCATACAGGATCTGCTCTCTGGCAATCACCTGCTAAGGAGAGAACACCAAAAAGAATGAAGTGAGCTTGAAACATTTTTGGATGCTTAGGATTGTGGTGAATGCTTGGTGTCAACATGCCTAAAACAGCAGGCTTTGATAGTGCCAAAGTGAGCTGGGCACTAGGCCATGTAGAACAGAGGTTTGTGCTTAGCTGGGCCAGGTAATGGGTCAGGCAGGAGTTGACAGGAATCAGCAGGTAGCCAAGTGCAGATGATTCCTTAGGGGCAGCCTTAGGGCATGAGTGACTGTATCCCAGTAGAATAGAATGCCCATACAGGGTTCCTGAGAACCTGGGAACAGCAGGATCAAATTTGTATTTGTAAAACATCCTGGGGTGCTATTTCTCATAGAATCTTCCATGATAAGCCTTTGTGAGATAAGTTTTGGGTAATTTTTGCTTGCTTTTTCCTGTCTCCCAATGACACATTTTAAATGCAATTATCTTCTTCAGGAGGAAGAGCTGAGGAAAAGTGGAGAAGCAAAGTACTTCCACCTCAATGACGACCTGCACGTGCTCATTGAAGTGTTTGCTCCCCCAGCAGAAGCTTATGCCCGGATGGGGCATGCCTTGGAAGAGATCAAGAAGTTCCTCATCCCCGTTAGTACTTTTTTTTTTTTTTAAACCAATCATTGACTTGCATTTTAAGGTTGAGTCTTTACCCGAACCCTTGCTGATCTGGCTCCTCTTTCTTGTACAGCTCTGTTTTCAGCGCTGCCTTTTTGTTGTGTATCGTGGACTTCACAGTATCCTGTATGAGAATTACTTTACATGGTTTTTCAACTCATTTCCCTTTAAAGCAATGGAATCTTAGACCGATTACGTATTATCACCAAGTTTATGACTAAAACCTTGGAAGAGCAGAATCAGTAGCTCAGATTTGGGAAGTCCAAGAAAAGTTTTTATGTGATTCTGAAGATGCCGTACCAACTTCATGTTGTCCTTTAGTCATTAGTGTCCTCCCTATGCCTGGCCTGTGCTTGGTGTGGGTCATAAAAACCTAACTAAAAGCCACCTCTGTCCGCTTTAGGAATGTGTCATTTATGGGAAAGTAGAAACCTTGGTTGGATGGTTGAGTAGCATGCAGACACATCGGTGATGCTCGGGGTGCAAAGGCTTTGAGGGGTGTGCTCTCCTGGGTGTCACCTTTGAAAGCCAGATATTGCCATGAAAATCACGATTTAAAAGGAGCATGTCCCTACCTTTGTTTTGAAAGGTAATCTAAGTGTTTGTGTGTTAGTGGTGAGAAGCACCGATTTCTTGCATTCTCATGATAAACTAAATACTCTGACGCTGTAGACACTTACTATAGAAAGGCTGGCACATCTCCCAGACAACTGTCCACACTGAGACTGTCCTCAGAAGTCCTGGCCTCTGCTGGGAGAGTGACATATACAGAATTGAACTATGATTCTATCTGCTGTCAAGAAACCAACTATGAAGTCTGGTTTTCACTCATCAGGTCACTCCACTGAGCTACCTCCCCAGCCTTGTCTCAGAACAGTGCTCACTGTGTGGTAGGCACTTGTAAACCAGTGATGACTGTCTCTTCCCGCTAGAATGTGCAGTTTGATAGAGAGGCCTATGGGAATCTTATATTCACATCGATGACTTACACTGGACCTGTGGCACAGCGGGCAGGTTCCTTCTTCCGCAGATAGCCATGGTGGTACTTTCCATCCATGGCCTTTACAATCCTCCGTTAGGAGGTAGGGTCTTATTTTTCTAATCTAGAATCTGGACTGGCTAAAAATTCATCTCTCTAAACCAAAGTTACTAGTATCTTTTTTTAAATGCTTAATGGTATTCTTTCATTTAATGACCTTTTGCCAGGTGTGATGATGATACATGCCTTTCTACTCTGTACTTGGGTGGCAGGAAGATCTCTGTTAGTTCACAGCCAGTCTGGCCTACATACCAAGTTCCAGGCCGTCCAGGGCTTCATAGTGAGATACTGTTCCAAAAAAAAAGAGAGAGAGAGAGAGAGACATCATAAGATTCTTTTCATTTAAGTCCCTTTGTATTGATTTTTATGTATGGTATGAGAGTAGAATCGAAAGCTGACTTTCTCTGTTGCCAGAAGAGGGTGTTGGATCCTCTGGATCCTGAAGATTGTGAGCTTCTGGGAGAGTGTTGGGAACCCAGCCCTGCAAGAGCAACAAAAACTCATAAACTGCTGAACCATCTCTCCAGCCTCATTTCTCAGTTTTTTATGTTTTCTGATATGGTTGCGAATGGAACATTTATTTAGAGGTACAATTGATTTTCTTCATATTGATTTTGCTCTTTGACCTTACTGGACAGTTTTGCAGTTTCTAGAGCATATTTTTTTTTTTTTAAAATAGAGGCATCAGGAAGATTAAATAATATCCTAGTTAATGGAATTATTAGGATTCACTGACATTCCTATCACACTGTTACCAGAGACCACTCCTGGCATTTGAGGGGCCTGTGACATTTTCCTTGGCGTCCTTTGCCGTGCTCCCCCACATGGTTTCCGACTTGGGATGATCCTGTAGTTTTCCTCCTTTATTCTACTAATAATAGCACATCACATTAGTTGATTTGTTTTGTAAAGCTAAGCTAGCATTTACTCCTTTTTTATATGCTGTCCTCTTCACTTGTTGCAAGATATTGTTCACTGTTAGTTTGGTAAAGTTTGCACATTAGTAACTCCGAGAGACTGGCTTATAGGATGTGTTTTCACACTTGTCCTTCCTGGTGTTACTCTCTGTGTAAATGGAGATGCCTCTCAGTAATTTTTTTTAGCTTAAGGAACTAACTTTAGTCTTTCTTGTAATGTATATCAGCTTCTGTCTTGATTTTCTGAGAGTGGGCTTACTTGGTCTACGTGAAGAGTGCACTTATAAATGTTGGTTGACAATTGGTACCTACCATCCTTTGGCTGTGTCTCTGCATGTCTTCGTGGCCCCTAACTTGTAATGAGCCCAGAAGTCCCTTTGCTTCTGGCCATGACACTTGGGGTTTTTTGCTGTGTCTAGAATTTGGTTTTGAGCATTTTGTCCATCACCTGCCAGCAAGATGATGATGCCTACTTTCTTTACATGTAGGGTGTTTTCAGGCGTTATTTCTTTGCGTTTTCTTTCTCTTCCTGCCCTCCACCCAGAATGACCTGCCCTTAATTGCATCTTGGCATGCCTGCTCCTTTCCTCCTCCGCTGTTTGTCAGATGGGCTTGTTTAGATGGCTTTTGTTTTGGGCTCCCTAATTCCGTCATCTCTGTTGCGCTGGTGGCTTCCCTGGGGACACTATACAGCAGTGACTTTACGTTAGCATCTCTTCTTCTGCAAGTGTAACACTTGGGTCCTCTTCAACATAGTTACCTTTGCCTGCTTTTCCCCTACAAGAATGGCTCACATTTTTGTGTATCCTTTTATTTGTTGGTACTAGAAAATGCTAGAATTTAAATAATGTCCCAAAGCAAATATGAATTTTGAGCAATTCGCTTACAAAAAAAAGCTGCTGTTGCTGATATTTTATCTTCCCTTTCTCTTGTAATTATGTTAAACTAAATCCACAAACTCTGTGCCCTTCATGTTTTCTAGCTGCCATCATGTGTGTTATGTCTTTCTAGCTTGATTTTAGCTTTTTCTGCCCTTCTAGAAAACAACATGCTGTGTCCAAGTGGCTTAGTTGTAACCACTGGATGGCCAGAGGCTGTGTGCTCAGGGCCTGTTTTATTGTGATTCCCCTGTTGGTGTGCACTGTGTAATGCAGAGTGGCCCCTTTTCATGTCTACCCTGGCATTTCGCTCCCACTGGTCTTCCTTGGAGTCTCCTCTGCACAGACTCACGGGCAAGTAAGCACGAGAGCCTATCAAGATCTTGCCTGGTTCATTTCTGGGCTCTGATATGTTTGCCTCTCCTGAGCTGAGGTGTTGCTTGCCTCACTGGAGGGGGCGGTATCAGGGCTTGTTGAAATTTTTGCTGCTATTGTTGTTGTTGCTGGCATGGGACACTTTATTCTTTAATCCAGAATAAGTGAGATGTCTCCTCAGCAGAGCTAAGGGTTTTTCATATTTGGACTGAGGAGAAGGAGGAGTGATGGCATCTCAGGCAAGAATGTTGCAGACTCTACTTTTATTACCCTCAATTTAGGTATTTTTCATGAGTGATTTTATTGTATTTTCATTTTAGGGCTTGAATCCATCCTAAGACTCTTCACATGTTGTCTTTGAACCATTTTACTTTCGTTGTTCTTCATAAGGACACTTTCCTTAGTTATTAAAAAATAAGATCTCTACTTATTATTTTATGTTTCTTAAAATTTATGTGATTTTGTACATTTTTTCCTGTGAGGATATGTAAAGTTTTATGACACTATTTTTATTTCTGTGTTATATCATGTTCTCATTCCAGAGTTTATTTAGCTGGTCTTTAAATAATAAGCATTAAAGTTATTTTCTATAGATACAGTGTCTTTAGTGATCCCAGGAAAAACTTGAACATAAATATTGTGATTTCTTTGGCAAATGATTGTGACTAGTAAGTTAATGACAGAGAAGACATTGGATTCTAATGTTACTTTTTATACTTAGGATTCTTCTTTTTAAATTTCTTGAACTGTAGGTGTGTGTGTGTGTGTGTGTGTGTGTGTGTGTGTGTGTGTGTGTGTGTATGTACACCATGGAATAACTTGCAAGAGTCAGTCTTCTCCTTCCACCATATGGGTAACCATATGGGTACCAGGTCATCCGTCCTGATGGCAAGCACCTTTATCCTCCGAGGCAGCCCACTTTCAATGAGTCACTTAAAAACTTTCCCCACATTTTCCAGGATCATACAGCAGACTAAAATCAGTGGGTAGAAAAGTCACATACACACATGACTGCATGTACACACACACATACGTGCGCACACACAGACACACACATACATACACACACACCTACAGTTCAAATCCCTTTTCTACTCTCAATTGTTGAAAAAAGTGTATATGTTTCAATAGTTTCACTTTTCACCTCGAGAGTTAAAGTTTGAGTCCATAAGCCATCATGCATGGCTTGGTTGTAACTATGGTTATATCACATCTGCCCATCTGATATTACCAGAGGAAACCAATTAAAACTTTCTTAAATTGCCTTAAAAACACATAGTCATACATGCAACCATTTAATATCTCTGTATTTTAAAATAGGTTTACAAAGTAGACTCCACTACAAACACAACTAATCTTACTTAGAGCAAATGATTTTAACTTGACTTTTCTGAAGTTTTTCCAGTGTCTAAACAGTGCTTGAGCTATGGTCTTTTAATCAAATCTATTTTCAGCCATCTATAGTTAAGCATCACACCTCTGAACCATTTTCCACAGGGCGAATATTAGCATTTTTCTAGCACATTTTATTTAGAATGTGCTTTGCAAATTATTTATTAATCTTCACACCTTTTTAGCAAAATGGCTGATAAGATGTTAGCAGTCTTGTTCTCGACACTTTGGAATGACGGAACGGGGCAGAGGACTGCTCTGAGGCTCAGGCCTCGGATAATTGTGGGAGGTGATCTGAGTACAGCCGCCCACCCTCACTCTGAGCTGTCTGCTAAGGGCATGGCTCTCGTTCTCTATTGCTTCCCTCCCGTTCAGATGGTATATCTCAGCTTTCTTGACAGTGCTCATGGGGTTCCTCTAATTCCATGGTGCCTCCTTATTTTTTGTTTGATATTTGGGGATGTCAGGAAGAAGAGATGAATTGTTAGTTTGTGTACTAACATTTACTAATAGTAAATGTGCTATTCCTTTCAGATTTTTAAGTGAGATTATAAATCCTTTACCTGAATTCCCTGTCACACTAAAGCATGCTTGTGGCTTTTCATTTTATAGCTTCCTCCCCCCCAATGCCTGTGGGCCTGTGATGCCTCTGTTAGTGACGGCCTCTTTGTAGCCACCCACATGCCAGGAGAAGCTCGTGCCTCTGCCATGGCTCCTCAGGCTCTTCACTCTATCTCACTGAGATGGATGCTGGCCCACCTTCTCCATCTGTCTGCTTGGGTCACTGGCTTCTGTGATAGACTGTGGGGCAACACAGACTGTGTGGTGCGCTCCTCTGACACCCTGGGGCGTTCATGTTCTCTTGCCTCTTTTGCAGTCTGAAGGTTGTTTTGTCCTTTTCAGAACATGCACCTAAATGCCTGGTTTGCTCCCTAAAGAATGTTGAGTTGTCTCAGCAGCAACCTTAGTTCTAATTATGTATATACCTTGAAAGTGACATAAGGCTTCACATGATGTGGTTTCCGCTTTCCCTGGAAGACTTCTTATTATCTTTTTAATTTGTCAATATATCTTTTTAGCTATTTATTCATTCATTCATTCATTTTTGTGATATTCATATGCATTCCAGGCTGGCCTGGAACTCACCCTGTGGGCTAGGCTGTTCTTCAGATCAGGGCAGCCCATCTGCCTTAGCTACTGTCTGTGTCTTCTGTACTTTGGTACACTTTGAGTCTTTTTGTCTCCCTCTATGGGACTTTGAGCCACCCCTCTGATGACTGGGCCTTTCCCTTAGATGGCCCCTCTCGTAGAGATGCCTTTGTGGCTGCTGGACAGCTGAGTTAGGCTTTTTTCTCTGACTGTAAACTTTTCTTTTTCCTACAAAGCAGTGACGATACAGTTCTATCTATTTAATCTGCGGTTTTGTTGCTTATCAAATAGCTGCGAAGAGGAAAGAAGCGGATGGAGTCCTAGTTTCATGGTGTAATGTGTGGACATTGCTGCCTTGAGAAAAAAGTACAAATTTTCAGTGATTAGCTGATTTGTCAGATTTATAAGTCTGGATGCTCCTTGTTTGGGCAGCATAATGGTTAGTGGTAATTGTCTACTTGACACAATTTAGCATCACCTATGATATAGGCCTTTGAACATGCCTATGCTAGGGTTATTTTATCTTAATTATCTTAGTTGAGGTGGGAGGACCCACCCACTGTGGTGGTGGGACTGTCCCTGGTTGGGGGGGGCACAGAGAGGGATCCTGGAGTTGGTAAGTGTGAAACTGTGAACTAAGCATACATGCGCATTCGCGCTCATTGCTGTCTTGCCTGGTGCGGATGCACATGACCAGCTCCCTCAGGCTCTTCTATTAGTCAGTAGGCACATGGTCAGTAGCTATGAATGAATGCAGCTGTGAATAGCAATGTCCATGGCGCAGATCTGCAGCCTTTTATCCTTGTAGATATTGCAAGTGGAAATTATGCATAAGAAGAGGAAAGACTTTAGCTGACCTGTACTTTCAGTCTGAGGGAAAACCTGTGGTTTTCTTTTAAAAACTTTTTATTTCAATAAATTTATATTTAACTGCTTTTCTGACCTCGTTTTCTTAAAAAAATTCTTGCTTTCTATTCCAAGGGCTTTTATATTTCCAATATCTTTTCTGTGCAGGACTATAATGATGAAATCAGGCAAGCACAGCTCCAGGAATTAACATATCTGAATGGAGGTTCAGAAAATGCAGATGTCCCAGTGGTTCGAGGGAAATCGGCTTTGCGTACGAGAGGTGTAACAACCCCAGCAATAACCAGGTAGGTGCAGTTACTTTTTGTTTTAGGTTAGTGTGCCATGGCAACAGCTTGAATGTTGCTATCACTAGTAGTTAGAAATTGTTGTCAGTGTCTCTTAGAAACTTGCATTAAGACATTGTGATGTCATAGTCATGAGATTGACCTTGGTGTGAGAAAGTTGAACCTAAACTTATGTGCATCCTGTACTACTTCCTAGCTAGCAATTATCAACATATTATTAATTGTTCCCAGCATAGATTCTATAATGCACTAAAATGGAGCTTGTTTTTAAGTCAGTTACTAGCCATGGTACCCCATGTTTGTACTTTCTGAGAAGATACCCTACCCTGTGTGTATTGACTGACTGTGAGGATACCTTGTGTGTATTGACTGACTGTGAGGATACCCTGTGTGTATTGACTGACTGTGAAGATACCCTGTGTGTGTACTGACTGACTATGAGAATACCCTGTGTGTGTACTGACTGACTGTGAGGATACCCTGTGTGTGTACTGACTGACTGTGAGGATACCATGTGTGTGTACTGACTGACTGTGAGGATACCTTGTGTGTGTACTGACTGACTGAGGATACCCTGTGTGTGTGTACTGACTGACTGTGAGAATACCCTGTGTGTGTATTGACTGACTGAGGATACCCTGCGTGTGTGTATTGACTGACTATGAGGATACCCTGTGTGTATACTGACTGACTATGAGATACCCTGTGTGTGTACTGACTGACTGTGAGGATACTCTGTGTGTGTACTGAGTGCTCCATATTGGGCTGTTTCCTGCCAGTGCTGACGACAGTGTCAGGTAGTGAGAGGCTGTAAAATGCCTTTGCCTTTGACTCCACTCTCCATGACCTAGGGCTGCTGAAAACTACTGAGCTGGCATGTGGACACAATTTTTTATTCCTGTCTCTGAATCCATGATAAGTTTAGAGTAGGAAAAAATATTTCAAAGAAATAAAACAAAACAAACAAACAGACAAACAAAAAGAAACCCAACCTGAGATGACTATTTAAAATCAGTGGAGAAAGAGCTAAAATTTCTTGTTGATGAAGATGGTTTGGGGGACAGTGTTTCCTAGCTGTTTTCTGAGTTCTGGGTCTACCATCTGGGTACCACCATCTCCAGCTGGTAACTTAAACTTTTCTGTTAAGCTGCTAACTGTGTAAAATTTCTTTTTCAGATAGAATATGTGGTGGTGGAATTTAAAATAGCATTTTATATCTCCATCTTCATTTGGGGAATGAAACCTCTTTCTGAAAGTGCTAATCAGTGGTTCTTTGGCTATTGTGTTATAGACCAGGCCTGGGCGTGCACACTGGGTCCTCCAGAAAAGATAGCTAAGCATCGCTGTGGATGTGTTTGTGAGTCTCAGATCACAGGAAATGGGAATGTTCACTTCAGCTTTGGGCCTTGCTTGAAATAATTACTTTTTCTTTACTTTCCTGGAGCCACCATGACTAATTTCCACAAGCCCGGTATCTTTTAGGTAGCGATTTGGTTTTGGTTTTTCCTCACAGAAACAGGAGCCAGATGTCCAAGTTCAGTGTCATTATCATAGGGTGAGGTTTTGGCAAGGAATAAAACATTTTCTTGTCTCTCCTGTTCCTGGTGACTGTCATAGCTTTATGATCTGTGACCCCATCACTCATCCCTCCACCCATCTTCAGAGAGTCTAGTCCTTCGTCATCCCTTTCTGTCTCCCTTTTGTATAAGGGATGTATGGCTGTATGGAAGGCCTACTTTGGTAATCTGATGCCATCATTTCCAGGCCTTCTTCTATAATTAACTTCACCTGTACAAGTTCCCAGGATGCAGGCAGCGGAAGAGTGGTTGGCCTGACATTATGCAGCCTTATCTTCATGTGATGGGAGCTAACACATTTACTCTGTCACATGCAAAATAGTATGTTTGGTAGTCATTTTTGAAAGTCTTCTACCTTAGCCTGCCCATGCGTTACCACTTCCGGCTGCCTATTGTTCTGTGGTGCAGGTAGCTTGTTTTGTGCTGCATGTTACATGCAGACTTCCCTTTGTGGGCTGAATGTCTTGTTCAGATCTCCCCTCCAGAGGCAGCAGCATATGCAGACAGATAAGAAACAGCCTCCCAGAATGGACATTCCTGTGCTGCCAGGTAGACAGATGTGAGAGGTAGCTCTCATCTGCATGGGAGGAATGGTTTTATTAGATTATAATGCAGCTAACACAAATTCTTAATAGCTTAGTGATGTGGTAATCATGGTAACAGTGATATAAACAAGCAATTCTGCTACCTGTTCTGTAAAAGCAGAGCATGCACAGCAATCACTAAGTGTGAAGGAGGGTCTGTTCTCTGGTTTATGCAAGTGTACACCAACCATGTCTAACGAATTCCTGTGACTAGCCATCAGTGATGCATAACCACAAGTGGATACACAAATAGGCATCACCATATTGAAACATAAGTCTATAAATGTTCTTTTGAGTGACACAAAGTAAATTTAGTACACAAAAGCACATGTTCTGGTATTTGCTAAATCTGTAAAGGTATATAATAAAATTTATTGTGTTACCTATAGCTGTTGCATCCTCATAGTCAAATAGTAGCTCAGAATGAGCCTCCATTGGTTGGAGAATGTCACGGTGGAGTGCACTCAGCGCCAGTGTGTGGGAACTCACTGTTCCTTAGATCATTAACAGCTTCTAATTTGGTCTTTCAACGAAGGTGGTGAGGTTACCAAGAGGTATGGACGAGAGACACTTTCTTTATTCTAGAATGTAACCGGTGGAGAAACCCCTTTCTCTGCCCATGCGCCACATGGTTAGGACATGTGTACTGCCTTTCATTTAAAGCTACCCCCAGTTGATGGTTGAGACTCAAATTTATCTTCAGATTTCTTTATGGCAAAACATGAAGAAAGCTTGAATACTGGGTGTACAATGTTTAAATGTGAGGGAAGTCACAACACAAACCTACAAAGAGCACATTCCCTGGTGCCTGGCACTATTTGCTTCTTGAATGAAATCAAGGGGTCAAGCCTGGAATCTCAGAAGCCACACTGGCCTACATAGCAGGTTCTTTGCCAGCTAGAGGTACATAGTTACACCATGTCTCAAAATGTAAATATTGCCTTAAAACCCTGTCATTATACGGTAGTATTTTTTATTAATACTTTTATTACACATGTATGAAACAAACTACACACAGCAGGGAGAACCATGTGACAATCATAAGGAGGATGTGGTAATACTTTAATGGCATTACAAGGTCTTCGGGGAGCTTCCTTGGGAGCTGGTTCTTACTATCCTTTACTTACTCCTGTTTATCAAACTGAATGTACTGTATCTACATCTCCCTCGTTTATTCCCTATTACATGGTAAATTCATAAGAACCCTTGTGTCCCATGAGGTAGTCTCTCAGCATTGACCACTTAAAACTCTTCTCCTTTTAGCATATTTCTTAGCTCATTGCATGAGTAAATTTGTAGGGTATGTGCCTTGTGAGGCCACGCTGGAGGCTCGGAGCAGAACACACTGGCTCCCAAAGTCTTCTAGTGTTGCCTCACCATCACCGCCTCAGGATACTTTTCTGATCCTGAATGCATCTGAAGTTAAATCATACAGTATGTAGGAAGTAGTAACATCATAATAAAACCTTTACATTTTTATTGCAAAGGAAATAACTAAGCTTCTTCCTTAATGCAGTAGATGTCTTTACCCATTGTCTTCCTGTGCACTGCCTCACCCTACCTGTGACTCAGGAAACCCCAAAAGAGAGACTTGGGGGAGCAGCATGAATGTAGGGGTGTGTACTGCAGGCAGCACACCTTTGCTTCTTGCCTTTGCTCTACAGTTGCAGGTTGCTGTGGGGGGCTGAGGTGGAAGCTGTGGACCCCTCATGGATACCTGCTTCCGTTTCCTTAAGCCTCTCTGGGTTGGACTTAGTGGACCTGGGACATATATTTTGAAACCCTTCTTTGCTCCGTGTGTGCTTGGAAGCAATTTTAAGATTTCTCCAAATCTCAAGTTTTCTTGTCCATAGATGAAAAAGAAAGGGCCCAGTCATGTGTTGGAGTCACATTCTCCATCATTCTAGAAGGACATTGTTTGTGTGGCCTCCCAGAAGTCAGAGCTTCCCATTGTGGCTACAGTGAAGAAATTGGGCTCTTGGGTATTCCCATGTTGTACTGTGCTAGCTGCCTAGATACATGTTTATTTGCTGTGATTTACTTTGTGTGGTCCTTACTACATCTTACAGAAATATGGAATGGGCAGTTGTCTGAGATGTCAATGTGGGCAAAGAATAGCATGTCAGAAAATATGACAGATGCTGCTAATTTAATACTCTTGCTTATAGGGGAAGAGGAGGAGTCACAGCCAGGCCTGTTGCAGTTGGGGTACCACGTGGGACACCAACTCCCCGAGGAGTCCTTTCTACCCGAGGGCCAGTGAGCCGGGGAAGAGGACTTCTCACTCCCAGAGCACGAGGTGTCCCCCCAACTGGATACAGACCTCCACCGCCCCCTCCAACACAGGAGACCTATGGAGAGTATGTAAGTAAAGGCGGCAGCTTTGGAGATCAAGCTGATCCGGTCTAGATACTGTGTCACGGTTGTATTCTCTTGTTCACCTGCTTAGCTTAGCAAATAGTTGTCCAATATTAAAATTACTTAGCATAGAAATTCAAAAGTCTATTACCGGTTTTGCCAGGCAACTTGAAAAAAATTTTAGCTGTGGGGAATGCAAGGTGGGGTACAGCAGGCAGCTAATAACTCTTCCGTGAACCAACTAGAGCACCCTTTTGTATTCCATCTCAGGTTGCCTCTGAGGAAGTCAGTCACTCGAAAAGTGACTTCCTAAATATACCAAGATGGCTTTGCCTTAAAATGTGTCATTTTCATCTGCTTAGTAAAGCATGGATTTGTAGCTAAAGTTCTTTTTAGTGAAGAAAATTAAAACTCAATATTTTTGCATCAATTATCAATTATCTTTTTTTAAATACTAATTCTTGAGTTCTCAGGTATGGTTTGTATTTAAGACAAGAGAAGGAAGTACAACTGTAAACATAGGATAGTATGGAAGGGACTCAGTAAGGGTGCCAACCTCTGGGATTCTTCTTATAGCTTCATTGCTTATTACAGATTGGGAAAGTGAGAGGCCAGCTGATGGGTGGTTCCCACCGGTAACTGTGGATATGGAACAGGAGTATGAGGACAGTTGTTAAAGGCAGTGACAGGGATAAGATACTAGCACTAATGGCTTTTACTTGCCTACTTTATGGAGGTGCTGGGCACTTCTTTGCAGTTTCTAGAAGGTTTCCTTTATCCCATGGTCACCAGAATCTTCTTTAGTTTCATCTGTGGCTGCTTTGCCTTGTGCACTCGGGACTTAACTGAAATGGCACGAATGTTTCTTCTTCTGCTTTTGGTCCAGACACCCTTCCCATCTGGTGCATCTCCATTTCTGCTGCTGCATAGACCAGCTATTGCTGCAGAAACTCGTGGGGCCAGTTACTGAGCTGCTGAGCTCTTAAGCATTACAGATGTTGTTGCAGTCGCTGTCTTACTCAACTGACCATGTGGCAGGGCAGGGATGGGCAGCGCTTGGCTCCTTTGATGTAGCAGAGAACCCTGTGGTTTATACTCAACCCTGCCGTCATTTCCCACCAGGTTCTTGGGTTTGCTCTTCAGTTGCAGAAGGATGCGGCTCTTTGTTCTTTTCGCCTCTCCTCAAATTGCTTGCTTTCCTGTTTCTTTATGTTCTTGTGAAATTGACAGGGATGGTGATGTCTCAAGTTCTTCCACAAATGCTGACTCTTCTGAAAGGAGTAGGGCCATCAAAGAGAAGGAGTGCTGTCGCAGCCCTTGTAGGTCCATGCCGTGAGTCACGTTTTTCCCACCTGGCTTACCTTGACTGCTCTTAGACCAACATGGCTGCACGCTGTTCTAGAAATTGCTGGGCAGAGGTTGTGGGTCATGGAATTCATTTCACCATTGATTTGAAGTGAGTTAGGCAATTTAACATTTATTTGCAGGTTTCATACTACACGTTTAGAAAGTTGTTGTCATCTTTCCATGTCCCCAATAAGGACTGCTTGAGAGCATTCTACTGAAGCTACATCCTTGTTCCCTGCCTCCGGTGTGTCTGCTCCTCAGCTTAAAAATTAGATGAGTTAATCTAAACATTTCTTGCCCAGATGAGGAAAACAAAAGCAAATGGACCCTTATTTTTGGCCAGCAAGCAGGGGATAGGGGCAGGCGTAGGGATGGGTTGTTGGGTACATGTAACTCCCTGATTTTTTTTTCAATTTTTGATAATGAGAAAATAATTGTATCAATCAAATTGGTGACTTGACAGATAAATATTGTCCAAATGAATTTACTCTATTTGGCCTCAACTACTATGGTAACCCTTCAGAAAGTCACTTGATTCATTTTCAGGAGCAAAGATTGGAATGTTGTGAAAGAAAAAGCGCCTGCCATTATTTCTTGAGTCGTGTCCTCACACATGTCTCTCTCCAGGACACTGGAAGCCATGGTTTGCACATTGCTGATTCTGTTGTACTCGCACCACACCCTAGAGTTGCATTCAGATAATTGACAGCTCCTTTCTCCTTCTTGCTTTCATTTACTTGGGTGACATCGACTCCCAACTCCATGCATGTACACTTTCCAGGCCATGTTAGGAGGAATAGCAGGATACAGGAGACAAAGCCTTGTCATAGCTGCACACCTTGGCCAAGTGACTCCTCCCATGAAGGGTTCAGACTACAAATGTGATCATTAACTTTCACATCTGTTACTCATTGCATTACCTTTTAGATTAATAGCCAGGCTGAAGGATTTTCCCTTTTTAGCCTAGCTTTTTGTAATCCCTTGATTACAGCTCCACAGCTGTATGCTTGGACACCACTGATGGCTGTTGCAGGGAGGAGAAAAGCCTCCCCTCACATATTGTAACTTGCCCTTAGCAGTTTCTCAACTCTTCCCTCTTAACCTCATCCTGCCCTCTTGACCCACCTGGACCTTGATGTCCCTTTTCAGTCACACCAGTGGAGCTTGGTGGTCTCTGACTTGGGACTGTACATTGGCCATTGGTCTGAACTCTTTGAAATCTTGATGGGTTGTCAAGTGTTTAGCTTGCATCCTTGCATGCAAAGGGTATATTAACAAAACAAAACAACAAAATAAACAGCCCTAAACTTTGTTTTTCTTTTTTTCAGTTTTTTTCCCTGCTAGCATAGGCACACTACAAAATGTCAAACTTTGAACTTGAGAGCCCTGAATAATAAGAGAAGTAGTTTTTCATCTTAGAGCAAGTGAAAGACAGGGCAGCTGAGCTGTTGCACTGCAGCGGAGTAACCTGAGCACCTTCTAAACTCCAAGGGGAGGGTCTTCTGTCCTTCTCCCTACTCCCCTTCTCCTTTCCAGCAACTAATGTCGTGTCTGGCACACCTCGACCTTTAATGCTTGCTGACTGTGGAAGGATCTGTACCATGAGGAAGGCCAAGTTTTAGAAAGTTGCCAACTGCAGCACACTGCCGAGGCCTCTGCCACATGCCGCTGCTGCTGTGTCTTATGAGCTAGCATCAAACTGTGTAGTACAAATGTCTGCGTTTGCTCTCCTGAAGAGAAGCCATGTCTTTATTAGTTTTTCTCTAGCCACGGGCAGCACTTTCTGGTACACTCCCTTAAGGATTTGCTGGCTAAAGAGCCTTACCGAGCTGGGTAACTTTCCTGTATGGAGGTTGCACTGACTTGATTAAGAACAGTTTGTGGTCCTTTCTACTTTGAGTACTTTCCTGTTTTATGGCACCTTAAGTTGGTAAATGAAAATGGACAACTGTTAGGAACGATGGATGGGGATAAGGATTAAAACAAAACAAAACCCAAAATAAGTAAGAGAGGTCCTTTGGCTGTTTTAAGGACATCAGACTATTCCTGTCTCTGAGAGCTTCATCTGCAATTTAGAAATGTTTAATCTAAAAATGTCCTTAAGATTAGGGCCTTCACCTATCTGCATAGGGTCCATGCAGCCTTGGATTTAACTCCTGAAACTACAACAAGTAAGAATTGTTAAAAGTCCTTAACAGGTATTCAGTAAAGAGAACATTTATTTCCATAACACTTGTTTGATTATATTTAGCCATCCCAGTTTTTTTTAAAGATTCAGTATTTATTGTTTAAGGGATTATTCTAAAGGATATATGGGGGCAGGGTATCATGATCTTGCTTATTTAAACCTAGCCTGGAGGAAGAATCTTGCTCTGTGTGTGGGGGTGTGCATGTGTGCTCGTGTTTATTTGAAGTCCTAGCATACTCAATGCTTTGTTGAGAACGCCTATCTGGATACTTGAGTGGACTTTTCTTTAAAACTATTCCAGATGAGCAGAGTAATTCATCTTTGCTATTTTTTACCAAAAAATGCAGAAAATAGGTATTGGGTGTGTTTTCAGTTATTGAGTGTACAGCAGGGCCTTGCACTCTGCTTCAAGGTAGAAAAATTAGCGCTAATTACAGTAACCCGCATCTCTTTCTCTGAAGAATAGGAAGTTCCTTTCTCCCAGTGACACTAACTTATTTCTTATACCTAAATAATTACATAACTGAAAACTTAATTAGTGTAACGTACAGTGTTTTCACTGTGAGCACTTTAACAATTCTAAGTGTGATCACAGGAAGACCAGCTTGGCAGAACCTGGCATTCCCTCAAAGTGGTGGCATGCTACTTTTTGGTCACAGTAAAAGAAACCATGAATGTGAGCAAGTGTGCGTCTCTGGTGTGCATGGCAGCTACATTTCTGTCCCTGCAGGACCTTATCAGTTATCTGCAACTGACAGACTGTGAAAGGGAAAGGCTGTCTCTCTGCTGCTGCTTTTAGAGAAATATTTCTAATGTTTGCACAAGCTAAGCACTTACTGTGAAGTGCTGGGAGCGGGGCTCCCGGTCTGTGTCTTGTTCCTGCTGTTGTTAGACTTCACATTTGCTCTATATATGTGGATTCTTTGAACACCAAACAATAACTGGTGTCTTACAGTTTACCAGGGTTTTACACAAGTTCTCTAAGTTATCACAGATCCAAGAGGTTACCCCTACATCACTATCCCCTCCATTTCAACATCCAGTCCTAAGTAAGCAATGTGTCTCCCCACAGTTTCTGCCTGACATGGGCACACATGCGAAGAGCCACAGTCAACTCCTCAGGTGTTCAAATAGTCAGAGCAACTCTGACTTGCTGGCCTATTACCAATTATTTATAATTACCAAGGTGTGACTTTGTGCATAAGTAACAACTCTGCTTTAAAGGAAGTGATCATCTATGTGGAATGAAATACTTGTGCCCCTGCAAGCATGGCCATGAAGGTTGGATTCAGGTCACCCTGCAGGAAACGCCCAGCAATTACAAAGGTTATGCAAACCCTCTGCAGCCAGACTTTCCATGTGCTGTCACTCCCTGCCACATCAGGGAGAGAAACTTGTTTAGAGTTCTACCAGTGTCCTCAGGATGTCGTTGAATGTCCTGTTCCGCTGACTGACTGTGGAGGCATCATCAGCCTTTTGTTCCCAGCAGGTCAGCCTGCAGGGCTCCATCTGTGCCAGGACACTCCCTAAACACAGAGGTGTGAGCTTGGCTTGCCTTCCTTTCCTTTAATGCTTTCTCCTGTCTTACCCTCCCCCCTCCAACTGGAGCCTCTGTCCTTATCAGATGCTGGTAGTGTCAAAGGGGAGAAATGATTGAATTTGAAGATCTGAATTGCCATTGTAGAATCGAACAATATTTTATCCCATAAAATAGAGTAAATGTTCTATGAGCCAAACAAGAGAGGTTAAGTTTGTATACATACACACAAAGAGCTGAAAAAAGGAAGAGCAGATTGGTCATTTCTGGGGGTAGGGGGTTGGTTCTTGTGAGGTAAGAACTAAGACAGAAGAGTGTAGAAGCTGACTCCTGGCGTCCTTTGCTGTGTGAGGACCAAGGTCAGAGACTGCCACTGGCCATTTGGGAACTATGGCTATTTGTCTCCCTAACTTGATGTTTGTTCACAGGCCTTGTAAGCATCTCAGTTATAGCCACAGGGCCTGAAGCATGCAGCATGAGGGGCTGCATTGTTACTTAGAGTTTCTCCTAGGACACTGGGCTCCCCAGGTTGCTAGGTTGCTGTGTTGCCCTCACCTACACCACTTAGCACTGCCTCTGACTCCGGTACTTGGCTTTGTAGTCAGTAGATTGTGGGTTTCTTTCTTGCCTTTATTCCATTTGCAGGAGCCTTGCACAGGGCCTGACAGTTTGTAGATGTCACCTGACAGTACAGAAGGTGGCTCACTTGGCCATTACTATGTTCTCTGACTTTCAGTTCATGGCCAGGCCTGCATATACTTTCCCACCTTCTTGATGAAGGAAAAATGACTATCTTAAGCCAGTGTAGTGAACATTATGGGGTTCATTTGGTGAGCTAAGAGATATGAAATGCTAGTGTCATTATTGAGGAACTTGTTCTAAGAGGCTAAAAGGGCCTTTCAGCATCCTTTATGTTGCAAGTAAAAGCCCTGATTTGGAAGGGAAAATGACAGAATATAAAAAAGCAAGTATTTAATGATGATAGAAACAAACTAAAACAGAACTGCTGTATTAGAGTACTAAAATAGTTTTGAAAAAGTATTTAGTTTACATGTGTGTACACACAGTTGTGGTTGTCAGCAGGTCAGAGAACAGGATGTCAGTTCTCTCCTTTCCCTCTGTGGACCCAAGGGTTAGAGGTTAGGTTGTCAAGCTTAGCAGTGAGCACCTTTCCTCACTGAGCCAGTGTTCCGGCCCCAAAAGTAAGATTCGTTGAATCCTTCGTGATGCGTAAACTTACGTTGTCTTAAAAATACAAGCATATTATTCTTATTCTCTGATTCATTTAATTATGATTGATTCGGCTTTGAAGCCTGGGCAGTGAGTGACTCATGTCGTCTTACTAAGGTGTCGTCACTCAGTGTGTGAGGCTGAGCTGAGTCATGAGTCTCCTGCCCCAGTTTGCAGGGCATTCTGTGTGCAGTCCTGCAGCTTAGTAAGAATATTGAAGGCCTTTCTCTGTGCAGGTCTGAGTATGTTTCTGTAAGCCAGCTACAGTGTGCTTATGCAGGGAACAGAGCAGGAGAGTGTGCTGAAGTTGCCTGGTGTGGTGTGGCCTTGCCTACTGGATAAATGCTAAGCACAGGCTGTGCTTTGTGCATCAGTGAGAGAGCAAAGGCTCCGGGAGTTTGTTGTACAGGTCTGAATTGCAGAGTCCAGCGCTGTAACCCCTGCACCTACCTTCCTGGGGGTTAGTGCACAGGCATCTGAGGGTGTCACAGGGATCTGGGTGAGAAGTGAGCAGGCTATTGTAAGTTTCACTTGCACAATTGTTTGTGCAACTCTGAGATGCACTCCCAGCTGTGCATTATCTGAAAAGGAAGGAAGGACCCTGGTCACCAAGCCTGATTAGGTCAGCACCAGTCCAAGGCCACAGAGCTAAGAGGGAATGAGCTAGTAGGACAGGGGCCCAATTCTTGGTCCCTATGCTAATGCTTTTGTTTGTTATATTCTTTCTCATATAATGCCATGGGCTAGAATAAATAAGAAAATGTGCAAAACACTACAAGAACCAGAGCTAGAGGGAAACTTCTTATTGTAAGTCCAGGCATAACTGGCCAAGCACCATTTGTCCCAGCTTGCTAACTTACTGGAGGTGATGCTGGGCCACTGTCAAGTCAGTAAGACATCATCAATGTAAACACAACAAATGAGCTGGTGGTACCTGAAGTACCTTCATTTGTGAATGACCACAAAAGCTTAGAACAGCAAGCCCTTATCATTGATTCATGGGTTCCATTCCAATTCAGGGGATCATTGTGCTGTGCAACAACGGCTTTGAATGAGAGAAAAGGCGGCTGCCGTTCACAGTTCACATATCAGGCATATCAGGCCTGCCTTGCCTGCTGCTTTCTCATAGGACAAGCAGCTATGGCTCAGACCCACTGAAGAGTCAGGGATGCTTTTGAGTAAAAGCACAGCCCCAAACCTCACGTTCTTTTAGCAGACACACAGCTTGCCTGTTCTCCTAGTTGATGGCCCATTAAGGCTGTACTGGATGGAAGCTGTTTTGAAGAAAAATGATAGCCTCCCCTGTCTCTTGGGAGTACTTTAGCACTTCCTCCCTAGTACTGGGACGTCAGGGAGGCCATTAGGGAAAGCCAGGCAAGCCTTTGAAATTTACCTGTCAGTCCTTAGCATAGATTGTGTATGAAGAGTCCAACAGGAAGAATGCTCTTACTGAGGCTTACCTGAAGGTTTGTGGGGGCAGGGGATTATTGTTTATTGTTGTTGTTGTTTTTGTTTCTGAGACAGATTCTTGCTATGTAGAGCAGGCTGGCCTTGAACTCAGAGACCTACTCCTCCCTGCCTCCGGAGTTCATCCTCCACCATTCCTGGCTTCACCTAAAACTCGATTCCCAACAGATTTTGGAACTTTGTGTACAAGAGGGCTTCACTGCCTCTGCGTTTCCCCAGCACAGCTGCTGGGTGATGTTGACAGGGAACTAATCCGGGATTTCTTCAACTAGCTTATTTCCATGTTCCATAGTGAACATTTTAATTAAAACAGAGTGCAGATTGTGAAATGGTGATTTATGAAGATGCACTTTTACCACTGTGATTTGAAAACCCCAGGGACACCTTATTTAGATAAAAACATGAATGTTGTATAATCTCTTAGATCTACTTTACCAGAAATAACAGTATACAGTTTGTGGGAAGTAGCTCACTAGTCAGCCCTCTTTCTGACCTGCTTTTTAGCTTAGGACTGGAAGATTGTACAAAATAATTCCATATGTTAAATACATGAGTATAGGCAAGTTGGGCAGGGCAGACAGGTTTTCTTACATTTCCTTCATGGTTGCTTCCAGCTTAGACTAATCCTTGTGTTACTGTGAGGTTAGCCTTAGTATGTGTGGTCTCCTCCAGCACTTACCACTGTCATTTTTAATCTGCTTACAACCCTGATTCCTTTAGGTGGTCAACCTCTTGTGTGGATGCGTAACTTACCTTACAGTGATTTGATCTTTCCTGCCCGATAGTTTCCCAATATATTGTAAGTTGTTGATGGCAGGCACTATGCCCCTTTTTATCACCAGGGCCCAGTGTTTGGAAAAGACTCAGTGTGTGATTTCTTGATACAGAGACAAAACACAGTTGAGTTTTAGGATAATAGTATACGTAACTAACTTATGTGTGAAAGTACATAGGATCAAAGACAGAGATTTCCTAAGGAAGTAGCATTACCATCAAGTAGAGCACCAGTAGCCCTGTGGTGGGGTAGCCAGAAGGGATTTCTCTGGAGACTCCCAAACACAGAGGAGACCCTGTTCCGCAGACTGGTAGTTGGATGGTAATGTGTCATTGATGAGCTTTCTTCCCATCTTTATTCTCATAGAGATGTTTTTACACTGTGTAGTTTATTTTTAGGTAAATAATGCATGAGGTATGTGACAGGAAGAGGGTCCTAAAAGATACTCAGAACTATTGCACTTGAATGTGAATATTTTTACAAACTTCGGTAACAGTTTAAAATATAACGACATCGCCAAGCTAGTGATAACTAGTCAATGGCTCAGGGGCAGAGACACAGCAGTAAAGTGGAGAACCCAGCGAGCTAGACTGGACTCTTTGCTCTGCCTCAGTTCCTCACCTACAAATAGAGTCGCATTTATCACCTGGGGACGTTAGGAAGATGAGTATCATGTGAGAGGTACTCAGGATTCTATCTGGCACTTAAAATCCTATTGTTGCTGGCTCAGAAGTAAAGCTACATTTACCAGTGAAGTCTCATCTTTCAGGAAGAGCACCAGTACCGTTCATACTGACCTGTGATGAAAAGGAAGTTTCAGGAATTGCCTGAGACTTGGAATGGTAGGAGTGGCCTGCACTGCTGTGGGAATACCTGAACTCCGGAAAAGGTTTCTACACTGATCACAGCACCGTCCTCCACCATCCCCCTCCCTTTCCAGAGCCCCATGTTGCATCTGAGTGGTTCCCAACAGAAATACACAGGGACTACCCCAGGAGGCTCAGTGGGAAACCATTCGGCAAAAACAAGGTGAAGACTGCTGACCAGGTGGCCTAGGCAAGGGACCGGCAGCCAGATCACACAGAACAGTGTTTCAAAGTGGGGGAGAGCCAGTCATTGCTGTGTACAGCAGTGTGAGTGATTCTCACAGAACTTCATACCAAATGAAAGAAACATGGCCCAAAATACTAGCTGTTCTGAGTCCATTTACATGAAGCTCAAAAGCAACTAAACCCATCAGTTGTGTTGAAAATCACGATGGCAGTTTGGGGAGCTGATAGGAATTGCAAAATGACATGGTGTGGTGCTAGGGCCTGTTGGTGCTCCAGTGCATTTTCTGGGTGCTTGTTACTCCCATGCGACCAGCTGAGCCCCTCAATGACAAGCTCTGTGCTGAGTGTGTAGGATTTTCATTTTATGACTCATTTTGCTCTCGAATAAAAGATCAAAGAGTTAATCAACTTGCGAATTAAGAGAGTTTAAGTGTTGGGCCTGACCCTTCCTGTGGAACCGGAACAGCTCATTGTCCTTCAAGCTGCAGGACTGGATAGTGGTCTCGGGGTGCTCTTCTAATTGAGCAAGAAAAAGTCTTAGAAAACTTAGAGCTGGGTGCTTTCATCTCCACCTCTGTCTGCATTGGTGGCCCAGGAGCCCTTTCCCTTTCTCTGTAGAGTGGAGAGCACTAGGCATACCTGTCATTATTCAGATGGAAGTTCGTGTGGAAGAATGGGTAGATCCTTAAAATCCGTCACTGGCTGCTATGTATTCATTCAGAAAGTGTTCCTTGGATGCTTGCTTAGTGACAGACACTGGGAAAAGGAACAGATTCTGTGTTCTTGTGGTCTTATGCACAGTGGCAGAGACAACCAGAAATAAGTACTGAGCAGTAAGAAAGCTGCTCTGCTCTGCTGCTGTAAGTACAGAAGATGACACAAAAACAGCAAACAAAGAAGAATATTTAAACACATAAAAAATGAAAAAGGAGAAGAGAAAGAAGTGAGAGGAAAAAAAGTTACTGGTTAATAGACAAAAATGAAAGTCTGAACAATAAGCTTTTACTTGTGGCTGATTTTCTCTTGTGGCATCCTTTCTCGGCCCTTCCTCCTCTAAATCACAGAATATAATTGTCTGTGTGATTATTTCCTCAATTGTCTCAAGGGTCGGCTATGATCAGTGTCAGTCCGGATGCACAGGAGCAGAGCTGATCTTATGCCCACTTGGTGCCTTAGCTTATCTGGCTTCTCATCCTCTGGAACTCTGAGTGAGCAGCTGGGGGCAAGTGTCAAGTCCCGAGGAGGTGGCAGAGAGGTAGCTGAGATCTTGAAACAAACCAGAGATTGGGAAGAATAAAGGTCCAACGGGTCTGCATGAAGCAGCTGCTAAATCCACTGGGTTTTGAATTGGCGTTCGCAGCAATGTTGCTCCCCCACAATGACTAAGACAGTTGCTTTCTTTGATGCAAGAATCTCGGTTCCATGATGGCAGAGGCTTTTGTTTGATTCTTTCACCAGGTTTTCCAACTGTGTTGGACACATGATACGCATTCAGGATCAGTAGAGAAACTTTTACACTAGTGCGTTGAGGAGGCTGAGGCCGGCCTGAGCTGTGCAGTGAGACCCCGTCAGGAACAGTGAGCCGTATCACGATGCCACGTCAACACACACTCAGAGGAATGGTTTCCCCTCGTTCCCGTCATTATGCATTTGCTAATTTAACACTTAATTTTCCCTCCATTCATAGTTTTATCTTTCCCTTGCTTTTAAGAGTTCTAGTTCAAGTGCCTCGCTGTTTCTCAGTGTTTTGAGTATCTAGAAAATCCAGCCAAAGTACCGCTTCTTCTACTTGTGCTAGTATGAAGTCAGAAGACATCATGCTAGTGGCCGGCAGGCATAGCTCCAAAGGCTGTGTGGGGTCCTGCAGAGGGAATCTCGGCATTCAGTTCTTTATTTACATCATAGTGTTTGCACAGTAGACCTTGCATCTCAGGCAAGGTTGTAGGAGTTTATCTTCTACAGAGGTCATACTTGGATAGCTTTGGTTTTTTTTTTTCTGACATAGAAGTTAGAGAGTTAAAAGGGGGTAGTTCTTTAAATGAACCAGAACCATCTTTATTGGGAAAGAACTATAGGAAGGAAGCAGGTTCACCTACTTCTTTTTCTTGGTTAATCTTATACAGTCATTGTAAGCAGCAAGAGCTGTGTTTTCACTCCTGTTTCACAAGTTGCCAAGTTTGGAGTTCTGAGAGGTTAGTGAGAACCCCACGGGAATGCATAACACCCAGTGCCACAGGTGGACTCAGACCTCTTGGGTGGCTTCTTATTACTGCAAGGCGAGTACTACCCATGGCATCCCAGGGTTAAACCCTCACACGTGATGCAGAGGGCATGGGAAGCCATTTCTTTATGATTAGCAGTATTACACTCTGACTTTATACAAAACCACTTGGCATATGTTCACTAAAGATACTGTTGAAGCTGCATTGCCAAGGATGTCCTAGCTAAAATGAACTTCTGAAAAGTCTGGATTATTTGTTTTATAAATTCAACGTAATCATTATAAATCTTAAATTTGCTGAAGCTTTTCTCACTGCATCTGTGTGGAAACTTCTCACATCTCAAAATGGCCAGTTGTCACCCTAGTTAAAGTGAAGTATTCATAACATAATTATCTCCCTTTAAAGGGATGCCACACTGAAGCAGTAGTTTTTAATCACTCTTTTAAATTCTCTCAATTTAAAATGCTTTTCTCAGGTTTAAATATTATGCTTGATTTTACTTGTGACAGAAATAAAACTAGATAGGCCACGCTGCTTCCTCTGTCCTGGAAGGTGGCTTCAAAGCAAGTGTTCTGGTTATCGGGACACGTGCTGCTTGCGGGGGAGGGGTGATTTCCACATCAGGACATGTGCCGCATTGGGGGCAGGCAGGGAGTGGTACAGGAAGCTTTTCCAACTGTGTCAGAGTGCATGCTCCTTATGTCCCCAAGAGCCCATTGTCCTGGTACTGGTTCTAGGCAAAAACCTTAGATACGTGCTTGATGAAGAAGCAAGCTTTGTAGTGAGCGCCCATGAAGAGTTCATTCAGGTATACATTTGTGCAATTTTTGATGACCTTATTCTGGCTTCCAGAAATAGAGTTCCAAAGGTGATCATTTGTTCGAGGCGGAGAGTAGAAGTCTGATAGTGAGTGCTCACTAGGAATGGTGTAATGCAGTCTGCGTATCATGATTTTTAGTACTTTAATAAGCCCTGTGCCTACTTCCTTCTGCAGTGCTACCTTGACTTTTGTTCATCTCAACGTGATATTTATTGTATTTTCTGTTAGTTGGTCATGAATTCATTCTTTCATTCAGTTACTTTCGTTCAGTTACTCAATAGATGTCGTCATATTACCTGCTTTGTGTCAGATGAGACCATGGCCGGGTTTGCTCCCCGCTCCCATGTCTTCTCTAGGAACTCAGTTATCACCTCTATTTCACCTCATGTAGAGCCTCTTCTTTCTCATGACCTCTCTTAGTTCTGTGTCTATGCACACACATTTAAAGACACTTATATGCACATACATGCCTAATTTTAAATCTAGTTTTCACCTATAAATGAAAATATACAGTATTTGTCTTCCTGAACCTGGCTTATTTTGTTGAACATATGACTAACTGGGAGAAGAAAGAGATCCAGCTGAGGGATGTAGGAAAAGACAGCGAGATACCAATGAGAACAAAGTGTGCATGAAGACAGGTTAGGGGGAAGGGACGTGGAGGGGAGAGGAGAGGAGGAGAGGTTAGGTGTAACTCATAGGAACCATATAGACCAGAGGGCAAGAAAGGGGTGAGAGAAATAACTATAGGTGCCAAATATATGTGAGGTATCAAATATGATAGCCCAAAATGATAATTCAGTTTTCAAGCTAACATTTGCTATCTAAGAAGGCACCAGAAGAGACTGCATATACAGAAGTACCAGCAACCAGGAGCAAGGCTGCTTCCTGTACTCAGGCAGGTGCCCATTTGGTCTGTATCCTGTAGGAGACAGGAAACAGAGTGGGACTCAGTCTGGAAGCAGCAAGCCTAGATTTGCGTTTTAGCCAGGTACATCGAGGGATGTTTACATGGAGATACACTAGAGAACCAAATGCAGATTCCATGTTTGGTCCAACTGAAAGGTTTAGAAGCGCTCTGAAAGATTCTAAAGGTTCTAAGGGACCCAATTATGCCCAGCGGATCTCAGGTTTCATATTGGAAGGCAGAGGGAGGTAGGTGTGTGAGAGAGGTGGAGGACACAAAAACAGATTCACTGGCTGTTTGGAACAACAGCAGGACAGCAAAGCAGGGGCACTAATATAGATGCATAAGGAAGATGAGGGCAGACCTGTGCATGCCTCCTGATAACATATAGGGATTCCTAAGGTGCTTCCAGAACAATTCAATAGTTGACTTAAATTATATTTCTCCCACCCAGTTAAGTAACATGGTCATCTGGGGAATGACTAGAATTGTGAAGAAGCTGAAAAAGCACAGGACTAGGTGAGTGGAATAAAGGAGGATTGTCCTGCATTTACCCAGTGTCCTGTGCAGTGAAACAGTGAGCTTTATTGAGTTTTCATTGTGTGTGTGTCTGTGCCTGGTCTGAAGGAATCTTTTAAGACAACCTCGGGTCATAATGTAGGTGAGGTACCAGGCAGGTCATCCCCAAGGGGCAGGTACAGAGATGCACACATGGTGCCAAATGCTGGCATGATGTTGTCACAAGGGACTGTCCTGTGTGGTTGAAATGTTGTAACCGAATTGAAGCCACCTACTTGAACTTCAGCCTAGAAAGCTGACTAGGTCAAGAGGCAGCAAGAGTAGAGACAGTGGGGACACCTGGTGAGCTGGATTGGTTTTTACACTGGAGGCTCAGAAGTGAAGCAGACAAGTGGATGCCTGTCATGTCATATCCTCTTGAAGAAGAAATGTAGAAGTGTGAGGTGTAACGCGGAGATCCCCTGTGTGAAGACAACTACAATGTGTCAGGGCAGTGCTGGTGAAGTGGAGTGAGCTCCTGTCTCAAGTCCTGCAAGACTGAGTAGCTTGGATGTCTGACTCAACAAAGGGTGCAGTGTCTTTTCTGTGCTGTTCTCTTATTTCACTCAATTGCATGTGAAGATAACATCCCATAATGAGTTGTCAGACAAAGCCCTGACAGGGCTGGCAAGCTGTCACACCTCTCTTCACAGCACCTGGGAGGTGCAGGCAGGAGGGGCAGGAGGTCAAGGTCACCTTCTACTACATAGTGAGTTTCAGGCCAGCCTGGGCTATTTGTGATAGTCTCACAAAAAGAAATAAGGGGGAAAAGCTAATGTTTAGGGACCTCATAAGCTCCACCATTCCTCAGCTACCCTCGTTCCCTTGTCTGCTGAGCCATTCTCAGTTTGAGAACTCTTCCCTTGCCCTGTCAGTAAAACCAGTACAGGAGCATAGGAGTCAGGCAGCTCCTCCCTGTTCTGTCATGTGTGTATTTGTGTGTCCCACATTGCCTTATGTTGTCCATTGGGTAGATACCATCACTATAACTGGAAGAAGTACAAAATGTACACCCTGCTGCCAAATCCAGCAAAGACGTCATGAAAGAAGGGAGCTGTGGGCTCATATTGTGAAATATAAAACCTCAGTGTTAGTCATTCAGCGAACCAAACAATTGCAGCTTTAAGCAGTATTGCAATAACCTGGCAGAATAATTGAACAAGTTTTGAATGGCATAGCTACAGGAAGAAACTAGTGCACCGCATAGCATTTTCATTAAAAATTTAAATTTTAGTCATTTATAATCTTAAATGTATGTCAAAACTCTTTGCTTGAACTACACATTCTTTATGATATCTAACATGTTATTTTTTCCATTTTTTAATTTTTTTATTTAATCACTTAACACCCTGATGCCAGCCCCCTTCCCCGTCTCCTCCCAGTTCCACTCCCACACTTCCTTCCCTGTTACCACCCTCCCCTTCTCAGAGCAGGGGAGACCCCCCAAGGGGCACTAAACCCACCATGGCACCTCAAATCGCAGCAATAGGACTTAGCAATCCTCATACACTGAGGCCAGCTAGGGGCAAGGGATCCAAAGGCAGGCCACTGAGTCAGATACTGCCTTTACTCCCATCATTAGGGGGACCAACATGATAACCAAGCTGCACATCTGCTACGTATGTGTATGGGATCTAGGTCTAGTCTATGCATGCTCTTTGGTTGGTGATTCAGTCTCTGTGAGCCCCCATCAGCCTAGGTTAGCTGACTCTGTTGGTCTTCTTGACTCCTCTGGCTCCCGCAATCGTTGCTCCCACAAAACTCCCTGAGCTGGGCAGTGGTGGCGCACGCCTTTACTGCCAGCACTTGGGAGACAGGGGCAGGCGGATCACTGTGAGTTCAAAGCCAGCCTGGTCTACAGAGTGAGTCCAGGCCTGTCAAGGCTACAAAAAGAAACCCTGTCTCAAAAAACCAACCAACCAATCAAACAAACAAAAAACCTTTAAGCCGGGTGGTGGTGGCGCATACCTTTAATGTCAGCACTTGGGAGACAGAGGCAGGTGGATCGCTGTGAGTTTGAGGCCAGCCTGGTCTACAAAGTTAGTCCAGGACAGCCAAGGCTACACAGAAAAACCCTGTCTTGAAAAAACAAAGACAAAAAAACAAGCAAACAAAACAAGACTTCTTGAGCTCCATCTGTTGTTTGGCTGTGGGTCTATGAATCTGTTTTCATCAGCTGCTGGATGAAGCCTCTCAGAAGACAATTATGCTAGCTAGCTTCCTGTCTATAAGCATAGCAGACCCACCCCATGGGAACTAGCATGATATTAAAGAAGCCATAACCTGTGCATTTTCCAAGTTATGAGTACCCCCACAAGGACTTCCTTGTACACTTGGCTTTATAGACCATCTTTTCTATTCTGCAGTATTGCCAGACAGGGATTTTTTTGTTTGTTTGTTTGTTTGATTCTTGTTTGGTTTTGGTTTTTCTAGACAGGGTTTCTCTGTGTAGCCCTGACTGTCCAAGACTCATTTTGTAGACCAGACTAGCTTAGAGCTCACAGAGATCTGCCTGCCTCTGCCTCCCAGAGTGCTGGGATTACAGGCATGTGCCACCCTGGGATTTTCTTGGTACAAGGTAATTATGTCACTCAAAATCCCGATGTGCATCCCTTAATTGACCCTCCATGATACAGCTCCTGGCTTGTCAATGTCATTCCTTCCCTCCACGGGGTTCATTCCAGCTCTTAGCCTCGCTGAATGCGAGGGTCTCTGTGTTTCTGTTCCTGGACTGCTTTACACCTTCAGGTCATTGTGAATCATTTTTAATGACCCTTCTTTGAGAAGGAAACCCAGCTTTTCTATGACTTGGCATGAGATTCCTTTGCCTTTCTTAGCTGGTGTGTCTATCTCACCTCAGTGCTTACCACTGACATGATGGCTTATGAGACTCTTATCTTTGGTCATCTGTTCTCCCTCCCTCTCCCACTCCACTGTATGTCAGCACAAGTACATTAGATATTGGAAAGTCTCCACCCACGGTGGCTGGCACAGGGCCAGCAACAGGTTCAGTGCTACAAGAGTTTAAACAATGATTAGAAATAATCCTGTTATTACTTATTGCCAGATTTTAGCTTAGTAGTTGGTCAGAATTCCTGTTACTGTTTTGCTACTTCTCTGATAATGAAAATCATCTAAGAATTCTTTTTTTTTTTTTTTTTTTTACATTGGCCAGTTTGCATTGGCCATTGGAAGATCGTAGCCAAGTGAGTCCTTAACGCTAAAGAACATTGTGGCCTGCTTTGTGTGGCATTTTTATTCTTTTTATATGACTTTTCCCCATTTTGTGTTCATTTTTTTCCTTTGTGACAAAACATTCAACCGTGTATGGTAATCATGCATTTCTGCAAGTTGGTAGTATCTACTTATGCTGATATTTGTTTTATTAAATCAAAAGATTTTGAAACATTCTATTTAGATAATTAATTTTTTCTAAATCAAATAAAGTGAGTCTGTAAATGCTTTTTAAAAGTGAGTACACAATAACCAAGTCAAGATAGTTAGCATTTTGATGTCCTTAAATAAAACTGTGCCTGCAAAATATGTACAATTATAGTAACCATTTCTTTTAGAGAGATGGTTCAGCAGTTAAGACCACTTACTTATTTTGGAATGGACTGGAATTCTGTGCCCCCAAACTCACGTTAGGCTGCCCACAATTGCCTGTAACTCCGGCTCCATGGGACTTTGATATTCTCTTCATGCCTCCATGTGCCCCTGCATTCATATGCTCATACACACAAACCAACACGCCTACATACTTAAATAAAAATGAAATATTTTAGGAGATATGAACATAGTGGACTCTACAGATTCTTCTTTTTTTTCTTTTCTTTCTTTCTTTTTTTAAATATATATTTTATTAATTTATTCTTGTTACATCTGAGTGGTTATCCCATCCCTTGTATCCTCCCATTCCTCCCTCCCTCCCATTTTCCCCTTACTCTCCTCCCCTATGACTGTGACTGAGGGTGACTTTCTCCCCCTGTATATGCTCATAGGATATCAAGTCTCTTCTTGGTAGCCTGCTATCCCTCCTCTGAGTGCCACCAGGTCTCCCCATCCAGGGGACATGGTCAAATATGGAGCATCAGAGTTCGTGTGAAAGTCAGACCCCATTCTCCACTCAACTGTGGAGAGTGGGACCATATGGTACTTTTTCCTGCTTCCAGGGGCTGTGTGCATACTTAAAAACCTTTGAATATCTGCGCCTAATGTTCAAGGTGTTGTTCAGACTATTTAAATATTTTTTAATGCCAATAAATCCAAAACCACTGTGTAATTAACTCTGGAAACTTGGAGCCAGTTATAGGACAAGATACATTGCTTTTGTGGTCTAATTACCAGTCTGGTTCCATTTTATAGAAACATTGTTTTCCTTGGCTGTTTTGAAGTTTGCAGTGTATTAGACATAGCAGTGAGAGGCAGAGGGAGGAAGGTCTCTTGTGCTTTGGATCAACCTGGTCTACGTAGAGCACTGTCTCAAGATTAATTAATCAACATGGAGAAAGTTTGGCCCCCACAGAAGGACAAGACTGGATTTTCTCTTGTAGTTACTATTTTCTCTTTGAGTTATAAGAGTTTTTTAGATATTCCAAAGAGTCGACCAGATCATCTCTATTATTGGTAAATGCTTTCTCCCATGTAGTGGATTGTCTCTTCCCTTTTTTAAAATAGTGTCCTTTGAAAGTTAAGCGCTTTGACTATTTCTGAGCACCAGTTTCTCTCTATTCCTTAGTTCGGCTTTTGCTAGAGAAATCACTGGTCCACGGTCATGAAATGTGTAGTTCTTCATGCTTGCTCTGCTCTCAGACAGCCATGATGCGTGCTGTGTTGATGTTTGCATGTGTTGCGAGGTTGTCGCTTAATTTCATCTTATATGTGCATCTGTCTGGAGGTATTCTAGCGTTATTCATTGAAAAGTATCCAGTGAGTTGTCTTGATACTTTAGCTAAAAAGTGAATTGTATTTAAATATGAATAGTAGTTTCTGGCTTTTCTGTGTGCTTGTTAGTGGTGTCTGACTTTTTTACTGTAATTATTCATTAAATACATGGAGTGTGTTCTGCAATCCACTGGCATGTAGGCATGTTTTGCTCTTATTGGATGTATTGTTCCATAGATGTTCAATAATATTACATACTTATATGGCTTTTTATGTATATTAAATATGACATTTCTCATGGAACTGAAAGTGTCTGATGGCTTCTCACTTCTCTGATGGTTGCTTTGGTGTCTTCTAAATGTGCATCTTCTGCAGATATTTTCTAGCTTCATCTGCTAAAATAACCAATTTTTCCTCTGTTTCTGAAGGAGAGTTTCACTGGATATCAAATACTGTACCCAGTACAGGTCACAGATGCTGGACAGTTGCTCCCACTAGCTAGCTCTTCTTGTCTAAGCTCCCTTTGTGTTTGGATATGCTTTCTCTTAGTCTTCTAGGAACTGCCCTTCTGTCATGTGGGTGTTCCTGGGTCATGAGGCACATGTCTTTGGCACTTAAGGTTGTGTGTGTCTGAGGCTTCACTTTTGGAAATGTTAAGCTTCTTGAGTATGCAAAGGTTTTTCTTCAGATTGGGGAAGGTTTTTTATTATTATTTAATTAATTTTTTCAGATTACAACTCAGTTATCTCATCACTTGTATCCTCCCGTTCCTCCCTCCCTCCCGCTTTCACCCTATTCCCCTCCCCTAGGTCTATGACCAAGGGGCCCTCCTCCCCCACTATATGGTCATAGGCTATCAAGTCTCATCTTGACAACCTACCTGTTCTTTCTTTGAGTGCCACCAGGCCTCCCCACCAAGGGGAGGTGGTCAAATATGGGGCACCAGATTGGGGAAGTTTTGAATCAGTTGTTTCTCTAAATCTTTTCTGCCCCTCCCCCTCCTCTCTCTTAGGCTGTCTCATTGTTCACGTGCTCACACATTTGGTGCTGCACACTATCTCTGATGGTATGTCCTTTTGTCGGTCCATTGTTCTCAGTGTGTCTGTCTTCAAGTTCAGTGACTCTTGTTTGGTGGTCCTGCTGATGAGACCAGTGAAGTTTCTGCTTTATCGAAGTCAAACATCTACCCGGCCTTTCTGTACACTGAAGGTCTCCTCTTACCTAATCAGGCTCTACTTGACCATAACAGTTTCGTTAGCTCCTTGGCTGTGTTCAGTGAGCTGGCTGAAATTCTTTGCCTAGCAGATTCAATGACTCAGCTTCCTTAGAGACAATTTTTATTAAGAGCTATTTTTCTTACAGAGAGACCATATTTTTGTGTTTTTTAACAGTCTCAATTTCTTGTTTTAAACTAGACACAACGTATTAATAATTCATCGGCTCTAGGAATCACATTCTTCCAGGATCCGTTATTTGTTTTTGTATTATGTTTAGGACAATTCAGAATGAAATCTGTGACGTTCGCGTGCATCAGGTGTTGCTACTTTAGTCTCCTCTTCCTCCTTCCTGCCTGGCTTCCCATGGCATTGTACTTATGTTTCTTGACACTTTTACCTGACATCCACCCAACAGGCCTGCACTCAGCTCTGCTTTAGGAGCAGGTTCCTCCTCCCTGTGCTTGCTCTCAGGGTCAGCTGAAATAAACAGCTCTGGGCCTATGTGTGGTCTTCTCTGAGTCATGGCATGTGGCACTGAGCTTGGGAATAGTTTGCTCTTTTATGCTTATTAATTAACCCATTTTCCCACTAATTCTCCACAGTCTCTAGCAGCTAATATCTTAAATAAGTGGCTCTGACTAGTTTCTTCAGCTAACTAATAGGGAGTAAGCCCATTTGAACTAAGGAGAATGCTGAGACAGGTTGGATAAAGAACGCTCGCTGAGAACCGTTCCAAAAGGGCCTCAGTTGCCTCACTGCACCCCAATGGCTTCCAGCTGCTGCTTAGGGAAAACATCACATAGCTCTGTTCTTACCAGGATTTAGCCATGGTTTCTTTGTTGGTGTGTGCATTTCTGTTGAAGAATGTTGGTAGCTTCCTGTGCTGGCAGTTGCCCGAAGCCATGCCTCACACCATAGCTAGACTCAGTGTAGCATCAACTGGGGCTACGCAGTGACCGGAAGTAGAGTGCTCTTTCTTTCCAGAGGATCTTCTGACTGTCTCGCTTTCTGCTGTGTTTCAGGACTATGATGACGGGTACGGTACTGCATATGATGAACAGAGCTATGACTCCTATGAGAACAGCTACAGCACCCCAGCCCAAAGGTAAGAGTTATCCCATGCTGCCAGGCCCTGCCATCAGCTTGACACAGGGCCCCTCCACAGGGACGTGACAGTCAGCTAGTGGGGCTCATCTGACTTGCTGTTTGTCATTGTTTCTTCTAACTAGAGAAGTAGAACCTTGCAAATAGTTTGTATTGACGCTCCTGAATGCTGTCATGCCAACACATCTGGGCATGAGAAATAAGTTTAATTTTATCAGCTCTGAAATTTTGACCTAAGTGTTAATGTCATCTAATGAAGGATGATGGCCTCTATGTGGGTAACCAAGGCCCCTAAGTCCTATAAGAACTGTGAACATCCTGCCTTTCAGGAGAATGTAAAACCAGAGCCTGGTTTGCTATTCACAGAGCATCACACCTTCTTAGCAGTGATGCTCCTGTCTCCCAACAGGAGACAAATTCTGTAAATATGACACCTTCGTCCTGATCAGACCCTCACCCCAATACATTACATACACCAAGTACTGGTCCTGTAGTGACTACAAAACCTTCCCTCAGATGGCAGCTTGTGACAGAGCGCGCAGGCACTTGTGTGTGTATGGTGCCACTCAGGCTGTGATTAAATACATGGGTGCTCTTCCTGGAAACTGTGATGGGAGATGATAGGTGAGAATATCAAACAATTTTCGTCTTTGCTCATGACATACTACTGTGTGTATAGCCTGTGACAAGCAGCCTGCAGACTGTGCGAGACAAGAGGTCTTTCTCAGTAGATGCCTTGTTTTAGTGCTGGAGACAGAGTCACTCCTACAGTTTATTGAAAGTGACAAGCAAAAGCTGTGTGACTCTTGTTGTACAGTTTCTCCTGTAGCCAGACCAGCATTTCCTGAAGGGTCCTACTGTGGAGAGCAAGGAGTGGGGTTCTAGAAGAAGTCTTTTGTCCAAAATCACGCAATAAATGGAATGGGGAAATGCGCCTTGAGTTGGATCTTCTAACTCAAAGACCACTCTTTACAACTAGGCGTTTTTCTCTGGTTAGTTGAAAGACAGAAATGTCTATAAATTTCAGTAGGAAGTACCCTGGTATAGCATATGTATTGTCCACCTCATAACACTTGCTGAATGTGAGGTTTCTGTCTGGTCCTGTCTCTTAAGGCCTATCAGCCAGGCCATGTGAGTGCATCCTGAAGATGGATGCTGTGCCTGCACAAGAGGAGGCATAACAGAGAGGTGGTTCCTTCTGGGCTTCCTGCACTCTTTAGTGAGTCCTGGCCAACACCCATCTAGATATAGGATCCTGTACTGTGTTTTTGCTTGAGCTGTAAATGTTCTAGACAGTGTGCTAGCGCTTTTTATGGCCTTTTGTAGTTAGCATTCATTTTTTTTTTTGGTTTTTTGTTTTGTTTTGTTTGTTTTTTATTAATTTATTCTTGTTACATCTCAATGGATATCCCATCCCTTGTATCCTCCCATTCTTCCCTCCCTCCCATTTTCCCCTTATTCCACTCCCCTAAATTTCATGTATTTTGATTCTATTCTTTCTAAACTCCCTCTAAATCCTCCTCATTGCCCTACCCCCCAACTTCATATTCTCTCTCTCTCTCTCTCTCTCTCTCTCTCTCTCTCTCTCTCTCTCTCTCTCACACACACACACACACACACACACACAGATCAATCCAGTAATAAAAAAGAAGCGAAACAAAACATAAAACATGCTTACATAAAACACGTAGAGTTCCTTTTGTGTTAGCCAACTACTACTGTCATGGGGCCTGTCCTGGGTTCTGGTTTATAGACCTAATGACACTGGATTGGGAAAGACTGACTTGCTCTTTCCCATCAGATATAACTGCAATTAGCTTCTTGGTGTAGATGGGACTTTGTATCCAACTACTTTCCTTACTGCTGAGATTTTTTTTTTCTGCTTTAAACCTGTGTGGATCATACAGCCTGTGAGTTCACTTATATGCCAGCCCTTTTCTGTCTGGAAGATGCTGTTTACTTGGAGTCATGCACCGCCTCTGACATTTAGCATCTTTCCACCTCCTCTAGCACATAGATCCCTGAGCCTTGCTGGGAAGGGTTTGATGAAGACAACCCATATAGGAATGAGTGTTTCAGTGCTGCTAATCCTCTGACCACTGTTCCTTTGTGAAGCTTTGTCTTAATTATCATTTACTACAAGAAGTGTCTTCCATGAGGGCTGAATGATGCACTGATCTATAGGTATAACAGAACGTCATTAGGAGTCGTTTTATTGCTATGTTCCTTTAGCAGAATAATAGTGGTAGCTATACCCTAGGGCCAATGACCTATGTAGTTCGTGGCCAGTTTTCCAGTGTCAGGCATTGGATTCATCTCATGCAATAGGTGTATTTTTTATTTTATTTTTTAGTCATAATATAATTATATCATTTCTTCCCTTTCCTTGCTTGAACCTATCCCATATACCTCATTTTGCTCTTTTTCCAAATAAGGGCCTCTTTTTTCATTAATTGTTGTCACATGCATATAGGTACTTGTATTTATACACACATACAAATATATACATAGATAGATAGATAGATAGATAGATAGATAGATAGGTAGATAATAGATAGATAATAGATAGATAGATAGATTCATTCCTAAATATTTCTTCCTCTGTCTGTTTAATGTTACTTGTATGATAATTTAGTATATGATAACCAATTGCTGTGCTCTTCCCTGAGAAAGACAATTTCTCCCACTCTCATTATTAGCCTATAATTCTTTGTATAGGGTTGAGATTCCTGGTCTCCTCTACTCCACTTTCACTTTGGCATGTCTATTGTTGTTGTCTTTGTTTGGGTCATGTTTAGGCAGCCATATTGGTAGGAACTTATGGGGGTGGCTTCTGCAGAGACACAGTCTCACAGTAAACTCTCTGATGCTCCGGCTCTTACAGTATTTCCACTCCATTTTCTGCAGTGTCCCCTTAGATGTAGACGTTGTTTTTCAGATCTATCCACTGGGCCTGGACTTCACAACTCTGCGTTTTCATTTGTTGTAGATTTCTGTAGTGCTCCCTATCTGTTGCAAAGAGAAGTTTCATTGATACGGGGTGAGAACTACACTTGTCTGTGTGTATAAGGACAAATGTTTAGAGTGTAGTGAGGAATTGTTCTGCTTTAGTAAAGCAGTGGCTGTAGGTTCTTCTATAAGATCCATGACTTCACCAGCATTAAGTAATTTGCTAGGGTTACAGGTACCAGTCATGATTTTCTTCTTATTGAGTGGATCTTAAGTCCAATTAGGGAGCTGGTTGTTACCGCCAAGGTACGTGTATACTACATACTTAGGTGATTGTACCATACTTGTTATTATTGCGGTTGATGGGTGTCATATCTAGATAACAGTGCTGGTTTTATACTTCCTTTAAAAGCTTGCGTGGCACTTTCTGGTCTTTTCCAGTTCTGGTTATTTCCAATTAGCACTTCAATCAGTTCTAGCTCAGGAGTCTTTAGGTCATGCCGTGGACCTTAGCCAATCAAAACGTGGTGGGTGCTCCCATAACATTTGTGCCACTAGTTCAACAGTATATCTTGTGATCAGGTTGTGGGTGACAGCATGCAAAATCTTACAGCACCGTGAACATTAATGAGTACAAGTGAAGCTTCTAATTGTGCACCAGCTCCATGTCCATATATATATATATATATATATATATATATATATATATATATATATAT
>OU015748.1:78160799-78177157 GCA_907169655.1 Acomys percivali | reverse complement strand
TATATATATATATATATATATATATATATATATATATATATATATATGTTGATAGCAATACGGCTGTAGTATCATGTCATGGAGCATAACCAATAGCTTTGGCAATAGTCTGTGATGTTTGGGGTTTTCTATGGGGTCCTTTGACCAGTGAATCAACAAGATGTAACTCATTCTTATTCCTAGAACTGAAAGTTTTACTTGGTGACATAAGATGGCTCATTGGGGCATTGTCTTTTCTATTATTTGTGACTCTACTTAGACTCCTTTCATATATATAGGAAACTTTAACAGTGTTATATTTCCATATGGCTTTTCCTCCTTGTACTTCCTCCTTTAGCCTGGCCTCCCCGCTTGAGCCTTGTATTGTAGTTTCTGCTTTATCTCTTAGTTATGACACTGTATCCTATGTCCCTTCCTTAAAAGATTGCCTCTCCCCCTGGACCTCCCATCCCTTACTAGCTACCTAACCTCTGTGATTATTTATTTTGAAACACATGTCTACAGATTAAAAACTAACATTCACATATGAGAGAAAGCAGACAATACTCAGCTTTTGAGTCTGGGTTTTCTTACTCAGGATATTTTTTTCTCTAGTACTTGCAAATTTCATAATTTTATTTTTCATAACAGTTGAATAATATTACATTGTGTAAGTATACCACATTTTCATTATTCGTGCAATGCTTGATTGACATCTAGGCTGTTTTCCAATTTCTGGCTATTATGAATAGAACCCAAATGAACATGGATGAGATAAGATTTAGAGTCTTTGGGTTTATGCACAAGAATTATATAACTGTATCTTGATGTAGATTATTCTCACCTTCCTAGGAAAACACCACATTGATTTCCATAGTGGTTGTTCAAGTTTGCAGTCCCCTCAGCAATGGATGCATGGTTCCTCCTGCTCTACAGCCTAACCAGAATGAGCTGTCATTTGTTTTATTGACCTTGGCTATTATGACTAGGATAAAATGAAATCTTAGAGTAGTTTTGGTTTGCATTTCATTGGTATCCAAGGATCTTGAACATCCTTTAAGTGTTTCTCAGCCATTTTTTTTTTTTTTGGTTTGTTTGTTTCCTCTTTTGACAACTCTGTTTTGTTCTGTACCCCATTTTAAAAACTGTTTTGTTCTCTTGATGTTCAGGGTTCATTTTGTATGTATGTTTGTTTGCTTTAGTTTTTTTATATATTCTAGATACTAACCTGGGCCACATGTATAGTTGGTAAACATCCTTTCCCATCCTTCACACTGCTGTTTTGCTGGACTGATGGAGTCCTTTACTGTACAGAAGATTTTTTTAAGCATTATGAGGTCCCATTTATTAACTGTTGGTCTTAGTACCTGTGGTATCAGTGTCCTGTTCTTTTCCTGGGCCAATGAAATCAAGCCTACTTCCCACTATCTATCGTGTCAGATCCAATGCATCTGGGTTTATGTCAAGGTCTTTGATCCATTTGGAATTGAGTTTTGTATAGGATGAACAACGGCAGCCATTCAATTGGACATGTACCATTTGTTGAAGCTGTTGTCTTACTCCCAGTGTTTATTTTTGGCTTCTTTGTAAAAAAAAAAAAAAAAAATCAGGTGTTCATAGGTGGTTGGACTTACGTATGAGTCTTCAATGTGATTCCATTGTTCAACATGTCTGGTTTGTTTTAGTTCCATGCTGTTTTTATTCTATAGTTCTGTAATACAACTTGACATCAGAGGTGGTGACACCTCTACTGATTCTTTCATTATTCAGAATGGTTTTAGTTTTATGGAGTGTTTTTTTTTTAATGTTTTTCTTTTGCTTGCTTGCTTTTTAAAAAATTGCTAAGTACTGTGTTGGAATTTGGATGGAGATTGCACTGCGTCTGTAGATTGCTTTAAGTAAGATGGTCACGTTGTTGTATCAATCCTTCTGATCCATGAGCATGTAATGTATTTTAATCTTCTGATGTCTTCTTCTGTTTCTTCAATATCATAAAATTTTTATTATACAAGTCTTCCACTTGCTTGGTTAAAGTTATCCCAAGTCTTTTATTTTAGTTTTTGTTTCATTTTGAGGCTATTGTGAAAGGTACACTTTTCCTGATTTCTTTCTCAGTCTATTTGTACTTGCATATAAGAGGGTTACTGATTTTTTTTGTTAATTTTTTGTATCATCCTATTTTTATCATCCTATTTTGCTAAATATGTTTATTAGCTGTAAAAGTTTCTTGATGAAGTTTTTAGTGTCTTCATGTATCACTTCACTTAAAAGATGACACTTAAAAGATGCGTAAATAAAGATACTTGGACTTTTTCCTATTCTATTTTAATTCTTTTGATTGCTCTCAGTTATTTTACTGCTCTAGCTAACATTTCAAGTCCTGCTTTGAATAGATATAGAGACTGCATGCAACCTTTCTTTCGTCTTGATTTTAGTCTGAGCATACTATAAACTTTCTTTTTATGTTGAGATGTGTCACTGTGTCCCTAGTCTCTCAAGGACTTTAATCATGAAGGGATATTTGATTTTGTCAAAAGTCATCTCCATCTTATGAGATGACTATGTGGAATTTATCTTTCAATTTGTTTTATATCGTGGTTATATATGTTGAACTATCTCAGCATCTCTGAGATGAAGTTTATTTGATCATGTTGGATGTATTTTTGATGTGCTCTTGGATTTGGCAAGATTTTTATTGAGGATTTTGCATGAGAGAAATCGCTCTATACTTGTCTCTTTTTATTAGTTCTTTATGTGATTTTGGCATGACTGCATAATAGTGTATTTTTAAAAAGAATTAGGGAATATTTCTGCTTTTCAGACTAATTTGAAGAGTATTGGTGATTTTCATTGAAGGTTCAGTAGAATTCTGAGTCCATTTGTACCTGGGATTCTTTGGGTTGGGAGAATTTTAATGATTGTTTCACTATGGGTTAGGGGCCTATTTAAATTGTTTATTCTTTTCAACTTCATTTATTATTGATATTAAGGAATTTATATTAAGCAATTCATTTATTTTAGGTTTTAAAATTTGGTAGAATTCAGATCTTTAAAATGTCATTATGATTCTCTGAATTTCCTGAGTGTCTTTTGTTATGTCCTATTTTCACCTTTATTTTATTAACTTAGATCTTATCTCTTATCTTTTGATTAATTGGACCAAGGATTTGTCATCCTGATTTGTTGTTGTTGTTTCCTCGAAGCATCAATACTTCATTTCATTGATTCTTTGTGTTTTGTTGTTGTTTTTGTTGTTGTTGTTTGTCTGGTTGTCTGCTTGCTTGATCTATTTCCTTACTTTCACCCCAAGTTTGAGTACTTCTTCCAAGCTACTCATTTGGTATTATTTCTTCTTGTTTTTTTAGTGTGTTCAAGTATGGCATTGAGAAATCTCTCCAGCTTTTTATTTTATTTTTCATTTGTTGTGAATAATTTATTTTTCCCAATTATTTATTTAATCACTTTACAGCCTGATCTCAGCCCCCTCCCTCCTCTCTTCCCAGTCCTACCCTTACACACCTCCCTACCATTTCCCTCTCTACTTCTTCTCTGAAAAGAGGAGGCTCCCATGGGTACTATCCCACCCTGGTGGCTCAAGTCACTGCTGGACTATGTGCATCCTTTCCCACTTAGTCCAGACAAGACAGCCTAAGGGATCGAAAGGCAGGCAACAGAGTCAGAGGCAGCCCATGCCCCCTTGTTGGGGGACCCTGAGGGAATGTCTGCCTTGTTGGTAAGGTATGTTTCTTGGATGCAGCTGAAGGATCCTGTTAATCTGTGTCTTTTTATTGAGGAATTGACACTATAAATATTGAGAGCTATCAGTAACTACTATTTATTGACTCCTGATATTATGTTGTTATGGTGTGAGGTTCCTCCTCTTTTGACTCACTGTTCTGGGATTACTTATTTATGACATCCTCTTGGGTGCAGTTAATCTTCTCTTTATACTGAAGTTTTCTTTTAAGTGCCCTATAGAGCTGAATTGGTGGACAGAATTATTTTAGATTTGTTTTTATTGTGAAATGTTTTTCTTTCTCCCTTTATTTGATTTGTATCTTTAGCATCTGTGGCCTCTCAAGTTTGTAGAACATCCATCCAGGCTCTTCTGGCTCATAGAGACTCCTTTGAGAAATCTAATGGATTGGCCTTTATATATGACTTGGTCTTTTACCCTTGCAACTTTCATTGCCCTTTCTTCTATATAATTAGTGTTTTGATTTCTATGTGCTGGAGGACTTACTTTCCTTTTCTAGTATTTTTACGTTGTATATGTTTCTTGTATCCTGATATAGGCATCTCTTTATTTATATTGAGATGTTTTTATTCTGTGATTTTATTGAAAATATTTTCTGTGCCTTTGATCTGCATTTATTTTTCTTCCTCTATCTCTATTATTTGTAGGTTTGGTCTTTTCAAAGTGTCCTAGATATCATGAATATTTTGTGGATTTTTTTATTTAACATTTTTTTGTACTCTCCATGTCTTCTACTTTGTCTTCAAGACCCGAGATTCTCTCTTCCACGTCTTGTACTCTGCTGGTGAGGCTCGCCTCTGGTTCTTTGTTAGATACGCTGAGTTTTTCATTTCCAGTTTTATCTTAGTCTGAGAATTCTTTATTCATTCTGCTTTTGTTTTTGTTTGTTTTTCGTTAATTCTGTGTTTATGTCTTTAATTTTTTAATTATTTCGCTCACCTGTTTGTGCTTTCATGGTTTTCTTTAGGGATATGTTCATATCCTCTTTAAGGTTCTTGCTATTTTGAAGTCCTTGTCTTATGCTTCAGCTGAATTACTTTTCTCAGAACATATTCTATTAGGGCTTTTGGTTTCTGGAGGAGACATTTTTCCTTGTTTGTTGATCTCGTGTCTTTTGAGCTGTGGTTTAGGCGTCTGGAGTTCTGCTGTGTGAATTTTTTGTTGGTGGAGAAACTGGCCTCATTTTGTTGGGTTGCTAGTCTGTTCTACAGTTCCTACTGCCACAGTGGGTCCTAGCCAAGTGTGACCCCTGTGGGCCCCTGTTAGAGCAATTCTGTGGGTCAGCAGGAGTCACAAAGGCATGGAGATGGCATGGAAGGAAACTCTGCAAGGAGCAGAGGGAAGAACGAGGGGGTGCTGGGTCTGCACCAGGAGGCCACATCTGGAGGGGATGGAAATGGCTTTATGCTTTGATTTTGGTTTTCAAGGGCACCAGTTCCATCCTACATAGTTTCTACTAGGTAGCAGAGGAGAAAACAAATGCCTTGCTCTTTGATTTATGCACCTTCATGCAGGACTCGAGTCCAGATGATGTTGTGCTTCAGCTGCTGTAAAGCACCAGCTTTAAAGCCCTTACTCATAGGACACTGATGTTACAGTGAGTCTTTGGTAGGCAGACTGAATGGAAGCAAGTTCTGAGAGGATACTTTACATCAGGATTGTAGTATGAGCCATTACTTACGTGGATTCTAAAGGACAATGGTGAGAGCTGGGCATGGGGATGCAGCTTGTGATGGGCTCACTTTAAATGTACTGATGCATTAATATGATAGGAAGCATCACTCAGTCAGTGGTTCTTAAATGTCTATCGTATGCCAGGCACTGCTCTTAGGTTTGATGCCCAAAGACTGTTAACAAAGAGTCTATGGTTGTAAAGCTCACTGGCTACCAGGAAACAAATGTGAATACTTAATTTTAAAGTATTATAAGAAGCCTGAGAAGTTTCATGTTTTCATTTGAAAAACAATAAAATTCCAGTTCAGAATTTATGGATATATCTGAGAGAATAAAGGATATAAGGAGCATTCCTCAGATGATACTCAGGGAAAGGACCACATAACAAGGTGAGTCAGGCATAAGGGAGAGCTAACAACAGCAAAAGATCATGGGCAAGGAGCATTCATGATGTGATATGGATGGAACGCTCTCTCTCTCTCTCTCTCTCTCTCTCTCTCTCTCTCTCTCTCTCTCCTGAGACTTAAGACTTGGAAACGATAGGGAGCCAAGAGAATGAGGTGTTGAGACTTAATTTAGAGAAATTAATTACTTTATAGCATAGAGGAGCTAGATTGGCAGATGCGTAGCATAGCTAGGGGCAGAAGCACTTATGAAGCTGCGATGCTATAGATTATAAACCATTAAGTGTCAGGAAAGACTCACTAAAACAAACGGGCTTACATGGCAGTGAAGTGAGGTTTTCAGGGCTATTGGTGATGCCACCCAGAGGAGCAAAGTCCTGAGAACTACCTACCTGTGCAGTGCAGAAGGAGCCAAGTGACAAGAAATGCATACTTCTTAAAAAAGAAAACTGTGGTTCAGACACTTATATCACTTTCCAGATGTCATTCACCCCCAAAACAGAGAAGCAAAGCAGTGAACCTTGGCTTTCTGTCTGGATGGCACTGGGCAGCCTTATCTAACCTGCTGCTTTATAGTGAAGTAAAATGAGATTTCTGCTTTGCAGAGTTGACTTGAAGAAACATTTTTGTGTTCCTTTGTTAGTATGCTGTGATGTTGTAACAAAATACTACCATACTGCTTCCATGTGGCTCAAAGTCAGTATGTCAGCAGGTCCTCCTCCACCTGAAACCCTGTCCTCCTTGACTGGAAAGTGGTTTCCATTTCCCTGTGTCCTCATGGTGTACGTACATCCTTGTATATCCAGAGTTTGTCTTAGGAGAGCAGTGATCAGATTGGATTAGACACATGTCCTTAGGCTTCTTTTCAACTTTAACTATCTCTTTAAAGGTCCTGTCTCCAATCACACAGTCAGGGATTAGGAAGCCTAGGGGTTCAAGATAGGACTTTAGGGGAATCTATAATGTGACCCATACAACAAGGGTACATAATCTATGCACAATGTAAGTCTCAAAGATAGGAGCCTGACATAAACCAAAGTACTACTATTATCAAATTGAATCAGTGTGGAGATCATCCCTTCCTTCTCAGTACCCCTAAATATTGCTAAATTCTATCCTGACATGCCTTCGTTCCATAGGTTCAGAGAGCTTATCTGAAAGCTCAGGGCCTAGCAAGTGTACAAAGTCATCTTGGCCACCATTTATTCCTCCTTCCACCCTTGTTTTAACGTTAGTTGCTTTGACTAATTGACGTTTGAACATATATGATGTCCTGTTGTGAATAAATGTTTACCCCAAATAGTACCTGTACCTCTTTCACCTGGAGGCCCAATAATAGCAAGTTCTAGCCTCTGTCCCAATCCCTGAGCTGAGTGAAGACTCTCAGAGGACGTCCATATTGGGCTAGTATCCAATTATAAGCAGCTTTTTAAGGGTTGAAAACGTTAGGAGGTGGAGGCTGGCTGGAGGAAATGGGTAACTGCGGCTAGGTCCTTGGGAGCGTCCTGCCTGTGATCTCATTCTTGTTCTGTGCTTCCCTGACACCAGGAAGGAGGCTCTTTTTCCTCACAGGCTACAGCTGCCCTGTTGTTCTGTCCATCACAGGGCCTGTGTTGATCAAAAGCTCTGAAACAATCTGCCAAAACAATCCTTTCTTCCTCTAAATTGTTTGTCAGAGATTAAAAGCCTAACCCATAAAGCGTTGAAAATCCCTGGTATTTAATGGTATTCAGATATCTTAAGAATTGTATCTCGAAGCCTGCCTTTATCAGATCTAGATTATCATAATCAACAAAACTTCACTTAAGCCACATCTTTAATATACAGACTAAGACAGCAAAATTAAAAACTCAAGTCTTCCAGCTTAACGGCCAATAGCATTTCCTGCTTCTGCTGTTGGAGAGCACATAGCCTCAGGGTCAAGACTGTGGGTGACACCTGCAGTGCCGTGGAACATGCTGTGCCTGTGGCTCAAATGTCTTACTTTACACATTGCAGTTTTTGTAAAATTAATTTCATACTCCAATACTTTTCTTAAAAACTGCAGTCCATTCCATGCTACCTTCGTTGTTGGTTGTGGTTCTGGTTTTCCTACTTGGTCTCCTTTAAGGGAAGAGGCAAGCCATGAAAGGAGCTTGATAATGAATGCATCAGAGCTTGACTTTATACCCTGTCCTCTGGAACCACCAGCATGAGAGCTGTGGAGGCCTAAAGTATAACCTCTGCCTCCTGACATGGGCTGGAGCATACACATCAGACTCCAGTAGGCATGCCGCTAAAGCTATCTCCTCGTCATTTGCTTCATTCAAAGAAGTGGTGAATGGCTTTGAATTGCTGTGTGGCTGCCATTTTCTTTATCTTACGCACTGCTATGCTAAGTGCAACTGACTGCCTCTAGCCCTGTTAGGGGCCACACTATCTGAGTAGAGAATTGTAGAACACCATGTATATTAGTGTTTTCAAGTTTCTGCTTTGTTGTGTTGTCCCTAGCATGTGTTATACAAGACAAGACACACAGTCATTACAAATTCATTCTGATACAGGTGCATTGTCTGTATTATTTGGGGACTTGTGCTATAGAGGTTCAGACTCTGACAGAACTCTCTCTTTCTCCTCTCTCTCTCTCTCTCTCTCTCTCTCTCTCTCTCTCTCTCTCTCTCTGTCTCTCTGTCAGTCTCTCTGTCTCTCTGTCTGTCTGTCTGTCTGTCTCTCTCTCTCTCTCTCTCTCTCCCTCTCTCACACACACACACACACACACACACACACACACACACAATTTCAGGCTGTTGAGTCAAGCTTTCTCAGCCTTTGTGTATAGGATAGATGACTGTGATTTTCCTTTGGAGGATGGAGCCATGCTGAAGTGAGACAGGAAGGAAGGGATGCTGTTCATCATTCACTCTATGGCCTGTTAGAGGACCAGTGGAGAGAACAGGTGCACTGCCTTCCTTTCACAGCTCCAAGGTACTCCTTATTTCACAGGGGTATGGATGTAGGAAGCCTACTTTCCTAAATCGGGAAGGACCCAATGGTAGGCGTTGCCAAGTGACAACTGAAGAACAGGAAGACCTTGCTTAAGACTTCCCATCTGCTCTCTTAGATTTGCCATAACAGAGAGATCAGAAGACAGGCTTCGATAAAACGAGACAAGAGATGGCATAGCCACCTGTTTCATCTGTTGAATGGAGGACTCTCTCCAAAGAAGACTTTTAAGTTTGATGAGTCTTGATCATCTTTATCTGCTGTATATTGCACTAACAAGTTTATTGGCGGAGGGAGGTTATGTATTTAAATTTTTCTATCAATTTCTAAGCCTCATCTTAGAATAAGATATTGTAGTATAAAACATCACAGTTTATTTCATTTCACTCATTTAACTACTGGGATGGCAGCAGTTATTGAAAAGAGGAATAACCAGCTCTTTGTAATCTGCAATTATAACTTATTGGAAGTTATTGATTGATTCCTGTGGGTGCACAGCTTCTGGGTAGTTGTAAGTGATGGATGTAAATAGATGATGAATGGCTTTTGCCATTAGGCCCTGGCCCTGCCCTGACTTGAGTGCCCACGCTCCCACTGGTTTGCCTCCTGCATGCCCTGCTCCCAGATGCAATCCCTTCCATTCTGAAGCAAGTCAGGCTACTGTCCATCTGATGTCTTACCTACACCCCTTATGACAATAGTAATGCTTTAGTCTGTATTTCTAAGCAGCTGTGAAGTAGCCAAAGAAATATCTGGCCTCTGTAGTGATCACAAATATAAATAAAATTGATTTCAAAAGGGCCCCTAGGGAGTCTGGTGACAGCATTTAGCTTTGGGGGGGTGGGGCAAGGATTGATTCTATACTGTTGAACAAGTTTCTTATTGAACTCAGGTTTTGACAGTACCTACAAGTACACATTTTATCTTCTAATATCTCTGAGATTTTGGGGGGGGCGCGAAAGAAATTTAAAAATTTTTTTAATTAATTTATTCACTTTACATCTCAATTATAGCCTCTCCCTTGTCTCCTTCCAGTCCCACTCTCCCTCACCCTCCTTCTCCTCCCCAACTCCCCTAGTCCTCAGAAAGGAGTAGCCCTCCTCCCCTATCATCTGACATCAGACTATCATGTCTCATCTGACTGCCTGCATCCTCTTCCTCTGTGGCCTGGCAAGGCCACCCTGCCATGGGGAAGTGGTCAACAAATGGGCACCAGAGTCCATGGCAGAAGTAGTCTCTACTCCCCCATATTATGGTACCTACAAGGATACTGAGCTGCCTGTCAACTACATCTGAGCAGGGGGTATGGGTTCTCACCGTGCATGGACCTTGGTTGGTGCATCGGTCTCTGCAGGCGCCCCCTGGGTTCAGATTTCTAGGTTCTGTTAGTCCCCTTGTGGAGCTCCTGATCCTTCCAGGCCCTTCTATCCTCCAACTCTTCCATAAGGCTCCTTGTACTCCACCCCAAAGTTTGTCTGTGAGTCTCAGCATCTGCTTCGATCCTCAGCTGGGTGGAGTCTTCCGTCTCCTCTGTGGGAGACTTCCATCCTGTTCCTTCTCTTCAACTGCTTCTGATGTCCATTCTATTTGCCCTTCTGGTTGAGCATTGTGCATCCTCCCTAGGGTCCTCCTTGTTATTTAGCTTCTTTAGGTCTGTCTGTGTACTGTAGTCTTAGTCTGGTTATCCTGTGTCATGTGGCTAATAACCACTTATGAGTATTTACCATGCATGTCCTTCTGGGTCTGGATTAACTCATGATGATCTTTTCTAGTTCCATCCATTTGCCTGCAAATTTCAAGATTCCTTTGTTTTTAACAGCTGAGTAGTATTCCATTCTTTATCCATCTTCCACTTAAGGATTGAGGTTTGAGAGGTTCCACAACTATTGTGGGAAGGTCCATCGAAAGGACCTCAGGCTTAGCCTTTTATCTAACTCTAAAACCATTATCCAGCCAAGAAAAGTTCTACTGAAAATTGTTGACTTGTTTTATGGCATAGCCCATGTTATGATATAAGTAGGCCTGTTAGAAGCTCAGAGTTCTGGGTGGGTATTTTGGATGGCAAATGCTATCCTGTGTGCCTGTTGTCTACTTTGTGGTAGTTTCAATCAGTACCATTGGCATAGTGGCACAGTATGAGCTCTAGAGCTGACCTGTGAAGGTTGAGAATGGGTAGGCATTTTGATTTTGTTAGTGTTAACTGCTGTTTAACTTGAGGAGTGAACATTTAAACATCAGGCAAATATGCGTGGATTGATAACAGCGAGTTACAACACTCAGAGGCCCTATGGAATGATCTGGTCTAGGTTAGAGTTTGTTCACCATGCTTTATAAAATCGTGGCCTAGTGCCCATATTGTAATGATGATGATGGTTGTTATTTCCATTGGTGGGACCCACTGTGCGCAGCATGCCAGCCCACCAGACACACCTTTACATAGCTCAGTTTTCTAAAAACTAGGAACACATACTGTAACACAGTATGAGGTAGACCTTGACAAAAAATAGATCCCAACTGAAATTAATGCACCAGACCAATAGATGCCTTAATTCTTAGTGAAAACTCCATGAGAAGACAAATGAATGGTGGTGGTAAAAAACAAACAAAAATCCCCACAGTGGCAAACCTATTAAAGGAAAAGAAATCAATGACACTTGCCAAAATATAGCAAAGACACTTCATCCAGGGCAGTCAGGACTCATTGGAGGACTGCGCCAGTGGGGTTTTGCAATGCAGTGGGCTGACTGGCCTTCACTCTGAACGTAGCAGAGAGGATGGGGACATGAGTGGAAAATCCCTAACAGCCAATCGTGGGATTCATAGCATCTGTCTGAGCTGACTGTCATTTTTACAAGATGTCTGAAGAGCAGGTGGAAATGAGCAGAGATCTCCGACAGCTGTGACTTCAGCGATCGGATCGCTTGGCCGCTGCTGCCTTCGGCCCAAGCTGAAGAGACTTGGAAGTGGAAAGCATGTGGAAGTGCACAGGTGCTGGCACGGTGGCTCGGAAGCAAAGATGAGGATGGGACCCCTTGTCCCTGGCAAGGCAGAATCCTGCTGAGCTTCTCCCTGATAGTGGCAGATTCTTGTCAGTGAACTGCAAGGAACTGAGATGTGACGAACACAGCTCCCCAGTGACGGAGCAGCAATTGTGCAGTAGTTAACTTGAAGCCCCAGAGCGACTGTCAGCTCTCTCCTCTGTTGCATTGCTTAGTAAACATGACACCTTCATTGCACTGAAAAATGATCCAAGAAATTCTAAGGCTCTATCACAAAATTACTTAAATTAAACATGAAAGAAAAGCATTTTCTCCCACTATTTCCTAATGAAGTTGGCTGTTGGTTACTGGGTTAGGTGCTCTCGTGCTTGTCATTCGATTCTCCTGCCAGCCCTAAATCTTAGAGAGAAGGAAATGTTGAGAACACTCGGACTGGAATGCTGTCCAGTTCAAGATCCCAGCTCAGTGCTGCTTGCCCGTGTGATAAATATGAGGTGTGTGTGGTGGGGGAGCATTGTAATAAATGTATGGACTACCTGAACAGTGCTCACAGGAGGCATCTTTATGCCTTCCCTACACAAGTGTATGGAAACACACTAGGGGCAAAGGCAGCCGAGCGGTAATAAATCAATTGCCACTGTCAGTTCACCATTTAATGTTCTTGAGAATACATGAGATTTATCACGAGGACTTGTAGAATAATGGTAGTGTATGAAAACAGAGTCCACCAGGGAGATGTACGACATCATTTGGATTTAGCGCTGCCATCTGCTTAATAGTGCTGAGAAAGACTGCAGTAGCACTTATGATCAGCCACTCATAGCAGTGGCAGATGCTACGCCGGGTGAACACACCAACTAGAGGCTCCTTACTGCTGCGGGTGTGTGGCGGGCCTTTGAGCAGCACCTGTGTTGGTTTTAAATCCCAACTTTTAAACCTTTACTGGACACTTTCAAAGGTCTGCTTAGCAGATCTTTCCATATCCTCTTTCTCCATCTTATACAGTCTTTAAATTTGTTTCTTTGATTTGTAAAAGGGTTTTCCTAGTAAGTTTTACATACATACGATCCTTTTAAACAAAGTTGATGTTTAAGTGGTTACAAAAAAGGGAGGGCACAATAAGTAACTTTGCAGGACTTTTAAAGAAAAAATAGTATATACTTATATTTAAGTACTGGGAGGGGAGGAGGAAGGGAAGGCATTCAAGCTAAGGAAAAAGGACATTATATACTCTAAGGACAAGGAATTAGGCATGTGCTCCTCAAAAGTCACCCATGTAATCACTTTATGACTGAAAGAAAGCATTGCTCACTTTTGAAGTTTTGACTTTTCCAATTGAGCATCATGGTTTAGTAAAGAAATTATTACCTTTGAGTTCGAGCAAACCTAGATTTAATTCTAGCTCCTTTACTCCCCTATGTGTACAAATATGTCCAGGAGACAGGACTTCTGAGCATTCTCACCAAATTGTAACATCAGAACTTACTTGAGGCTGTGTGCTTAAATGAGCTGAACACAGTGTGCCGTGCTCCAGCAAGCCACTGTAGCCTCCTGCAATAGACACCGCACACTGGTGGGAGCATCTTACGTCATTTCATGGAAGTGGGAATGGAGGCAGTTTAGACTGCTAGGAGCCTCTTTTCATACCCAGAGCCTTTGATGGTCTTTCCTCTTGATGCCAAGAAATAAGCAGGAGGGGAGGGGGCTGTGATCAGGATGGAAGATGAATAAATAAATAAACCAATGGGTAAAAAACAGAAATAAGCAGTCAGGGTGAATGATGCATGCCTTTTTAGCCCCATAAAACATGGTTGAAAACTCTCTTGAGTTAGATTTACTGAGTTCTCAAATCTGTCACTAGGCCTGGAAGGGTCAGAGATTGGTGAGTTATAAAAAAGTCAGTGTCTGAATTCTTCAAATTGTATTTCATCCTCATTTATTAAACTGTGTTTGATGCAGCGATGATGTGGATTGTGTTTTCCGCTTTATTCTCAAGGGATTTTCCTTTTAAGAAAGTTGTATTTGTAGATGCACCTAGACTTCCAGTGCCATGGTGAGCACTCCCACAGTGAGAGACATGGGGCGCGCGGGGGGGCAGGGGGTTTGAAGAGCCTCTGGATAAAGAGGATTAGAGGAACAATCTACGTCCTACTTGCTCTGTTAAGATAGATTGAGATATAATTACTTTCAGTTGCTACTGCAATCTGGGGTAAAGTTTCTTCGGGACATGTTGATTTAAAGATATTGGTGGAAGAGTAACAACTACACTATACATGATAGAAAATAGTTTGTATGTGGTAGCGCACCACAGTGCTGGTAACTATTGTTCTATCCCAGTTGTCATCAATTACAAATACGTTTTCATGACAGACTTGACTTTGTAAGTAAATGGGCTATAGTTTTATTTTTGGCATTGTCTTGTGTTAGTGTACCACAGGATCAGAGAAGGTGGAGTGGGATGTTCAGTGAAGTTGAAATGCATATACTTAGGAACCCAGTACACCCACTGTCAAGCAGCTGTCTGTGTTCCTTCCCTATGGCTCCAAATCCTCATCTACAAAATGGGAATAAGTAATGGCAGCATGTGCCTTGTGTAATAGTGTGGCGGTACAGCAGAGAATTTATTCCTATCTGTGTGGTGTAAGACAGGGTGGTGCAGCATTCTTGTGGCATATGTAGGTGTTTGCCTGTGCTTACTGCTGGTGACTGGTGAGCTGCTCAGGCCACATCACTGGTCATCCTCCATACACTTTCTCTGTATGACTTGCTGTGTACTGTACATTTAAAAACAATAACTGGCTGTAAGTTACGCCACTTGTTTCCTGTCCTGATGTTTGTATTTGATGTTGTGTAGCAGACCCAGAGCTCATGGGCGTATACAACAGTAGGCTTTTCACCAAAACAAAACTCCCCTGTCATCCTTAGTCTTCCACGTAGAAGCACTGAGGTTAAAAAGATAGAGTCACTTGCTCCAATTGCAGGGTTTTTAGTTTTTGCTTTTTGATTTAAAAAAAAAAAAATGATGACTGAAAAGTATGGTATGCTAAGTTTAGAGACAAGTTGTATTGTTTACATCTATGCCTTATAGCCAGATAATAATTTTTTTACATGTAGGAAAAATTACTAAGCATATAAGCTTAGCCCAAGTAGGAGGGATAAAAGTGTCTCAAGAAAGGCTGAATCCAGACTTTATTGATTAAAAATAACTGAGCATTTTACCTGTCTGCTTGGGTTTGAATTGCTGACCTACTGTTTACTCACTGTGACTGGGGAAACCATGTCACCTGTGCTGTCTGCTTAGAACAGCAGCTACCTATTGGGCCAGTCACTGAGTTCCGGTGTGGAAGCATTGTAGCTTCAGGAGGAATTGTTCAGAAGCTCATTTACATATTCAAAGAGAGCATAATTTGACAGGAGGCTTCTTGGACTTGGTAACATCCAAGTCTCCGTTTGCTGGTACGATTTTCTTTATTGGGAATAGGGAGAAATGGCATTGAAAGTGTGAGCACTGGTGCGCTCTCCACCTGGTTTCACAGCAGCCTGCCTGTGCAGCAATTGCAGAGCCTGTGTCTGAGCAGACAGCTCTTTATTATCCTCCAGTCCAGGTCTTGCTGCAGGTCAGCAAACTCTGCTGAAGCTTTCCACAGGCAGCCATGGCTGAAGGCCACTCTTGCTGAGTAGTGTGCACTATGTAAACGGGGTTGTGCACACACTCAAAGAACTTTGCACAGTGTCTAGCAGATAGTTGCCAGATAAATATTTGTTTCCCCTAAAATAAATTACTGGCATTTCTGTAGCATCATCCACTCATTTGTCCATCAGATTTCCATAGAATATTGTCCTGGGTGCTAAAGAAGAGTTGATGAACAGAGTGCATAAAGCTTTCTACTTTGACAGCTTAAGTTCTAATGGTGACCATTATAAATAAGTTGGGCTAGTTTTGCTTTGTTGAAAAGATTGATTTAAGATTTGAAAGCCATCCCAGGGCTTGCCTGAATGAAGGCTATTTGTGAGAACAGCAGTCTGTAGAAAAGACCAGGAATGGCATTTGTTCATGTATTCTGCCACCCTAAATAAAAGCTATGGTTTTCTTGTTTGAACTCATGTTTCCAAAATCTTCTCAATAGAAAGTGTCTCATTTCCCTTTGATATATTTTTAAACAGTTTAAAGAATGTGTTATAGTAATTTTCTGTCTAAACTTAATAGGAATATAATTGAAATGATTTACACATTTAAACCTTTGAAATTAGGTGGCAGAGGCAGAAGATTGCTGTGAGTTCTAGGCTAGCCATCCATAGCTAGACAGTGAGAGAGACCTTGCCTCAAAAAGAAATCAATAAAGATGAGCAAAAGTCATGAAGATGGAGAGGTGGCTTTGTGTATTGCTCCTGAAGGGAACCAAGGTCAGTCCCTAGCACCCATGTTAGGTAGCTCACAACTGCTTATAAATCCACTTCCAAGAGATCCAATCCCCTTTTCTGACTTCCAAAGGTGCCTGGCCTCACATGCATGTAAACACACACACACACACACACACACACACACACACACACACACACACA
>OU015748.1:78114245-78154751 GCA_907169655.1 Acomys percivali | reverse complement strand
GAGAGAGAGAGAGAGAGAGAGAGAGAGAGAGAGAGAGAGAGAGAGAGGGAGAGAGGGAGAGAGGGAGGAGAGAGAGAGAGAGAAGACAGATCTATGCAAGCAGAATACTCATACTAATACTAATATAATAAAATTAAACTTTTCAATAAAGAAGAAATGAATATAGGACACAGCAAAAGATGTACACCTATCTGGAAGACACAGTAGAGTGCCTGGTTTCATGGGAATGTGACCCAAATGGGCCTGTTTCCTGCACCTTCAAAGTGTCTCTTCTGGCTTTTTCTGCTAGATTTGCTCATGAGATTTAATTCCAGTAATCTCCTCTGTCACCTGAAGTGACAGGCCTTCTTTTTAAAGCACTCAGACATATCACAGATTAGACTATTGTGATTGATGGTTAAATTATATGGCAGTGAAAAGCAAGTCAGAGTAACTGGGCTTTCCCCTGCTTGTGGCAGCCTTGCCTCGGGTCCTCGGATAGATCACTTTGTGCCTCTCAAGCTGCTTCCTCATCCCATATCAGACTCTGAGTCTTCAGTTAGCATGCTCTCCCTTCATTAGCTTCTCTCTTGTCAGTGCAGACCTTTCTTCTTCCTAGAAACCTTTCTGTGTCCCCTAAAATTGCTTGAGCCACCCTCCCCACCCCATGATCTACACAACTCTACAGCACCACACTGCACACACCCACTTGTCTGGCTTGTATGAGAGACTAATCACCTTTCATTGCAAAGGCCAAATTGTGCTTGCTGCTGCATTCCCAAGGTTGGCACAGAGTAGGTGCTGTGTATCATTTCAACAAGCTGCCAATGAGGAAGATGCTGTAGCGCCATCAAAATCATCTCACACAGCATAGTGGGGGAGCTGCATGTGTTGGACGTGGTAGACGGGTGTTGCTTTTGAACTAGATTGATAAAATGGAATAGCCAATTCACCAGGGCAGATAGAAGACCAACACAGTGCATCATCTATAACCAGTTACTTCCATGACTACTGTCCTCTGTATTCCACATGTATTAGCTATATTCCTGTTATTGCCATAATATAACCTGACAAAAACAATGTATGGGTTAATTTGGCTCCTAATTTGGGGGGAAAGCATTGTGGTAGCTGATCACGTGACCTCCACAGTCAGGAAGTAGAGAATGGTGGGTGTTGGTGCTCAGTTCGCCTTCCTCTTATTCATTCCTGACCCCAGCCCATGGAATGTCACTGCCCACATTTAGGCTCAGTTTTAGATGATCTCTCACAGCTGTGCCAGCCCAGCCAGCCCTGAGGTGATTCTAGATCACATCAAACAGTTATGGTTTGATATGAAGCGCCCTCCATTAAGAAAGGAAGCGCCTTGGACACAGGTGTCTTCAGTGTTCTCTGAGGCATGTGTCTCCCAGTGTGCAAGCTGGTACTTTAGTCTCTGTGGTAGACAGAGGAAAGGGATTTGGAGCCTTTCAGGGGAGATGAACTTTAAACAGAGTAAAAACCTCCTGGCAGATGTGTTGGAGTGTGTTGCTGTGACAAGCAATCCAAGTTTAATATCCGGGAGTCTTTCAAAATAGTCATTTCTATGAACTGATTTAAGATAGGGTAGCCTGAATGCCAGTGGGCAGTTCACATGACCCTCCAAGATCAATTTCTTCTCTCTGGTTTGACAAAGTACTAGTCCGCATGTTCATATTATTTGTAGCAGAGGCGACACTTGAAGTATTTCGGAATAGAAAGGGGCTGTAGGAGGCAACTGGTATCTTTGATTGGCATTTAAAACATTTTTATTAGACAAAGCGATTATTACTTCTGAAATGAGCCTTTACAAACTTAATTATAACAATAGGGTTAGGAACAACAGCCAGCATTTATTTTGCATTAAATGGCAGGCCAGTGGAAGTGCTTTGCATGTGTGAACTCTAATTACGAGACATTCGTCATCAGCCTGTCATCTAAACCACAGCTGCAGTGCTGACTTATGAAGCACTACAAACCACTTTCTTCATTTGCACATCCTTCCTTTCTGTGTTTGATTAAGCTTTTTCTTTTTTAATGTCTGAGGCACTTTTAGAAGTTGGATCTCCAAAGACTGAGCCGCCTACTCAAAGGGGTGCTGCTTCCAAAAGGGAGACCAGATCCACTCCCAGCTGAGCCTTTAAGCCAAAGCCTGGCCACTGAGTCCGTGGCAGTGCTGGGGCTCTGTCAGTCTTGCCTTTGTCCATCAGTGCTTGACGCCTAATAATAGGATAACTATATCTAATCCTCCAAGAGTCTGTGAGACTGGTAGATGTGAGCTGGTCAGGCATTGGTCTGAGGCACAAAGGAAGAGGAATGACCACCGTGGACCTCGAGGATTCCAGCCTGTGCTTTAACCGTGGTGCATCACGTGCGCTTGTCAGACTTCCACATGACAGCTTTATCCAAGTAAACGTTCTCTCGTTGCAAACTTAAGGGACAATTTATAGAAAATCTAAGTGAGAGTGGGAAAGGCTAACAGTTTGCCTGGAGTCTGGCTGCTGGGATGGAGTAGTCGCAGGCAGAACAGCTTTTGGGGTCTGTGAGCCCATGCATAAAGCCGTAGGGTCTATGTTACACTATGAGAGACTAATGCCAGCACATGGAGTGGCTTGGGGGTGCATTGGTCCAAAACTCTGGGATAGAAAAGCTTTGACGGGAAGACTACCTGTTGCTGCTTGCACCCAATGGGTTTGCCAGATCTAGCACTCCAGGCTAGGCTCTTGGGCATTCAGGGTGCCAGCAAACATATTCTGAGGAAGTATGCGGAAGGTCATATGCTGCTAGTTTTGTGAATATAAGGCCTTGGGCTTAGAGAAAATAAGTAGGCTGCTTTTTATGGACAGGGATTTTTTCTCATCCTGGCCTCACAGGTTACCAGTTCTGGTACTTGAAAGACATCTCTTAGTCTATAAAATTTGAATGTTTTCACCTTTGTGAAATAGGGATTGAAACAGAAGAATTCTGAAGTACTCTGTGTGTGTGTCTGTGTGCCTGTCTGTGTGTGTCTGCTTGCCTGTCTGTCTGTCTGTCTATCTTTCTGTCTGTCTGTCTGTCAGTGTGAGTATATGCAGGTGAGTACAGGTGCCTGAGGAAACTAGAAGAGGTTTGGATCCCTAGAACTGGAGGCACAGACAGTTGTGAGCCCCCTATCATGGGTTCTGGTGACTGAGCCTGTGTCTTGTGCCAGTGTGGCAAGTACACTTAACCACTGAGCCATCTCCCCAGCCCTGTTCAGTTCCTAAAGTATTTAAAAAGCCTGATTATGAATGGATAAATAGATCTGGTCACATTGTTTTTCTAGAGTAATGACATGACTTTTAACAAATTAAATAAATGGGCTTTTTTTCCCCATAGAAATGCATAGATTATAAACTAACACTAATGCCATGTTAAATGTCAGTTTTATAAAATAAAATAACTATGAAATATTTCAATACAATCATTTTATATTTTAATAGATTTTAATTTCTTGTAAGTATGTGTATGTATCTGTGTGAATATATGCACATGAATGCAGGTACCCCTGGAGACCAGAAAAAGCCGTTGGGTTTTCTGGCATTGGAGTCTCAGGCGGTTGAACGTTGCCCAATATGGGAACCAAACTCAGATCCTCTTCAAGTACAGCAGGTCCTCTTAAGGACTGAGCCATCTCTCTCTCTCTCTCTCTCTCTCTCTCTCTCTCTCTCTCTCTCTCTGTGTGTGTGTGGGTGTGGGTGTGTGTGGGTGTGGGTGTGTGTCTGTGTCTGTGTGTGGGTGTTAATTACTATTTATTATTGAGAAGGAAGAGTTTTTTTCTCCTGTCATTTTAAATTATATTGTCTGAGAAAAAGAAAAAAATAGATTAAATATCAAGATGGGTTTTAAGTTCCTTATTTCTGATGTTTAGGAGTATAATTTCATGGTAGGCCGTTTGCCTAACATGCCCAAGATACCTACTTCTGATCTGTCACTTTCACCAAGTTTGGTTGTATCATTTTGTTGTGAAGAACAACATGATAAAATTATTTGACAGTTTCCTTTGTCTTCCCTCCCATCAGCACCATGGTGGATGTTGTATGTGATGTGCTAGCTCCCAGCTAGGTTAACGGTCAGTTCTGAAAGGTGTGAAATTCAAGAAACTGTACCTTCAATTTTCATGAGCTGATAGGGTTACTGCACTGCTCTCTTAAAGACAGGGAGATTTCCTGATTAGACTATAAATTTTTCCTGGCCTTTGAAATGGAATGCTGTTTAAATTGCTCACATACCATGGAGATGCTGTGGATTCAGTTTTAGACTACTGATATTAAGAGAGCTTGCAATAAAGCCATCCACAAGGACCTCTTTCCTTTCCCCATGCGAGTGTGTGATGCTGATCCTGTAGTCTAGTCTGCTATCTGTGCAGAAGCATTATGACTATAGAAAACCATGTGCATTTCCCTAGTTAGACAGGACCTCAGTGCTAGACATGCTAATACTGATGAGAGCAGTCAGTGAGCTGTAGTTGTGTGTGTGGAGGAGGTAATGGTGAAGAATGTGGTTTCCTACCACTGTCTTAATTATTGGTAAAGCACCAACAACTTTACCCACATGATTTGGTGCACACTTTAGCAAAGTGAAAATGACTAATAACATCTCAAAAATTTATTACTACAACAACATCGTTACTTCATGGGCCCTGAGGTCCTCAGGACACACAATGAAATCCTTGTTTCTGGACCATTTCAGAATGTGATAGTAATCTATAGGAGAAAGAGGAACCATCCCTGGATCCTGCAGCACCAGGGTGGGGCAAGTTGTCTAAATTGTGCTATACATGTGTGTACTTCTCATGGTGGCCAGAAATGTCTGCTTTACTTCCCTGTCCCAGGGAGCAGTATGCATGTAAGTCTAAATCCTCCAGTGAAGAGGAATAGCTTTTCTGTTTCACCAGAACACATTTTGCAAAACTCTGAAGACAGGTGGAAGTAAGGCTAGCGCCATCTGCTTTCCCACACTAGGTACCATTAGCCATAGGGTGCTAGGTCCCTGTGGGAGGTGAGCAGTAATCCAGGAAGGGCCAAGAGGCAGCATAGCTGGGGTGAGCAGGCTGGCCTGTCTTTACTTACAGCCTTTTTCATCAATTGCTCTAACCTGATTTTGTGCCTTTTTATTCAATGTCCTCGTGAGGAATATCATTAAATATTATGAAAGCACTATTAGGTAAGGAAGGCTCTTGTTGAAAGTAGATTGAAATTTTTTTAGTTATTTACCCTGAAGAAATTTTAGATTTTCTTCAGTTATCTATGATAATGGGAAAATAAGAATACCCTCAAAATTTCATTTGAAATATTACTTTTCATTTATTCTGCTTTATCTAAAGAAATTCTTCATGGTTAGTATAAGAATTAATGGCTCCTTGGTAGAATAGAAACACTGAACAGGGAAGTTGGCGTAGATCACTTGCGTCTGTCACATAATAAAAATTTACCAAGTCTTAGCTTAAATATTAATTTTATGATAATGTATTCAGAAAGGTTTTCCTTAAAGAGATAAGTCAAATGATTGGGAGAATCAGCCTTGTAAATTCATTTCAAGAGATGTCGTGCTCAGTAGTCCGGCCGCAGGAGGGGATGCAGCAATACTGGAGGCCAAGGCCGTCAGAACCACAGGGACAGAGCGCAGTTGCCTGGTTCACTGGATTCAGTTGCGGTTTGGACTGCCTGCCTGCAGTCTCCATGCTCATGTCTGTCCGCGGGTGTCTCTGCTTCTGGAGTGCTGCGGGATGGTGAAGTCATGGGGAGCGGTGTGAGTGACAAGGTTTATGTCATCTGTCACATTGTTCTGACGACTGAACAGTGTGCCAGCTTCACAGAGACTTTCAGAATTAGGGCTTAAATGATAGGAAATTGAAAGGAATTTAATAAAAAAAAAATACAGAGCTGAATCAAAATATCCATCTGCTCTTCCCACCAACCATCCTTCCTTCCATCCAGCCCCATGAACTGTCAGAAAGAAAGAAAGTTTTGAAAAATCCCCAAGGAAAGAGGAAGGAAGGAAGGAAGCAGATAAAGCCGCAGGTGGATCAGGAGGCGGGTACCAGCCAGACAAAGGGCCCTGACATGAGCAGCCATGATTGCGAGGACCTTCTCTGGGTTCCAAGAACTGTCTCTGAAGCAGAGAGGACTGGCTTGGTCTCTTGTGATCATCAATGAAGATGAGTATTGCCCAAGTGACTGCTATGACAGCACAAGGCCATGGGTCTTATAGTACCATGCTCCAGGGGAACCATGGGACCCCCACACAGATAAGTAACTTGAATAACCCAGTGCTTAGGATACTCTGACCTTTTCCATACTACCACAAGAAAGTATTTGAAGTAAGGTGTGTGTGTGTGTGTGTGTGTGTGTGTGTGTGTGTGTGTGTGTGCGTGTGTGTTGACAGACAAGCAAGCTGAGAAACGTAAAGGCACGAATTCATGCATTGCCAAAATTTGCAAAGATTTATGAAACACCAGACTCAGCATAGTAAAAATGGCATACCTTGAGAGAACAGTTCTCACAGGATGGATGCTTTTGTAATTGATATGCATGTGGGTAAGAAGACATGACCCATAATGGCCAAACCAGCTCTGAAGTGGGATGGAAATGGTTGGGGAAGAAAAAAAAAAAAGAAAAGAAAAACTGTACAGAGGCCAAAAGATGAAGGCATCAGCCTCTCACTTCAGAAGGAGTTCGGCAGGACTACCAGAGTAGGAAAGCACAGTTCCGGGGGATTCATTGTCACCAGCTGACAGTGTCTAGCATGACCTGGGACATGGGCCTCTCTGGGCATGCCTGTGAGGCTTATCTTGATTATGTTAAGTGATAAAGGAAGACCCATCTCAGCTGTAGACAGGGCATTCAAGACTGTGTAGAATATAGAATGCACAAGTGGAACTGAGTACCAGATTTCATTAATCCCTGCCTCCTGATGCCTCTGACCTTGTTGCCACCCTGAACTATAAGACATATAAGTTTTTTTCTCTTCCTTAAATTGCCTTTGTCAGTATATTTCATCACAACAGTGTAGGAAAAGAAACTAAGACAGGAGCAAGAATTTTTAGAAAGAAGAGAGACTTCTAAAACCAAAGAAAAATAGTCTTCTATTCACTTTGAAGAGCACAGCAGCTGCTAAAGAAGTGGCCAGGTCATAAGCCATGGATACAGAGCAGCAGTAAGAAGAAAAACAAGGGTTAGCAATAAACAGGCTGTGTGCCACTTGGCTATATGGAGGGTTCATTCCAGACTCCGTAGCTTTGCGGATGTGAGGGATGCAGCCTGGTGTGGGCCCCAGGCTGAGTCATCTGACCTTCCAGCCTTGGTCTTCTCGTAGCTGTTCTTACACAGTAAGGTTAACCTTAGACAGCTTCACTTTTGGAGACTAAAAAGGAATTAATAATATCTGCTTCATAGGTTTGTAGAGCAGTGCCTGATATGTGGAATGTCTAGTATATGGTATATAAAATATGATTATAAATTAAACATACAGTTAGAACTTTGCCAATAATGCCTTTTGTATAGTTGCCAAATTAGAATCTTCCTACAAGAGTTCAAGAAATGGTTTTTAGTCCAACCTCTTTTGCCTCTTCCTATTTTTGCCCTCCATTGTCACTCACCTCTCTTAGACAACTGTGTTGAATGTCTTCTTTTCTTTTCCTTTCCACCTCAGAAGGTGAGTCAGTGTGGGGCATCCATACCCCTGTGCTGCTGACAGGCACCTGCCTGTCTTCAGTAACTACTGGATTGGGCACCTTGTGTCTTTGTCTGAATTTTTAGCTCAGTGTCTCACATACAAAAGGGTCCCATTTGTGGTTTTGAATGCCTACTTCTGCTCAGGCTCAGAGCCAAATTTTGTCTTGTCAGGCTCCTTCTACATTCACAAAGTAACAGGCTTTCTGCCTATCCATCTCATTCAGTTAGAACAGGAGGAGGAGGAAGAAGAGAAGGAGGAGGAGATAGATGCCTCTTGTTCAGCATTACCCGCAAATAACATTGCATCTTTCCAGATTGTCTGGGTATATAGTTTTTCCAACTCTAGTGTTATCATTCATTCATTCATCACTCATTCAGTGTATTCAACTAAAATTCAGTGCGTTGTGCCTCCTCTGTCCTGGACATTATTCTGAGGGAAGTCTAGCCATATCACTGAGTAAAACCAACCCACATTCCTTTCTCATGGGTCTTACCTTCTCTGAAAAGAAAGGGCACAGAAGTGTTGTGTATATCAGTTGGCACTGCTGGGCAGAGGAATGAGATGCAGGATCAGAGTTGCCATGGTGAGGTGGGCTGCTGCATTCTTCCCACAGCCCTGGCTGGCTTGGTACAGGCATCCTGATGGGATGTGGAGTTGGGTTTGTTTGAAGTGTCTGTTAGATGTTTAGATGTTAAAAGGCAGTTGGCACATGAATATAAATCTTAAAAACATCATGAAAGATTACATAAATTTGAGAGGCTTGAGTATTTAGATCTTATTTAAAGAGACTGTGTAAAATGACCAAAGGGTTTGTTTAAGTAAGAGAAGAGGACTAACATCTGAACTCAAATGCTCTAACTTGACTGATCTAAGGGAAGAGGGATTGCCAGTGGTAGAAAAGAGCCAAGAAGTACCTTGCTGAAAGTGTGAGGGGACATGAGGATGGTGACATGGGCTTCCCTGCCCTACCAGAAACTGCGAGGAACCCCCAGAAAGAAGGCCTGAAGAAGCAGAGTTATTTTGTGTTTTAATGACGTGATCCTCAGGGATGCCACAGAGGTGACTAGTTTAAGGACGAGAGGAGTTTGGAGGAATGATAAGGTGAAGGGTGACATTTACACATCCTGAAACCAGTACGCCTGGGGTGGGGACCTGCTGAGAGACTCACTGCACAGTGTCTGCAGTAGTGCAGTGTCATAGTTGTGCATATGTGTTAGGGGACAGAGGGCTAGTGATGAAAGGGCTTGCTCCTCCCCCTCCCCCCTGCTTTGGGTAGGGGTGGGTGAACACTTAGAGGGCTACATGGAAACACTGCCCTCAACTTTCCATAGTGCATTTTCAGAGAGTGAGCTGGGGAGAGGATGAGGCAGCTGGAGCAAACACAATTCAAGGCACACTAGCAGTGCTATGATGTCATGTCCCAGGCTTCCTTCGCTGATATAATATAAGCAAGGGTCTAGTAAAAATGAGCCTAACGGCTTCAAGGTAGAAATTAGGGGAAAGGTCTAACTTTTAACCAGCAGGCTTAGGGGCAAAGGAAGTAACTGGCAAACATTTCTTCTTAACTTACTCGGGGTGATCTGAGAAAGGGGGGCTTGGCCTTTTGGAGTCTGTGCTCAGTGCATGTTCCCCCTGCTTACCTCTGGAAGGAGGACAGAAGGCTCAGAGAGGGTCCAGCTTGTGCCTTGAACTCCATCAGAAGAGGCCAGAGGAGCACACCACTGTGGAGTGCCTGGGCTTGGTTGTTGACTTGAATGAATGAGCTCATTCCCAGCAAACTGGAGAGAGATGAGGGCATGATGGACCTTCGGTGAGCTAGACCATCACAGTACTGGCACCTTCTCCAGGCCGGAAGTACACTGAGCATCTGGGCTTTCTGTGATCATGGCATTAGGGGCAGGAGTGTGGAGGTCTGGGGATATGACCAGGAGAAGCCCATTCTTAGCCTCTTGGCAAAGGGTGGGGGGCGGGGGACACTAACCTGGATCTTTGGTGATAGAGTGTGGACTGTGCAACCTCATGGTTTCTTGTTTGTTTGTTGTGTTTTTGTTTGTTTGTTTTTATTAATACTGTAAGTTGTTCCCTTAAATGTCGTTTTCTTGGTGTTTGTTTCCCCTCTGCCATGCCATGGCTTTTAGTTTATCCTTGGGAAATAGGACACAGCTTTGGTTAATAGACGTTTGAGATACACGACATGAAATGCTGTGAGAGCAATTCGGAGGAAGCTGACAGGTAGGCGAATGGGACGCAGCTGCTCCAGCTTCACAGCTTGATGACAGTCTTGCAATAAATAATCAGAAACCGGGTGAAATGATAGTGAATGTCAATTTAAAGTCTTCACTTGTCAAAACTAAGATTGTCTTATCACCAAACCAGTGCTAGGCCAAATGATGCTGCCTTTTCTCTTCCCAATCGTTGTAAAACATTCGTGACCCCCACCCCACGCTGAGCAATGTGAGTGCTCTTCACAGATAACTCTCCAGCCTGTGTGACATCATCTAATAAAAGGGGCGTTGTTACACTCTGGGTTCCTTAGTCTCAGTGCCTGTCTGCCATGTCAGCCCTGAGTTTGAGCAGGAAGTCTCTAAGGAAAGGAAGCCCTTTCGGCTTCACGAAGGGTACTCTCTCTTTATCTGTGAATAGGTAAAACTTTCAAGACTCAGGAAGTTAATTTTTCTAAGAAGCCATTGTAATGTTTCCCCTGACTTTGGGAAAGAAAACAACGATTCCTTAAATTTAGTTTCCTGGAGACATTATTTGTCACTTTACTTGCAACAAAAGAAGAACATTCTCCACAGTTGAGTGGAGAGTGGGTTCTGACTTTCACACGAACTCTGCTGCCTCATATTTGACCATGTCCCCTAGAGGGGGAGACCTGGTGGCACTCAGAGGAAGGATAGCAGGTTACCAAAAAGAGACTTGATACCCTATGAGCATATACAGGGGGAGAAAGTCCCCCTCAGGAACAGTCATAGGGGAGGGGAATAAGGGGAAAATGGGAGGGAGGGAAGAATGGGAGGATACAAGGGATGGGATAACCATTGAGATGTAACAAGAAAAAATTAATAAAAAATAAAATAAAAGAAAAGAAAAAGAAAAAAAAAGAAAATCATTTGATTGAACTCGGGGCCGGTTTCTGTGGCTGAGCCTTGGATAGCACTGGGGGCCAAGGGCAGGATCTAGCTGGCCCAATTGGACTGCCACTTGGCCCTATACATGGGAGTCACTTCACCAGGGAACACTAGCAAGTACAGTGCCCCTCTGCGTCAATGAGCTTCATTGTCATATAACAAAAAAACAGGTGTTTAGCTCAGGGGGGATATGCCCAGGAGAAGCCGCCAGCCAGGTTTTTGAGCATGTCTAAAGCCCTGTAGCCACCTATGCCTCCCGGGAAAGGTTGTTCATTGCATTGAATATAATAACCAGCTGCTTTGGTGACTGCTGTAGGACCCAACAGCACAGACAGCTAGAGAAACTCAGCTCAGCATGTTCTAGAACATCGATTACAAAGGATTCACATTGGACCCAGTGTGTTCAGCTGTGTCTAGCTAACCTGTAAGGATGTGGTTAACAAGGTGTCTGCCATGTATTGTGCACTTAGCGGAGACCTATCCTGCAGAAGATTCTGGTCCAGCTATGCTCTGAGAACTTCGTAATTCTATTTGAAAGACACTTGGAAACTCTTGGATTTTTCAGCCTATCTCCTTCTGTGCTGTGCATACTCTGTTCCTTCTTAGCCCTCCTTCACTTCCATCTTCCTGGCCCTTCAGAGCATTGCCCAGCATTGCACTCTCTATACCGTGTGTGCACGCGTGTGCCTGTGTGTACCCTCCCCCATATACTGGTCCCCTCATGCCTGCTGTGGAAGCCTCTGATATAGGCCAGGGTGAAAAATGATGACAGCATCTTAGGCTGGGTGCTAGCTTGACTATGAATGGGAGGATTTCTGTGAAAGTAAAGTTCAGGGTGAAGTTTGAGTAGAAAGTAGCTGGGAGGGTGAAAGAGCATCTCAAGCAGAAGGGGCAGTAATAGGAAGCTGCATCTCGGTGGAGTACCACTTCATTGCTGGGGTCTGAGGGGACCTAGCTGACTTCATGGTGCCTTTGGACTATTTGGCCATAGGTATATTTTATACAAGAAAGGAAACATGGAGGCAAAAGGTACGGTGGGTGTGGGTATAGCCTGCAGCTGGGGTCCGTGCATTATAGACTGAGCTATGCTGTAACCAGTGAGATTTTAGGCACCCATCCTTACCTGTAACATGGGGTGACAGCTTTCCTACCTTGATTCCGGGGCATATGGATCTCAGCAGCCAGCAAAAGACACCATGCTGCTGGAGGTGTGGAGATGTGGGGTCCACTCTGCCTAGAACCTTCATGCTTGCTTGTTGGGACTTGAAACAATGATGCATGTTTCTTACAAAACTGGTGGGAAAGAAGAAGGCATAAGGGGGTTAAAAGGAAAGGAACCTTTTCCTTAGCTACTCAGACCATTTGTGGTTTGGTGACCCAGCTTCTGCCTGTAAAACCAAAACAGAATCACACACAGTTCTAATCTGGTATGAAGACAAAGCCTCTTTTTGTCGTGTCTGCACAGTGGTGGCAATAGAAGGCTCTCCTTGCTGTCAAGACGTGGTAGATTAGAACCGAGATTCACCTGTGTGTCGAAAAGGCCTTGTAACAACCCCCCCCCCCCCCGATGATTCATCTGCACTGCATTGCACATCGTCCAGGCACCCATGGAGAGTTTTCTGCCACTTCAGTGGTAATACAGTAATGCTCATGGAGAAGGTCAGAAGCTCTCAGGCCTGCTGTTCAGTGGATGAGTAAAGTGCCCACAACTGTCGTGGTCCTGAGTTCTGTGGAACTATGCAGGGGACAAAGAAACCCTGCCTATCCTTTACAAAGACTCAGTGCTTGCTGCCTCCTACCCCATCCTCTACAGCACCTGGTGTGAACCCTGCCTTGGTTGCTGGCATGGGTTCTCAAAGGACTCCATCCATCCTTTCCCTCTGGCCTTTCCTGCACTGTGGGGGTGATTGGCCAGATGTGCTTTGAAAGACAGACTCAAGAGTTGCAAGGGGGTCCTTTGCCTCCCGAGTGCTGAGAGACCCTGACACATCAACAATTGGGACTTCTGGTGTGTCAGTAATAAATTTTACCTATACCTTAAAAAAAAAAAAAAAAGAGTTGCGAGGGGAGCCTTTGCTGGTGAAAAAGTCTGCCTCCTCTCAGCCTTCTGCCATCTCAGGAGGAATTAATTCCACTTTAGCTGGGTCTATTTTTAGTGTATCTAGTTGTGAGCACTTCTTTGGGTATGATTTAACCCCACAGCAGAAACATCTTGTGCTAACAGGGTTTTCTTTTGTTCGCGCAGCGGAGCTGATTACTATGATTACGGCCATGGACTCGGCGAGGAGGCTTACGATTCCTATGGTGAGTGAGTGGCCATAGTAATGACACAGAGAGACGCCAAGTGGCCGTGGGCAGACCTTAAACATCCTGACTGGAAGGGAGATCCACACTCATTTTACTGATGAATTCGTTTTGTGTGTAGACCCTCCTCCTCTCATTTCCTATGTGTACACGTTGCTCTTGCCAGAGGCTCATGTAATAGTGAAGTGCACTGTTGAGAGACCACAGCAGACTGTTACAGTGCGCGAGCTCAGAGCCCAAGCTTAGGTGTTGTGTTTGGGGTGATGGCCAGCACTGACCTCACTGTTTTAACTGAGTAGGTTGCCAAACTGCAGACACTGGGTGGCAGGGGTCTTCTTGACATGTCTTTGCTCCCTGACAGTGAGGGAAGGCAAGCCATTGAGGTTATAGCGCCTACATCTAACCTCAGGGCCTCAGAAAGGTTCTAGTAAGAGTTGCTTCAGGAAGGTTACAAAGACTGTGCCAGGGAGGAGCCATGATAGTCTGTCAGGCTCGCTGGGAAGTAACTCCTCTTCCTTCTGAGGGAGCTCCTAAGGGTCCTGGACAATCCATGAGTGGAGCCCCAAATGCAGAAGGGTGGCAGGTTTAATTAACAGAACTGACAGTGACAACAGAATGATGGGGAGAATTGCCTTTGCTGCAGGGCAGGGGGATGCGGGAAGGAGAAGGCCCTAGGGGTGGCACAGCTCCAAGAATGCCTACTGTCCCGTGCAAGAGTCAAGATCCTGGGGAGGCGACTCTGTGACAGTTCCCTGAAATGAAGTTGAAAATGCATTTTTCTGGTGCACTTTGGAGTGCATTTTGTTGAATCACCTGCCAGGAGCTGGGGTGGTCATATATTGGGTGTTTTTTATTTTCTTTCTTGGGTTGCTTTTTTTTTTTTTTAATTCATAACAAACACTTAAGAGAGATGCATTGGCTTGGTGAGGGAGTGACGTTGATTGCATGTTTGTATCAGAAGAGGTCATTTTAAGCGTTTTTCTCTCACAGATTTTTAAATTGGTCTCTGAGGACACATGGCTTTTCAATTGCTGTGTGTTGCAGCAGGGACTTAACTGTTTGCTGTCTGAGACCTGGAGATAACTCAATAAAAGTCCAGACACTAGACACTGTTGCATCTCAGGAGGTAAAGGCAATAGAATGTCTGTGTCTAGTGACAGCTGCCCAACATGTATGTGGTCAATGACGTGGTGTCACGAAGTCTCCACCACCGTGCGGAGAGCCTGTAAAGAGGCAGTGACTGTTCTCAGTCTGCCCTTCCCACTTTGATCTCTGGTTTTTCCGTTTTCTCTTCTCCTAAGTTATCCGTGTTCTTGCTCCTTGTCTTTGCTGTAGGAAGAAATTAGAATGATCTTTCCGTGAGGAAATTCTTCCAGTTAGTTGCTGTTCTCAAGACAAAGGTCACTCTCTTCTCAAGGCGATCACGTCGCTGGTGACAAGATCATTTTGTATTGTGTTCACAATATTTTTTAAATAAATCCCCTGTGTTTCTTTTATTAGTACATCGGAGACCCGTATCTCTAGTGTGACATTCACCACTGCTTCTGACAGATGAAGCTCCTGGGACCCCATGACAGTGGCCTAATTATGATTCATCTTCCTGGTTTTAGGGCAAGAGGAATGGACAAACTCAAGACATAAGGCTCCTTCGGCGAGGACGGCGAAGGGCGTCTACAGAGACCAGCCGTATGGCAGATACTGATTGTACTGGCTGATGTTGTGACATAGCCAATCTCCACCGTCCTGTATACTGTTCAAAGTAATTTTTTCTATGAACAATCCCTTTTTAAATAAATCAAAATGCTTAAAATCTGAATGGATGGAACTTAAAACCACTTTGTTGAAGCCTCCACTTGGCAGGGAGAAGGACATGTAAAATTTTGTTATTTGCAGTCTGTATATGAAAACTAGGTCATGAAAAGGAAAAAAAATAACTTTGCTTAACTAGTGTTAAACAAAAGAATAGGTTTACTAAATATGTTAATCAATTCTTTTAACATAAGCCTCACCTTTCATTTTAAAGGTTTCCATAGAATTTAGTTATTTTATCGTTCAGCCATATGCTAGTTTATTTTTCTCTTGCCAACTTGCGTAAAAAGGAAGCCGATTACAAGTGCAAACAATGTGGGGTTCTTTTGTAAGTGACTCTTCTGTTCTGTAGTGTTAGGCAAAGTCTCCTCTTGCTTGATACTAAATAAACTTTTGAAAGAAATTTCGTGTGTGTGAGCTAACGATTTCATGTTTTTCTATTTAAAAAGGCCTTCATAAATAGCTGTAAACAGGGAAAGGGTTGCTCTAGCAGCGCTTGTCATAAAAGGGTCACACTAAATATTGTACAGCTTATTTTAAAAGTGGTATAAAATTAAATGTGCCATGATATACTCACCATAGGTTCAGAGGCGGTCTAAAGAGTCCACACGGTATCGAGCTGCTCAGGCGGCACGTTAAACCCATGCAAACCAAATCTGGTTTTAAAACTGGTTTTAAAAATAACTACTGGATTTTTCTGAAAAGGATGTGATCAGTTTTCATCTTGTCGAGCGTTTTTTCACTAGTGCAACTTTGGATTTTTTATGAGACTTTTGGTACCTTAATGAACACCTCGCTCCGTGCTGGAAGCTTAAGCACAAAGCTTTTAAAGACATTCTGACTTGACTAATTGAGGTCGCACTCGCCAAGGCTGAGGATGTGTAACCCTTAAACGGTCTTCATTTTCAAAGGTAAATAAATCAAATAAGATTTTAATCTCACTTAATTTATCTTAATATAACTAATAAAACCCAGGGAGATTACAACTTAGCCAGTTTCATTATCCATTTTAGAAAGGCTTTAAGGTCACCTAAATTCTCATTTTAAAAAGTTTAATTTGTTTTAGTAATCTAAAAAGCCTTAGTTTAGCCAGTTTAATTGGGGCCAATTCTTCCCTATTAAACAACTGTAAAACCTCATAACTAGTTGTGTGTAATACATCTTTTGGTTAGTAATTGAGGGCGTTCTTAAAACTGACAAGGCTTTAATAAAGTTATTTGTTAATCATTTGGCTTTAGTTTTAATTGTAGATTATATAATATGTTTATCTTTATTTTGGGGGTTCTTTATATTTATTTTGAGTAAACAGATTTCTTCTTTTGTTAGGAACTGTCGACCATCTTGGACTGTCAGTGGAGCTCAATGTGACAGAGCAAACAAAGGTAAGAATCTCTTGTCCCATGACTCCAAGTTGCTGAAGAGAAGAGCCGAAGTTCTACTAATGCTGTGGCGTGGGGCACCCCACCTCTGCTTCCCTTGTGACAATATCCTTAGGTCCTAAATGACCTCCTGGGGCAGTCAGCAGGCATCTGCAGCATGAATGGACCAGAGGCTAGAAACTGGAGGCCCAGGCTATCAGCACCTGGATTCCCACCACAAATTTCAATGAAAATAGAGCAGTTTAGTCAATAATCTGCAAAGGTTTTCTACATTTTTAAGTGAAAGAAAGCAGTCTGCAAAACTGAATGTCAAATGTGAACATTTAAATACACACACACACACACACACACACACACACACACGCAAAAACTTACAGAAATATACAAGCAGGTTTTCAAAGTACTTAACCTGGTCTTATAGACCAGTGCTTTGTGCTTCTAAATTTTGAAAATTGGGGCTTTTATAAAATAAATGTTAAATCAGGTGTTTAGTGGAATTTTCTTTTTTTTTTTAATCTGAAGGTCTGTAAAGCAAATATCTGTAAGAGGGATGGTAGCATTAATTTGACCTCACTTTGTAGATAACCACCACCACTCAGGTACCGGGCCATATGACCTTTCTGATTACTTCTCTTTTGGGGTGTGATGTTTGTAGGTGTTAATGAGTTTTGGAGGTTGTTCCTTTTTGTGTTTTGTGATTTGCTGTCTCTGTAGCCATGGATGGCCTGAAACTCATCACATGTGTATACCACTATGCCTGGCTGGATCTTCTCAAGTGTTTGTATTTGAGCTCTGCCACTCAGCTGTGCACATCAGAGCCAGTGTCCCTTCCTGTCACTACCAGGGAAATGATGCACACTATCATATTTATAGGTCTATAACTTTCAGTGATACTGTGAGCGTGTTTAACCTGACAGTGATATAGTCACATGAAAGTTGGTGGTCAGGTTTGAGTTCATGTATCTAATATAAAGGAGAAACTTTTCTTAATAGGTAGAATTAACTGAATCACTTAAGTCACCCATTGAAAGAAAATGAATTGTCATGTTTATTGGGTTTGTTGTTTGCTTGTTTTTTTGTTTGTTTGTTTTGTTTTTGTTTTTCCTACTATAGGGAGGGAATGTGACATGTCACAGTGTTAGAGCTTTTGGGTTTCTTTCTTTCTGAAGTAGTATTCTTTTTTTAGGAATTGGCATATAAAATAATACGTGTAGCTTTTTCTTTTCCATGGCTTATACAGTAAATAGTGTATTATCATAGAATTCTGTGGGTCAACACTGTGACATTGGACTCCAGTCAGGATGTTGGCAATGGTCCATTGTACAGGCTCTGGGAATACCAGCCCCTTCCCTGCTGGGCTCTGAAGAGCACTTGCACTCCCTGGATCAGACCCTATGCTGAGTCCAGAGTGAGTGAGTTAATCTTCATATAGGCTTCTCTTTCCCTCTCTCTCTCTTTCTCTCTCTCTCTCTCTCTCTCTCTCTCTCTCTTTTGTTTTTTTGAGACAAGGTAGCCCTGGCTGTCCTGGACTCTCTTTGTAGACAGTCTGGCCTCGAACTCAGAGCGATCCACCTGCCTCCGCCTCCCGAGTGCTGGAATTAAAGGCGTGTGCCCCCACACCTGGCTCACATACGCTTCTGAAATCAGGACATATGGGTAGGCAGAGCATGGTCTTCTAACAGACAGGAATTGGAGAATATTAGGTCTATTCCATTTTTGCAGCGTCCATAGTTTCATCAGATTGATAAGGGGTTATTCTAGGGACAAGAGCTATTTCGGACTGTCCTGAGTGTTCCTACTGGCTGCCGTGTTAGGAAGACTTTGTGTCACTGTGACCCATGGCCTTAGGGGAGCTTCTGCCACAGCAGGCAAGATTCAGAGCAGAACAGGAACAGGAAGGAGCCAGACACATCCTTGGACAGACACATCCCCAGAGACACACTTTCCCCAACCAGGCTTACCTGCTACTATTCTACCACTTCCTGGTAGCCTTTCACAGTGTGAATCTCTCTCGGTGGCTTGAACTATTGATTTGTCAGAGCCATCCTGCACTAACAGTCTCTGGAGCCTCTCCAGTGTGTTTGCTTTACTTCTCTCCCAGGCAGCTCTCAGTGTAGTCTGCCTGATAGGGTTAAAGGTCACTACCTCAGGACATCCTCCTGCCTTGCCCCCACTCTCCCAAACCTGGCTTTCTCCTGTTACCACAGGAAGTCCCTATAGTGCCCCCCCACACCATGCTCTTTCCACATGTCCTATTCCTGTCTCTTCCTTGAAGTCCATCTGTTTCCTCATGTGATGACATTCACAGTGTGAGTTCTGTACTGCATATAAGTTAGAAATGGAGTGATTTAAAAGATGCAGGTTAATTAAGTAATTTGAGATCTGATTGTTGTGGTGAATCCGTATCCTCTGCTCTTTTGTACATGGGAACCAGCCCTGACCTTCAGGACTCAGTTCACTGTCTCCCCTGTCATCCTCTGCCCTCTCTGAACTCATTCCAGAGTCTTCTCTGCTTATAAGTGGATTATTGTCCTCTGAACTCAGCCTGTGTCCTCTCTGCTGTTAATTGGACTGTCATCCTCTGCTCTCTTTGAAGAGCTGGTTTTGTGACTGTTACTTCGTTTCAATATTAATGTCATTATATAGTAGTTGCTAGCTCTATCAGTGGCCAAGCGTGTGCTTAACTCCTTCTGTAGACTGTCTCATTGGATTCTAATTACTCTAAGCATTGTTGTCCATGTTTATAGAGGAAGCAACTGAAGCTTTGGAAGAAGGTGAGGTGATGATGTTAGCTCCAAGTCCTTGTAACTCTGGAAGCATGATTTGAAGATAGCCACTTTGATCCAGAGTCTTAGAGTCTTAAAACACCTTTTCTGGTCTCCGTGTAATACAGGCCTCATCATAGTGAAGGTTTCTTACAGTGCGGAGCTGGCTGCTCTCTTAGGTTCCACTGGGCATCAGCCAAACATTATGATTATCAGTGCCCCTCTTTTCTCCACCCCTGCCCCACATTCCTGCATAAGGAGATGAATTGATTTTTCTTTTAGGTCCTAAACATTGTGTTCGCTAGGTATTCCAAGTCAAATCATTTTTAGTATTCACTTGGGGTAACTATCTTCTGAGCATCTGTTTGGCAACAGGAGGAAAGGATATAGAGATAAAGACAGTTTCTGCCCTTGCAGGTACCACACTTTTCTGTGGAAAGTAGCAAAGCGCCAACCAGCCTGGCCTCTGGCAGATACATGTAAAGTGCTTTGTCGATGCCAGAAAAGGCATGCAAAATCCAGGCATGGTGATTAGAGAAAGAGGAAGTTGTCAACAGAGGCTCAGGGCCAGATGAAAGAAGATACTTTCACAGAATAGCTTGTGGGAACACTCATCACCCAGCATGGTAACCTGGGGTAAAATAGTGTGTCTCCTCTCAACTGTAAGGTCCCCACCTGTAAAATCAACATGACAGCGCTATGGAGAAGAACATGTCCAAAACAGATCAAAGGTCTTTACTCTCACCTGTTGCTGTGTGTGTGTGTGTAAGAACATGTGATCCTGGAGGAAACGTCAACCAAGTTAGATGGTAAAAGTGAGAGATGATCTCGGCTGGGTAGGTGGGGGATGCGGTGCATATGCAGGATCTCCTTTCAACTTGCCTTCTCCGCATCCACAGCCCACACCTCTATGCACTAGCCTCCCTTCAGAACTCTGTACCAACCTCCTGGAGCCCAGTGAGTAATGAGTAGATAACCCAGGTGCCCTGGCACCGCCAGCCTCCTATCTCTGGCTCATCACACAGCTGTGGATAGGGGTGGGTTTAGTGAGTCATGCCCAAGGCACAATGAGGCTAGCTGAGACCCCTTGTAGGGGAAGAGATGTCATGGAAATCGTTACAGTGCAGGTAATCTAGTGCTCTCAATTTAGCTCCAAATGACATAAAGATACTTATCATGATGCTCAGAGAAAGGTCCCATATAAAACTGATAACTTAAAAATGTATTTAGAAACCCAACAACTGCCTCTGTGCTACTGTTTTCAAAACTCTGTAGTGAATAAAATAAGGCTATGTTTCTTTCCTGTGCTGCATTCTACAGAGGCGGGAAGGGGGGGCGCTCATCATTAGCTTTAAAGTGGTATATTGTGTTCTGTCTCTGTGCCTCTGTGGGGGAAAGCTGTAAATCAGTTTCCTATCCTCATCCAACCCTCTTTATCTAATGGGAAATTAAAGCCACTTGCAGATGACACTGATCTGCATTAGGACTCCTAGTTCAGTGCCTCCACACTCCACCTCCTTCTGGATCAGCACCCAGGCTGAATTCTTTTCAGGTCTTCTACTCAGCTGTGAGTGGAGCTCTGGCAAGGTCTTGCTGCTGTCTCCTCCTCTGCCAGCAGGAGGGAATGCTCCTCACCTGCCCACCCCTTACCCCGTGACCCTTTTCCTGTCTGTGCCATTCTCTGCCAGATGCAAACTCCCTTGTCTCATCAGCCCAGCTTAGAGTCTACCACTTGCCCATCAATTTCAGAAAGGCTCGAATCACAGCACACACAGGGAACCTTCTGCCCTGGCCACTGTCTCCATACCCAGTCACCACTCAAAGACCCTTGGAACATTGTGAATTCTGGCACAAACGTTGCCTTTCTCTCCACCATTAAAATATATACACCCAAGGTGTGGATCTTGTGCCTGTTAGGTTGAGGAAATGAGGTGGATTCATGTCGTATCAGTTAGAAATGGGCTAGGATTTCTCTGTTCTTCTTTTACAATTCTATAAACAGGTTGTGAAGTGGACGGAGGGGAGGGTGCGCACGTGCACGTGCAGGGCATGTGGCACGTGGTGGCCTGGGGGCATGTGAGTAAGCGAGGAGAGGCTCGGCTGGTGAGTTCAGTCTAGACAGCCTTGGGTGCCCATCTGTGTGCCTTACAGGAGGGTGACATCCTCACCCATCAGGTGTGTTCCCTTCTTCCAGGAGCCTGCTTACTTTAACAGGTGCCTTTTGCGGGCCAGCCTGTAAAGGGCCTCTCTACTGGAGGCCCTGACCCTCTTGGAGAAAACTGGCTTCACCGTGTCCGTGCCCATCCTCCCCTCTTCTCTGCTTCTCTGGATCCACCAGCTTGCAAAAGACCTCCCTCTCATCTGCAGCCAAAAAAGCCTGCTGTTTCTGCTAGACATTACCAGCTGACAATACTTGATTCAGCAGGGATGTTGAGCTCCTGGCTTGGTTGTGCAGGTTGTCTTTCAGCCCTCAGTAAGCTTTCAGGCAGGCCCTCAGGCAGGCTTTCGTTAGGACATTACAGTTTATAAACTTGAAGCATTAAAAGTCATTAGAGAAATTATCTTTGCTTAAAGGTCAAGAGACCTGCCTTATTCAGAGTGTTTTAACTCTATGTATTAGTCCTTAGAAAAGCAGTTGGCATCTGATTCTCCCATGCATGGTATACATGGTGTACAGGTGGCCCCAACACACTTGCTGTGGAAGCAGCAGGGGGTTAGGCTGAAACGGGGTTGTGAAAGTGACAGTCATGCAAGGAGGTGGGGATGAAAGAAACATTAGTGCTGATAGGCTGGCTTGGTGTGAGGTGGTGCAGGTGATGGCCGCATGGGCTAGCTTATGTATCTGAGGACTTATTCAATGTTGCTGGAACATGGGTTGCCAGGAGACATATGGAGCAAGATGCTCTAGAAAGATGCGAAGGTGCTAGGTCTCAGCAAGCTATAAATATGCTTCCTTGTCCCCTGGCACAGTCTATGCAGCTGAGCTCCGGTGCAGGGATGCTCACACTGGTGCTGCTGGGCTGGGGATGGTCTTTCTGCCTTTCACCTGGCTTTTTACTTTTTAATATTCATTTATTTATTATGTATACAGTGCTCTGTCTACATGTACATCTGCACACCAGAAGAAGGCATCAGATCACATTATAGATGGTTATGAGCCACCATGTGGTTGCTGGGAATTGAACTCAGGACCTCCGGAAGAGCAGTCAGTGCTCTTAACCTCTGAGCCATCTCTCCAGCCCCACTTGGCTTTTGAACTAGCAGTTTTTCCATGGAAAGCAGCAGTCTGGTGTTTATTAATAAAGGGGTTGTTTAAACACCCAGCAGTACAGGCTCATGTTTGACCACGATGAAAGAATGGTGCTGAACAGAACCATGGGAATATCACTGTTTATTCCAATGGTTGGTGTGACATGCCATCACCATTCTGAATTCATCCCTGAAGGCCACAGTACCCTGAGCTCAGTCATGCTGCTTGTCTATGCACCGTCTTTACCCCAGAAATGTTCTCTGCCTTGACTTTAGCCATTCTCTGCTGGACTGCCTCTCATACATGCCCTGCGTGTGCTCAATCCCTGCCTGCCTGCTCTTTGGCCTGAAATTCACCATTCGACACAGGTGTTATCATTGTTGCTTTGTTGATGTGTACAAATGAATTTCATCTTTCTCTTTTTCAGGAACTGCTTCTGTTACTGCTGCTTAGGGACAGTCACCTCACCGTTGTGCCTACTCAGCGAATGAACTCACTCGGGAACTTGACAGTCACCAGTTGATTATTGTTGTTTTGTCCCAAATTTGTCCTTTTGGAATGTTTTTATGAAACAGTATGCCTTTTTAAAATTTTGAAGTCTTTTTTTCTTCTTCATCTTAAAGAACGTTCTATTTTGTTGTTTCAGAAAGGAACAAAAAGAATGGTTTGTATGTAGCTAATAAAGGCTCCCCATCAAAATCTCTTCTATTTTAATATGGATGAAGACGACAAATCTAGTTATCACTGCACAGCTCTATAAAGTTTGCATTCTTGAGACCTTTGTGTAACCGTGGTTCCCCACAAGATATCAAAAATCTATCCAGATAGCAGATGGAGAGTGATTTATCCATCTCAGTTATGGGCCAATAAATGCGAGTGTTAGGCAAGAGAGTCCTGTCCTGGCCCAGGTTGGGAGAAGGGCTTCTGTAGGAGGTGCACATGGAACAGAGCAGGGACTTCGGTGCTGCCTGTGATTTGAAATGGAACACAAAGGTCATGGTCTCTGTGTAGTGTTAATCTGTTCCTTTTCCTTCCATCGGTTGCTAGTGCACTGTGATGTTAATTGCATAATACCAAGGAGTGTGTGCTTCATTCTGGAAGCTGACCCAGCATGCTTCCTGATCTTGGAGTTTCTTTTTCTTTTTTCTTTTTTTTTTTTTTTTTTTTTGAGCCAAGTTCTATTTGTTTATTTATTTACTTTAAACATGTTACGTTTTTTAAATTTTAGTATATCATTTTCCTCCCATTCTTTCCTCCCTCAATCCCTTCTCTGGTACCAAAGAAAAGAGGTTATAAGCTTGGCACATGGCAGAACATCAAGATCTTGGAGTTTCTAGAGCAGTCGCATACATTGTTGAAGTGTTACTCTCTGCCTTTCCATGTTTTCTAGAGGCACCCTGCATTTGGGACATTGTTTAAACATAGAATAACTTTGAATAGTTTAACTTTTTCTTATCCTTTTATTATACATTCCAAAACCACACATGTCTACTCCTGAAGTTCTGGTCTTTATATTTATCAAATGTACATTTGTGAACTGCAAGGTGTGTGCCAAAAAAGACACAGCAGTACCCTATGGCCAGCAGCCTCTTACAGAAGAAGGTGAGAGCAGCGGTCTGTGGGCAAGCTAGGGAAGCTTGTGGCAGTTCAGCATACCCCTTAGCCCATTTAGAAAAGTAGAAAGAAACCTTAGACTCTGAGCAGACTATGATAAATGAAGGACTCTGAACCCCCTTCTTGCTCGCTGACTCAACTAAAGTCCTATGGCTGTGAGCCTCCCAGCTCAGCTCTGTCCTGTCACTGATTGCACTTCTGATACATAAATTCTGGCCTGGCATTTCACTACCTTCATTAAACACATACGTAATTACTAAGAACGACTATACGCTGCTAACTACAGAGAAAGCAGAGAATGAGCCAGAGGGAGTCCATTCTGGAAAGGCTTACATTCTGGTGGAGACAGGCAACCAGCCACAAAATGGAAGATCAGGTGGCGGGGGAGCTATGGTAACAAGAGAAAGCCCTGCTGCTCCCGGGCTGCTTGAAGAATAAGAGTGCCTTAGCAGACCAGTACAAGTGAACAAGAGCCATTCGCTGACATGCTAGTGTGTGTAAAGGTCCTGAGGTGGAAGTGTTCCCCATGCTAAAAAGACAGCAGGGATGCTAGTGTAAGAGGTAGAAGAATGAAATAGACAATGGAGAAAAATGAAGCTAGGGAGCTAGGGAGAGAAGACAATAGCATGGAGGACCACTTTTGAAATTCATGGGAGCCGTTAACAGGATGAGCAGAAATGCTGAACCAAAGAGTGAAATGATCAGTGTGTCTTACCCGACTCTGCTAATTACAGGACAATAAATCAGGTAGTGACTGTTCACAAAAGTGGCTAAATCTCAGAAAGACCATGGAAGGGAAGAGAAAGCCAACATAATGCAGCACGGTGGCAGATTGCAGGTGGATTTTGAAAGGAGGGCACTTAGGGCTGCTGGTGAGATGAAGATGTGAGCAGGATGAGGCAAAGACTCAGGTCCAAAGCCATTGAAAAGGATGATCTCCCTGAGCTGGGAAGACTGGTTATAGGAGGAGCCGGTGATGCGTGGTGTTTGAGCTGCCTATTTAAAGGGGCCAAGTGCAGCTGGCGAGAAAAGCCTGGCAGAGAGCTGTTAGAGTCTGATGCTGCGCTGTGAGGATGGACTTCTGAAAAGGGACCCGCTGCATCTGTGCAGCACTCGAAGTCAGCAAGGTGCAAGGGTTCAAGGATGAGCTGCTAAAGGCTGAGAGCAAATGAGGTGTGGTGCTCCAGGCAAAACGATCTCAAGGGGCTTGTTTCCCCACGTTAGATGGGTTGGTGAGTGAGTCCCAGGATTGATGGTCCTAAGAGTAAAGCAAAAGCTTGGATTAGATCAAGAAAGCATAAAAGAGTGAGTTTGTCAGCTCTTAAGACTTCACCAAGGCTTGGAGCACTGCATGGAAGACAGCTGTTCCCTCCCTGACAGTCAGAGTCTATGCTCCAGTGTTGGGCTTGATACCAGCAAAGAAGGACATCAGCAAAGGCAGATGCATGGAGATGGGGTAGAATTGCAGCCAGATGAGCGAATGTACCCTGTGTCACTCAACAGGTCTCTACACATGGAGGAGGCTTCATCCTCCTTGTCTTCAGCCTCTTCTGCCTTGGGTGTGTGGCAAGTGACTTCACAATTCGCATTCCCGTCATGTGTAGAGTCCTCAGGATCACCCAGCTTCCCGGTCAGCTGCACAACTTCACCTTATCTCCCATGGCCCTTTGTGGTTGTGGGCCTCTACCTATAATCTCTTTCTTAAATTCCTGCTCAGCTAACGAACATGGAATTTCAGAGTTCATCTTTACCTTGTTTGTTTGAGATTTCCCTGGCATTTATAGAATGAGTAATTTCAACTAGTGTGAACACTTGGGGTATTCAGGATCTCTTTTAGCTCCTGCTTAGACTTTACTTTGGAGAAGAAAATATTGGCCCTGCCTGGTTTGTTTTCAGAAGGGACAAAGTAGGGAGGAAATGGTCCTGGCTTCCCACTTTTCTTGTTGACACAGAAGCTGGTAAGGAAGACCATTAGATCTGGACTAGAATAGGGAGGGCTGGCTCTTGGCAGCCTCTGGTGTGTATACAGTAGCATCTACAGAGCTAGGCAGCAGCTGATAAAATACAGGGCTTCCCCTCAGCACCTCTGATACCCTCCATGGCTGGGAGCTGAGGACATCCCAGCTTCACACAGCATCTTAACTAACACCACTGTTACTGCTGCCAAGTAGACATGAAATTCAGTTTTATATATCCTGCCTGTGCAAGCACACACCACCTCCCTTCACACGGCATGTAGATCTCCATATGGGCCGGGTTTTCCTACCTGTCTCTTGCGTGTCATTCCAGCCATATAGATATGACACAAAGGAAATGACACTAGCATAACTCAGCAGTCTGGGTAGAAGAGGCCTCCAGCCACTTCCAGCTCCAAAAGCAATGAATAAACTCTACACCTGAAACCAAACACAATTCAGTATTATGGCTTCTTTGACTGGCCAGTCCCTCAAGGCTTTGTGGACTGCCTTTCCAAAGTCTCACCCCAAAATGCCCCAGGCTGACTATAAACAGTGGAGGCTGCGAGGTCCGCATGCTCTTTCTGTACATCTTTATGGAAAAGGCCGGGGGAACCTACCTTAGCCTCTAGATAAGGACCTAACCCAGTCACTTCCTAAATGCTTCCCTTCTCACCGCTGCCAAACTGGCATTAGGTTCTGGTGTTTGAGTTTTGGAGGGACACCAACTTGGCAACAACAACAGCCTACAGGACAAGATAGGTAATCACAGGTGGTGGGTGCCCCAACTCGGTCTACCGCCTGGCCTCAAGTAAGCGTCGTTGGAATGTTGGCAGATAGAGAACAGCCTCCTTTCCTTTCCTCTTCTTTTTTTTTTTTTTTTTTTTTTTTTTTTTTTTTTAAAGGAAGATGCCAGCGGAAGTTCCTCAGCATAGAGGATGCAGAGAGAAGCTCCTCCATCTGCAAGGCAGGTGACTCGACTTCTCTCTGGCTGAATTAATTCTCAGAGACCTGGGGTCTCTCGCTGACATCTTCTCATCAACGACTCTCAAGCATGGAAGGCTGAAAATAACCTTTCTCCTGTTTGGTTTTTAAAGGATCTCAGCAGCTCCCCCCAGGGTTTTAAAAATAACAGCTCCTGGCTTTTTTCCAAGTGCATTTGACTACTTTAGACCCTAAAGCTCTATGTTCAAAGTGACAGTCTCGTGGAGTTGTGAAAATAGTTGCTGTTCTGTCACTGATGCTGTGCCAAAAGATTTCCCTCTTATTATCTGAGGATTCCTCCCCGAATCTGACCAGATTGGCCCAGTATGGCCTGATCAGATAGATGCGCTGGCACAGTGATGTTTTTCATGGGCCCTAACTGCTTGTCACACTCCTACTTGGTGACGATTTACAGCAATCCTTCATTTTCGTTCTACCTAAGCAGTTTGCTCTGTGCTGTTTCCTAATTGCCATCTGTGTCCCCCACTTCACCTGATACTGACAAAACCTAATCATATGGGTAAGAAGTTCCCTTCTATCCTACCCTCAAAGCCCAGCCTTTTTTTGCTACCCCTGCCCCTAAATGCCTATCTTCAACATGCACCACTCACTTGAAGACCTCAGAGAGGGCCTCTGGTGGCCCATTGTCCTCACTGGAATTAAGGTCTGGTGTATGAGTTACTAACACTGGGGAATAATTTCAGAAGTAAACGGTACAATAATTTATGGGCCATTTCTCCGGAGGTTGGGAACTGGGACTTCTTCTGTCCCAGAGTCTCAGGAGGCTCAGTGGGTCTCTGAACCGACTCAACACAGCTGTGTTACCTACATCTTCCATTCTTCGGCACACACAGCCTGCCACAGAACCCTCACAACCTGGTGGCAGCTTCCTCCAACACAGCTGGTTCAAGGGAGAGCCTTTGAGAGAAGGAAACGGAGAAGCCACCGACATTTCAACCCTATCTTCAAAAGTGACATTGCATCACCTGTGGTACATGCTATTGGTCAAAAGCCACCCTGGTTGGAGATCATAGCATAAGGTTATGAACCAGGGGACGAGACAACTAGGTGCCATCTGTAAGCTGGCTTCCAACTGGCAGGTCTCATTGCATATGCGTTTATTCTCAAGATGGGACAGCAAAGCCTGTCTCATGGGGGCTGTGAGAAAATGGTGACATACTTGTTCAGTAAGCCCTGAGGCACAATGAGAACTGTGTATTAACTATCACTTAGGGCAGTTCTTCTCCCATACCACTGCTAATATAAAACACAAGCAGACAAACAAGACAAAACGTGACCATAAAGCAAGTTGGGAAGGAAAGAGTTTGTTCAGCTTACACTTCCACATTGCTATTCATCGCCAAAGGAAATTAGGATTGGAACTCAAACAGGGCAGGATACTAGAGGCAGGCGCTGATGCAGAGGCCATGGAGGAGTCTTGCTCACTGACCCGCTTCACATGGCTTGCTCAGCTGGCTTTAGAACTCAGGACTGCCAGCTCAGGAATGGCACCACCCACAATGGGCTGGGCCCTCCTCCATTGCTCACTAATTGAGAAAATGTCTTACAGCTGGATCTCATGGAGGCATTTCCTCAACTGAGGCTCTTTCCTCTCTGGTGGCTCTAGCTTGTGTCAAGTTGAAACATAAAGCCAGCGAGTATACCCAGCCTCGGGGCCCTGGCTGGAAGCTATGCTATTTCTGTAAGCTAGCCCTGGTGGGAGCATCTCTCCATGCTTCTCCAGGTCTCTAGCCTTTACTTTGTATCATTTCTCCTTACTTTGCTTTAGACTAGCCTTCCCAGATATCTAACCATCTCCACACTAAGCTCTTTGATGTGGTTTAATTATCTCTAAGGTAAAGTTCAAGCTCCGTAGGCCCCGAGAACCCTCTCCTTTCTAAGCCAACTTCCCTTCCCAATGGCTCTTCAGTCTCCCTTCTGAACTCTGTAAGTCAGCCTGCATTGAGCTCAACACTAGTCAAACAACACACTTTACTCCTGTCTTAGTCTTTGGGGGTTTCTCTTCCTCTGCAGTTTGCACCCTTCACATCTACAGTTTACACCATCAGAAACTCTTTGCCTTTCTTCCAGCCTCTTTCCCAAGAGTGTGACATTGTTACTAAGTAAGTTATCTCTCCCAGGAGCACTTTCCATGCTCTTTTTCCCTACCCCTAGTCTAGCATCTGATGGACACTGGACCCAGCATCCCAGCATCCATATTTAGTAGATTAATGGTGTGGGCATTCTATGCAGACTGTAGTAAGCAGAGGAATTTGTGCTTGCTATACACTTCCTGGAGCCCACTGAACTGGAGCACCTTTCCACAGATCCACACAAATCCTTTCTCTCTCTCTCTCTCTCTCTCTCTCTCTCTCTCTCTCTCTCTCTCTCTCTCTCTCTCTGTGTGTGTGTGTGTGTGTGTGTGTGTGTCCTGAACTTGAAGAACAGACATGTGCACCAGTATCCTTGCCTGAGTCCCCAGTGGCCTAACATGGAAATGAGGCTGAGATGGGACCAAATTGACCCTATTGTGTGTATTTTTGCGGGGGGGGGGGGGGGGGGGGGGGGATGTTCTCAACCGCAGTGCAAGTTGGGTGCATTTTAGAGTCATGCAGTTGACTTTACAAATTGGAGGTGGTTTCAGATTCAACAATGGCCACTGGTTCCTCTTCACTGAATTCCTTCCAGCTCCCACCTTCATACTCCCTGGGCCAGTGCTGGCTCTGCTTACAATGGCTTCTGAAATAGTCAGCATGCCTGGAGAGTTGGCTATCCACTGGCCTACTGGCTTGAAAGTCAGGTCATGTTCTATATAGGAGGCATTTCTGGCACTTAGGTTCTTCATGGTGATACATCAAAGGATGGGGAAGTAGGACAGTAATTCACATAAATTAAAAAACACATTTTCGCAAGCTGCCTGGAAAGACGATTCTACGGAAGGAAGGATGGGAAAAGTGTCCGAGTGCCATTCTGCAGAGGTACAAGGTGACCTTAACAGTGCTCCCTCTGAGGCCCTTTGGGAGGCTGGGAAACTTTGCCTTTTTAGACATGGCCGCTCTCTCCCTGTATCTGCTGGTCCTTGGTATCTCCCCAAGTCACCTAGCCAAGAGAGTGGTCCAGCTGCAACTCAACTCTGGCATGACATGGGTCCATTTAGCTGTGTGTCCTCAAAAGCAGTAGCCTCCAATGGTAGAGGAGGGTGACCACTGCTCATGTCACCACACTTGTACCACATGACTCATGGCATACACTTCCCCATTCTTGCTGAGATTTGGTCTCAATTTCCTTGGCTGATTCCCTGTGCCCCTGCTGCCTGGGGCTCTGGCTCTTCTGCCTTTCTTCATGCCTCTGGGATCCTAGCCTTATCAGGAGCCAAACAGCAGCTGGGCCCAGTCTCAGGTATTAAGGCAGCTGGAGCCAAGCACCAGTGGAGCCCAAGAGCCTCTTCTGCTGCTGCTGCTGCCAGGATTGGATCCTGGCTTCCACACAGAACGTGGCTTGCCTGGCTCCTGATCTTGGATTTGAGGGCTGGTTCTCAGAAACCAGGCTGTTCTAGTTTGTTTTCCATTGCTGTGGCAAATATCACAACCTAAAGCCTCCAGGGGAGGAAAAGGGTTTATTTGGCCAATGCTCTCAGGCCACAACCCATCACTGAGGGAAGTCAGGGCAGGCGCCCACAGGAAAACTGAAGCAGAAAGCATGGAAGGAGACTGCTGACCAGCTTGCTCCCTGGCTCATGCTGAGCTAGCTTTCTTATAAAGCACAGAACCACCTGCATAGAGCAGGTGCCGCCTACAGTGGGCTAGGCCCTCCCATATCAATCAAAACCAAGACAGTTCCTCATAGACATGGCCATAGGCCAATCAGATCTTTTCAAGCTCCCAAGTGAGACTCCATAATGTGACCAGACTGTGTCAAGTTGACAGCTGAAACTAGACTCCAGCTTTGTTTCCTACTCTCCTTCCCCACTGGCTAAGCAGTGGAGGAGATCTCTGAGTGGGTTTCAATGCATTTGTAAGGTGGCGATGCCTCCCTCATAGCCTACAACGTTGTCAGAGACTCTCCAAAGCTCGGGCTGAAGGGAGGCAGCTGGACCACAAAGAGTAGAAGGAAAGCATGCTACTGTGGCTCATGTAGTCAACCAGGTACTGGCAGAGCCCCTGTGTCAAATGCAAGGCGTTTTTTTCTTTAACAGCTCTCAGGAAGCAAGAAGAAAAGGCAAACAAGAAGATCCCAAACACACAACCCTTTGAAATACAAAAAAATGAGCAAAGAACAGTGAGCCAGCCCTCTACTGTGATATTTCAGCTGAGATATGCCAGGCAATTTCTTCCAAAGGCTCTGACTCACATATCTTCCTTCCAGCCTGCATTGCTCAGGGAATGGCAGTGTCCCAACCCCCAGGGGAAATGTCCTCTAGTGAAAACAGTGTGGACAGTGGAGTTGTACCCTCTCTCTTTTGAGGAAACCCAGTGATGAGCACAGAGCTGGAAATATGGTAAAGTAGTTTCCACGCCTATGGGGCACATGAAGACCTGAGTTCAGACCACCCCAGGAATCATCATAAAAAGAAAATGTCCATAGTCCCAGCACTGGAGAGACCAAGAAAGGAGGTTCCCTGCAGCCTGTCGCCTGCCAGTCCTGGCTGAATTGGGGAGCTCTTGGTATGCTGAGAGTGCTTTTCTCTGGAAAAGAAGATGGAGTGAAAGTCAGGAAGGTACCCAGTATCAGCCCCTATCCTCTGTACATGTATTCATCACACACACATACATATGCACACAGACACACACACACACACACACACACACACGCACATAGAGACAGAGACACAGAGAGAGACAGAGAGAGACAAAGAGACAGTGAGACAGAGACAGACAGAGACAGAGAGACAGACACAGAGAGAAAGAGACAGAGACAGACAGAGAACTGCAAAGCTTCCAAACAGGACAACAGGATGGTATAGTGTCAGAAGGAAGAAGGAACAGCATCATCTAGGAAGTTCCCAGGAAAGTTTCACCTCTATCTGTCTGTGTCTGTCTGTGAGGGACACACTGTTTTAACAGAATAACAGTAATAGAACCTACATGCTATTTCATCTTAAGAAACACGATGCCAATCACTCCTGAGGCCATCCAGGCTGGACTGAGGAGAGCCATTCCTTGTAGCCTTTAACTTCTTCAACTTACGCCCAAGGGTGCAGTCGTACCACACAGTGCTCCTTCCTCACGTCTTTGCTCTACAAATCTATTACACTGAACAACTGAGGTCAAGTTGTAGACACTTCGGCAAGCTGTTCTCTCCTATTAAGCAGAGATTAAACAAGGTGCTTATGTTTGTCTTCCATGTGGCCATGGTCACGTTGCCTTTGGCTCACACAGTGCTGAAGTTCATTTCCATTTGCCTCCCTAGTCCATGGGGACATCTGGGTTTCCAATTTCTCTCCATGAGTCAGTGACCTGCATCAGTAGGCTGCCTTCTGCGGGTGTCAGTTTCAGGGGTGCTGTGGGCAGTGTGTCTAGGAGTGGGTTCCCATCTTCTGTTAGCTCCACAAGGCCCAGTTTCCACATTTACTGGAAACTGTCTAGATGTGTCTGCATTTATTTAAGGATCTGATGCAACAGGTTCAAGCACTGGAGCCTTATTTTCACTACTTTGCCAGAAGAGGGAATCCAATTAGCTGGCAAAACTCACACACTCCATATTCTAAGCACATGACTGTTAAATAAGGACAGCTATGAAGGGACAAGCCAAGGTGAGGAGTGGGGGCCACAGTAGACTTCACATTTAGCGATTAGTTAGGCAAAACCTACAAGGAAAATATGCAGTGGTTGGTCCCTGCCACCACTGACCCGAGCACTGTGTCCTGCCTCTGCTACAGAGTGGGCTGGGGCTGCAGAGCTGACTCACAGGCTGTGCACGGGCAGGCTTCATACCATGTGTGCATGATAAGGTGGGGGCATTGAATCTCAGCTCAGAAATGCCCCTGAGGCAACAACACTGCCTCAGGATTGGGATAGGGCAGGCCTGGACCCCACACTTCTCCGCTGTTCTTCCAGTTACTGGGCAACAGCACTCACCACCAGCGATGGTATCCTTTGGGGACATGGACACAGCTCACCACATCCTGGACCTATGCTTTGGGGCCAGCTCCATAGTTCTCCAAGCTGTAGTTTCCCTCAGCGGCCAAGTTGGAATGACAGTATTGGCTTAGTGGGAATCAGGAATAAATGAAGGAACATCTCTCCAAGGCCTTCACAGAGCAGCGAGGGATGGGGCATTATCCCGGGCTCAACATCATGTCATGTGCAAAGTGCCTCACAATCCTCTCAAGCCATGGCAGTGGGACAAGGAGGATGGTGTGGAGGGTACAGATGCAGGAAGAAAGGGGAAAGCAGAAGAGAATTGGCCTGTGCGGGACACATACAGACACATGTCTGATCCATAATGACTTTCTGTCTTTAGATGCCTGTTTGTGACCTGCTTTGTAAATAGATGCTTCACAGAAACAGACAGAGCCATTCTGGGCGACAGGAGGAAGTGTGAGGCAGGGGACAGGCAGATCAGTGGGGTCTGCAGCCTCCCTTTCCTGAAGAAGAATTGATGTCATATGAAGATCTGCACTAAGACCAGCAATTAGGAGAATCTTACAGGGTGGAGGCCTGGATTCTGTTCCTTTATGGAGCCACTTGAGCCAACTCTGTTTGCTGGAGTATGTTGGAATTGCAGTAAATATTACCAAAAAGCTAAGGAACCGGGCCTTAGGGAGATAGTTCAGTAGGTACAGTGTTTGCTTCCCAAGAATGAAGACTTGAGTTCAATTCCCAACAACCTCACAAAAAGCCACTGACTCTGGGGAGGCAGACATTGGGGGACCTTGGGACCCAATGTAATCGCAAGCATCTTTATAAGAAGATATCAGTGTCAGAGAGAGGAGCTGTGAGGAGTTGTATTGGTAGAGGAAGGTTCCCTAAACCAAGGAGAATGGCAGAAGCTGGGAATGGCAGGATGGACTTTAGAAAGCAGCAGGACACTCCTCACACCTGGGTTGTAGTTCATGAGACTCATACTGAACTTCTAACATGCTGAGTTGGATAGTGGTCTGTCCTGTGTTGACCTTCTAGGCTTGGCAGCAGTGGAAACAGGTGCACACATCTGTGAGGTGTCAGTAGCCCTGGGTATATAGGGAAGAGGCCCATTCAGAGCTGGGCTGTCCTGCCTTGATGACCCTGCTTTTGCTGTGTTTGAGCTGCAAAGTCTGAGTGCACTCTGCAATCTGTCACTCCTAATTTTCTGACCTGGATTTGCAGATAGATTTTTTTTAAAGGCTGCTGAAGAGGAACATCAGCAGGAGATAAATGGTAGGGAGAAGGCAAGGCAATTTATTTTTCATTTCCCTAAAATACCAACAACATTTTACATGGGTGGGAAAAAAGCATGCTGTCTCATTGCCTCTCAAGAGAAATGTATTGCCCTTATTAGTTGTGTAATTGAATTCATAGAAGTTGGTGGAGTTTTATGATTTTAACTGACTGAATTCTATGTTTGGTGTTCACCATCCCCCCCACCTCCACTAAAGGATATAGTATGTTTTCCTGCAATGTATATCATAATGCAGAAAGATAGAAGAGAAAGAAAAAAAGCGGTGGAAAGGTTACTGAGGTTAAAGAAATGACATATAGCCAGAGAGTGAGACTAGTGGCCATGTGCCCAAAACAGGCCCTTGAGCAGTTCAATAGTCAAGGTGGGGGAAAAAAAGGTGATTAAAAAGCTTATTTTCCACAAGAAACATCCTTCTGAGTGTGCGGAGGAACACAGAAACACTCCATCAGCCCGGGGGAAAGGATTTTTTCAGGGTTATAGGGAGTATAAAATGGGGCAGGAAGGAAAATAACCTATCTTAGAGGAGGTGAAACTTGAGCTCTAGCTGGCAGGTGGAGGAGAGTAGGGAAGATGGAAACACCATCCAAGCAGCAAGCAGAGGGAACTGTGCCTGGTGAAGAGCAAGTGTGTGTAGTGAAATGGTAGTACTCACACTGTAGAACAGGGGAGGGCCAGGATGGGCCAGGCCCCTTACCATGGTGAGGACCTAAAATGTGCCTTGTGGTCAGTGAGAGGCCTGGGAAGTATAGGCCAGAGCATCAACAGCTCCCGCCATCATTGGCTGTGCTGCAGGGCTGTAGCAACTGTGCTGGAAGGGCACGCCTTACTACTTGTCTGTAGCCTCAGGCCATATGGTCAAGTGATGGATGCCTATGAGGGATAAACAATAACAGAACAGGTCTGTGACACTGTGGTTCTCCTAGAAGCAGTGGTTAGCTTTGCTGGGCACAGAGTCCTACTGTGAGGCCAGGGGAAGGTGGGTAGTCATTCCAGGAGTCATGAAGTAGGCATCTAACCTGGCCCCCTAGCAGCTGTGGATCAAAACTGGATCTGACCAGATTGCAAAGCAAGTCTTCTTTTGGCCTGGTGATAGTCTTGGCACAAAGCACTTGTCCCCTGTGCCTTATGTCCCTCAGGAGGAGGAGAACAAAGTTGACACTGAGATGCTTAACCTTAAGAACAAATCCAATTCAAGATGAGCCCTAGTGCTTCAGAGGCCATGTCACCTTTGGGAGCCTCTGCAATCTTATATGTAGAATGAGCTATGAAAGAGTGAGTTTAGAGTCATATAGGGGTCACATGGGAGAGCAGGTGGGAAAGCCTTCGAGATGGGCTGGTGAACAGTCAACTACAACAAAGGTAGTGTGAGGGGTCATCAGTCACAATGAGAGCTTTCATCTTGGTACGTTACTTCATGGGCTAGGATTGATGCTAGAGTCCTGGCCATTGCTTCTGCCTCCTTTGCCTGGCCCATCCCTGCAAAGCCAGCTAGCTGCCCATATGTAGTCTTCTTAGAAGTATAACATTTTGTTTTATTTCTTCTTGAGCTATGCACAGCAACTACTCTTGGCTGTAAGGGGGGCTCAACAGTGTAGTCTTTTACAGGGGTGCGTAATCTTCATGAAATAGTCCCTTGTTGGAAAGAAAGAGAAAATGGCTACTGTTTGAACACCAACAACCACTGCAGTGGAAGATGCGGCATTGATCCCCACAGCATCGACTCCAAAGCTTTTAGTCAGTTCTGACCTTGAACATGGAGAACTGCAGTTTTTGCGTCACCTACCTGACCACTCAGAAGCTATGAAGAGATGCAGGATTGCTCAGGCTGGGAGGGGGCTTCCAGCCTGTGTCCTTTTCTAAGAAAGCTTACCAGTGGGAACAGGTGGCAAAACTGGGGCCACCCACACATGTGGAACTGGTGCTCTAGAACTCACTCTGGATACCCCCCCTCTCCAAACCCTGGAAGACCCAAGCCTGTAAGAAGCAGTGCACTTTGCGGGACCCACCCTGCTCTGAGACCCCTTACACAAGCTTGGGGACCAATGTAATGTCAGACAAAGGCCTCGCAGCTTTCTGCGAGGGTTCTTCATGGAGTTCCCTGCTTCTGAATAGAGGGTGTCTTAGTACTTAGCGCCACATTTGGGAAATCACTACTGCTAAACAGAATGCCAAACGTCTAATTAAGACTCTGAGTGTACTCAAGAATTTTCACGAAGAGTCAAGAGCAAAGCCAAAGGCACAGAGTTGACTGAATTCTGTGTATGAGGGAGGGAATGGTATGAGAGCATCCTCTGTCGTACACTGATAAAGGGCTTTGAGCCACTTCCCTCCAGTCTCTCTACTCCTTCATGGTCCCCTCTCCCCCACTGTCAGCCCTGTCTTTAAGTTCCCTCCATCTTGACAGAAGACGGCCTCAGTTGTGACCCACCCAGGAAAACCCAGGTGGTAGACAAAGCAAAACCTCCTAAGGCCTTTTGTGTCCTTCCCGATGTCATTTTTCAGGTTCTACCCGAGTCACACTGGTCTCTAGCTTGTCTTGACTTTGGACATGTCTGAGGGCTGATCAAGATTTGTAGAGCACAGACTTGGGGACTCTGGAGTCTCTTCCAAGTCTAATCCTTCTGTCAACACCCCATTATGAGGGCCACATCCTTTGGGACAGTCTCATTACTAACTCAGAGCCCCCTTTCATCTAATGTGGCTGCCGACGCATATCTACAACAGTGTATGCCAGGGCCTGGTGAGACAGCTTCCTATACAGGGGTGAACAAGGGCATGAAAGGGGCCTGACAACAGTCAGGGTGTTTCTCTTGAGTGACAGACAGGAAGAAGAAATGAAAAATTGCTTTGGAAAAGACGCTTATATCTTCCTTATTTATTTATATGTTTATTCATTTATCATTTATATTCTGTCTACTCCTTAGAAAGGACTTGAGAAGTCTTACAATATTAAAACCCATATAAAAGAAACAACAAAAAACCCTCTGTAAAATAAAGATCATTTTAAAGAGGAAAAAAAATATCTGCATACACAGCACTTAGGCTGAGGTTGTTTCTGCCTCTGAGCTATTAATCTAGCTCCAAGCTACCTGGAGGTAACACAGGAGGGGTGAGTGTTACTCTCACCTGGATGCTTCCACTCTGGGTCCCTGGGCCCTGCCCCCTTTACTGCCGGCCATCAGTGCCATGCCTGCAGCTGCCTCCAGAGGCTTGCTATTTACTAAGGAGGATACTCTCCAGCAGGCATTAGCTATTTAGCCCAGCACTTCTCAATTATCATGGTGGGCTGTAGGGATACAAGCCCCAGAGAACAGGTGACAGCTAGTACTTTCCATACTGCAGTTTGTAGATTTGTCTGCCTTGTTAAGATAATTGAGACTAGCCTTGGGAGCATCTCCGCAGGCAGAGGCAGACAGAAGGCTGTGAGAGGAGGGGATGGTGGATGCTGAGGCCTAAAGGCCTCTGAGATCCATGAGCATCATGAGAGGAGGAGAGGTGTGGAATGGCCCAAGAGGATGGTGGAGACCCCCACCCCCTCATACCAGGGTGACCTCAGGGGAGCTGCAGGGAAGACCATTTTCCAACACACGCTTTTGTGGTGACAAGGTGTCGAGAATGGATGCCGCCAATGCCCACAGTAGGTAGAGGAGGAGAAAGAGGTAGAAGCTTCGTAAGGCTGCTTTTGAGCCAAGCACTTGATATTCTTTCACCATATGACCTTGGGGTAGGCAGAAATCCCTCTTGTAAAAGGTGAGGTGCTGGGCAGATGGCAGCGGGAGGGGGGTGCTAAAACTAAAACTCTAATGAAACCCTCTGGAGACAGACTTTCACACCCTCATTCCAGATCCAGGTCCCAGCCCAGCATACAGCTAGAGTTTTCCATGCTGGCACTACAACACAGCCAGCTGTGCAGGGTGTTCTGAGGCACATCCTGGGCTCTGTCTGGAAGGCTTTCTATTCAGCAGGACTGGGATCGGGCCAGCCATTTATAGCTGAAGAGTTAATACAATAACCAGTCTAGCTGTGCTGGAACTCCTCCATGCTGACTCCTCAGTGTGTTTTCGAGGGGAGCTCGAAACCATTCAGTGACAGTGAACGTGTTCTCTCATGCTGTGCAGACCACTGGCCAAGCCCCAGATGCTGACAGTCTCTTCACTGATCCTGATCATGGCTGCTCAAAAAAATAGGTTCAAACAAATTAATATCTCCTGTTCATAGTGTGGGTCTCAGAGGTTGCTTGTCCACAGAACACTGAATTTTGGCCAAGATTGGGACAAATGTCTGATGTTTGATCATTCATTGATTCCTGGGAATGAGGAATCTCTGGGGGTGGTACAATTTACAGTATGCTTCTTCCAATGAGGAAACAGAACGTTGGTGAGTTTAAGGGACCTGCCAACATTTCATAACAGAGATGAGCATCTCAGTGCAGGCAGGCAGGCAGGTCTTAGCTCCCACAATATTATCCAGATTAATGGAGCCTCACCTCAGTCAAGAAATCTTGCTTCTTTTGTTTGACTTCTCTGTAGCCCTTAGTAGGTGGTTTCCATCTCCAGATGACCTCTGTGTCTCAAAGAAGTCACATCCAGGATAGCCATGTGTGCCTGATGTTTAGTTGGCCTGGGCAAAGATCGAACACTATGGATAAATCACTAACACTGCTTACAAACTAACATGGCTGTGAGGGTAAGGCAAAGCTACAGAGAGTATATTCCTGCCCCTGCTGCATGGACAGCCATAAAAGTATGAACCCCAAAATATGCTATCAACCCCTGGTCGACACTGAAGTTTAGAGTCAGCAAGCAGAGATGTGGTGGGATGCTGGGAAACACATTAAGCTCAGCTTCAGGAGAAAACACAGGTGAGTGAGGACTACCAGGCATGTGTTATGCTTTAGGTTTTAGCGTAAAAGTATTTCTATTCTCCTGATATAATTGTTACCTCAGAGGCTTACTGCTGAATAAGCACATGCTTTCTAGCTCTTTCTGAACTCTGGCTGACTGGTTCAACTCAGCTGTTATGGCTCAAACTCCTCTCCAAGCTGACTGACTCAATTCTCACCTTTTGACTGAATTGCTCTGCTTGACCTCAAACTAATTCTGGAAATTTGTTCTAATCGTCTGGCTCTTTCTTATTCTCTGGCAACAACTGCCTCTGCTGACCTGCACTGACCTGCAAGAGCTCAAATCCACTGCACTGCCTCTCAACTCTCAACTCACTGCCAACTGACTGTTCTCAACTCAACTGCCTCTTCCTGCACTCTCTTAAATAGCCTCTCTTTTCTATGTTTTCCTGAGAGTTTAGTGTATCTTATTCTGTCAAATCTTTCTCTGATTTGTCATTTTGTCTGTCCCTCTATTAGGTGTCATTATCTGGCTTTATTTTATTTTTTTTCTGGATAATAAATAAAATTTATTTAAGTAGGCTACTAAAATGTACTTTAACATTTTAATATTTGTGCCCAACTTGCCGGTGGTTCTATTTTTTATTTTATTTTATTAATTTATTCATATTACATCTCAATGGTTATCCCCTCCATTATCTGGCTTTAAAAGTGTGTACTAAGGGTGCATCTGCATTTCAGACAATCACACAAACCTGGAAGGCCTTTGGATATGACCAGAGCGGACATGTTGCTAGATTAAAATTCCTCTGCATTGTAGTATCCCTCAAAGGCCATATGCTGAAGATTGTGGTCATCACTGGTAAGCAGTGCTGTTTGGAGATGGCAGGATTTTTACAAGACGGAACATGATGGGAGAGATAGAGATCACTGGAGGAGTGCCCCACCTCTGCATCCTATCTGCTATAAGATGATCCATCCTAAGTTTTCTCCAGGAGGTTCTCTGCCTAAACACAGACCTGAGCAACAGAGCCAAACAACTTTAGACTGAGCCCTCTGAGACCATGAACCCAAACACACCTCTTCTCCTGTAGGATGACAACTTAAGCTACTTTGTCACCAGAGTGAAACACAATAATCTCTTCTGGCAGCAAAGCATTCCCAAATTCAGCTGGAACAGCATCACCTGAGCTTGTCATAACAGGAAACTGGGAACACTCCAGGACTTCAGTTTTAGTGAGCCTGATGGGATTGATGTTGCTGGTCCAGGGTCAAAGAGAGTCTTAGGTGGAAGGTATATTAGAGTACTCAGCAGTGGTTACTTCTGCACATTGCACAGGTGGACAGGACCGGATACTTCCTTGAGCTCTAATCATAAATGTGCCTAAGGCTGTATTTAGACA
>OU015748.1:78091288-78114235 GCA_907169655.1 Acomys percivali | reverse complement strand
CTTCCTTGAGCTCTAATCATAAATGTGCCTAAGGCTGTATTTAGACAATAGCATCTGGGATATTGCTAATATGGTGGCATGGTGGTAATAGTAATTCTTGTGCTGAAGTACATTGTCAGTATATCGAAAATGAGCCTTTTTCTTACTGTTGATCCTCAACCTTAGCCGCTCATGAAGGATGCTTCAGTTGTCCCCATAGGTGTATCTACCATGGCACAGTTGGGGAGATCACCTCACACTTTTAAGCTTGTCTTTTCATGAATCATGTGTTACTAATTCTGTTTCCTTGCAAGATTGATGGGAGAACCAAATGTCAAAGCTCACACGATCATATCCAACATCTGCCTTTATAACTGAATAGAGAGAAAAGGCACACACCGGGGGGAGATGCATGTGCCCAAAGCCTGTGTTAGCCTTATATAGATTGTTTTTTCTTAGTTAAATCCCGGACTATAAACCAAGCACTGACCTAAGAGCATCTTTGAATTTCTTCACATGATTATGATTATGCTATGTGTCAAGCATAACATCCTTTTTCATGCAAAGAAGATGTGGGGATCTTAGATTCACATTCACATCCCACACTCCCACTCTCCCTGATTGATTATGCACTGGAAGACTGCATACGACATTCCTTACCAAAGGCCCAGCTCAGTGTGTGCTCAGTGCCCAGCAAAGGAGCTACATAACCATGCCCCGCCCCCCAGGTTCTATCTGTAGCCACTTTTCCAGTCTCAGCTTATGAAGACACATGGGCTTCATTAGGCTGGGCCTCAGCCCTAATTCATCATCATCCACACACCTTTCAGAAAGCCCCATGTGTTCGGAGAAGAGTGGACTTGTTGTCAGGCAGCGCTGTTCTGATTAGAAACAACAGGCAAGGCTTAGAATCGATCCGGGCACTGGAGTCTGGCATCTTGCAGAAGTTTCCCAGGCAGCGACTCAGAGGGCAGGATGACCAGGTTGTAATGATGATGGATGACCCAGCCCTTGACTCTGTGCTTGAGGGTGGGGAGTTGGATCAAGGTCTTGAGGTCTAGTGAAATTCTGTCTGAATCTCCTTTCCCCAACCCCATCGGGTCCCCCATAAAGCATGCCTCAAAGGAGTGGAGGGGGCAGCTTTAACTCTAGGCAACTGGGATACCTTGAAGGGCTTGCAGGATGGATAACAGTCACCTGTCTATCTGCAGCTGGATGGATAGTGGTCAGATGTAGATGGTTATGGGCTAGCTCATCAGCAAGGGGCTCCTGTTTAAGAAAAGTTTAAGCTTTGATAAAGCTGTACATGAGACCAGGATGAGGGCAGGGGGAACAGTCTTCCTCCATTGTCTATGTAGACTAACCTTAGGCTTTTGCTCAGGTGAGTGTACCTTGCCTTTTTCCAGGAACATGAAGCATGTGGTGATGCTTCCAGCTTGCAGCTCCTTTAAACTGCTGAAACAGTTCTACCATCTGTGGGAAAGATTAAGCTTTGTCACAGGTGGAAGCAGTCTTGGCAGGCTTTACCCTTGAGGCACCCCGTGAATACCTTGTGATAGACTGAGTGGAGCCATCCTGGGCCTGGAATTCAGGAAACAGACCTGGGAATCCCACCTGGGCTATTGTTTTCCTAATGGACCCTCAATGGGAGAAGGAGACCGCCCTTGCCATGTGACTTAGGCAGGTGGGGAAGAGAAAAACAACAGATTCAGCCGGGAGTTGGGGAGCACGTGTGGAGAAAGCGAACAGGCTGGACTATCACACGGGCCAGAGAGACACCTAAGGACTCATCCCGTGGAACGGATACCGGAAGGTTCACTATTTTGTCCCTTTAACCTTTTTTCCTTCTTGTGTAAGCTAGTTGGGTTGTATAATAAAGTTTAATTGTTAAGAAACAGAGCCAACAACCATCAGCGGTTTATCCAGTTGAGGCCACTGAAACATGGAGGGATTATGCATCAAAAGGGACTCAGCTGACAAATGGTTCTGACAAGATGCAAGGCTAGTCACTCATCCAGAAACTTAATCTCTCTAGTTCCCTGACTATCCAGGGCTTAGTGCTATGGGATACCTGCAGGTGGAGCAGGGCCTCTACTGGGATACCAGTTACTCCATTATCACAACACGAACCCTTTCTGTGACTGTTTCTCCCCTTTAGATGATGACTTCCTTTGAAGAAGATATTATGTCTGGGGCTCTTCCCAAGCATTTAAGCCAACCCTCTCCAAGACTGGACTTGTTGATGCTATTGTAGGCTTGGGCAAGGTAAGTGCTCAGCCTTTTTATTAGACTGTATGGGTATGGGTATAGCTGTCATGAGAGACAGGTCTCATAAGATGGATGGATATATGAATTGTGCAGATAGACAGACAGCTAGATAGAACAAGGTTTATTGTGGAATTGGGCCACATAATTGTGAAGGTTAATAAAGCCTCATGCAATGGCGTCTATAAGGGAAAAAAGCAGGTCGCAGAGTGCAATTTAAATCCAAAGTTCTCCGAGCTGGAGAAATTGATAACACAACGTTTTGTTCTAGAAGACAAAGAGTTAATAGGTGACTATGCATCTCGTGGATGGTGTGGTTTCTTGGTCCCTTTGAGGCTCTTCTCCCCACTCTGTGATTTAGAGGTAACCATATACATTTTCAGTTTTTCAGGCACCGAGGCCTATGCACTTCTTTGCCCTTGTCACACTCTGCCCTGTCTAGCTGTTCTTTCTTGCAGCTTTTCCTGCCTCTTCAACCCTTTACATTTCACTGTTGTCACCTGGGCAAGTTCAAGGCCTGGAGCCCTTTGCTTGCCCTTGTCTGTCCTCTGTTGTGGACTGCCTTCTCTCTCTTCCATTACTCTCTAGGCCACTGAGAGACCAGGAGCCTTGTGCTTGAGTTGCCCAGCTTTCCCCTATGCTCTGAACAGGATGGCTGAGCATGTGAATATTGGGTGTCCACCTAGATATGAGGACTCAGATCTATCATTTCTGACAATACTTAACTAAGATCTTCAAACAGAACTTGGTATACTCTTTATAAGTTAAAAATATGGTTGCCAGCAGGTTAATGCAGACCTGTGAATAGCATTTCAAAGAAAACAATGGAAGTCTAGGACAATCGCATTGTACAATTGCACAGCGTGCAGCAAACTGGAAATAGCCTGGCCTTTGTTTGGCATCAGAAAGACCTAGGTGTGTGTCCAAGAAGCAGGAACCTCCAAGAAGTTCACTGCAGGATGGAAGAGTAAGATTCATTAACTCAGAGAATTATGGTAATATTTTTCACCAATAACTTGTGACAAGATGGAAATTATTTAAAACTTGGAGAATTTTGGAAAAATCAGCTCAGAGAAAACAGAGTTGTTCTCATATCTTTTGAGTAGTATCTCCTTTTCAGCCCCATGCCAGTCTAATGCTAGCTCCATGCCCCTGCCCGTCCTATTTAGTTGAACTCCTATGCCTCCTGCCCACTGTAGCTATTATCTGCGTGTTGGATGGAGGGTTGATGGTGGGACCATTTATCTGCCCCTACTAGTGATTTTTATTATATATCCAGGTGTGTTTGTGAGGTGGTTCTGATTCTTCTTGGCTCAGGTGCTTCTTCCTGAAGGATCATCATTCTGTAAGCCTTGCTTTTCTGCCTATAGGCAGACAGAGGTCAGTGGAGCAACCAATACACAAGACTATTGTTTGTGCACAGTGAAAGACTGTGTAGCATTCTGGGCATTTCACATTAACAAAGTAAGGATCAGGGCTCTGTACTGTGTGCTTCTTTCTTGTTTTTCCTCTTCTCTTCTTCCGGGGGGGGGGAGGAAGGAGATCTTTTGCAAGTGCATGTTTTCGTACAGAGGTTGCCACTGCTAGACCTTTGTCAGTATTTTTTTGTAACTCATTTTTCTTAAAGGTGTCTGCATTTGGCGTTCCTCTGAGATGATGTATTTAACTACCATGCATCATTTTCTTTTTTTTTTCTGACTTTTTTTTATTAATTTATTCATATTACATCTCAATTGTTAGCTCATCCCTTGTATCCTCCCTTTCTTTCCTCCCTCCCGCTTCCCCCTCTACTCCCTTCCCCTATGTCTGTGACTGAGGGGGACCTCCTCCCCCTGTATATGCTCCTAGGGTATCGAGTCTCTTCTTGGTGACTTATTATCTTTCCTTTGAGTGCCACCAGGCCTCCCCATCCAAGGGACATGGTCCGATATGGGGCACCAGAGTTTGTGTGAAAGTCAGATCCCCTTCTCCACTTAACGGTGGAGAATGTCCTGTCCATCGGCTAGACTGGGTAGGGGTTCAAAGTTTACTGCCTATATTTTCCTTGGCTGGTGCCATAGTTTGAGGAGGACCCCAGAGCCCAGACATGCCTGTAGTTTTCCAGGACCCTCTGGATCCTTCTATTTCTTCATTCTCCCAGGCTTCTCACCCCTAAAGTCTCAATAGGATTTTCTCCCCCTCTGACCCACTTTCCTGGTAGGTAAAGTTTTTCATAGGGGCGTACCCCTTGGACTAGTGTCTCGATATAAGTGAGTATATACCATCTGACACTTTTTGCTTCTGGGTGAACTCACTCATTATGATAATTTCTAGTTCAATCCATTTGTCCACAAATTTCAGAAATTCCTTGTTTTTAATAGCTGAGTAGTATTCCACAGTGTAAATATACCACAGTTTCTTTATCCATTCTTCTACTGGGGGACACGTAGGTTGTTTCCATGTTCTGGCTATTATGAATAAGGCAGCTATGAACATGGTTGAGCATATGTCCCTGTTATGTGGTAGTGCATCTTCTGGGTATATTCCAAGGAGTGGAATAGCTGGGTCTTGAGGAAGCCCTATTCCCATTTTTCTGAGGAAGCGCTGATAGATTTCCAAAGTGGTTGTACTAGTTTGCATTCCCACCAGCAATGAAGGAGTGTTCCTCTCTCTCCACATCCTCGCCAGCATGTGGTGTCAGATAAGTTATTGATCTTAGCCATTCTGATGGGTGTAAGATGGAATCTCAGTGTCGTTTTGATTCCATGCATCATTTTCTCTTCTGCACAAAATTTACTGCATACTTACTATGTGGATGAGCCATAATATACTAATCTAAATAAGAAAATAGAAGTAGATAGTTCTGACTTCTGGAACTCTCATGAAGCTCTCTCTTGGGATCTGGGGATAGTCTCTGGATATAGCTAGTAGCTAGCCAAGAACTGGGGATCGAACACTGTGATAGTTTGAATGGCAAATGTCCCTTATAGTCTAAGCCTCTGAATACTTGGTCCCTAGGTGGTGGTGGGGTAAGTTAAGAGATGTGGGCCTTGCTAGAAGAAGTATGACACTTGGGGTGGGATTGGAAAGTTAAAAGAAAAAGAAAAAGAAAATACCTCACCTACTTCCAGTTCACTCTCTCTGCTTTGGCCTCAGTTTCTTTCATATCTGCCACTTTCTGGTTCCTCCACTTTGCCACCATAAACTCTTCTCCCTCTGGCTGGACCCATAAGCCAAAGCAGACTCCCTCTTCCTCAGGTTGCCTTCATCCTGGTGTTTTATCATAACAAAAGAAAAGTAACAAACCTAAGTCCCCTTGCCATTGGCATCTGTCTCAACAGAAATATGTCAGACACATTTCTTGCCCAAGAAGGCAGGGCAAAGAAGGTTAGAGGCCTGCTTGAATCCCCACTACCCGTGAATGCCATCAGTCGACCCACGCTCTCCTCTCTTCCCTTTATGTCACTGCCTTCCTCGAGCTCTGCCTTGGGAAACTCAACACCCATGGAACAGCACCTGCCTCTCTGAGGCTTGTGACCTCTGCACTTTCTTTCTTTATTCTGAAAGATGAATGTGTATATGTGTGTATAAAATAAATAACATTGAACACATATAGCTATTTGTTCAGAGATTTATTTTAAGTGAATTTGTGTATTTTTAAGTTTTATGTTTATTTATTCTTTGAAAACTTCATACAGGTGTAAAATTTACCTTCTGCATATCCACCCATTATTCCTCTCCTGCCACTCCTCTCCCCAAGGGTTTCCTATCTTATCTTCCTCTCAACTTGATATCCTCTTTTTATAAGTATTTATTTATTTTAGTTGTTTTAACTTTGGTATCCTTTTTTTTCCACTCATGGAGCTGTCTTTTTAGTTTTTGACCCTCTGAGTTCAAGTAATGCTGCCTGGGATCAGCCACTAGGTCACGAGGAACTTAACAGTGGCTGCACTACTAAGGAAAAATGACTCTCTATCCCCCAACACCCATCAGCTGCCAATATTCCCTCAGCTTGTGATGGGGACTTGGGATCTCCTCCACACATGTTGGAATTTTTAATTGGCTTGATCTTATACAAGCCTTATGTAGATAACCACTATTGCTGCCAGTTCATGTGTATAGTAGCCATATCATGTCCAAAGGACAACATTGAACAGCATTCCTTTCTGTCCTCTCATGCTTACATTTTTGTCTGCCTCATTTTCGGAAGTGTTTCCTGAGTCTTTGGTGTTGGTTGTAGGTGCTTTGTTATAGATGTCCCACCTATGGCTGAACATTGGCAATTGCTTATTCTCAGTACTTTGAATTTTGTACTATGTCTCTACATTAACCTGCATCTACTACAATAAAAAATATACAGGTTTTTTTTCAAATATATAAAGGAGTTTAAATGGAGTTACCCTCTAACAGAGGACAATGCTTCCTCAGACACCACTGACTATCAGATAAAAATCCCAGTGCCAGATATGTATTATCTCTCTTTACATTGTGGCTAAGAGGAGGTTCCACAGACCTTACCAAGCATTAGAGCCTATTGCCATTTCTGTTGATTGACCTCCATAATTTTATAGTAAGACCATATTGCTGAAGACAACACACATCTGAGAAATAGGACATGAAGTAATCAAGCTGGTACCAATTTGGGAAAGAAGTTTCTTCTCCAAAAAAGACCATTGGCAATTACCCACTATCAGTTCTCTGCCTCACCCTTCCCCATGCCACCCATTCACTGTGGATTCTTGTATACATCTTTATTGCCTCTCCAAGAATGTCCCCATGTCTCTCATACAAACATGCTGGGTGGTTCCCTAAGACCTCTGCAAGTTGTTCTCCTGGAAACAGACTTTAGTATTGGGATAGTCACCACACAGTCCTGCTGATGTTTCCGATGGTTTCAGTACATGGTCATTAAACTGATCTGGGATTAGCAGGGGCAAACAGGAAGTCATCCGTCAACTTTTAACAGTATCTGTAAAAAGCACATCAGTAGAAATGGGCCTGAACACTTGGAAATTTATTTACTGAACTTTTTCTTTTGCTTAGCTTGGGTTTTAATTCCCAAACTCCCTTTTAAATTTCACTCTGAATGTTAGTTGTAGCATACAGGATATAGGTAAATAAGGGAAAGAAAGTCAATATTCAATCAGAGTTTTAAAGGAACACATGGCTTTATTTTATTTATTTTTTAATGAAAAAGGCAGAAGTGGAGGAAAGAAATAGAAAAACGGGATAGAATGTTTAGTTTGAGTACTGGGGAAATGTTAATAATGAATAGAGAAAATTGTTAGTATTGATTTATTTCTCATGTTGAGAAGATAAGATATAGGACTTTAACACAACTTATAATTTTCACATTGAGCCAAAGCAAATTACTGGATATATAAGTTAAACTGTCTTAATACTAGTATTTTCATATCATACAAACTAATATGTATGAATTTACGTGATAACTTGATTAATGTTTATTTCCTCTATTGATCTGAAAATTCTAAGGAAACAAGAAAGATACCTGTCTTCTCTTTTTCCAAAGTTAGCAAGGTATTTGCTAAGTTGTAAGAGCTTGTAAAAAATATGTCATTGAATGCGTACAGAAGGACCAGTAGGGGAGTCACAGGTCACTGGGGCTGTGAGTAGGGATCTGACTCTCCAATGAGGTCAGGACTGATCAGGACTCCAGCATGAATGTGGTGACACTGAACAAATCAATGTCATGGAGAATGAGGCCCTTGGTACCAACATCTTAGGAGAAGATGGGAAGAGTCTGCAGGTACTACAAGGCATTCTTTTGGAAAGAAGACTTGAGGATGGATGTAAGCATGTGAAAAGTTTACTAGTATTTGCTCTGGTGGTCACATTTATGGTGTTAAGTATCAGAAGAAGGATTCATCATTGGGTGAAGGAGCCACATTGAGCCTTTATTCCATCTGGAAGTCTCAAGTCAAGTAATTCATGGTTGTTTAGAGGTGAATCAGAGGATCTGTGCTTTTGTGTTTCTACCAATGACTTGCTAATGGATGTGGAATAGCCAAGGAGATGCCTTAAATACAGGCAAGGTAGCTTTCTTTGACTAATATAATTCCACAAGAAGATTCTTTTAGGGTTTCTATTGCTGCAAAGAACACCATGACCATGGCAACTCTTATAAGGAAGACATTTAGTTGGGGCTGGCTTACAGTTCAGGGGTTTAGTCCATTATCATCCCGGCTAAAAGATATCGGTGCACAGGCAGACATGGTGCTGGAGAGGTAACAGAGAGTTCTACAACTGGATTGGCAGAGAGCGAGAAAAGAGAGTGAGCCACTGTGCCTGGATTGCGCTTCTGAGACCTCAGAGTCCACCGCCTCCAGTGAGATACTTCCTCCAACAAAGCCATACCTACTCCAACAAGGTCACACCTTCTAATAGTTCTGCTCCCAATGGACATATCCATATTCATTCAAACCACCACAAGGATGATCAGCTTACAACATATTCACCATTTCAGGCAGCAAATTCTTCAGAGTGGAAGGGGCATCTTGGTATTTTCCAGCACACTCTCCACAGGCAAATGGAGAATACGAGGCCAAGCAGTGCTCATGGAGGAAACATGATGTTTCCCACTATGTAAATGTTTGGATAGGAGAGGACCCTGTTCCAAGCAATGTCAGAAATGCTTCCTGTTCTTCAGAGACCAAGAACCCACAGGATTTTGAGAAAATGGATGAGATTCTGAGATATAATCTATTTTGGGAAGGAGGATACATTGTTCAGAATCAGAGCTCTAGCCTTCTGTGAGGGAAGGAAGGCAAGACAAGCTCTTTCAGCAACTTTTCAGGTTCTATAAAACAAGATGACATCGTGCTTAAGTGATTGATTTTCATTTTGGAAACAATAGATGTCTCTTTTTGAAGGTCAGGAAAGTACGGAAGAGGAGAGAACTATGTAACATCCTCCTAGCTAGAAATAACCATGAGAATTTGGGAATGTTTTCTTATTCAGTTTTAGTGTCCATGTAGGCATCTTCATTGAGTTAATTGGATCTTAATCATAGTTTCATACCCCAGCTATTAACTGATATGTAGTAAACCGCTGGGTACTGCATGCATGCTATTTACCAACTGGATGTGTCATAAATTTACTAACCAAAGAATTTTGTGAATTTAATATTATTTCTATTATAAACAATAATGTCATAATTTTGTGTGTGAAAGCCTACAGATAAACATTTAGTTATTTTGTTAGGAAAAAAATTAATTACAGAGTAGCCGGATCTTAATGGATCTAAATGTATGAACATTTCTACTCTGACTGGAAGTTATTTTTAAAGTATTGATTTGTTCACATGCCCAGAAACATGTCAAAAGTACTTTTTTATCTCAACACCAGCCAACTAATTCAGGGTCTTTGAAAGTACACTAAATATAATAATCGAGTATATGAACATGTGAGAGCGCTTACATGCTGTTATGGACCCCAGGGAATGCTTTGGTTCTCTGTGCTTGGGGCTGAGGTGGGAACAGCAAAGGCTTCTGTTGCCTCTCTGCGGGGTGTTTTCTGTTTCTAGGTCACACTTAAAGCAGAGGGGGAGTAGGGAGATTCCAATCCTGTGGGACTCTGTCTTCACAGAGAATTGCCTGTCAGCCTTCCTCTCTACCTGTGTCCCACCTTATAACATACAATTCAGACTCATCAGGGTACAGCAGCTACTGCCATATAAAGGCTGATTTGGGCACTGCCTTCCAGTTTCTTCCCAAGTTTGACAAGTGCGTTGAACACATGAGACAGCTGCTTGCATCGCTTGCAGTCACCATTTAAAGGAAGATTTCTCTGCGTAGCCAGGGATACAGTCCTGGTGGAGAAAGTTAGCCTGAACTCAGAACCACAAGGAGGCAATCACTGTATCTCTGGAAAGACTTGTGTGCTCATACGTGAGACACTGGTATAAATGGTTGTGAGGCAGAAGTAATGTAGGTGTTCCCAAAGAACCAATAAAAGGCACTTCCTGTTTTTTGTTTTGTTTCATTTTGTTTTTGTTTTGTTTGTTTGTTTGTTTTTGGCCAGTAGGACATTGGTTATCAGAATGCAGAGTTCAAAGAGCACGTGCATATGGGCAGCACTAACTGGACTTTGTGGGTTATCAAACAATAACAACACCTCTCCAAATAAATAAATAAATAAATAAATAAATAAATAAATAAATAAATAACTGAGAAAGAGAAGGATGTAGTTGGTGGTAGGAGGATGTAGCTGGGGGAATATGTGACGTGCTGCAAGGAGGAAATGGGATAGCTGGTCCTATTTTATTGTACACATGTATAAAATCATCAAAACTGAAAGATATTTTTAAGTACTGCATACTGAGCCTTTCTCTGTTGTAATCTAGTTTTGTTGACATGTAAGCTATTGATCGACATGAGATATCGCCAGTAGGGGCCCTAGATAATGACACACCTCATGGAAAGTTAGGTGCCTGGGGGAAGTGAGGCATTCTGGTCAAGCTCACAGCTGGACAGGTCAGCAGATGCCACAGAGAGATTTAGTGTCACTCAACCAACCCCCAAAGGAATGTCCCAGGGCCAGATCAGAAATTCTGAATCTCTTCTCCAGTCCTGGGAGGTCTGGTAGCAGGTACAACGGTGGGTTCACACTATGCAAGGCTAGTTCGTTGTTGAGGGAGAAACTTGAGAAATGGTGAATAGGTGCTGAGAAGAGCCATTAGGCTTTGAGGTTGTTTTGAAGGAAAGAATAGATAAATTTCCAAACCCTCCAGGTGGTACACACTCAGGCAGAATTAAATCAGTGGTAGAAGTGTTCCTGCCTTGGCTCTTGGCTTCTTGTTTCCCATGCTTATATTTTATGTAAGTATGAAGGCTCCAGCACTCCTCACTGGTGATTAAATCAAGACGGTTTTCCCCAGGGGTCTCATTTTCTTCCTTGTCAACAAGAAGGACATAGGCTAGGGGTTCTTTGAACAAAGCAGGTCCTTAGAATATGTGCCCTTCAATATTCTACATACTAGAGAACACACCGTCTTTATACGGAGACCAAGGGAAAGCAGAACAGAAAGCTGTATTTATGAACACTTGAGTTTAGAATTCTAGTGGACATACATGATGTGGAATCTGGTGACACCCCTGAAGGTCTGCTGCTTCTTGGTTGATTCAGTAGTATGTCTATGAGACAACCAACAAAGAGTCACTCTTCTCAAGCTACCCGGATACTTCAAGAAACAGGATGGGCTTCACCACAGTGAGATGGCAGCTGGATTGGCAGAAATTGCTATCTGAGATGGTGCTTTACTTATGTCACACTGAGAACTCAAGTGTGACCTAACATCACTTCCCAATAGTCATGGACTTTGGTAGTTTCTAGAAGAAGAGGGTGATTAACACTTTTCTGTGTGGCAGTGGATTTTGCAATAAACTTGAGTAGATTTAGAATTACTTGGGAGACAACTCCAGCAGGCACACACATAAACACAAACGGAAGGTATGCAGCATAATGTTTTAACACATGGTGCACTGTGAAGTGATTATAGTGTCTAGTTAATGTGCACATCTCCTCACGGGGTTGTTTTTTCTTTACTGATGAATCCCCTTGAAATCTATTCATCTATGCTGGAATTTTGATGGGTTCAATCTTGTGTAGGTCTTGTGTGTGTAACTGCAGCCACTGTGAGTCCATGAGTGCAACAGCCATTTCATGTCCAGAAGAAAACATTTCACAGCACTCCTCACCATCCTCTGACACATTCCTTTTAAGTTCCTCTCGGTGTTAATTCATTAATTAATAATTAATAAATGGCTTTTTTTTCCTGAGACAGGGTTTCTCTGTGTAGCCTCAGTTGTCCTGGATTCACTTTGTAAACCAGGCTGGCCTCGAACTCACAGCGATTTGTCTGCCTCTGCCTTCTGAGTGCTAGGATTAGAGGCATGTGCCACCCTGCCCAGCTCCTCTCGGTCATTAGATACAAGGTCTCACCATGCAGCTCTGGCTGGCCTGTACCTTGCTATGTAGACCAACCCAGGGCCGAAGCTCATGAGATCCCACTGCTCAGTGAGGAGTTATTGCCACCGGATAGGCAATGGAGAAGGCGAAGCAACAGTCCTTGGGTGGTGTGTTCATTTTCATGTCTATGCCCCCTGACCCATGTACATATGGCTTCACTAAAATGAGATGAATTATGCATTGTTTTTATTCTATTTTAATTTTTGATATTTTGTTTAATTTTATTTGTATGAATGTTTGCCTAAATGTAGGTCTGTGCACCATGTGTTTTTAATAACATGTGGACCTAGGACTCACAGAGATCTGTACACCTCTGCCTCTTGAGAGATGGTCCTAAATGTGTGTGTCACCATGTTTGACTATTCTATTTTCTGTCTCCTTTTTAATCTTCCCTGAGCCTTGGAGGTTGATAAAGACATCCCGCTTAGGACTGAACACCCCTAGTCACTCATTATGAGCACTTTGACCAGTTATGAGTCTCTGCGCTGAGTTGCTGCCCACTGCAATAAGAAATTCCTCTACTGTGGTTAAGAACAGCCAGGTCTATGGTTATAAACATAAATATTTAGAGAGCAGGTTGACAACATGGCCATTTAGCAAAAGAACAGCCCTAGTTTCCTCCCCTAGAGCCAATGGTCTCCCAGTCATGGGCTTTTGAGTAGATTTACAGTACTAAACATGAATCCTTCCTATGGAGCAGGCATCCAATCTGATCAGAGAGCAATGGGGTGCCCTCTAACAGTCTTGGCACTATTGCATCAGTGAGTGCATCTTGCCTGATGGATCAGTATTTTAGCACAGAATCCAACACTGGGTAAGAATATTGCTGCCTTTTTCCCCACAGCAGCCTACACAGCCTCTTCTGGCACTGTGAATGCTATCTAGCAGAGAGGAGGTTTATCCATAGTTTTTAGAATGATTTTGCCATGTCCTGTAGCTAGAGTGTGTGGCATCTTCAGCAATACAGCACAGTCTTACCACATAGTTGGCGGAAACAACATTGTATATATGCCACAATTCTTTATCCATTCATCTACTGACAGATGCTTTTCATGTTTCAGCTGTTATAAATAGTGCTGCAATGGTCAAAATGATACAGAGATCGGACAGCTCAATAACAATAACAGTAACCAAGTAAAGAGGGCAAAGGACCTGGTATGTGTATCGTGAAGCGCGTTTTAAAGAAGCACAAATAATCCTCCAGTTGAGTGCCGCTAAGACAAAGGTCCACAATTGAACCTCCTGGCTGTGCTGCTGGGAGGGGGATGAGCTTACATTTATACACATCAAGGTGTTAGAAACAGAGGCTCACATTTCCCCGTGGGGACTAGCGAGCCCTGCAATCATTACTACAGGCTGCCGTGTTGTTTCGTAGCCCATGTCAAGAACATCAATTAACTGAACTCCAAAGCTCCTGCATCTGCAGACTTCAGTCACTGGGCAATTATCGAGTCTCTCAGCCTGGCAATTATTTTTCTGCTGGCCTCTTTCATGTATTCAGCTCCCTTGGTGCACTTGTGCAAGGTGGGGACCAGGTGACACGCTGTAACAAGTTTCATGTCTCAGGGGCTCAGGGTGCTGCAAAGGGAAAAAGACAGACCCACAGTGGAGCTAGAAGGACAGGCCACAGTGGGCCATGAGCCTGGGTGATAGCCAGGAGGCCAGAGCCAGGTCTCTACTTTGCCTTTTGGTCTCAGTGGGCATCGCAATAGCCTTGAAATAATGGTGGCATGCTTGGCTGAAGGGGACAATGGACTGTTTAGCAGGGCCCCACAGCTATTTCACTGTGAATCCTTGATGCCTCCCCTAAAAACAGATAGAACTCACAGAACCAATGGCTTTCCCAAGGTATTCTCTCTGTCTTTCTATCTATATGTCTCTCTTTCTGTCTCACGTACTCTGTCTCTCTCTCTGTCTCCCTGTCTCCCATCTTTCTCTCTGGGTATGTTTGTTTGTGTGTGTGCACAGCACGCACACGCATACACATATCTGCAGCACAGGCTCAGGGCACACTTGGATACCATATCATTGTTGCCACTGCAAAACCTTCATCTTGAATTTTACTGCTACAAGTTCGTGTGCAAATGGAAACATGGCCTCTCTTAGATGTGATAGTTTTGATGTGCTCATGTATAAATGCATAAAAAGAAAGATTCTTTTCATACTTCATCTACTTCCTTGTCAGTCTCAGCTTCATTTTCAATTCCCTCCTTTAGTGTCCTAATTTCCTCCTTGATGGATTGCTTGATTCCATCTTTAGAGGCTCATCTTGCTGCTAGGGGAACCGGTGCTGGGCTAGACTCCAGTCTCGGTCTCTGTGCCTCCTCCCTCCCTCTCTCTCTCCCTGCTCCTTTCCTGCCTTTTCTCTCTCCTGCTTCCTCTTCTCCTCTTCCTCTACAGCCAGCATCCTGGGAATGTGGAAGTTGTACTTACACTGGGATGCAGACCCCCATCCCTACCACTCCACTGACTCTGGCCATGAACCATGAAGATAATTCTGGGATGGCAGAGTGCTTGCTGAGTATGTGCAGTAGATGCACAGAATACTGTGTGCAGAAGACATTCTCCCTCTGACAACCCATGGCACTTTCTTCTGCAGAAAAACGTTGGCTACTTACTCTTTAATGTTCTATTTTTTCAGCACCATTTGATCATTCCATGCTACAGTACTCATCACAACATCTGTTCTTCCCTTCTCAGAAGAAGAAACTGGAATGTTCAGTGACTTCACAACAAGCAGCCAGTGGGTCACTGACTTTGCCACACCATCCCCTGGTAGAGTGGATCTCACAATTCAGAAGACTAAGAACTATTTGGATCTCAGAAAGTATTGATGCAGTGTTTTTGAGGGGTCCAGAGTGCTCTGCTCTTTTCACAGAAAGTCTTGCTACTTTCTAGCTTATGAGCCACAAGGGAGAAGACACAGTTTTGAGTCTCACCTGTCATTTGTAAATTGGATACATTGGATGTGTGGTGCTTATAATGTGAACATATTAACATTGCTCTGGTCTCTTGCAACTGTTTTCTGGAGCTATTGTAAGACATTCTATTGTCTGGGTGGCTTAAATAAGCTACCTCATACTTCTGGAGGCTAGAGATCAAAGTCAAAATCTTTGGAGAGCCACTCTCCCTCAGAGACCAAAAGGGCTCTTCCTTGACGCCCGCAGGCACCTACTGGCTTGCAGGCCATATTGTATTATTTGGCTTATTAATCACATGGTTCCACTCTTCCGTCTTCTATGTTTTGTTTTGTTGTACATGTGTTTGCCTATGTTCTCTTTCTACAGACACCAACCAGATGGAATAAAGACCACCTCCAATGACCTCAGCTTTCATTTGATTACTTCTTTAAAGGCTTGCCGTGTGGTCATCTGTGCTAACTCTTCTGATATGAACGCTCATCTCTTCCAAGCACACAGAGCTGCCCTTGAGGACATTCTCAGAAGGGTGTTTCATCAGCTAATTAGCACATGAGATTCACCCTCATAAAAGGATGGAGGGGATGTGGGGCAAAACCCTGTTATGTCTTCCATAGAACCCATACAAATAGGGGACTGATGGGTGCTGGTTCAGCTGAATGAGCGGGGAGGGGTTACACAGAGGGACACAACCAATAGCAGAAACTCCCCCAACCTCAGTATTCAGGAGACCTATAAATGTTGAGACCTGGATCTAATATGTAGGATGTAATGAAAAGCCCATTGTCTTAGTTAGGGTTTCTATTGATGCAATGAAAACACCATGAGCAATACGCAAGTTGGGAAGGAAAACTTTTATTAGGCTGAAACTTCTATATCATAGTCCATCATTGGAGGAACTCACAACCGGAACTCAAACAGGGCAGAATCCTGGAAGCACAGAGGGGTGCAGCTTACTGGCTTGCTTCCCCTGGCTTGCTCAGTTTGCTTTCGTATAGAATCCAGAACCACCATCCCAGGGTGGCACCACCCCCACCATGGCCTGGACCCTCCCCCATTGATCATTAATTGAGATAATGCCTTACAACTGGATCCCATGGAAGCATTTCCTCAATTGAGGGTCCTTCCTCTTTGATGGCTCTAGCTTGTGTCAAGTTTGTACACAAAATCAGCCAGCTTATCTCTTGCAAGCCCGTGGCCCATTCTCAGTAGATAAGAAAATAAAAGACAGCCTTCTAGAGGTGTTTAAAATGTGTAGATATATATGTAATGTGCTCAGTTCATGAGAGGTATTCAGTAAGTTATAAAGGTAATAATATTAATGGCTGAGATCATGACACTTTGTTCTTAGAAAGCTGCCTTGCATGCAATAGGTGTTCTATAAATTATTCTGGTTGAGTTAATTCTCTTATGATACTCAAAACCATGGAATGTCCTGACTACAGACAAAAAGGCTCACTCAGTTAACTGTGTTTTCAAGTGTCAGTAAAGGCCAAGAGAAGGCATTTGTAAGCTTTGTGTTTGTACAATCTCATCATCTGCTATGGTTTTTAGAGCTGGAAATGTGATTATCAGTTAAGAACTAAAAGAGTTTCCTTTATTAACACACACACACACACACACACACACACACACACACACACACACACACACACACACACACACACACACACCCTACAGAGTTGGAGCTGCTGCCTAGCTAGCTGTAATTTACCACCTCATGTCCTAGCAGAGAGAATTTGTAGCTGGATTAATGCCCCTTCCTCTGGTAGTAAATCAACTCCATACATGTGGCCATATTTTCACCCAAGCGACAGGCAGCAATGACTGCTATTTTGTAGTCACTGTAGGAGAACTTGGGGATAGCTCCCAGGCCATCAGCCATCTCCTCCACAAATAACAGACTCCTATGATTTTCTTGGGGAGAGGCAGTTTAGAAAGCTTGGCTCGGCTGGTTCAAAGAGAGAAAAATGGAGCTTGGGGCCTTGATGGAGCAACTCAATCTGTCAAGCTAGATTCCTTACTGAACCTCAGAAGGTGGGTGATTGGGAAAGCTTCCCTTGGTCACTCTTCTCTTTGTTTTCATGTCCTGAGATTCCTTAGCTTCTCCATAACATCATATCCAGGCTCTTCCTTTTCCTACCTGGTCTGTGTACTGTTCTTCCCTGCCACCTTGCCATATCCACTCAACAAAAGCATGTTCTTGATTAGGGTATCCATGGTGTTCTCATATCACCTGGAATATGGTTGCTGAGTCCCCCCCAAGTTGTGTGTGATCAGTCAGCTAATATCATCCACGTGGTTTCCTTTCCTTGGCTCATGTCTTTCCTGTACAGACTACCAGATCTCTGATGAAATGAGCCCAGAGCATCTTTGGGTACTGAATGGGTTACCAACAGTTTAATGCATGAAGCAAGGAGGTGTGGAGTGTGCTGCAGTGGTAAGGATCTGAGGGTTTCCCACTGAGTATAAGACAGGACTTGAAAGTCACAATCATAGGGGAAGGGAGTAAGGGGAAAATGGGAGGGAGGGAGGGAGGATTGGGAGGATACAAGGGATGAGATAATAATTGAGATGTAATATGAATAAATTAATAAAATATTTTTTTAAAAAGAAAGGTCTTGTGAGGTCCTTATTTGTCCAGTTGTTCACAGCTGTCTGCTTGATGCCTGGACTGGAAGGAGCAGGACCATAGTGTGCAAAGTCCTATGCTGAGAATGTTCCTATAATCTGGTCCTGCCAGTCATAAGACAAGTCTGTAGGTGAACATGTTAGTTTAATGTCCTCAATGATGAGAAAGGGGTATCAAAGTGATTCTATGGCATTATCCACACACATCATTTGGCCCCTAGTGTGAACCAGGCATGACTTCACTGATAATATGATAGATGTGGACTATTTATTTGTTTATTATATATAAATGTGGTGTGTGTGTGTGTGTGTGTGTGCGTGTGTACATGACATGAATGCATATGGAAGTCAGAAGTGTGGGTTCTCTACTTCCACTGGGAATGGAACTCAGGTGGTCAGGTTTGGCAGCAAGCACCGTAACAAGCTGAGCCATTTTCTCCAACCCTAAAATGGAGTATATAGATGACATCTCTAGTATTATCAGGTTTATATTCTGGGGAAAGAAGATTAGTTGAGGTGCTAACAGACACAGAGTCAGTAATTAGTATGTCTAGGCCACTACAGTACATTGATGGAAAGGGTGCGTCTCCCATTTCCTGCTGGATCCATATAGTCCTAGAGGCCCTTTGCCTCAGTCTACATTGGAGTTTTTACATGACCTTCTCTGATGTGTCTGGGTCTCCTTTTCTAATAACTACCCTAGTCACCAGATTTAGGTCACTTCCCCATTTAAAAGGCACAGAAGATAAAATTAAGGTGACAATTGCTAGTACCAAGCATATGACCGCAACACAATTTTTCAGGAGACAAGGATGAACCCACTGTGCTGAATTCCTTTAGTTCATGTTGGGCAGTGGCTTGGGTGTGCACTTGTGCAGAGCTTGCACTCTACAGGGCTGGCAACACAGGAGAACAGCCAGGGCTGCAAATGTCCTTCCTGCAAGAGACTCTTGGAATCTGGGCCACAGTAGGAGCAAAGGTCACAGGAGCCAGGGGATAGATCCAGGACACGATTTGGTGGCAGACAAGACAGGTCCTGCTGAGAGCATGAGTGAGTATGGCCGTGTGGATGTTTCTGTAAAGAGAAACACTAACACTGGCACCTAAATGTTTACCCTGTGCTCCAGATATCCTGCTGATAGAGATGAAGGGGGTCAGCCGAGGGACATGCTTGGTGGCATTTTGCCTGAATCACACTGGAACATCTAGGGCGGGCAAGATCATGATTGATTTCCCTCTAGCACTGGAGCCTTCCAGCAAAGCGGTGACAGCATCACGTACAGTGCCCAATCTTCCTCTTCTCCGTCAGGGCTTTGTGGTTCCACGGGGCTGCAGTGGTGATGAGATGACGGAAAGACCCCTCAGGTTTGGCTCACTTTGAAGCTGGTCAAGTTTGCAAGGGATAGAGGGAAAAACTTTGCAAGCAACTGAAATGAAAGCTCTTAATCTAATTCTGTGTCCCCCTGAGGACTGTGGTTGTGCGGGTCAGCCTCCTTAGTGCTTTTGCTGTGCGACTGAAGTTTTCTGTTCTCTTTTCAGAAAACGAAGATCCTCAGGCATCCGGAGCTTTGCGTAGGGAGTTGGGCTGTTTCTATCGACTGTGTGTTGCCTTAATGGCCCAGCATTGATCTGAGCGATCGACCTCTGGGTTTCAAATAACTGACACAGTTTCCAATGGATCCAGATAATTAAGACTTCTCAAATGGCAACTAATAATTTGCATTTGCAGGGCAGCCGTCCTCAGGAGCCTGGGGAACCCATGCTGGTGAGTAATGAAAGCCAAAGCTCATCCTGGTGGTCGTCTGATCTGCACTAATGGAGTCTTAGAAAAATCGTTTTGCCCTTCTGACCTCTCTCACCAATGTTATCAAGTGACCTCGGGGAGTTATTTTCATTTATTGGAAAGCACTCAGGACCAGCTGGAAGCATTAGAGTGTGTGATCCAGTTATGTTCTCTTCCTTTTTTGTCCAATGGCTCAGCGTGGGCCGCATGGAGCACCTGGATGGTCCATGACAAATGCCCTCTGCTTCCAATTCCTGCCTTCTCAAATGTACTTTTTAAACCCAAGTCTGGGCCCTCATTCCTGTGTTCCCTGTGTCCATTGCGTCTATGACTGCCTGTGAGTCAAGACTCCTATGAGAGCTGGCACAGTCTAGACACATCCTTATTCTGTATCCCTCCTTCATCACAAATAGATACAATGGGCATAGACCTTCAGCCTGGACTCAGGCCTATGGCACTGAGATGACAGGAAAAGCCCTTTGTGGAGTATCAAGTGCCCTTACCTGGTTGAATTCACCTTCTTGAGCTCTGATTATCTGTCAGTGAGGAGAGCTTGCTCTGGAAACCGCTGGTCAAAGGAGGATAAGAAAAGAGACTGACACTAACAAGATTCCAACTAGAGCCTTCAGCCAGCCAATGAATGATACCCAGGAGAATTCAGCTACCCCTATAGCCAGCCCATGGGACCTGATGTGTGACAACAGTGCTTATAGTGACATGACAGTTTGAGGCTTAGGAAGTGGTTTGTTACATAACACCATGAAGGCAGTAGCTGGGAGATCATTTTCATGCTGTGTAGTGACTATTTGTCTATGAGCGCCTCTCCCCTTAAATCTAGCATGTCAAAGGCTAAGGCCATGCTTGTAAATACATCAGAGTCTGTCCACAATAGATGCTCAGATATTGTCATCTGTGAGTAATCTTGTGTGAAGCAAATAGAAGGGGATTAATTGAGAGTGTAGGATTGGCTGGACCATGCCTGTCACATGGGCAGCAGGGCTTATCGAGTGCTAACTGTGTATGTAGTGCTGTAACACTTTTAAAGCCCATTTTTATTGGCTGTTAATGTCTCTGCCAGGCAAATAATTGGGCTTAAGGAAGTGAGGGTTTCCTCAAAGCACCAGCCACAGAGCGGAGCCGAACCTCTGAGTCCTATTTTGATAATTTGGAGAAAGGGTTGCTTGGTCTCTGTGGGGTGGGAAAAGAAGCCAGGGTGTAAGGGCCTTTCTGTGTGACTTATAAGCCAAAAGCTGATGGAGGAAAGACTTGAAATGATACTTGTTTGTCTACAAACTAAGGCAAGATAAAGATGGCACAAAAGCTCTCCTTGGTAGAATGGACATGTAGAAGGTCAGGGTGAGAGGGGTCTAAGTGGGTACAGAGGTTCCGGGAGCCAAGCAACATCAGGGCCATGGAAAGTAGGTCACATGGTGCTGGGTGGAGCTCGTGATGTGCAGACAGATTCCATTCAATTCAGACCTCAGTCAGTATGACTGCATAATGGTTCGCTTGCTTCCTTGAGTTCATCTGATCTTCTGAGGGAACTCTATGCTGCTACCCTAGTGAAAGTCTTTTTTTTTATTGAGCCTCCCATCAGGGCCCTGAAGAAGCTAAGGGCCATCTGTACCAACAGCCTTCTTCTATACTGTTTTGTCCATTGTTGGCGTCCCAGATTGGCATGCATGCTCTAATGAAGTACTGGGGACAGTGGTAAGCATGTGCCTGAGACTGTTGTGAACTTCTTGTTGATATGGGACGTAGACACCATCAACCTCACTCTACAGAGGATCTATGTGGTTGGTAGGACCTTGGAAATATGACCATTACCCCCACCCCACCCCTCTCTCTCTGCTCTCATTTTATGGAACTGGGACAAACTTACTAACATATACATGATAGCTTAGCTGGGCAAGTGTTCTATAACTGAACTATATCCACAACTCATAAGATGCATCTCTTTACTGACAAGCCATGCTTGCAGACTGAATAAAAGGATTCCTATCTTTCCACTTTATCCTTTCCTTTCCTTTCTCTCTCCCCCAAGAAGCTCATCTACTTGTCTGGGGCTTTCTTGTGAGTTAACCAAAGATTCTCTTCCTACTAAGCAGATGCAGCTCCATGTCCAAAAAAGAATACACGTATCAGAGTGCAAGCCTTGATAAGGCTCATATGAGCCAATTCTAGCCCTTTACACTGGTTCTACACATAAACCACACCCCTTGGTGCTATCAACTGATTCCAAGCACAGCCACAGTCCAGGCTGCCCGCACATGAAGGATGTTGCCTCACCCATGGTAGAGGCAGTGGACAGCTGTACCCACACCCTTCTTCTAATGCTTGCTATTCAGACTGCTCCTTGAAAGGTGGCCCTGCTTGGGGACAGTGTGGGGAAGGGCACTATGAAGAAAGATTCTGCAAAGAAAGGATGTAATTTGTTGGCGACAGAATGAAACTTAAGCAGCAAGTCTCTGTGACCAAGAAAGCACTGACCCCTTAAGCCTTTTACTGCCACCTGCTGAGGAAATGCCCACAACCATGACCAGGACCAACATGGATGCAACTCTAGAGTGAGGCAATGCACAACTGTGCAGCTGATCTGGGCAAGTCATTGCCTTTTGGAACCTCACTGCATTTTTCCCGTGATCCAGTCCTTGTAGATAAGGGTTCATGAGAATTAACAGTTGCTGTACTTGACCTAAGCCCAAAGTCTGAGAAGCAATGACAACTATTATTACTGTGGCTGTTAATCAGGTTTCAGATAGTCAAAAGTGATGGTGATGGTGAAAACACTGGTGTTTGTAAAGGATCCACGCCATGCACTGATGAAGTGGGGATTCATAGCCACCTCCTAAGAGTCTTGTGCCTATGGTGTATTGCAAAGTTATCATCACAAAGTCCTCTGTAGGGAGCAGAAACTGACTCAGGCATTATTCAGTGATGGAGAGAAAACAAAACACATAGTGAGTATCACAAGCAACACTTTGTGCATATCATAAGCAACTCCTCTGACTCACCCAGTTGTTCTTCATTCTTGTCTGGCTCCTGGAGCTCTGGTGATATAATGACAGGGACAGACAGTGATATTGGCTGTGCATGTGAGCTGTGTGTGTGCAGCATGCATGTGATATATGAATGTATGGTAAATGGTATGTGTGAATTTATAGGGTTTAATGTGATGGGCATGTGTGGTGTTTGTATATTTGGAGTGTGGAATGCATAGTATAGGTATACAATATGTATGTGGGTGAGCATGTATGGTATGTGTATATAATATCTGTTCTATGTGTTGTGTTATGTATATGGTGGTAAGCATAATGTATGCATGTATTTTGTGTGTACACAAAGGAAGTATGGTATGTGCACAGTATGTATATGTGTAGTATGTATTATGTACACATGTATATG
>OU015748.1:78072681-78091278 GCA_907169655.1 Acomys percivali | reverse complement strand
ACACATACCATACACAACAAATCATATAGAAAATATATACATAATACACAACTCAGATCATATAGACTATACACACAGCACACAGAGAACATACATATTCAACATACATACAAACATACACCCACACACTAGATAAAACACACAGAGATCATACAGACTATATGCACAATACACACACACACACACATATATATATATGTGTGTGTGTGTGTGTGTGTGTGTATAACATATACACACAAGTCTCACATGCCACACATACAAACTATATACACACAACATACATGCACATACTAGAAAAATGTGGTGATATGTGTGTTATGGTATGTGTATTTGATGTATATGTGTGTTTTGTGTGATGTGTTGTATGTATGCTCTATGTGTGTATGTTATGTATATAGTCTGTGTTGTGTGTTATGTGTGTAATTTCTACATGGTCTTTGTTGTGTATGGTGTGTGTGTGTGTGTGTGTGTGTGTGTGTGTGTGTGTGTGTGTGTTATTCTGTTCAAATGAACCTTTGCTGGAATGTCCTATTAAGTTGGCTTTTGTCATTGTCCTAGATTTATTGCTTTAATTTGTTTCGGCTCTTTGTACCAAAGAGCTGCATTTGTTCTCTTCTACCTCAGTTTGAACCTGCCTGTGGGGCATAAAAATATACTTTTATATTTTACTCTCTATAGTTCTTTTCTCTGGTGACCAATGTTAACCAAGAAAATGATTTACCTTGGATTTGAGGGTCAGCAAACTGTTAAGTCATTTGTATGTGTGGCACTTCTGTGTGTATGGATAAAAGCGTGCAGACACAAACCAGGACCACTGAAGACCATGGGGCTCCTATGGGGAGATGAGCTGGTATTTTCCAAGGCCTGGTAGCTTCTTTCTATTGCACTTCTATCACCTTAGTGGATGTCCTGTACCCTGCTGACTCCCACACCCATGAGCATGCAGACTTCTGGGGGATGTTTTCCAGCAGGCCATATTCTCACTGGATCACTTGTGAGATGGCCATGCGTAGATGTGTCTGATCACTTTCCCCCCGTCCACATCTCCACTGAGGCCACTGACATCATCTACTGAATCTGGAGAAATTAATGAGTCATCTTGGAACCACACCATCCAAAGCTTTTGTAAATCACACAAAATAACATCTTGTGGACGAGCAATTGGGAGAGAAAGCAATGACAGAAAAAGGAGGAGATGGGAATGGTGAAAGGGAAAGGAAAGTGGGAGGAACTAGAGTTCGAGACCTGGGCTTTAAGAAACAAAACCATGGGTTTCAATTCTTCTCCATATGACCCAGGCCTGCCATCTCTGGATCACTCCAGAGTGTGTGGCTGGTAGCACTAGGTTACATGCTCCTTTCTCACATCAGGGAGGGGCCTGGAGACTAGGTCCTAGTTTCTAACCTGAGAGATACAGCCTAGAGCAAGTGTGACTGGTGCTGAGGCAGCAGAACGTCCAAATGGCCATGGTCCACCTCTCATCTCATCTTGGCTCCCCTCCCCAGTTGCCTTGCCACCTGAAACTCCCTCCTTCTCTCTGTTCGCATCCTTTTCCTCTTCCATAGATTTCCCAGTGGTCCTCACTGGAGGCAAGTCTGACCACAGCTGGGCCTTGTTACCTCTCTCTGTTGTTCCCTTCACAGTGCCTGGAGGGCCCACTTTACCTGGCTGTACTGAATTTTGATTTCAGTATGCAGTCCAGGGGCTGTGGCATGAAGGAGATAGGTTCAAATACCCATGGGCTTGGGTATTTGAACATTTGTTTCTTGTTTCATGGTGCTGTTTGGGGCAGGTATAGGTGGGGCAGCCTTGCTGGAGGAGGTACATCACTAGGGACAGGTTTTGAAAGTTTCCCGCTTTCCATTTTCTTTGCCTCCTGAGGTGAGCTCTCAGCTTCCTCTTCTAGCTGCCTGCTGCCGTGCCTCTCTGCCGTGATGGTACCTTATGCCTTTAGAACTGTAGCTCAAGTGAATACATTCTCTCCTCTTTAAATTCCCTTGGTCACGGTATTTTTCACAGCAACAGCAAAGTAGCTAAGACACCGGAGGGCTGGTCAGAGCACTGATAGTAACAATGGTCAACCCAGTGGGGCTACATACTTGTCTTTCTCTGACATGAAATGCAGGCACAATGCTGGGGGTATTCCAAAATACTATGGGGGGAGCAGCAGGGGTGAAGCTAGTCTCTCTCACTTACAGGGCTTTTTCTGGACACTTATTGTGTGTCCCAGCTATGCTGGGCCCTGTTGTCAGCAGCAGCACCCTTACTGTGCCATTTCTGTACTGACCTTTTTTCCATCCAGCTGCCTGCACTCTTTTAGGTGCTTGTGGAACTTTTCGGAGTAGGACCTAGTTGTAGGAAGCCATCCCCAGGAGGTCAGCATTGTGGATTATGGCCTGGATCTGCTGCCTGATTAAACTTCCTGCTTCCAATCTACTGAGCTGCCTTGCATGTGGACATATCTTCCTGAAGACATCTCAGGTCTTTGGGATGAGTGGAATTCAGCACCACGCTCATATTTGGTTAAGGCTGCTTTGTTAAGCATTGTTTCCCCATGAGTCCACAAGCTCTGTGGGTCTCCCTGTGTAATCACGTCCTGCTGTCAGTTTCTGACACCCAGTAGGTGTTCAGAAGACACATATGGGATGAGCAAGTGACAGGTGTTTGTGGAATGGAGATGCTGGTTATCCCTCTGCTCGGAAAGCACCTGCAGGTGTGTCTGGCAGGAACCTGAGCTGGCTGCCCTGGAAATTATGGGTTTCTCCTGAACCTTGTTCAGCCTCTGTAGCCAAGAATGGGGAACGGATGTCATGGAGCTCTACCCCCAGGCCCACTCCATGCTTGAGCATATGAAGGGGAGTCAATGCCAGTGGTGGGAAGCAGAGATTCAGAGTGGGTCTGAGCTTGGAGCTGATGGAGCTACTGAATGCTGTACATCCTGTCTCACTGGAGAGAACAAGGAAAACAGCCAAGTTCTCATCAGCCTGAGGATGTGTGAGCATGACCTGAAGGTGGACACTAAAAGCTCCCACCTAAAAGTATCTGGACTGCAAGTTCCCCACCATAAAGGTGTCCCGATGGGAGGTGTTCTTACCTCAATGTACACTGTGCTCCCACTACAAGGAGCACAAGATGTAAGTCCTCCCCTGAGATGGAGTAAATGGAAGGGGTATTTGCGTTTACTTTAAAAACAAAGACTGCCAAGGCGTCTATGTCAAAGGCCAGATAGTAAATATTGCAGCCTTGAAGTCAGGGTCAGGAGGTCTCCTGCCACTGCTCAGCTTAGCCATTTAATCAGAAAAGTGGCCACAGACAGGCAGACATGAGTGTGCAGTGTTGTGCCAGAATGAAACCACTCACCAGTGAGCAGGCTGGAGTCCTAGATCCTGACTTTCCATCAATTCATTCAGGCAGATGGTCCTTCTCTTCCTGTACCCTGAACATCTCCTGCTCAGCCAGGGGGAGGTCTGGTCTCTTGTTATTAATATAATATTTTATTAATTCTTTGAGAATATCAGATAATATATTTTCATCCATATTTATCCCTAGGACCTCTCAGATCCCTCTTCATGCCTTTCCCCTCCACTTCATGTCTTTTCTTTTCCTTTCCTCCTCCTCTTCTTCCTCCTCCTTCTCTTTAGAAGACACTATCCTGCAGTTGAAGACCTGGACCACTGGCTCTCACAATCTTTCTGACCCTTTGTTCACAATTTTCCCTGAGCCTTAGGTGTAGAGCTTGTGTTATAGATATAGCGATTGGGGGTGGGCACTTTATGACCCGTTGTCCTCTGCACTGTGGCCTGCTGTGGCTTCCTGGAATTGTTAGAACACTTTGGGGATCTCATGCTTCTGAAAAGTCAGACTTGCACCCCACGCGCCCTCCTGTCTCTGTTTCCTTCACCACCCTAGCACAAACCTGCCAAGGCTGTGTCCTCATAGGATGTGGCTCCTGGCTTTGACCCATCTTTCTTTGAGATGTGCTTTTGGCCAAAAGAACTCTTCAAGTTGACTTTGTCTGTCAGCAGGGAGCTCTGTAAAAAGGGGTCTGACTTTCACACGCACTCTGGTGCCTCATATTTGGCCATGTCCCCTGGATGGGGAGACCTGGTGGCACTCAGAGGAAGGATAGCAGGCTACCAAGAAGAGACTTGATACCCTATGAGCATATAAAGGGGGAGAAAGTCCCCCTCAGGCACAGTCATAGGGGAAGGCAATAAAGGGAAAATGGGAGGGAGGGAAGAATGGGAGGATACAAGGGATGGGATAACCATTGAGATATAACAAGAATAAATTAATAATAATAAAAAAAGGCATAGACACCAGCACAGGGGCACAAAAGAAAAGGAATCCAAGGTTGAGTTGTACTCAGAGACTGAAAAATATAGATGAAGAAGAGTGCCTGGAAGAGGGACCAGAACTTGCAAACACATAGAAGCATGAACTATGCAGCTTTCCGAGGGAAACAGCTCTCTGTGTGAAGCACTCAACACCCGGACAGGCTTCATCTATTCGTATGGCTCTGCAGGTTTCCTGGATTTTTCCCTGGGATTGTAAAGCTCAGAAGCATCACAAGTGTCTTGGGGGCCCCAGGTAGGCAGAGACAGGAAAACACTGCCTGGGACCGTGGGATCTAGGAGCTGTTAGGCCTGCAGCTGTTTTATTTGCTCGAGTTAGTTTGTCTAGACGAAGGAAGAGGGTAAGGAGAGCAAGACCACACAGGACATCTCCTTCCTGACTGTGGGCAGGGTCACATCCTGAATCCTTTATTCCATACTCCATCATGGCTCATGGAGGCAGAAGGGAAGGTATGCAGCTTCAGAAGAGGGCTTGTGACCAGGGCTTGTTCTCACACCTTAGAGTGTCAGAACACTCCTTCACCTACCAGGGAAGGTGTCTTCAAAGCAGGCAGAAGGAGGCGAGGCTGGCTCCTGAGGGCTGTGTGAGCCCTGCAAACCTGCGGGTGAGGAAAGAGGCCTCCTGAGTTTGGTGATGCTCCCCTTCTTATGCAGGTGGGGGTGAGAAAGAGTTGGAATTTGTTCTTAAAGAGCCAACACCTTCCTTCCTGTTTCTCCTCTTACTTTGGAGCCTCAAAAAGCCTCCTCAAGGCTCTGGAACTGTTTTCATAGCCTGGTGGATCATGCTACACCAGGGGGCTTAAAACAATGTAAGCTCAGGTAATTAATTTTACTCCTTCTCAAGTCTCGGATGGGGCTGAAGACCAAATAGTTGAGTTTCACAGTTAAACCTAGTTATTTAGGGGTTAAGATGTCTTTAGGTTGAGATAGATGTTTTAAGTTGATAGAGATTAGATATGATAGATACTGCGTTACAGTCAGAATTTTAGACTCACTAAGATAGGAAAATGTTTCCAAGATTGCTAAATACAAACAGCCAAAAACACTATGAATGTAACATGAATGTAATTCCTGAATGTTCTGTGGTTCTTCTTGCTGTATGTAGTTTATTTTATATAGGTGTAATAATATAAATATATATATGTAAAAAATAACACAATTAATACAAAGAACAACAACAACAATATAAGCTCATTTTCTCCCAGCTAAAAGGTTGAAGACACTGGTGAGGGTGGATCCTCCCACAGTCTCTGCAGGAGAAGCCACACCAGGCTTTTCCCCAGGCACCTGCTGGATGCCAGCAAGCCCCAGTTTTCCTTGGCTTTCAGATACATCACACTGAATTTCTGCTTCCTTCTCCACAGGCCTTCTCTCCACGTCTCAAAATGCATCCCTCCTTTCTTATAAAGACATTTTTGATTGGATTTAGCACCAACTTTCAATCCATTCTATTTCATACTGAGATTTCTCAGCTTAATTGCCTCGGCAAAGACTATTTCCAAGTGAGAGCATCTTCGTAGGTGCTCATGGAGGTCAGGACCTGAACACGTTCTCTTAGAGACACGACTAAGCACATTACAGCGGGTTGCACAGCACAGAGGATGCTGCGGCTCCTGGTTGCCCCTCCCCACCCCTAGGCTCCATTGCTATCCCTGCTGTATTCATTTCCAGCTTGACCCTCACATTCTGTGCAATTTTGGAATTCTGTTTCCTGGCTTTCTACAGGAAGAGCGGCTAGCAAGCCCCAACGCAGCATTCTGGGCCGGGGCTGGGGAGGATTCGTAGCATGGCTGAGAGCCATGACAGGGCGCCTGGAAGTCAGCAACATCCAGTCCATTTGTCACTCCGAGAGTCTCTTGCTCTGAGAGAAGATATCTTTTTCTCTGGGAGTAAGTTTTCCCAGAAAAGATTTTTAAAAACGATATCCTAAAAGCCTTTCTCAAAAACCACACCTAAAAGCAGAAGCCGCGTCGTCTCTAGCATGTGGACTCCTGGCAACACAGAAGACTTAAAAAAAAAAAAAAAAGGTAAAAGGAAACGGTGTTAATGGAGGAAAGAGCATTCCGGAACATATTCTCTGCGCCAGGTTGGTCGTAGGAAGGAACCTCTTCCTCCTCCTCCTTCCCTTTCTGTGTTTGGTCAGGACCCTGTGTTTTTTTGCCCTTCACTTCTCTAACTGAACTGGGCAGACAAGCACCAACTAGTTTCTATGAGTACGTGGTACCGCGCTACCTGCCAGTAGTTGTGAGCTCTATTGCAGTACTATCCTTGATATTTTTAAAAAAATGATGATGATGCAAAAGAAAAAAGTTAAAGCAAGACGCCAAAGTTTGGAGCCTGGTGCCTGGCACAGAACTGTATCCACATAGACTGTGTGTGTGTGTGTGTGTGTGTGTGTGTGTGTGTGTGTGTGTGTGAGACTCCGCAGCTGCTGACTCTGGTCTTACTGTCTGCTAGCACTTCCTCGAGCTTTTTTCCTTCTGTCAAGCTGGGGGTGGATAACCAAGACTGAAGCACAGTTGGACAAGAATGTGTTGAAAGAGAATAGTAACTGGTTTTGGATTCAAGAGTCTGGAGTCTGAGACTGGACTCCATGTCCCTGTAGACCCTAAGCTAGAATCTTCCATCAATTGCTCACTTGTAGAGTCCCTACGCGTCACTTGTGCCATGATAGCACCTTCCCTCACTGCGCTAGGTTTAGAGAGCACATGAACAGAGCCAAGGGATCTGTCTATTCACAAAACATCATAGTTGGTAAGTAACATGTTTGTAAGTACACCAGGTAAGGAAGGCATCAGAAGATGGGAGTAAAGAGCACCCATCCAACTTTGTCTCACAGGGGTTCAAGCATGCTTCAGTTCTGACTCAACGGGTATGCAGCGTCTAGAAGGGATGAACAATAGTTATTCCTTGTTTTCTTCCTTCCCCCCAACCCCTATAACCCCTCAGTCTCAATGGAAAGGGTTATTCTTAAAATTATATATTCTTTAAATTATACACATATGTGTTTCTGTGTGTGTAGTATTTATATATGAATATATCTTTATATTTAATGTTCCCAAAGAGAGAAAAATCCCCCAGGTTGCCTGACTCTGCACTTTGCAAATACTGTTCCTTCTCTTGGCTTCATGTAAGTCCCATCAGCCCTTCAATGTACAGCTGGGCCGCATTACTCTGTACCTCTGAGCATCTGTGCTGGGTGGGACTTTTATGTCTCTCTCCAGTACTCTGAAGGGATGTCTGACCTTTACCTGTCCATTTCCTGGTCATAGACAAGTTTTTGCATGGAATTTAGTTGCCTAGGACAACATCTCCATATTCTCAGCTCCCAACTCCATCAGAGCTCTGTGGCCTGTAATGAAGAGGTGTCACCTACCTGTTTTAACTATGTTGAGGCTCCAAGGACTAGTCATAGGCTCAAACATGCAAATCAAATGGATCTGCTTCAAATTAAGCCCATATTCTTGTCCAGTGGGGGTAGAGTTGTTTCGTAGGCAATAAATATTAATAAGAAAAATAAACCAATCTTTTAGGCTTCTTCCCCCTGGCTGCCACCCCAGGGTTATAAATTATGTACTGCCTGAGTCTGTTTTGACAGCTGTGATAAAGTGGGTTTCAGATTCAGAGAGTGCTGCTCCTGAAAGAATGTAGCAGCGTGCATTTTCAACACAATCACACCACCTTCCGCCCCCTCCTTTCCTGTCTGGAAGGAAGATTGGACTGGACTAGCTATTTTTCTACTTTGGGGTCTTCTCTTTTACCTCTGTCAGATAGACACAGTGATTTTTTTTTCAAAAATTACATTTCACTGTTACCACAAAACTCAGAAGGAATTTAGTGGGTGAAAAAGAAAACCAAATGAACAAACAAACACCCTTTCGTTAGCCTGGACACAGTGGACCAGGAGACATGAGTGGCCCTGCAGGTCTTGCTTTTCAGAACCGGTACTACCAAACAAATTCCCACCCATCCTTTGGAGCTTAGGACAGCTCTTGCTTCTGGCTGGCTCCTCTAGTGTCCCTTCATCTCTCTCTTTGCTCCTGTGTTGCTGCAATCAGACTGACCCTTGAGCCCAGCCCCTCCTCCATCGCTTTCCATCTGGGTGGCTTCTAACCTTATTCATTCCGCTACTCCTTAACTGTTAATACTTTCCTCTACTCTTATCCCTCTGACTTCCCTTGTCCTCTCCTTTAGCCTCACCAGTTCTTACCTCTTTCCTCACTAGAGCACACGCCACCCACCCTCCACAATGAGTTTTCACTTATAACTTGCATATAATGATAGAGAAGAGTCCAGTGTCCGACCACTACTCTTCCAGGTGTCATGTCTATTGATAGCTGAAGGAATGACAGTCCTAACTATTCCATCAAGTGACTGCCACCTGCTCTCGAACTTCTTATGAATGAAATGACAGAGAAAACAATCTGTGCACTCTTTGTCTTTGGTCTTACTGACATCCCTATGGAGAAAATCCAACCTAGGTGCTTAGTAGATATGTTTCATTACTAAAAACTCTACGAAGAAGTATGTTTATAATCCACTATATGCATTAGCATAGACACAATATCTATATCTTACAATATGTATATATTAGATTACTAAGATGATTTATTCATTCCATTATTGATGAGTATTTAGTGTTTTCCACCTTTGAATGGTTATAAATAATGTTATGATCAATCTTGGACCTGCCTTTGGGTAGGTATAAATCTTTACCTTCTTTTATGAAAAAGGGAAAATGAGAATTTCTAGGTCATAAACTCTCTATTTTGAGTAATTGTAGAGCTAATATATGCACCCATGACTGTGTAGGAGAGGTCTAGATACTCCATAGCTTGCAATCTTTTAGGGTTATTGGCTTTTGGGTACATTTTAAAATAGATTGATGAGTATTTTATTTGTAGGAGCTACACAAACATTTTAATAGTGTGTGTGCATGTGTGTTGTCTTGGCTCAAAACCAGGGCCTCATGTATACTAAGCAAACACTCTGCCACTCTACAAACCTATCTCCAGTATATTTTCTGAATATGAGTCATTTTTCTCAGCTATATATTGCCAGGCTACAGTTTCTTTTATTACTTTTTAACAGATATCTTTCAATGAATAGGCTTCTTAATTTTTAAGAAGTGTACTCTTATCAGAGAAGCTGCTTCTTTTGTTGTTGTTCTTTTTGTTTTGTTTTTTGAGACAAGGTTTCTATATGTTATCTTGGCCATCCTGGACTTGCTTTGTAGACCAGGCTGGCCTCGAACTCACAGCGATCCACTAGCCTCTGCTCCCAATTGCTGGGATTAAAGACATATGCCACCATACCCAGCTGAGAAGCTGCTTCTTGATTATAGATGACAATCAACATGGAGGCACACATCTGGCCACCATGCTAAGAAAAAGTCACTGCAGAATAGTCAGCTCTAAGTGGAACATATATATCATATCTCTATATGGCAACTCTCAGAGATCACTTAGAAAGAGAGGGAAGAAAGATTGGAAGAGCCAGAGACAGGGGGTGACGTACAAGGAAACAGTGGTTTCCAAACACATCAGGGAAGCTGTACATATGAACTCACAGGTGGAGGATGTGATTGTAAGCTCATGAGCTACATAAGCTCAAGCTAGACAAAATCCCAGCATTGAGGAGGTGTGTGGGCATAAAGTTCTACCCATAGTTGAGCAGCTATAAGCTGATATCTGCTGAGCGAGGGAGAAATTTACTTTTCTTTAAGGGTATGGACACTGGAATGTTGACCAGCACCCCTGGGGCATCCCCCCCAAATCCAAACGTATTTGAGGAGCACGAATAGGACTCACCTAATAAAAGAAAAAAGATATCATGGTGCTGGGTAGGTATGAAAGTGTGGGCTCATCACATAGGAATTGGAGGAGGAATAGTGAAAAATGAGCAAAATATATTATATGAAAGTCTCAAGGAATTAGTAAGAATAATACTTTAAGAAAAGTAATCTAACCTGGGCATAGTAGCATATACCTTTAGTGCCAGCACTTGGGGAGGCAGAGGCAGATGGATCTCTGTGGGTTCAAGGCCAGCCTGCTCTACAAAATGAGTCCAAGACATGCAAGGCTGCACAAGGAAAAGAAAAAGAAAAAGAAAAAAGAAAAGTAATCAAGCTAAAATGAGGTAATCATAGTATAATTTAATCTAGCATGTCTCATGTCCTTATAAAAAGGGAACTTTGGCTATGGGCACATATCTACAGAGAATGCCACATGATGAATGACAGAGAATGTTCTGGATGCACAGGAACACCAAGGCAGTTAGCAGGTATGTGGAAGAAGGAGGGCAAGATGGAGTCTATTGTTTCTTACGTTTCTGAGAAGGAAGCAGCCCAAACTTAGTATTGGGTTATAGACTCTAGAACAGTCAAACATAATTATTTTTTCTAATTAAAGCACCCAAACTTTGGAAGTTTGCTACAGCACTCTTAGAAAATGAAAGCATCTACCCCCACATCTTCGGACTTGTCTTATATGCTACAGCAGGTGTAACTCCAGTCCCAATACCTAACACTCCACACCTCTGTGATTAGGATGGTCATTTGTTATTTCTCACAGTTTTGTGATCTTCACCTGAAATAGTTCCCTTAGTGGCTCTTGCTTTGTCTTCCATAGTTTGTAGTCATGTGGCATCTGGAATTGAGCTACTTGAGCACTTTACTACACTAAGCATTGTGGTGACCTTTGCAGCTATATAGGGACCTGGGTTGTGAGACATAAAACATCTGGATGCTAACTGTGCCTGTTTCTTCCTCTGGATTTTCGACTTGGATACCTGGGCTTTCTCCCATTACGGCTGCCTCAAGGTCTCCAGCTATTTGTGTAGAATGTTTCTCCAAGCATGTATGTTCTAGGAGGTAGCTGCAACATCTTTTTTTGATCTAGCCTCAGACATAGGATGCCACTCCTTCTGTGCTTTATTGGTTTTAGCCATTAATCAATTCAGATTTAAGGGTCAAGAGAGTGAATATTGAAGTACCACTTTAGGACCCATTGAGTGGGTAGGTGACTGTGACAGCTCATTTTTGTATGCACTTTAGCAATGAAAGTTTGTCTCTGTCATCAGAGCAATCTAATGTATATTAGAGAAAGGAACCAATTACACTAGTAATGTAGTCTTCAGTAAACTCTCTACTATCAAAAATACTACCCACCTGATTGATAGAGTTAGAACATTGAAATAAACCTAGAGAGTGACCTATAACTTCTCTCCTCAATAACATAATGTCAACAATATACATACCTCATAAACTGCCAGATAGCACATTACACAGAGACGAATGGAGGCTGTCCAAATGCAACCTTATCACCCACTGTAAAATCTGAAACATAGAAAGTGCCTAGTGCCAGGTATTATCTTGGAACTCAAGTTAACAAACACCATCATAAAAGAACATATCATTTCAATCACATGGTAGCAATAACCATTTTCATTACATATAACAGAATCGACTGATGCCACCCATGTAATGAAACAAAGATATATTTCATGGATGGAATTTTAGACACACAGACTGACCCATACAAGACAACACTCTTCTCTTGGTAAGCCAATCCTAGATAGTGTGATTCAAGTCTTATGTTGTGACAACAGTAATGTCAGTAGGTGCATCACGTGTGATTTAAAGTTCTTTTAGTGTCCATACAGGTATCACTAATCAATCAAGAGTGCCTATCTGCCACAATGAGACATTGGTTCATAATTTTCAACTCATAATTCTACTAACCACTTGAGGCTTCAGATAACATCTCTCCATCTGAATACTCATCTGTATTGCCAGTCTGGAAGCTAACAAGGTCTTAATGGTACCTTAAGATGTGTTTTGGTGGATCCCTGTACAATGGATAGGCTACTTATTTGAATAGAGCCATTTCAATTGTAAGGAATATTCTCTTTTTATTTAATCATATGATACACACAGCTGTCCACTTCTTCACCTTCCCACACAGGTTTTTGTATTTTTAACTCTGAGTTTTATCTTAACATTTATACGACAATCTTTTCACTATTGAAACAAAGGTATCTAGTTCAAATGACAGAATCTTAGAAGTGAAAAATGATTCCATCCATCTATGCATGGATTCATTTGTCTGGTATGTGTTAGTGTGTGGCAAACATGAAGGTAAATGATAGATAGTTGGGCTATATTAGGGAATGTGACATAGACTAAGAGCTGAAGGACAGAGATTCTCAGCCTTGGCATGGCTGATATTTGAGGTTGAATGATAATAATAACAATAAAACAACAATAGTCTGCCCCTTTCCTTTGTTCTGAACAGTCAGTCTTACGAATGATCTCTAATTGCCTTTCTAAAAAGTTTTGAATGAGTGAATTTATTAAGGATACAGTGAGCTAAAAAGAAAGAATAGCAAGACAGAAAGACATACAGACAGTAAAACATGATCAAATCAGACTTAAACTATCTACCAGCATGTGCCTGGGGAAGCCCTTTAAGGCAGCCATCTAGATGGTTTCTGTAAATAGAGAGAATCCAGAAGGAAAGCAGAGGGCCTCCTTGGAGCCTCTAAGTAAGAGAACAAATAATACCAGAAATGCAACATTATAGTATCGGGGGCTCACGAAACATTCAGCAGAATCCAACTAAGGAGGTTGACACATCCAACTGGAGTTTCTGATTGAGCTGTCTCTTTGTGGACGAGGGTCCTGTGGCTGAACTTCCAGCTTTGCTCCCTCACCTTTACATATGGCATGAACTACAGTGACCTCTGTTATGGTTTACCTTCTAGCTGTTTTCAAGGATATGATGCTTTCATTCTTGGGCTGTTTTCATTCCTATCTCCTCCCCATTATAGAGTCAGGTGGACTAGCCAATCTACAAACAAGGGTCCTTGGAGGTTATTTTGAGACAAATACATGGCCTTGCTTTAAAAGACAGCTTCTCAATGAGTTGAAACAACACATGACAATTTTCAAAATGATGTACATTATAACCTTATGGAATGTTCAGCAGATTTCTTTGGAAATTACATTGTCCTAAATATTTATAAATTATTATTTTATTGGTACAAACAAATTTAAAGTACAACACAATTCTATCTATCTGTCTGTCTATCTATCTATCTATCTATCTATCTATCTATCATCTATCATCATTTTTATCTACCATTCTCTATATGTTGTAATAATTTAAATCAGGGCAGTTAATATTTCTATCTCCTTTAAAGGATGTTGACCCATGCATGATTGGACATATTTATGATATCAGATGTGACATTTGCTATACTAGATATACTGATAAGATTGGTATAATATGTCCACATCATTGCCATGACTGCTTTGACCTCGGAGCCCTGAGCACCTCTGTTCTGTTTTCCACAATTCACATGACAAACAGATATGGACTGTGTTCCTCATTGTATTCTACAACCAGAGTTCACTACTTTATTCTGACTGTATTTTGAGACTTGTTATCTGGTCACCCTTTCTCCCTTCCCTCCTATCTTGCATTAGATTACATGAAATAAGTCAGTCACAGAGACAAATAGCAGATCTTCTTTTATATGTGGATGTGAACAAAAGCTGATTTAAATGCAAGGCCCAGAAATCCTCATAAAGCAGTTATAACCCTGAACTCAGTGATGCAGATCTGATTGTCTCCTTATTCAAACGAAGAAATGAGACCCACAGAGGGTAAATAAGTTGACAATACCACTGAATGAACAGCAAAGCCAAGATTCAAAGCCTGTTATGCCTAATCTCAAAGACAAAGGAAAAGCTGAATAGTGCTTGAAGATCTGCTCCAGGTCAGGGATGTGGTGGGCATCTGAGCTGGCCACCTAGGAAGGACCAAAATTAGCAGGCAGCTGGAGTCAGAGGCGTGTGTCGTCTTATTCAGTCAGGGTCACTGGAGGTCTCAGGTTAGAACACTCAGGACTGCCCTGTGCAGCCAGGTAATGGAAAAACACCATGGACTGTGGCAAAAGTAAATGAGAAACACACAGAGAGAAAAGTGGAAAATAACAGATGAGAACCAATACAGAAGACACAAGCAAGCACAAAATAGAGCAGACCTTACCGGGCAAATAAGGTGAGCTTCTTTGCATGTTTGTCTGGGACCGTCAAAAGCCTCTGGTTTTGTTGAATGTTACTGTCTGGGTTGGCTTGGCTCTCACTGTAGTTTCCTTCCTTGGGGCTGATAGAGACGGAACCTTCCCATCTCTCTGGGGTTCATGGCCCTGATCCGGGCCTTAAGTACTGACTGCCGGGTATGGTTTAAGTGTCTGCGAGTGATCATCCAGAGAATAGGGTCTCATGACATTTGGATGTTGCTCTTTTGACAAAGGAACAAGTATGGCAAATGAAGAGATATCATTTGAGCCCAGGGAGCATGCTATGAAAGTGTAGCATGGGGGAATTGGGATTATCTAACATCCTCTACTACTACTCTGCTCTCAGATGTTCATACAGATAGGCAGATAATTTCCATTGTATATACTGTAAATTTGGTCACTCATGCATTCATGCAGTTGTCTTACAACAGTATTGATCACTCATTTATGCCACCCACCTGATGAAATTGTCAACCTCATATTATTTAGACAGCTGAATTTAGCTTGTGACTCTACATCCTGTGCTGTCTATGCATCAGAAAATGTCCATCATCCACTTACATTAATCTTCCCAGAGCTTAGTCACTGGGACTCCCCAGACAATCTAGACGTGTACTCCCAAGAAGTTGTACACAAGTGTAGTGACAGAATGGGTATTTATTTAATCAGGTAGTAAAAATTTACACCAAGCAGAGGGCTCAATCACTTATTGGTTGATTTTCTTTAAGGGATGAGTAGTCCTCTGCAAGGTAGGAGTGTATATTCTTTCATGTGCTTCCCCAATGGAAGCTCAGAGCTTAGGACATCATGACTTCATAGGCCCAAACCAACTAACATCCTTGCAAAAACCTCATGTGAGAGCCAGAAAGATAAAGAGATAGTACAGCTTTTGATGAGAAATGAAATAGATTAGATAATAAAATAAATCCAATGGTGTGTGGAGATCTGGCCTGGGGTTAGCATCTGAAGGTCCCAAGGTGTTTGCTAGGTTGTATCAGTAAGATTTTCATGCATAACAAGCATTTATAAACCACATATTTTCAGTGTGTCTGTGTATGTGTGTGTATTTTCATGTGTGTGCATGTCTACTTGTGTGTGTGAGCACATGTGTGCATGCATGTATGTGGGCGACAGAGATCATAGGATAAAGTCAAGTGTCTTTTCCTTGGTGCTACAATTTTTTCTTTGAGACAGGGTCTCACATTGGCTTGGAATGCATCAAGTTCACTAGGCCGTCTGTCTGTCCAGCATACATTGGAAATCATCCTGTCTCTGTACTGCCAGTGCTAGGATTTCACCATGCCCAGATTTTTAAAAATGTAATTAAGGAAAACTGGACTTAGGTATGAAGAACTATACCAACTAAGCTATGATGCCAATCTCTCAAACTACATCTTAAAGAATTAATTACTGTTAATGATTTAAAGATCAGGTGTCTTTTCTTTATGGTTTTCCTGGGCTTATGCAAGTGCCTGTGATGAACTGTGTTTCATGGACATATCCTACCAATCTGACCTGGACTAGTGTACAGGGATCAGTTGGCTAGTTGGTTGGACTAGCACAGCCTAAGATTGGACAAGTTTCAATTTCCCACATTATCTCTCTCTTCCCACCAGCCAGGTGTGGACTTAAACCAGGGTGTGACAATTTTTACTACATGCCACAGATCATATCAAATCACATGCCAGGCTAGATTTAGGAGGTGAGAAATAAATGCCAGCTCTTGGTAGGAGGATCTGCAAAGCTGTGTTGTAAAGGCATAGAGTAGACATTGGAAAGTTGAGAGGGTTATGGCACCTCTTGCAATCATTAGACTACAATCAGAGATAGGTGAACCAGCTTGCAGATTCTATTTCTGGGCAATTCACTTAGCTTGAAATGTGGCCATAGGCACATTTTGGAAATTTGAGTGTGAATATTTGACTCCCATGTATAGAGGTGAGGGTCTCCAATTGCTTGGGACTTCCCCAAGCAGACTCGACTCTAAATTTAGTTATAATCCAGGTAGGACATGGAGGCTAATGCAACAAAGAATTTAATCTATGAGTCACATGAGACTGGATATAGAGTGGTTGTAGGGGTTGTTTTCCTGATCTTTATCATTCCTGGTTGGTGGAGGCAGCAAAGTTATTTCCCTTCCCTCCAGCGGTAGTGCTAAAGGGCTTCGTGTACTTCCCATGCTGCTTAGGATGGAATCAGGCAGTACATGTATATGGTAGACATCACGCCTACATACCACTTCTTAAGGCAGAAAGGCAGAGTATTTGCCTACTTAACCTTCAGGTAAGAATAGGCTGGGGAATCCTAGCTCTTTCACACGCTGTCAATTGGCTTTGGGCAGATTATTTTCTGAGCCCCACTTTCATCACCTAAAAGGCAGACTCAGGGAATGATTATCTCTTTTTATAGTAATGTAAGTTGAGTGAAACAAGCACAGTTGACTACTTCTAACCAATGTAAACATATAAAATATCAACTTAGTAAGATGCTATCATTTTCAAGCTTTAATTATCCTAGTGTTCAACTGTTAAGTGAAAAAGAGCTTGGTCCACAGATAAGAGAGAAAATAATGCAATGTTTATCTTTCTGGGCTTGGGTTACCTTACACAGTGTAGTATTTTCCAGGTCCATTCATTTACCTGCAAATCTTATGATTTCATTTTTGTTTACAGCTGAATAGAATTACATCGTGTGCATGGACCACTTTTTCATTACTGATTCATCAGTTGATGGGCATCTTGATCACTTCTATCTCTTTGGTATTATGTAAGACAACAATGAACATAGCTGAACATGTTTGTGGAGTAGGAGCCCACAGACTCCTTTAGTTTGTGCCAGATTGCAATCCCACCAGCAGTGAATGGGTCTTCTTCTTCCCCCACATACTGCACTTGTTAGCATTTGCTACCACTTGCTTTTATGATCTTGGCCATTCAGAATAGGTAAGATGTAATCTCAAAGTAGTTTTAATTTGAATTTTCATGACTACGAAGAATGTTGGACACATTTAAAGATATTTCTTTTCTTTTATCTAAATGCAGTTTTAAAAAAGTTTTGTAAACTTTTTTATTTAATTAATTTATTCAGATTACAACTAAATTGTTATCCCATCACCTGTGTCCTCTCATTCCTCCCCCCACCCCCTTTTCACCCTATTCCCCTCTCCTGGGTCTTATACATTTCTTTTGAGAACATTTTGTTCAGATCCATAGCCTGTTTTTAATCAGGTTGTTTGTCTCCTTGATTCTTTGAAGTCTTCATATATTCTAGGTTTTAATCCTTTAATGGATTTATATATGGCAAAGATTCTTTCCCACTCTTTGGGCTTCCTTCTCACTTGGTTTATTGTTCACTTTGCTGTACAAAATCTTTTTAGTTTTATGAGATTCCATTTTTCAATTATTGGCCTCAATTCCTGGGCTAGTGGAGTTATACTCAGAAAGTCCGTCCCTATACTTGTATCTTGTTGGGCACTGCTCATGTTTTTTTTTTTCTATTGTTGAAAATAAGTAATCCCCAGTTATAGAAGAGGGTGCAGAAAAATGTAAGAGCTGGAAAATTGGGAGGAATTCTGTGTAATGCTTTCTTTTGGAAATGGCATGAGCATTGTATGTATGCACTCATAGAAGCTATGGTTACATGCAGAAAACTTGCAAAAACTCAAGTTAGTTAAAAATTCCAGCATAAACTGAGGAGGGGCTCTCCACACCCCACTCCTAGCTGAGGGGTTCATGCCAGTTAAAGGCTGCTGAGGGATGAAGATTTTCTTTTATTTGTTAATGGTATCTACTGGTAGGCTACTCATGTTCCTGAGCAGAGAGGCAGCATTAATTTGACTTATTATTATAAGCGTGGTTTTTTTTCAAGACAGGGTTTCCCTGTGTAGCCTTGGCTGTCCTGGACTCACTCTGTAGATCAAGCTGGCCTTGAAGTCACAGTGATCCACCTGCCTCTGCCTCCTGAGTGCTGGCATTAAAGGTGAGTGCCACCATGCCTGGCGAATGCGTGTTATTTTTTAAAAGGAAAAAAAAAAAAGGGATATGAAAGTGGGAGGGAGGTACACTGTGGGACCTCAGGAGAAAAGAAGGGAGGGTATGAATAACAAAGCAACACACACACACACACACACACACACACACACACACACACACACACA
>OU015748.1:78059845-78072671 GCA_907169655.1 Acomys percivali | reverse complement strand
ACACACACACACACACACACACACACACACACACACACACACACACACGAGGCAGAGAGTAAGCTAGGTATTTTCACATGTGTTGTCTCCTGAGAATACTATCAGCCACATCAGAAGACTGATACAATCACTGTATATATCAGGCTGGCTCAAAAAGTTGAATTCACTTGTCTAATATGCTTCTGAGACTCCATGTTCATTGCTTTATAGCCATTTCACCATAAAATTCTTCCACACCCATGTATGGGTGTTGTGGTACATCAAAGTGTGGGGGCACAATTCATAGCTGTTTCTTGCTGACCAGTTCATATTATTTTTCCTTAGACCCATATATAGCATTTGTTATAACATACTGTAGTCGTTAGACACACCTGCGAAGAGGGAACTTCCACTAAGGAATTGCCTCCCATCAAATCTGACTGGCCTGTGGGACATTGTCTTGATTGATAATTGATGGAGGTAGGCATAACCACTGTGAGCAGCCACACCTCTAGATTGGTGGGCCTGTGCTGTATAAGAAAGATAAATGAAAGTGAACCTGGGAAGAAACATGTAATCAGCATCCCTACACAGTTCCTTTTTTTTTTCTCATGTTTGGGCTCCTGCCCCAACTTCCATCGATGAAGGACCTTTAGGCTGAAAACCTTTCCAAGTTGTTTTTGGTTGTTGGTGCTTATCACATCAATGATAAGTAAACAGAGTACGTTCACAGGGAGATGCTTGTGAATTACTTGGGATTTGGTGCAAATCTGAATAGAGTGAGGGGATCAGTCTTTTATATGTTTAGGGTTTAAGCTCAGGTCTTCTCTGATGCTTCCCGTGGTGTTGAATTAAGCTGATTCTTTATTTATACACAGTAAACTAGATAAGGCTCTAGTTTACTACCTAAGATCTAGTTGCATTCCCCCGCCACCTTGTGTTGAATCTTGTTTCCTCAGCACCATTTGTTGAAGATACTGTCTTTTCCAGACTACAATTTTGGCACTCTTTATCAAAAATAAGGTGACTGTGGTTTTTTAGACTTATATCTGGAAAGTTAATTCCTGTTCCATTCATTGTGTTTATAACATCCTGATTTTATTACCATGCTTATATAGCATGGTTTAAAACCAGGTATAGTGATAACTCCTGCAGTATTTTTTTAAGAATTTCTTTGTCTATCTTTGGTCTTTTGTGACTCCATACATATTTCTAGATAGTTCTTTCTATTTTTATGAAGCTTAATATTGGAATTTTGAATAAAATTGCATTGAATCTATAAATTGTTTTTTAGTAGGATGGTCACATTATTTCACATTATTCATTCTTCTAATCCATGAACATGGTATGTATTTGTATTTTCTAGTCATTACCAGCGTAAACTCACTTAAGCAAGGCATGATGTCACATACCTTCAATCCCAGCACAAGATAGACAAAGGCAGTCAGATCTCTGTCAGGCCAGTAAGACTTACAAAGAGAGTTCCAGAATAGACAGAGCTGTAATTAGAGAAGGCCTGTCTCCAAAACCACAAAACAAAACAAAAATATCATTGAAATTTTGTAAAATGCCCCCTTACACTTGAAGGCTCTTGTAGCAGAAGAGCCAGCAGTGACCTTTATGACTCCTGATGCAGTTTAGAGGATGCTGTGATCAGGAACAACTCCCTAACTTGCAACCAAGGACTACCATTTCTCCTTTTTATTTATACCTCCCACGACTGTACCAGCATCCTCTGGGAATGGTTCAGTAATGAATAATGCTTAAAGTCAAAAGGAGACTCCTGAAAATCCTTTCGTCAATCTATCAATTGTGAGATGTGTTTCGAAAAGGGAGTGAGGCACCATGTTTGTGTCATATGTGGGATATTTGTAGGCGTGTGACTCAAGAGAAGCTCAGAAATTTGGACTGAAAGTTTGATGGTTAACTACAGTAGGGGGCAGGTGTGGATATTTGAAGAAGTGGAGGAGCCTGGGATGTGAGTTGTGGGTAGAGGAAATGACAGGCTGAAGTGGAAGTCTCAAGCAACTGAATGGCAGTGGTGAACATAGGAGCTTTTTATCTCTGAACTCTTACATCATGCTGTGGGTCACAGTCCCTCTTTTCTTAGAATGCTCTTATAAAGGACTGTGGCGTTCTTCTGGCATTGATCTGATATTAATAACTCAAGTATTTTACCATCTTTCAAATTTGTTGGGACAATCAACATTAACAAATAAAATATCACAATCATTACTGTTTTTAAATGAAATTTGAAACACGTGTAATTTGATGAAAGTAACTCAAATGGTCAGAGGAAGACCCTGGATAGATATTGGTCTTACATGTTCTTTGATTGTTCCATATGGTTCTCTAGGTATAAGTATGTGTGTTTATATTCCTATATTTATGCCTTAGTTCAATACTCTCTGGTTCTAAAAATACAGACTGATTATCTTATGTATTAGGACAAGTTAGACACAGGTGAAGACAGAAGAAGCCAGAAAATGAGAAGGATCCAGAAGATTATAACAGATTGTGAGGTTAGTTTGAGGCCAAGCGGAGCAATTCAGTCAGAAGCTGAGAGAAGCCAGTTTGAGCCAAAACAGCTGAGTTGAACCAGCCAGTAAGAGTTCAGAAAGAGCTAAAAAGGGTGAGCTTATTCAGCAATAAGTCTCAGAAGCTGAAAGCATTCTAGGCATAGATTTGATTGTATGGAGGCTAAAAGCTTCCAAGGCTAGGCCCAGTTTAACAGATGGAGGCAGTAAGCCTCCAAGAGGAAAATTACATCAGGCAAATAAAAGTCCCCTTTACAGGTGATGCTGAGTCTTCAGTGCTAGGTATCAAACCCAGGACTTCATGCATGTGAGGCCCGTAATCTACCAATCAAGCCACATTCCCAGCCCCAAGTTTTTTGTTTGTCTTATTGACATGTTTTTGAAGTGGACATAAAGCCCTTTATTTTCTATAACAGCAGTGCTTTCATAGGATGTATAGTTAGTTTTGCATTGATGGACAGCTGTCATTCATGAAGTGTTAAGATTTTCTTTTAAGGGACTAACTCAGGATAACTATATGGGTGAAGGGTTGCTGCATCCAATGCAGAATCTGCAGTACTGGAGCAGCAGATGATGTGTGGTTCATTATGAGCCACATGACAGTACAGGCTACAGCCCAGCACAGCCATACAAACCAATAGTGTTCACACAGGGCAACCACCAGCAAAGATGTTTAGCTGTTTTTAAAAAAATACCTCTGTCAGAAACACCATTTCTGTTTGTTGTATATTCTGTTTTTTTTTAAATAAGTGTTATTGTGATCATAATATTGAGAAGAGAGTTGAGTTTTAGAGATAGAAGCATGTTTCTCTAAATGGTACTCATTATAAAATGCTATCAAAAGATCACAGACCTGGTTCCACCGAGTAAACCCAGCACAGTGGTGCTGCTGCCAATCACTATGGGGATGGTATGGTCTGTGCACATTGTGATTTCCTTCTGTTCTTACCTTCTCTGTCATGATTTTGGATTTTGTTTCTCATGTTCTTTGTCAAGGCTCTTGCTTTTACACTCCTGCTCACAATACTTGGCTTCCCTCTGTTGGAGAATTTAACCAGCAGAATCTTAATCTTTGTTGTACTAGGAGAGCTCTTACTTAGGGAAGATTCTGCTTCCCTCCATTTCCTGTCTCCTCCTTCCCTCACTCCTTCCTTTTTATGTTTTTCCTTCTTTTGTCTCTACTAAGATATTTCATTATGCCCATACTTGAGTTTTTATATCATTATATATTTGAATATATACAGTTAATCTGGAATATAAAATGTGAATAATTTTGAATATATATACAATTAATCTGAAATACAAAATATGAAATTGATATAAAATGCAAAAAACCAATAAAATTGCTTTTGAAAGTTGTTCTTAATTTGAGATGAGCTATTAATTAATGAAATAATCCAATTATTGACCCTTTTATTGACTGATTTGCTAATGCTCATGTAGGGGTTTGCCACTTGATTCTTCAAGCCATTTAATGTTGTCAATTACAAGTCAGGGTTCATACTCATCTGTAGCCAGGGGACTTCCTCAGGATCACATGCACTGGCTGTGCAAAATCAGTACAAAAACATGTCCAAATCATACCTTCTCATAGAGTATATTTATTCTTCAACAATCCACTTCAGCTTAACCTCAGGGATCCTGGTGATTTAACACAATATTATATGAAGGGGTTTCACTCATATATAAAACGACAAGTAAATTCTATGCTATTTAAAGCAAGGGCCTGGATAACCGTGAAGTTTGGTGTCTTTGCGAGTTTAGAGTAGGTTCACCATGTATACAAAGCCATGATTGTAGTTTTCAAGAAATCCCCACTAAGTATGTCTTCATCCTAACCTTAATGATTCAAATCCTCAAAATGTCATTGTTGTACCCATGTCACTCCCATTAGTATGTCTGGCAGTAGACACAATGAAGGGGGAGCCACGGTGGTCATGTCAGTTGAGATAAAACATCTGACTTCTGCAAGAGGTCCAACAAATTGCTTTGTAGAAACACATTGCCAGTGACCCTGCCCAGGATTTAGGTTTGCTTGTGAGAAGGAAAGAGCCTAGTGTCTTACTTCCATTAGCTTTACACTAATACCCTATTTGGCTTTATAGAAAGGAAGGAAATAATTCTTGTGTGTGGGAATCAGCCTATGCTTCTCTCCTGTGTACTAAGGAATAGAAGTCAGCACAGAGTTTCTTGAACGTATATGATTTCAGGGCTGGCTACTTGGTACTGGACAATCAATCTGGGGCTCTTTCTTGGAGAAACCATTCTCCTTGCTCTCAGTATTCCTTAGTTACCTGTAGTTTTTTTCTATCATAAGATCCACTGCTTTGCCTATTTCTTTTTTAAAAAATATTTTTATTGAAAAATAAAATCATTCATATTACATTTCAATTGCTATCCCATCCCGTGCATCTTCCCATTCCTCCCTCCCTCCCGCTTTCACCCCATTCCCCTTCCCTATGAATATGACTGATGGGGACCTCTTCCCCTTGAATATGATGCTAGGGTATCAAGTTTCTTCTTGGTAATCTGCTATCCTTCCTTTGAGTGCCATCGGGCCTCCCCATCCAGGGGACATGGCCAAATAAGGGGCACCAGAGTTCATGTGGAAGTCAGTCCCCAGTCTCCACTTAACTGTGGAGAATATTCTGTCCCTTGGCTAGATCTGGGTAGGGGTTTTATGATGACTGCACATATTGTCCTTGGTTGGTGCCATAGATTTAGCAGAACCCCTGGGCCCAGATCTGCCCATCATAGTGTTCTTCTTGTAGGTTTCTAGGACCCTCTGGATCCATCTATTTCCCTATCTCCTATATTTCTCTCACCTTAGGATGTCCTCACCACTATCCCACTTTCCTGGTAAGTGAAGACTTTCATGAGACATCCCTTTGGCATAGTGTCCAGATGTAAGTGAGTATATACTATTTGAATCTCTCTGCTTCTGGGTTAGCTCACTCATTATGATCATTTGTCCATACATTTTGGGAATTCCTTGTTTTTAATAGCTGGGTAGTATTCCATAGTGTATATGTACCACAGTTTCTTTATCCATTCTTCTACTGAGGGACATTTAGGCTGTTTCCATGTTCTGGCTGTTATGAATAAGGCTGCTATGAATATGGCTGAGCATATATCTCTGCTGGAGAATCTTCTGAGTATATTCTAAGGAGTGGAATAGCTGGGTCTTAAGGAAGCCCTATTCCTAGTTTTCTGAGATAGCATCAGACAGATTTCCAAAGTGGCTGTACTAGTTTGCATTCCCACCAGCAATGAAGGAGTGTTCCTCTCTCCCTACATCCTTGCCAGCATGTGGTGTCACTTGAAGTTTTGATCTTGGCCATTCTGATGGGTGTAAGATGGAATCTCAGAGTTGTTTTGATTTACATTTCCCTGATGACTAAAAACGTTGAGCATTTCTTTAAGTGTTTCTCGGCCATTTGATATTCCTTTGTTGAGAATTCTCTGTTTAGTTCCAAGCCCCATTTCTCAATTGGATTATTTGTTTTGGTGGTGTTTAATTTCTTGAGTTCTTTATATATTTTGGATATTAGACCTTTGTCAGATATAAGGGTGGTGAAGACCTTTTCCCAGTCTGTAGGCTGTCGCTTTGTTCTCTTGACAGTGTCTCCTGCCTTACAGAAGCTTCTCAGCCTCATGAGGTCCCATTTATTAATTGTTGACATTAAGGCCTGGGCTGTTGGTGTTCTGTTTAGGAAGTTGGCTCTTGTGCCAATGTGTTCCAGGCTCTTCCCCACTTTTTCTTCTAAGTGGCTTAGTGTCTCTGGTTTTATGTTGAAGTCTTTAATCCACTTGGACTTGAGTTTTGTGCAAGGTGACAAATATGGGTCCAGTTGCATTTTTCTACATGTAGACATCCAGTGAGAACAGCACCATTTGTTGAAGATGCTATCCTTTTTCCATTGAATAGATTTGGCTTCTTTGTCAAAAATCAAGTAACCATATGTGTGTGGATTCATTTCTGGGTCTTCGATTCAATTCCATTGATCCACCGGCTTATTGCCATGCCAGTACCATGCCGTTTTAATTATTGTTGCTTTGCCTATTTCTTGTTGGCATGGTTATTGATGTCCTTTTTCAGTCTTCATTAGGCAGCCATGTCAAGGAGACTTCATGACTGTAGCATCTCTGACATTTCTAGCAGACAAATCTCTCAGAAGACTTGCTAGGATCCATGAACTTTAGGTGCTAGAGTGTTGTAGATGTATCAATTTGGGCTGGGTGTCACATAGTTGTGTGTGTGTGTGTGTGTGTGTGTGTGTGTGTGTATAGCAAAAACTAAAGAAACACAGGCCATTAGTGAGAGCAAAGAGGGTTGGAGGAGTGAAGGGGGAAATGAGGTAGTTATAGTTAAACCAAAAAATATATTAAACAATATCCCTATAGAACTCCCTGGGGAAACTTAGGATTCTTGTAATGTTGGGTGAACATGTTTGTGTGTTGAAGATGAAGTCAGTGTGCCTGAAGACTTGGGCAATGGTGGTTTCAAGATGGGTCTATTGTTATTCCTGCCTCTCTCTTACTTTGCAAAATTTCACTATCTCTCAACGGCAGAAATCAAGGACCACAGTGAAGTCACCAGAGCCATTGTGTGTGAATCAATGTCATAGAAAACAGCATGAGCTGTTTCCATGGATGGCAGCAGTAGGTTCTGACTCATTATCTCAGCTCATTCAATTCAGTTCCTTATTCCTCCTACAGAATGATAAAAAGGGACTTGTGTTTTTCTCCAGTGATGCAAAGGGTCAGCCTTAAGAAGAACAGAGGGCTGGAGTGTGGTCCTCATGTCCCTCAGCACCTGAGTTCTGAGATGGGTGTTCATTCTATGACCCACTAAAAATATTCTTCCTAGCTACTCAGAATAGTAATACCACATCCCTTCCTAAAATTGACAGGGGGGTTAGTGTGCAAAGGACAGGAGCCCAAGCCACAGAAACATAGACAGTAGCCAGAGCATTCTCTTAGGGACAGTATCTGGGGATATGGTACAGACTGGGAGTAGAAGCAAGATAAACACACTTAGGAGGCAGGAGGGACGATTTATAATGGAAATAAGGGTTTAAAATAAGAAATAAAAGATACAGGCTAGGACCAAAGTGAAATGTGAGGTGTAAATGCTATGCTACATGATCTGAGGGCTCAGCAATAGTTCATGATAAATAGCTCAGTCGAGGGAAAGGGAAGTCATGCTCAGAGGCTTTCCATGTTAGTGGTACTAGACTCCACAGACTGTCCAAGACCCTTCATTTAGGCATGGCACCCTTTTCCTCTGAAATCTGGCACCACTGTTAAGCCAGTTAAGGTCCACTCCCATGGACCTTCTTCAAAGCACGTGGACAGTTCTTTATGTTCTCTGAAGACAACCTGAACCTGAATCTCTGAGGTTAAGGAGGAGTCATAGTGGTGGGGATAGTCTCCACTCTCCTTTAAAAATACGAAGTAATAAAAAATATATAGATGAAGAATTAGAGGAGAGAAAATGGGTAGTGGATTTGATCAAAACACATTGCATGCATACTTAACAATTCTCGAGTAATAAGAGTTTACTGGAAAAATAATTTATTAAATATTACATTCTTATTTATAAATTCATACACATATAGAACAACACCATGCATGTGAGAGAGAGGTGGAAGGTCACAGGCTTGCATCGGGAAGGCTGTGGGGTTAGTGGTGGGACAGGCTCCCTTAGGGGCAGCAGCTCCCTCTGCCCTTGCCTCCAGTCTTTTCATCTGCTTCATCTTAGCATACCAGCTTGGAGCCAGCCAGGTGCGACAGGACATTCTGCCTTTTCCACTTCCTTCTGGCTGGGAAAACTTCGTCATACCATGTAATTTTTCTGGACTTTAGCTTCTTCCTCTATAAAATGGGGCACACTCTTTTTCACTGAGGTTTCCCAAGAAGATATTATGGGATGACATTTGGGTCTAACTATATCCTATGCCAACACACATCAGTATTAAAAATAAAAATTTATTAATTCCATTCTGTACCAGAATTATTATGATTCTCTCTTATAATTTCCTTACCAAAAAATGGAGACAACACAATGTCTAAGAGCATGGGTTTTATTTTTAGACCAAGCTGAAATCTGGTCATAATTTCAACAACAAAAAAATGTCTTGATTTCTTTGAAATCGTAACATGAACCCAGCAGAGCTCAGGTTTGATATGGTCCAGAGCCATCTCCATGTCACATGTGGCTGGTGGTGGCATTTAGTGCTCAGCCTCATTCCTGTGTGGTTCTCCATTATGGCTCTGGACTTCAAGTCCACTCTGACTCATCCTTCACGCCGCACAAGAAGTGACACAAGGGATTTCAGAGTAACACTCAGATTCCACTTTCTGATCATAAATATTAAGGATCCAATAGTCCCTTTTCACTCTAAATCCTTATTCTCCAACCACAGATACACATCATTTAAACATTCTGCATGGTTCGCCTATATCTACTTATAACTTCCACAATAGGCTAATGTGAGTCTTGAAGGGACACGTTTCTGTTCCCTACACTCAAAAGGGGGTTGCTGTACCAGAAACGCCTTTTTAAAGATGATGGTCTACAGAAATCTCTAACAGCTACATAGGAGGCTATATGAAACATTTTAAACAACACATACAGTTAGTGTGTTTTGGGGGAAAGCATTTGGCATGTCACGCTTGCACGTCACGCTTGCATGGCTTTGAAAGTCAGAAGACTTTCAGGAGCCGATTCTCTCCTTTCACCAGATTTCCTCAGGAAGGGCATGATTTCTGGTCCTCAGCATTGCTAACAGATGTCTTTTCCTGCTGATCCATCTTCCTGACACATAGAAGGATTTATATTTACCTGACTGAATGTTGTGATGGGGCAGCACATTATAGCACTTTCTGTTTTAACAAACATCTCATCCTCTCAGCCTGAAGTGATCTTGGCCCAGACAGCCTTCCTTCCAGAGTCTTCTGTAGAGAGACTTGGGGGTTAGAGGTGTTTTGCTTTCCAAGCCAGCAAGTCTTTTTTTAAAATGAATTTTAACATATACATGTATATTATAACACATGGATAAGATAAACTACATACAGCAGGAAGAACAATGAGACAATCAGGAGTTAGATAAATGCTACATTCATAGTGATTTGGCTATTTGTATTTGTCAAAGTTGAAGAAAGCATCTTTCCTGTCTTGTCGGGTCTAAATTTCTGAATGAAAATCAGTATCTATTATATCTCATCTCTATTAACTTAAAACATCTATCTTGATCTAAAAACATCTTAACCCCTAACCAAATAAGCTTAATTGTAAGATTAAACTATCTGCTCTTCAACCCCATCAGAGACTTGAGAAGGGATAAAACGTAAATGCCCGAATGAACCAGAGGTGCAGTTTAGCAGCTTCCAAAATGAAAAAATGACTGAGACCATTTACTACCTGAACAGTCACCCAACACTCTCTATAACATTGGAGCATCATCTTCTGCCTTCTAGTGTAATATCTCTGACAGATGTATTTGCAAGGCAGCAATTATTGAGGACTTGCTTACCCTGCCCTGGCAGAGTTCAGCCGTCAACTCTTCCTATATCCAAGCTTGCCTATTTTTAGGCAGAATTCTCTCTGTGGCAGAAATGAGGACATTTTGCCCATTGGCTTGTTTGCCACATTTGAAGCCAACTCTATAAAGAGATTCTTTGGTGCTCATCATTTGCTTTGAGGTCAACTGGGTGTTGCCAGGAGTTAACTTGTCTTGTTGTTATAGAATCTTTAGAATAATAAAAACATCATTAAATGCCATATTCTGTAGGTCTCTGAGGCTTATGAAGACCTTATTTAACTATTTTACCTTATCCATCTATAGAATCATATCTATCTATTAGACCTAGGGTATATATTCTTGTGATAAAATTAGACTAGTATTTGACATGACCATAATTTGCATCAATATACAAAATTCAATACCAATGAATTAAAAATAACCTTATTTGTGAGTAACAATCAAGACCTTGAGTTGAGGAGTAGGATTCTATAATCTATGTTCTATCCTCCCTCTATATTTTTAAATATATTTTATTAATTTATTCATATTACATCTCAGTTGTTATCCCATCCCTTGTATTCTCCCATTCCTCCCTCCCTCCCATTTCCCCTTACTACCCTCCCGTATGACTGTGACTGAGGGGGACCTCCTCCCCCTGTATATGCTCATAGGGTATCAAGTCTCTTCTTGCTAGCCTGCTACCCTTCCTCTGAGTGCCACCAGGCCTCCCCATCCAGGGGACGTGGTCAAATATGGGGCACCAGAGTTCATGTGAAAGTCATACCCCACTCTCCACTCAACTGTGGAAAATGTCCTGTCCATTGGCTAGATCTGGGTAGGGATCCTCTATATTTTTATATTCCCTTTTCTTTCTTTTCAGTTCCTATCTCCTTACCTGCTTTGCTGTTCTGAGCCTCTGCTTGTTACTGCTGGCTGCCACCTGCAGCTGCAGCCGGGGCAGCAGACTCTCTGTTCCCCAGGGGATCAGTGCTCTTTCCTATATTTGGGGGCACACAGAGTGTTCGAAGTTTGTGCCATCTGAACAAGTGGGTGGTGGTGGTGGCTGTCCAGCTGCAATGAGGGCGTGGCTTTGTGCTCCTGATTAACAAATCAGTGTGTTTTACAGCTTCAGTTAGTATGCCTTCTAGACATGGTCCATACTGTGTGCAGCTATTTTGTACTCACTCAATGCAGCAAGTCTTAGCAGTGCCTTCCACCACAAAAGAAGTCTGTTAAGAAACTTCATAATTTAGTTTTCAGGTCATTTGCTTTCATCCTTATCTTGTTTTGCAACCATTTTTCTTAATCTTTTACTCAGACACACCCAAAGCAAACTATTAGGCCTTTTAATATTCTGTCTGGAAATCTCTCCCAACTTAATTTGTCATTTTGTTAGTTATCTTTTTATTTTCCATATCACTGTAGACGAGTATTGCCAAATAGAGTTCCCGTTTTAAAGGTAATAATTTAGTTAATTTTAAATGTTTTGGGCTCAAGATAAGACTTATTTTCCTTGTGCTATAGCGTGCACCTGTGCTCCCAAGCCTCTCTCTGTCTCCTGGTATTCTCTGTGCACCACCAAACATATAGACCTTGGTACTATACTCTTTTCCCTTATCCTCTTGATAACTACATGTTATATTGTATCTAAGCCAAAGGTAGGTTTATGCCATTGGCTAAATTTTAGGAATTAAAGACAGTTTTGGAAAGTGCTTTTTAAAATGTGAGTGTTTCTAATTACTCTGAAACTCAGTGGCTTAAAACAACAATTAATATTTATTGCATATCAGGAACCTTCCTCAGTCATGACTCTGGGAGTGAGTTGTGTGCCATGTGGTAGTTTGAACCAGGTTTCCTTACTGGGTCTGTCGGTCAGGTGGGTGGAGTATCTGTTTCCCAGATGGCATGCTCAGACTATATGCACTATTGGGGTCTAATTGTTGGTAGCAGGCAGGCCCTGGGTCTTGCCATGTAGCCTCTCTACAAGGTTGCCTGAGTGTCCTCACCATATGATAACAGTGAAAATGTGTACAAGCAAGATGGGAACACAGCGCCCTTTATCAGCCAGCCCTGAAATTCACTGTCATTTTCAGAATACTTTACTGTGGGACAAGACTGCACCAGAGAGGGGCTGCCAGGAGGTGAGGGTCATTAGGAACTTCACCATGGAAAGCTGGTGACTATAGCTTGAAGGTGAGATGTCCTACCAGAGTGACTTTTTCAGTGTGCTGTGGCTGGGAGAGTTCAGGAAAGGCTTTCTACAGCATCTTAGGTGAGCTTGGGACTCAGTATATGGCTCAAGAAGTGTATGGAGACGTCTTGAGTCCACAGGCACACCTGAGGATCACACAGACATCTGAAGTGTGAGGCATGAAAGCACTCAGCTTCATGGTCTGTAAAAGAAGAGCAGCAACCGCAGCTCGATATGAATGGAATGTTCCCAAATGTCCTGCGGATATCTAATTGCCATGTGCATCAACAATCACAGTATTTGGAAATGCGAACTTGAAGAGAGGTCCTTAGGCCATGACGGCTTTGCCCTAATGTTTACAATAATTGTCTCACCAGAATTTCAGGAGCATTCTCTCTCCCCCTTCTTTCCTCCCCCTCTCCCTTTTCTTCCTTCCATTTCTCCCTTGTTTTCTCTCCTTCTCTCTCTCCCCTTCACCTTTCCTGTCATCTACTGTCCACCATCTTATGACATAATTAGAAGGTCTTTGATGGATGCACTGGGCTCTCTCTCTCTCTCTCTCTCTCTCTCTCTCTCTCTCTCTCTCTCTC
>OU015748.1:78016924-78043194 GCA_907169655.1 Acomys percivali | reverse complement strand
AGAGAGAGAGAGAGAGAGAGAGAGAGAGAGAGAGAGAGAGAGAGAGAAACTAGAGACTCTGGCTTGGTTAGAATTTCTATTGCCCCAATCCACCTGTCACAATGTTCTTCTCCCAAGGGGTGTCGGCTCAAACTATTGCACTAACCAAGGACAATACAAGTAGTAAACATCAAACCCATATTCTGATCTACCCAATGGACAGGACATTCTTCACAGTTATGTGGAGAGCAGGGACTGACTCTGGCATGAACTCTGGTGCCCCATATTTGGCTACCTCTTCTTGGTGGGGAGGCCTGGTGGCACTCAAAGAAAGAATAAGCAGGCTACCAAGATGAGACCTGATAGCATATTACCATTTAGTGAGGGAAGAGATCCCCCACGGTCTTAGACCTAGGGGAGGGGAATAGGGTGAATGTGGGAGGGAGGGAGGAACAGAAGGATACAAGTGATGGGATAACAATTGAGTTGTAATCTGAATAAATTAATTTAATTAAAAAGAATTTCTATTGCCTTGATGAAACAGCATGACCAAAAAGCAAGCTGAGGAGGAACGGTTTTATTTGGTTTACACTCACACATTGTTGTTCATCACTGAAGGGAAGTCAGGACATGGACCAAACAGGCCAGGTACCTGGAAGCAGGGGATGATGCAGAGATGATGAAGGGGTGCTGTATAATGGCTTTCTTCCCATGGCTTGCCCAGCCTGCTTTCTTATAGAACCCAGGGACACTACTCAGGGTTGGTACCACTCACAATGGTCCAGGTCTTTCTCTATCAATCACTAAAACAGTGCCTTACAGGAGATCTTATAGAGACATTTTCTTAACTGAGGTTCCCTCCTTTCAGATAACTTTAGTTTGTGTGTGCACTTGATGTAAGACTGGCCAGCACTAACTCCTGCAAAGAGGATCTGGATGGTATCTGAGCAGCTAAAGAGAACTTCCTTGAGTTGAGCAGATTGAAGCTTGGGCTGAGAGCTGTAGATAAGTGGAGGTGGTAAATATAGTCTATAGGACACATCCATGGTGGAGAAGGCACATGATAATGAAATAAACCAGCTTGAAAGAATCTCCTTCATTTTACCCCAGCTAACTTCTGGAGACTTAGGGATATTTAGTGTATGTTTATTCCTAATCATCTTGGTGGACTGTTGAGTAAAAATCCTCATGTTGCTGGCCTTAAGGAATTGCAGAATTTTACAGAGGTGCTATAAAGGTGATGACATAGATATGTTGTCCTCTGAGCTACAAAGATGCTCTATAGCAAATGCACACCCCTATCCTAAATAAATGTAATTAAAGAGTGTTTGCAATAATAAAAGAGAAAGCACACTGCAGTAAGTCCTTGCAAGATGTCCATCAAACAGCTGATTTGGAATGAATTGCATGTAAGGAATCTGGGTCTAAGGCATCTCTGATTTCCCCTTTCTTCACTCTCAAGGGTGTCCATGCTTTCTGTTTTTACTTTGGCATACCTGCAACTCATTATTGTTTTATAACTTTCCCTGAAAAATCTACACCTACAAAGAAAAGCAAATTTCACAGAAGCATAGATGACGTCTGCAGGATATTTCTGCCACCAAGACCCCAAAAGTCTGAGTCCTGGCTTCATAGGCAGGGTGGTGTCTTCTGGAGAGAAGCCTGAAGCAGTCTTCCCATCACAATGAGAGTATGGGTTTGGTCCAAAGAGTACTTGGAGACTAATGCTGAGTGCTGATGAATTACTTAAAAAGTGATTTTCAGAAACTCTAGTCGGGGTAATCAGAAGGAAGATGGGGAAGTGAGGGAACACATCAAGTGTATGTAGTCATGAAAGTCACTGCTGTGGAGCCAGGACCTTCTGTGCCGAAGAGTCTGGGAGCTAAAGCAGAATATCCACTCAAGTGATCTTTCCTGAGGTTTGAATGTGCAGTCCTCAGCTCTCCCTTTTTCCATGCTGGGAGATGACTGTAGGGAGCTCTTTCCCTTTGCAGAAGGGTGCTGACTAAAAAGGGGCAGCCACCACTATGTAGTCAGGTGGTGTTTCCATACAAACATGGACATATGAGTGTACCGAGAAAAGAATACATTGTCCTTTTCTTTTTTATTCTTTTATCATACGGTACATCCAACTTCAGCTCCCCCTTCCCCTCCCTCCACTCTTCTAAGCCTCCCTCCCTTTCTCCTGCAGATCTCTTCCTTCTCCATTTCCCTTCAGAAAAGAACAGGCCTTCCAGGGATATCAACCAAACATGGCAGAACAAGTTACAATAAGATTAAGCACAAATCCTCATAACAAGTCTGGGAGAGGCAACCCAGTAAGGAGGAAAAGAGTCTCAAGATCGGGAAAAAACTGTTGAGACACCTCCCACTCCCACTTGGAGGAGCCCTACAAGAACACCAAGCTAAACAACAATATATATGTAGAGGACCCATATAGGCTCCATGATTGTAACTTGAGTATCTCTAAGGCCCTATGATCCTTGCTTAGTTAATTCTGTGGCATGTGTCCTCATGCTATCCTTGACTCCTCTAGCAGGGTGGAATAAATGGTCATCACTTATTGGGCAGTAGTTTCTTTGGGAGACATGGTGCCAAACTTATTTTTAATTCTGTTCCATGTTTTTACATAGATTCTCTGATTACATACAATGTTGTTAGCAATTCACAAATAAAAAAACCAAATCCCATTGTGGCTGGTGAGGTGGCTATCATTGGAAATTTGTATAGAAGGAGACAGTTCCTTTCTTACTTTAGCATTCAAAACTATTGGAAAACAAGAAACAGGGGAGGTTGTTTAAAACTTTATCAAAACAAACTCAATAGTGATTAGTGATTATAGCTGAGGTGTTGATCTACTGTCGGTATCCAAAGATATAAGCATTTAATTTGCTGTTCATGAATGTGTACACTTATAACAGTGGTTCCCAGCCTTCTTCATGCTGTGCCCCTTTAATACAGTTCTTCATTTCTTGGTGGCACCCTCAACCACAAAATTATTTTGTTACAACTTCATAAGTATAATTTTGCTACTGTTATGACACAAATTGTAGATATATGATATGCAGGATATCTGATATGTGAGATCAGAGGGTTATGACCCATACTTTGAGAATCATTGACCTAGAGGTAGATGATATAAGATGGATGTGGAGACTGACCCCAAGGTCAGAATGTTTTAATATTTGTATACTAGAGACACTTATCTCAAGTAAGTTTCTGCTTCTTCCTCAGAAATGAGACCATTAGAAAGAGGATGAAGCTGTTTCTTCAGGGATATTTCTTTTTCAGTAGTGGTGTGAAAAATCATACTTTCTTCCAAAATATAATCAGCTGTCTGAGTGTAGTGGTGAGTGTCTATAAACCTAGTACATGGGAGTGTAAGGCAGGAGGACTACCATGACATCAAAACCATCCTAGGCTATGTAGAGAATAGTTATCTCCAAAACTACAAAGTAAATAAATAAATAAAAGTAGTTGGAAAGCAAGTCAACTTTAGATGACATCTACTCAGGAGTCTTGGATCTAGCCCAGAGTGATTTTTGGATTCATTCTTAACCTCCTGTATTATAGAATAGCCATTAGAAACATGGACTTTGAGGCAATCACATCAGATATTTCCAGGAACACAATTATTCCCTGTGCTTGACATCCCCTTCCCAGAAGTCATGCTGCTGGAATCCTGTCCCTGCTTTAATAGCCAAGCTGAACCTCACTATCATTGATGAACATCTTGTTTTGTTTTAGAACAGATCAATGCAGTGGGTAGGTCAAGTGTGTACATCATCCCCAATGTGTTAGGACTTAGTGCTTATTTTATAATAAGAAGAAACCAATCTGATTGCTTCTGTGTTACACTGCCCACACAACACAGAACTCAACACATAACTACATTTCTGCTTAACAGCATAAGTGTGCGTGATCTATCTACACACACAGCCAGTGCTTCCTGGGACACATTTGGGTATCCTAACACTGAACTCAATTCTGACACTTTATACATGAAGATAGCATCATGTCCCACAGGGCTGGTGTTTACTTGTACAAACTAGTCCCCACATTTCAGAGAATTATCAAAAACCTTTGAAAGCCATGCCTCTGATCAGTTAGCCAGTTATAGCTCAGCCTCCATTTTAACTAGGTTAACTCAGGTTAACATGCTAATTTGATAGCACAGTTCACAAGTCTTGGGACATACCGTATTTGGGCTTACCAAGTTCTTTTGAATGACATTACACAGATGAGTATTCAGATGAAGACATGCATAGAGTGGGTATGGAAGTGATATGGAGCTTTCATGGACTCCTCTTCTCACATCTCCACTTTCCAGGAGCATTTGTGTTCTTAGACAGTTAAAAGATCTCCCAGTATGACCCTTGTGAGAGATTACAGAAACTTCTTTACATAGCATAGGCATGATGGTATATAACATTGAGCATTGATGGTTGCCTAAACCCTCAGCTGTTCTTCTTTTTGAGAAGGTTGTGTAGAAGTGTTAAGATTTCCAACCTTCTAATCATGCATTGTTTTTTCCAGTATCCAGCCTCCACTCTGAAAATATCAATGGGACTCTCACAATTCATCACCTGACCAGTTCACACAAGATATTGGTATCACTCTGTCATTTCAAGGGTTTAAGAGGGAAGAATGGGAGGATACAAGGGATGGGATAACCGTTGTGATGTAACAAGAATAAATTAATAATAATAATAATAATAATAATAATAATAATAACAATAATAATAATAGAAAAGAAGTGTTTTGCTAGGAAGTGGAAACCAAAGCTAAGAGAACTGGTTGGCAGACCTTTCTGTGGCTTTATGAGGCAGTATCCATGTTTCTTCCGATGCACTGGTTGTTGAACTTTCTTCTATCTGTTATCACTGAGAAGGAGAGGGCAAGGAACCAAGATACAGGCATCTGTATGTCTTATATCCTCTTGTCTTGAGTTCATTCCTATCTATATGCTCAACTGGCCCAATGTCAACCCAATTTATCTAAAGTCAACCATCTCAGCTGACACATGAACAGATCATCTCCCACATGCCTCAGAAGAGGGATGCATTCATTAATCAGTTATTGTTTGCATATGTGCTATGTGCTATGTAAAAAATATTGGAACAATGGAGCAATATTGCAAAATGGAGATACCGAGGTAGGGCATTTGAATGGCACTGGTGCAGTTTCTAAAAGAAGTGGCATTTGAACTTTATTTTAAAGACCGATTCAGAGTTTTATAAATAGAAAAGGGTGGTGTATAATGACATTGTGGGTAGAGGAACTCTCAGAAGCCATACAAAGTATGGTGTATGCAGGAGCTGGAGAGATGGCTCAGTGTTTAAGAGTATGTACGATCTTGCAAAGGAATCAACTGAGTTCAGTTCCTAATATACATGTGAGGCATCTCAGAACTACTTGTAACTCCAATTCCAGGTGATTCAAGAAAACTCACCTCCATGGCCAGTTGTCCAGTTCTACAACCACTCCTCTTCTCATGTGCATACACATAATTTTTAAAAGAGATAAAATATTAAAGTAAACAAATAGAAGAAGTATGATGCATACTGGGCTTTCAATAAATTCATGAAGCATAGGATATAGTTAATGGAAGACTGGGGTTGCTATCTTCATGACTAGGTGGGAGATGGGAAGGCCACTGGGAGTATTCTCTGTCATGTCCATTATGTCTGAGACCCCCTCTGAAGGAGTTAACTTGCAGTCTTGCCCCTGTCTTATTTTCATAGATGGCACTAAGCTTTGGAGACAATATTAGCATTCTTATCTATGTTTGAGACAGAGACTGCAGCCCCCACTGATTTTCTTCCCATTCATCCCAAGCAGTTCCTAATTCTCAATATCTGGATCAGTTCTTTCCTGGTGGCCAAGAAAAATGACATTATATGATCCATTAGCAAAAGCACAGAGTCACCTGGATCTTTGAGATTTCATCTGAAGACATGAGCACAGATCCTGCCTTTTAGGTTTATTATATACCACTCATATGAATAAGCATTCATATTTAAACACAAAAAACACTCCATTCCCTCTACTCTTGGTATCCTCAAGCATTCTTGAACATTCTAATGTAGAGAAGACACTGGGCAGGGCCCAGCAATAAAGAAATAAGGTACAAATCTACAGGACATAATACATAGCAGTTCCCTGCTCCCAGTCTTCAATGAAGTGAGACCCATTGATGTAAAGGGCAGAGACAGGACCATAAAACAGTGGTAAGCAGTCCTCAAGATGGAACTATAAAGCCTACGTGAAAATGATACTCCATTGGCAGTAAGAGCAAGTCCTTGCATAGTTAAATGCAATGTACTACAGAAAAGCTTCCTGCAACCTAAGTTGTTCTTCCCTGAATAATGTCTAATTATATATTTCTAAAGTTACTTTGAGAGATAATAATGAGTCCCCCAACCCTCTAAAACACCACAAGGAGTTTGGGAAGTGTGTTGAAGGGAGAGCAAAACAAAACCACACAATTACCACATTCAAGCAAATAATCAGAGTGGAAATTGGCTACCCAGGCACATTATCGCTCACTAATTATCATCTTAAATGATGGAAGCCTCAGAATGAATGGTACTTCCTCCACCCCTGTGCTGCCCAGAGCACTTCTTTTCCCAACTCCAGGAACTAAGGACCCAATTATTTGAGCCTATTCAGCCCCCATCTCCTTGGAACCAATTCCATTTGTTTCTGTAAATAGGGCCACACTTATCATGGAAAGTGCAGTTGTTAAAAAATAAAAGCCTCACGTTTGCTACCTCCCCTCCCAGCACTCTAGCAAGAAGGATAACTATAATTTAGGACAGTTCAATTAGTGGCAGTAACTGAGATCTCTCTGATGCCCCTATCTGGCAGTAGTGCCTCTCTTTTGCTTTCAGTGGAATGTCATTCCCACAAGAGTCAAAATCAGACATGTAGTCCAAATCATTTTGGGCTCAGTAAAACTTTATCTGCCACGTGCCCTGCCATGTATTTCTGAAGAGAGTTTACAGCCGAATGATAAGGCAGCTGTCTTAAAGGCCTTCTGAGTCAGTATTTGGGTAGAAACGGGAAGTGGCTTATTGTAGTCACACCAGGGATTCAGCACCTCACTCAGTGACAGAACAGGATGAATGTTTGACATGGTTGAAACACCGTACCAAGAAAGCACTATACAGAGATAATTTAACATGCAAGCACGCACTCAAGTCGTTGATGGTAAATCTGTAAGCGTTCAGAGCAACAGTGTAGTGGGACCTCAGTAGCCCCAGGAGTGCAGTCAGTGGAGGATGGAGAGGCATTGTGGGTCATTTAAGAGACTACTGCAAAGTGGGTAGACCTTCCTAGGTTCACCTCTAGAAAAATGCGTCTGGCACTCAAAAGAGAAATTGCTTTTGTTGAACACCTTCAAGGAGAATGAAACCACAAGGCTGGCTATCTTGCAATTCTCTTTTTAAAATTATACATGTATGATTTTGAAAATTACACTTATTGCTTTAGTGTGTGCATATGTGTGTGCATGTGTACACACCTTCACGTTCTTGCTTCATTCCTCCTTAACCTCACTCTCGCTCTGGTGTTCCCTCTTGTTCTCTTAAAAAAATAAAATCCGTGAAAAACAGAAACTGAAAGTTAAAAAAGAACCTTGTCTCAGCTCCTGTAAACATTTTTCCTCCCCTCTCCTGTCTGCTTTCTTCAATGTAACTCCTTGTCCACACTCTGCTTTGACTACGCAAGAGCCTGAGTATTTCCCTAATGAAATACATGCTCATGGCTTTATCAGTATTTCTTCCTCCTCACACCCCACTGAGTTACCTTTCTTCTTATTTGTGATCCTGGAATATAGACCTATCTTTCAGGCCTGATTCGGGCATGTGTGTTGTAAGGCATATGAAGAAAAATCCTGCTGCCTCTACTGGCTCTGCACATGATGAGCTATGGGCAAATTTTGAACTCAGTGTTCATAAATGTCCTAAAGCAAGGGTAATGGTCCTTACCCCTGAGAGCTGTTATGGAAAATGAGCAAATACAGACATGAAATGAGACATGGAGAATGATACAGAATTATTTTTTTTCTGACTTTGTGGAGGTAAACTATAGTAAGCTGGATCGAGGAAACACACAAAGAAGCAAGTCATATCAACAAGGAATCAGTTGTTTTATGCTCTTTGAGGAGAATGCCTTCAGTCCTGGCCAGGCAGAGTTTGAGACCTATGCACATGTTCACTAAGATATAGATGGCCTGTTGGACACAGGAACTCAGCCAAAAACTAGGCTATGCTATAGAGTCTACAAGTGAACACCTTGAGGAGTCTGACTGGTGTCTTTTATTGAATAAATTCACATATGATTTGAGAATAAAAGAATACACAATATTTGGGCAGTCTCTAAAGGAACAAGTGCAAAGTCTGTGCTTGATGAAACATAATTGACTATTTCACTGATGAGGGAAGGGTTTGAATTATATATAATATATAGATAAATTATTACTGATATGTAAGGAATTTTTTATTTTAATAAATTTTAATTTTGATAGAACTGAGTGTTTAGTTTTCTGGTTTTTTTGTTTTGTTTTGGTGGATTATTGAAATATGGTGTCTCTATTTTGGTCTCAAATTACTATGTGATCTAGACTATCTTTCAGCGCATGGTTCTCTCACCTCACTCTCCAGGTTGCTACAATTATAGGCATGTACCACTTGCTTGAGTAGAGTTGTATTTTGTTGTTGTTTTTAGATATGTCTTATTCTCTTTAGTACAACAAATTTTGATATGTAGAACAATACTTGGAATAGGAGAAGTTACAATGTCTCTTTGAGTGGTTTTGGTGAGACATGTCTCTTACACAATCTTCTTGTATACTCCTTACCTGAAGATCAGCTGCATACATAAGACTAAATAAGGATTTCAGAAAGTAGGTGTTGACAGACTTGTGTTTCACAGTATGGGTAGGACCCAGAAGAATCTTCAGGGGCCAGGCAACAATCAATGGTTTGGAAATCTTGGCTCACTCAGGGAGAAAGGATAGATTTGCTGAATTGTTGATAACATAAAGAAGATTGTTTTTGTGTTGAATGGGTGAAAGGAAGGCCAAGGACTGCTGGAAATAAGAGAAAACAAGTGGGAGTAAAAGGTCTTGTCAAACACACCAAAGGTCTTTTCTCAGGCCAGGTATGATGACATCATTTACTGATTTGCTGTTGCCTGCCATCCCTGAGTGTCTTAGTTACTTGGTGCTATGACCAGATCCTTGACAAGAAGCAATCTAAAGGAGAATGCTTTTGTTCTGTTTGATGGAACAGTCCATCACTGTCAGATGGCATGATGGTGGGAGCAGATTACGGCTGTGATGGTGGGAAAATGGTACTGCTTATTCACAACCTGAGGGAACAGGAAGCAGAGAAAGGGATGCTTTGTTGTTTTTCCTTTGTTTCCCTTTGATTTGCCCTAAGACCCCAGCCCATACGATGTTGCTACTTGTGTTCAGAAAAGATCTCCACTTCCCAATTAATCTTCTCCATCAATAGCCTCAGAGAAATGTGCCTCTTTAATAACCTAGTTTCTTTTCAACCCAATCAAATTGACAGTCCAAGATAACATCACACTGGGGGAATGCCAGATGAAGATGTAGCCCCCTGCTTGGTGCAGGCAGTTCTATTGGGCACAAGAAGACAAGGAACTGGAAGGATGGGTGTAATTTATTGAACACTATGAGAAAGGAAAGCTTAGAGAGATGTATAGCCTTGGCCAAGATCAAACCATGGTTCTGTGATGCAGCTAGAGATACAGGCACCCCTTTGAAGATGGAGAAGCCATGCCTTGTCTGACTCGTAATCCTGACCTGCTTCTGCTGCACAAGATGGCAGACAAAATGCCAGTAGCAATGGCTACATTCCAACCTGTGCTTTTAGGATTCTCTCTCTCTCTCTCTCTCTCTCTCTCTCTCTCTCTCTCTCTCTCTCCCCTCTCTCTCTCTGTAGAGATACGAAGTAACCTCTCCATTTGCCCTAGCTGTCAGGAAAGAGGGACGAGGATGGTGTCTATGGCAGGTTTCTATGTCCTGCAGTGCTGGGGCCTTGGTGTCTTTTTTCTCTTCCATCTCCCTTTGCCCCTGACATACTGCCAGGCAGTTGCTTAGCAACTTCTCCAGCAAGACTGTGCATCCTGGCATAAACTGCTGTTATGCACGAGAGAAATTTCTCTCTCCCCTCTTTCCTGCATTTTAAGCAAAGAGACATCCTAAAATAGGGCATTTCCCCCCCCCCTTTGTCTCCTCCCCCACCCAACAACCTTTTCTTTCTCTTTTTTTTTGACAGACAACTTCTGTGTAAATGTTGAAATCTGTGTTGTCTGTCAGCATCAGTCAATCTGAAAACTTTACTGAAGAGAACATATATTTAGTAACAAGTGACAAAGAGAGGAAGATATTGAGATGTCAATTATTCTAGTGAGTTAGTACAAAAGCGGGGCATTTAAATTAATCCCTGCAGGGAATGAGGAGGAGAAAGAGCTGGGCTTGGTATCTAGATCCTTGTGTTTTAAACAGTGTGGGTCTGTGTTTGTTTAACTCCATCTGTTGCCAAGGATGTCCACAGTGTCAGCCTAACCTCAAGAGTATGTGTGAGAGTATGCATGCTGCTTAATTGATGCTGGCTCTGGATCACTGCAGGATACGTAAGCCGCGATGTTTCATTTCAGTCTCAGCTTGGTGGATTTTCGTATTTGGATGTGGAAATGGATGTGCCATTTGTTAAATTTTGGAGCAGGGCTGAATGAGTTGCTTGATAACTTCTACCTCAGCCCAACACTCTAACACCTTCAGGATCACCATGCTGCAACCGTCTCCACCCTCCCCACCCCCAACACAGCCTGGAGACTCAATTTCTTCCATTCTTTTTTTTTTTTTTTTTTTTTTTTTTTTTTGGTTTTTCAAGACAGGGTCTTTCTGTGTAGCCTTGGCTGTCCTGGACTCGCTTTGTAGACCAGGCTGGCCTCGAACTCACAGCGATCCGCCTGCCTCTGCCTCCCGAGTGCTGGGATTAAAGGCGTGCGCCACCACGCCCGGCTTCTTTTTTTTTCCATTCTTTACCATCATAGTCCAAGGCAGAAGCCTTAGCCTAATGTTCTTGTCCATGTTCATCACTGGCTAGAGCTTGCTTATATTTATCCAGTGTTCTCTCTATAACCTTTGGCAGCAGCTCTCAAATTGAGAAGAATTTTGTCTCCAGAGGACATTGGGAATGTCCACAGTATCTTTGGTGTTCACAACTGAGGTGAGGGTGTTGCTGAGACCCAAGGAGTTCAGGCCAGGATGTTGCCAAACATAGTGTGCCCAGTTCACATCTTTATAGCAGAACATGATCTGGGATCCATTGTAAGCAGCAATGAGAGAGTGAATCACCTTCTGCAGCACTTGCCTGTGTGTGGGATCTACGGAGTTACCCTTGCACCTCTGTTGGCCAGCAGGTCTTTCTTTAGTGAGGAAAAGTCTGAATATAACATGAATATACCTAACCTTTGACTCAATATTTCCTTTTATAGTTATTAAAATCAAACATTCTGCCAACAGTTCAGTTGGTGTATGTTCATGTCACTGCCCTCGTCCCCCACTGGAGATGTCCATTCACCCCAGATAGGGTAGATGGTGACAGAGCAAAGAAACAGTTTCATACAAGAATGACATGATGAACTAACAAAATTGCTGAGCTTACTTGAGTGATCATAGCAATCTCAAAACATAGGTTACTGGACAACCCTATTCTGAACATGGGCACTGACTTCATGGAGTTCACTCTTCAGTTAACCTTCTATTTCTTTGACTAGTCCAGCACCTTCCTTAATCGCATGAAACTAGGAAGCAAGATTAATAGCCAGAGTACTGGGTGAGAGTCCTAAAACTCTCACCATCCCTTTGTACAGTAGTGACAACATTATTGATCATTGCATTGCTTTCTTATTTCATGAGGACTACAGGCCAAGGTTATTGGTGGACATAATATGGCATATTTCGTGCCACATCGTTCTGGATATCAGCTAGGAATCAAGCATAGTAGTGAGATGACTATATGTAATTAATGTATTGTGCAACATGAATTGACTAGGAAAAGGGGTCTGATCTAGTTTTTTTGGGTCTAGTTCTTCAGCTGGTCTATAGTATGTTGATGCCAAGAGATTTCTTTGTGCATCTCTTCGGTGGGCCATCTGGGTCACACTGGCCTCTTAGTTCTACCTTCCACTCACTCTGATGATAAATGACCTCCAGATAGTTGGTTTCTTATGCCATGCCTTTAAGAAGAACACAACAGCCTTGAGTCAAAAAGTCCACATGTCTTGGCCAGTGAGTTGATTTGTGCCATGAATGTTGTATTGCAGAAACAGAACAATACACTGTTGCCATTATACAGTATCCTACCTATTGAATCACAATAAATTCACAAGATATGTTGGTTTTGTTGAATCAGATTTGCTAAGTAGTCCTGATTTCCCTCAACAGCAGGCTGAGATAATTCATCTTAATTACTAATATTGACTCTTGTATCACACGTTGCACATTGCATAGTAAATGTAGCTACACATAAGTGTGCAAGTAGGCTGAGGAATGACTATGAAGGGTTAAAGAGCCTGAAGCAGAGTTCAGTAAGTCCCAGAGGCCTAAGAGGAAGGCAGGCAGAAAGGGATTAAAAGGGGGCTATCTATGGGAGTTAGAGAACAGCCCTACTGGAGGTCTGATGGAGGCATCCTTGTAGAGTCAGGCTTCAGAGTCAGGCTTGTCCAGAACCTGCAGGTCAAGTTGGTGTGTAGAACTGAGATGCAGGACAGTGAAGACTGCAAAGAGAAATGGGAGGATTGAGTCCTGGCAGAAGAACAGGTGGAAGGATAGAAGTTGTGTACAGATGGAAGGATGGGTGGCAGCTCTAGTAGGTCACATCAGTATTGGGAACTATACTGAGCTGAAGCCCCTGAGACAGTCAGGAGTTTCTGTCATTCAATGTGATACACACATCACATGGTCAGATGACAGGTATACCAGGTGAATGTAGTTATAACTATTACAATTTCAGGTGCCCCCTTCTTTCTGGGGGCCAGGTAAGGGTGTTACATTCTACATTCAGTCTGGTACACCCTGAAATTTTCTCTGACCTCGTTTTCTTCATAGAATTTTAGCGTTCATATGCTCATATGGTCCAAATTTATTTTGATAAATTTATATGGTGGCACTCCTTTAACTTGTAGTAATAAGTTGTTTATCAGTCTGTACCTTATGAATGGAGCTGTCCATCCACCTTGACTCTGCATCAAAGTGCAGAGTCATCTTGTCCTTGTGTTTTCTCTGAAAGTGGAATCTAGTAGGGCAAGGAACAGCCTGAATAATGATCATTTTACACTGTATGGAAAAAATGTAGAGTGGGGCACAGGTTGACCTCAACAAGCTGTATCCCTTGAAGAATGTGTCCATACGCCAGCTCTCAGTGCCTGCCACTGTGACTTAAGTAGGAAATGAAGATGCTATGCATATCATTAAATTCAGTACCTAATAATGAGAATATCTTAGAAAATGAGTGAGCCTAAATCTAGTGGTATATGTTCTTCTTAGAGAAAGGTAGAGATATTCAAGGCACAAAGACAGTGAGGAAGTTAATATGAAAAGATAATGGAGTATTGTACCTGCAAATATAGGAAGGTCATGGGTGGATTTCAAAGCTACAAGAGGCTAGCAGATGAAGCATCTACAGCGCAGAGAAATTGGGAGACAGATGCAGCACAGAGAGGCAGGGAGACAGATGCAGCATGGAGAAGCAGGTGCAGTTCTTCTTAGCTTCTCAATTTGTCGTGATTTACTACAAGAGCTGAGGGAACCAATGTATCCTGTGCATCCCGATCCTGTTCTTGTCTCCTTGTGCACCATCATCACCCTGCCCACTATCCACATCCAGCTCATGTCCTGACTCCACTCCCAATAGAGCTGTGGCATCTGGTTATCAACTCACTTCAGTCACTTCTATTCACTTATTGCCTTCACTCATTCCAATCTATTCAAACTCCTTCACAGTTCTTTCTCCATGTCTCTTGGGAATATTTCCAATATGCCCCCTTCCCATGAATACCAAAAAACAAACAAACAAACAATAACATCAAAACTTTGTGGACAAATGGATAGAACTAGACATGATCATAATGAGTGAGTTAACCCAGAAGCAGAAAGACTCACATGGTATATACTCACTTATAATTGGGCACTAATCCAAAAGGCATGTCCTATGAAAGTCTTTACTTACCAGGAGATTGGTTTAGATATGAGGACATCCTACTGGGACTCTAGGTAAGAGAAATATAGGAGAATGGGGAAATAGGATCCAGAGGGTCCTAGATACCTACAAGAAGAACATTGTGATGGGTAGATCAGGGCTCAGGGCGGTCTGCTCAAACTATGGCACTAACCAAGGACAATACAATTAGTAAACATCGAACCCATACTTTGATCTAACCAATGGACAGGACATTCTCCAGAGTTATATGGAGCATGGACTGACTCTGACTCCAGTACCCCATATTTGAGCACCTCCCCTTGGTGTGGAGGGGCTACCAAGCAGGCTACCAAGATGGGACTTGATAGCCTATGACCGTATAGTGGGGGAGGAGGTCCCCCTCGGTCTTAGACCTAGGGGAGGGGTATAGGGTGAAAGCAGGAAGGAGGGAGGAACATGAGGATACAAGTAATGGGATAACAATTGAGATGCAATCTGAATATATTAATAAAAATGAAATTGCATAGCATTTGCCCATAACTTACAATATCCCCATTAATACTTTAAACTATTTCTAGGTTGATTGTAATACTGAATACAATGCAAGTGATAATGTAAATGGTCACTACACTGCATTATACAGGGAACAAGGATGAGAAAACTGTGTGTCTTTATCCAAAACGTAGATAATTAATTTTTTTCACTGATGGTTGGTTGAATACATGGATATGGAACCTGCAGATACTAAGTTAACTGCATATTCTTTATAGTTTATATTTCAAGCCTATTATTTCCAAACCCAATAGTTGACCCCTATAATATACCAATCCATATGCTCATATCTCTAAGCATGTATGAAGGAACAAAAATCAAACACAGTTCCTGAATCCTTGCAGGTTAATTCTCAGTTGAGAGGAAAATAAAGCAATGATTTCATCCGAATACCAAAAGTGAAAGATGAAATTCCTTTGTTGTTACAATAGTGACTAATGGGGGACCTGGTGACTGTGATTACTAAATTGCTGACCTAATTTTTGGAGAGAGAAATCTTTCACAGGGCAATAATGCCTTATCTGACTACTGGAAGAGAACCTAACAGGAGAAACCTGCAGAGCAGTGGACTAGGAACACACAATGTGGGCCATAGTGAGCTGTGCTTGAGAGATCACAGCTGCAGATGAACAAAGCTGCAGTGAACATTTAGGATAGATAGGAGGTGAGTTGAATGGGAAGTCAGAGAGGGCCACAAGGGCCATTCTAGCTCTGATGAAGGATGTAGTCTAATTCTCAATGAGAAGTAAGGGACTGCACTTGTTGGGGCAGATCATGGGTTATTTGATGAGTTTTGTCCTTAAATTATCATTATTTAGATGGATCTGGAGAATTAGACTGGAAAATATTGGAACAGGCTCTGGAACATGTCATTGTAAGGGAGGCTGATGTCCTGTGAGTTGAGGGAGCTCACCCAAGATCAAGAGTCTGGAAATAATATAGGGGGCCTCTGGCAACTTGTGGAGAGCAGGGGCTGTGAAAAGAGAGACACTCATGGAGACAACGTAGGCTTCCAACTGCACAGTGAGATTAGTGTTCCCATTTAAGGATCCATAAGGCATGGGCAGGGGCAAACAGACTAGGGCAGATATTACTCTGAACGTGTTAACATCTCCAGCCATCATCCACCCCCCCACCCTGGCTTTTCATATCTGATCCAATCCAGTTCTTGGTTCTCCAAAGCCTCCTCCAGGAAGCCGCTTGCTCCCCGCTTTTCTACCTAGAGATCTTTGAGTTGTTTTCATCATTAACATACCCTCAGTTAGAAAAGCTTCTCCAAGTTTCCATTTCATTGTTAAGCAAGTAATAGCTTCTCCTAAGACATTTCTCAAAAGTGAGTGCACCACATGAGAATAAGCTGACCTCATCAAATAAAGATAGAGCGGTCCAACTTTACACATTATACATCTCATACCTAACCAAGATACCAACTACCGGTGAGCATGCATTTGGTAGTAACCTTTACTGGGGTACTAGCAGTAGTGATGTAGCTCTGCCCTCCAGGATATGCCTTCCATAATACACAGAGGACTTAGTGTATGAAAATATTTTATTAATGATTTATGAGGTGCTGTGTGAGTAGAATCCTAGTAGCCTGGAATCTTGCTTCTGGAAGATTACACTCAGCTACGAACATTGGGAAGACATGTGAGTGCCTAAATATTTCTCTTAATTCATGAAACACAAAATCAGATACATGGTGAGGCTCTAGTGGAATACCATTTTTAAAGAATATAATTTCCAAAGTACTCATATGTGAAACAGCACTAGTATGTGGACGTCTTAATGGGCTCACAGCAGAACTCATTGTAACATTGCCACTTTTGCTGTTTTGGGAGGAACAATTTTTCCTTCTAAGTTAGGGCTAGATTCTTTTAATTATCTGTATTAGCAAAATACATTCTCATGTGTTGGTCATTCACTTAGCAAGTCTAAAATGTATTACACAAAGTTTGTACAAATTCTCTTAGCACAGTCTCTAGTTTCAGATTACCTTTTACTCATTGATAGTTTTGTAAGGGATAAAGAAACTCAAGGGGAATAACTTGAGTTGGAAGCATTGGTCTATTTGCTCTACAACTCTGTGAGGCTGGAATCAGAGTAAGAAACTATGATTTACCAAACTTTGCTGGGATGGACTTTTCGAGTTGTTATCTCACATCTTCCCTAAAAAATGCTTGCCTCCTACAATCTGTAGTCTATTCCTTTGGACCAAATACTCAGCAGTCTGAGAGGACTGACCTGGTTAGCCTAAGCTACCAACTTGACACAACCTAGAGTCTTTTAAAGGAGTCTTATTGAAGGGGGAAAGGAGCCTGATCTCATTGCCTAGATCAGATTGACCTGTGGCTTTCCTATGAGAGATTACCGTAAATGAAGATTGATGTGGGACAGTCCTGTCCGCTGTGGGTGGGCTACATCCTAGGCAGGTAGTCCTGGGCTTTAGTATATGAGCTAACCAGGGAGTTAACCAGTAAGCTTCATTCTGTGATTTCTGCTCAAGTTTCTGTCCTGACTTACCTCAATGATGGATGTTGACCCAGAAGTGTAAAATGAAATTAATAGTTTCCTCTCTTGAATTGTTTTGGTCATGGTGTTTATCTCACCAACAAACAGCAAACCAGAACAAGGACATGCCAACTCTTAGAATGTTTTTTCTTAAGCTTGGTTCAAATCCAATCTATCTCATCTAATTTGCTATATTATCTCCTTTACTTCTATGAGAGCCCAGAGGGCACTTTAAATTTCTTCCAGATGGATGTTATTTGAGCACTAGATTTCAGTTATCATGATTCTTTGCTTTTCTCAGGAAGTCATCTTGGGTTCCTGGGGAATACATTTGGATGAATCCAGGCCAGCTCTTTCTCTACTCGGCTGGCCTTTTTGCAGCATAATCTATTTCCTACCTTTCTCTTGGAGACTCTGCAATACTCCTTATGACTATGTATTAGCTCCTTAGGTTATGAGTTTTTGGGTACAAACCTATGTCCATGGTCTTATGGTCCTTCTGCTTGCCTGGCATATCTCGCCTGGTTTCTATTTATTTCTTTATTAATATTTGTGATGGTTATATTTTTTGTCAACTTAACACAAGCTAGGATGATCTAAGTCATCATAAAAGAGTTCAGTTGAAAAAATTCCTTTATCTTATTGGCTGGTTGGTGAGCATTTGGGGCATTTTCTTAATAAAAGATTCCTGCAGGAGGGTCAAGTGCACTGTGAGTGGCACATCTCTTGGACAGGTGGTCCTGAGTTGTAGAAGAAGGCATGATAAGCAAGCTATGGAGAGTAATCCCATAAGCAGTGCCCTTTCATGGCCTCTGCTTGGATTCCTGCCTCCAGGTTCCTGCCTTGTTAGAGTCCCTGCCCTGTTTCCCCTCAATGATGAGCTGTGATTAGGACATGTAAACCAAATAAGCCCCTTCTTCTCGCAAGTTGCTTTTGCTCAGTGTTTTATCACAGCAATGGAGAACCAAGCTAGGACAATGTTCATGAGGTTTTGATGGCATTTCTATTTCTCCGTTGAAACTCTTAGATGCTGAGCTGCTTCAGGTCCTCATGGCTCTCTGCAATGAAAATTTCAGTAACCATGTCTTATGAAGGCTGTGTTCTCACAGAAATCACAGGGTCAATACCACTGGTAATGCTGGAAGTGACTTCCCGGTGTTCCATGAAGTTAAATTGCGTCGGCCATCATGAAGTTAAGGAGTTCTTGTCATATCAGTGACATGTGGTTGCAATGCCAACATTTAGGCTGAGTTTGCACATGGGAAATGGATCCCCTTTTGAATAAGTACTCAAGTGTGAGTACTTTGCATGGCAGAAGCTGAAATGGGGTATTCAATGCTGGGAAGAATACTGTAAATCTATATAATAGCCCTTTACCATGCAAGGTTCCCCAATGTCTGGCTCAACAAATTGCCTTATCCCATCCATCTCTTCGCTGAAGTGAGGCATCTACTGATCACCTCTTTCCAGATGAGCAACATATCACAATGCTTATAACATTATCCACAGTGTGGGGCGCTCTCTATAAACAGACATTTCTCAGGCTTGACCTGGACTGTAGGTACACTTTGAACAGCTAAATGAAAATCATAATACTCGTGTACTCTTTTATTTGTTAATGCATCTCCAGTAGAATTGTGGGAACATTTGGAACTTGGAGGCCTAGGGACTCTGTCAGATTAGAAGCAGATGCAGCTCGAGGGCTTACAATACAGGGGAATAGCTGCGTTTTGTGCTCCCACTAACAGCAAAATCAGGCAATATATAGTAACATCTGAACATGCACACACACACACACACACTATATATATATATAAGATCATAGCTGAGTGCAGGAGCATAGTCCTGTAATCCAATCCCAGAATTGAAAAGCTAAGGTAAGAGAATCTTAATTCAAGGCATAGCCTAGACCATGTCTTAGAATAAAAAGAAGGAAGAGGAGAAGAAGGAAGAGGAGGAGGAGGAGGAAGAGTAGGAGGAGGAGGAGGCAGAGGAGGAGGCAGAGGAAGAGGAGAAGAAGGGGAAGAAGATAACGCAAGAAAGAACATGATGGTGGAAAGTGCATCAAGATATTTCTTAGGCAGTGACAGTTTCATGATAGCCATGGAGGCAACAGAAATCATGAACCTTGCTGACCTAAATACAGACAAGGTGAAATGTGAAAATAAGCTTAGTAGAAGTGATTTACCATCAACATAGGAGGCCAAAAGGCAAGATAGTTTAGAGAGCAAAATCTCTATCTTTTACCCATTTTGTTGGTTTGTGCATCCATTCTACAATATTATCCTGAGCATGTGTCCATGGAGACATGTAAAGAGGAAGTTGAGTGATAGCAACATAGAGTGTGCCTTTGAGTTCTTCCACCCCACACCAAGGTCTCTTCCAGTCACTCATTTCACCTGAATAAAGGCAGTGGGCAGCTCTGGTTAGAGTCTCAGGTCCTCCACTTATTAGTGCCTGAATCTTGTTCTAGCCTCGGATTCCTCATCTCTCAGAAAGTCCATTTCATTTGTTCTTGGCAAGAGCTGGCGTTGAGAGTTTGGAAAGATTCCATGTTGGATCTGACATTCAGGCAGGACCAAGAGCTCCTGATGTAGTAGTTAGTTATGTCTCAGAGACATCTGCACATGTCTGGCCCTCTACCTGGGGTCTCCATAGACAGATCTTCCCATGCCTGCTGGCTTCTCCATCAAAGCCTCTGAATATTTGACCACAGGTGATTAGATTCTAAATCCATACATCTCTCGGTCTCTCAGGACTGTAAGGTTTTAGGGGTCTCACCTTTGCAGTTGTTACATATTAAAGGGACACACTTAAAATCCTGTAGATTCATAGACTGTGTGACCTGAGTCATGCAGGATGGGAAAAAAATGGCAGATAGAAGGAAATGGTAGGAAGAAACAGCTTAGGTTCAGATACACAGAGGTCTCCTGGGAAAAGCAGAAATGCCAGTTCTTTCCATTTTTCTCACTGTTGTGATCATGGTAAGGTGACAGGGGGGACTCTCAGGCAGAAATGAAGTGCCCACCCACTAAGCTTATGTTGGGGAACAGCTCTTCAGTCATTTGAATACAAAAGTTCATTTATATCAATAAAACAGTCCTGTAAGCACAATGCAAATTTCATTACTGGTACACCAGGCTGGCTGAAATGCCTCAGTGAATCCTTAAGGAGAGCACCATCATTACGCCTGATTTGTGGCTTTATAGCCATGGAGGATCGGGGCAAGGAGTCAGATTGGTTTTTACAACATTAGCACAGTGGGTAAAAAAAACCCAGACCTCACAGAACACATTATTGCTTTTTTATGCAAAACATAATATGTAAAGAAAGCTTTAATCTGCAGGAGCCATGAATCTGAAGTGAAATAAACTGTACCACGTCAGGAGAGCTCAGGGTTAAGGAGCCTCTCTCTCTCTCACACACACACAGAGCTTAGGGAGCAGAGGATTGCTGACACAGAAGGGAGACACAGCCTGTGAACAGTTGACTTCATTTGCTGTTTCCTCATGCAATTCTCCAAGCTTTGTTTGTTTGCTTTTAATTCCAAATATTCACTTGAAATCACCCTAAGAGACTGGATTGACCTGGTTTTTAGAAGCTTAGAAACCTAGTTAGGCTTGTTTTGTAAAAAGGAAGTGACCTGAACTATAGATTTAGAAAAGGGGAAAAAAAAAACCCAGACCAAAACGAAAACCAAAGCCCCAAATGTTTTAGAATGACGGATTTACTGTGGGGTCATAGCTAAAGTACAGGGAGCCTTTAGCAGTGAGTGGAGCAAGCTTTGTGGTGAACTCTAAGTTGGAGCCTGGCTGCATTTCCTACTGAGCTGATGAGGACTTTAGATAAGTAAGTTATCTTCTCTAATCTCAGGTTTTCTTATGGCAGAGGCAGGGTTTTGTAGACCTAGTATAAAGTTTGTCTCTTGGTGGCATTGCCCTCTAGGCAGTGTTCAATAGGAAAGGAAGGCAGGGATCTTTGTCCCCATGCTATCAGTGGACTCCCAGGCAAGATTCTTACATAGCATTCCAGGAATTATGGCATATTTGGGGGTTTTTTCAAAGTGTAAGCTGTGTGGGTGTTTTCACTTTGGCTGATGAACTTCCACAGATCACCAAGACTCAAGTGGGAGACAGACTTCTGAGGCTGAGAGTTGTTTAATGAAAGGAAACTTCTTTCTCCATTTTTTTCTCTCCTTTTCCTCTTTAGTGCAGATCCAAAATCTTGGCTGCACTCTCAAATCAGAGAAGAATTCAAAAACATCTAGATGCATTCCTGACTCTCTTGGTTAGTCTCTGAGAGTGAGACTTTGGTAGCCGCAGATGTAATGTTCCCAGCTGAGACCAATGGCGACCAAAAGCTATGGACTGGTACTCTTGCCAGCTTCTGCTTCCACGTGCTGCTCCATTGAAGGCACTTGCTTCTTTGTCCTGAACACAGGCCATGCATAATGGCAAGGTGGTGACCATGGAGGCTTACCCATCCTGTCTAAAAGAGCCTGCATTGCTCTAATGCAGTGCCATATAACCCCACTCTTGACTTCATCTTCATGGTTGCCTCCGGATTCTCCCTCTGTTTCAGCTCCACTGCACTCCCCATTGTTATCTGTAGCTGGAGTTTGCCAGTTTGTGGGTTTCTTTTCTCTGTTCTACCATTCCCCACCTTTATTCCTTGTTATTGATAGACTACTTATTGCTGATTAAGGGTGTCGCGGTCCTTGAGGCAAGTTTGATCTTCACCATCAGGCTATTCAATTTCTTCTTCTTGTCTCTTTGCACGTGATCAGTTGGCAAATCACAACAACAACAACATCAGCAACCAGCAACTATCAACAGCATCATCCTCATCATCATCATCAGCAGCAGCAGGATCTAGCATTTATGTGCCCTCTCAAGAGTCCCCACAATCCCAAATGTCATGTGCTTTCAAAAACTGTCTGCAGCTGGCAAAATCACTCCTTGCTAGAGCACATAGTCAGCTGCTGTGGACAATCTTATGCAGCCCCATATCCCACACCTGAGATTAGACCAAAAACATATTCCCATAACATTCCTGTGTCCAAAACATTCTCACTACAGTTCTCTAGCACACCAGAATCCTTCCATCTCATGAGCCTGGTGGCTGTGTTCTCCTTTGACTGGAAGTTTCTTCCCTTTGGAAGCAGAATGGCAATTTCTTTTACTATCCAGTTATCAGCCTATATGGCCTCGTTTATGCTTTCTTCTCTCTCCCTTCACTTCAAGGTATTCTCACTCAGAAATGCCTCACATCCCCCCCCAGCCTCATGAAACAGTCACTCAGTGAAATCATGTGTGTGTTTGATGTTGGTGTACTTCATTGTACAAGAACTTGTGGACTTTGAGGAAAAGATCTTGTGCTCTGCATGACATATTAGATCAGGGTGAGGTCCACACTTCCCGTGGGTCCTCATAAACAGAGACTAAGTGAGTCCTACATCCCATCACTTAGGCTGAGAGTAAAGCCATTGTTTTTGATTAATGCTTATTTTTGCCCACTGTAATATTCCTCTTTGTCCACTGAAGTATCCTCCATGTCCTACCTCTCTCCACAGTTTTATATGCACAGTAGGCATACATTGAAAGACTTGGTGGAGCTACATTTTCATACACTGAAGAAGGATGCCAGAAGATGCTCAGAATCTCAACTCTCCTTCTCAGAGAAGCAACAAATCCCTCAAAAACATTTCTTTTGCTTCTGGTTCCATTATCAGCAAGTGCGAGGGAAAACTAAACAAAAACGTTTCAGTTATGAGCTGTTTATATGCTCTGCTCCATTTCCTTCCTTGAGGGGGTTTATTAACTAAAATGGAGAAACTCTCTCTTTGGAAAGAATTTAATGCATTTTCAAAACACTCTGGACCTCAGCACACAGGTCAGCCAGAATGAGGTCCCAACACTTCTCTCTTTGGCTCAGCCCAAAGCCTTTCCCTCTGGCTCATGAAGCAGGTACTCTCCAGAGTCCTGGGCCTGGATGAAAAGCTTGAGGCATATTGGTCACAAATTAGAAAGACATAAAAATACGAAAGACTGAAAGAAAGATTTCAATACTTAAATCTAGAAAAGGCTCTAAGTAACAAAGGCAGCTCTGGGCTTCAATGCAGCAGATATAATTACACAGAAGTCAATACCATCCCCTTTCTTGGACACACCCACCATGCACAAGCATCCTGACCTCCAAATACTTCTTTTCCAGGTATTGAGTTACTAAGAAAAGTCACTCTTCATCATTTCTTTTTTTTAATAACCTTCCAATATTCACCAACAAGGTTGTCTCCATATTATGGTTATTATTTGCCTAGAGATAAGACAGTCAAGACCTACAAGTCTACAAGACCCATCTATAATCAACTGAGTAGTGAACTTATAAACTGGGCTCTATTTGCACATACATCAGTGCTGGTTCTGAGAAGAATAGAATGTGCAGATGGATTTGAGTGCATATTGCCTCCTGGGCTCTGGTGTCCTGGCAATGTAGAACAACATGGAATAAGAACTGAGAGTCATGGTGAGATTCGACTTTCAACCCTAAGCAAATCTTTCCAATTATTAGCAGCAGCTCTTTGGTCTATAAAATGGGTGACTTGGAGGTGTGTGCTTCTGGGATTCCTTTTTCTTTCCTGGCCATTATCATCAAGTGCAAAGGAAGATTTTGGAGAGGATGTCATCTCTCATGAGCTGTTTATATGTGCTGCTGCATTTTTTTGTGTGTGCCTGACATGTGGCAAGGCATTCTGCAAACCCATGTTCAATGTCACTCTTAGAGGTGAAAAAGAATTTAATACATGTGGCTACATTGTTGGCAGCTCTTGGTAAGATTTCTTCTGTGTCAGGGACTAACTTTTTGCCTGGACTATTGCATAAAAACAAAGGGACAGATAACAAAGAAAATGGTATCGTAAGTGTGGGGACCACTCCTTAGTCTACTTTCACCAACAGGTAACTTTGCAACACTACTTCCTCATAGGGCTGTGATACACTAAATTAAATGCTGACCATGTAGACTCAGCACAGTGATGCCACTGAATAGGGAACGTGTAGGAAATATCTGGTCCTGTGCTCTCATAAACTCATTCTTCCTTCCATGTTGAGGTAACCACTGGATGTGACCTTTCTAGATATGTCTGTATCAGTCAAGGGAGTGATTTTCCTATTAGGCAGGATCATCTTTGCTTGATTTTACTATCTTTTCATGAACATTTATTTAGAGAAAGATGAAGATAAAGGATTTTGGAGGCAGGAAGGCCACGCTAGGCCACAGTTGGCTGGGTCTAGGGACTAGTTGGTTTTGTTCTGTAGATCATTTGACAGACTCATTGGGTTGTTACTCTAAGCCATGCCCATCAGTTTAGACCTTTATGTGAATATAAAGATGCTATTTTGACCCCTGTCTATTCATCTGATTTCTCTTTGTCAAGACCTTGGGTAGAAAGAGGGGGAGTAATTTACTGACTGCTTCAGTAGCCTGCAGCCTGAGCTCCCACTTGATTGGGTCTTGATTTGCTCCCCAGCACCTGACTTTGAGAAAGACTTTCCATCTCTTCCCCGGTGAGCTTCAGGGGGAGCAGATGACATGACCTCATCCGTCACTTCCTTCAGCATTTCATAACCCTCCTTGACATGCCGTCCTTCCGGAGCTAACCTACATTCTGCCACCACCATTTATTATGCTCATTCCCTGCAGGCATGTGGCACCAGCCTTATTCAAGGAAAGATGAATACCCCACTCATAATCACTCCCTCTTTTTGCACAAAGTCACCCTTCTGCCCTGCTATTGTTTGTTATTTAGAGAACTCCTCTTACAAGGTGACTTTTATTGGGTTATGTTTCCCAAGTGTGAGTGAATTTCAAACTGATAGTTTGCAGCATTTGAACTGTACACCAGGCCTCTCTTCTCAGACAGTCTTATCCTTGCCCTGAGCAGTGAGCATTTTAAGAAGCTGGTGACCAGTTTTCCTTACTCATTTGTCTGACATAGTCAGGGGCAGATACAACCTTTGCGACCTACTAGAAATAGTTTTGATAGGCCTGCATCCCTGTTGCCGAGGCATCAAGTATTCCTTGATCTAGCCATATCATCAAACCGCATCAGTGCATGTACCTTTCTGAAAAATGCTGGGGACCAAACACCTTCATGTACAGAGATATCAAGGGTTAATCTACAGACCATCTCTGAGACATGGGTATTTAACTCAGTCTCAGTTCTTCCTTTCATTCATCTGTCTTATGATCAGACTTGCATCTATTAGATTGGATTCTACTGTCTTCCTTCACAATGCCGCTCAGGAGAAGCTGGACTGCACTACCTGAATGGCAGCCATAAAGTCTTTGTGTGTTTAGTGTGAGTCAGCAGGGCAGGAGGCTCTGCCCACTGTAGGCACTTAGGGCTGGTGTAATATGTACCATCTGAAGTGTTTTTGAGATGTTTATTTCCATGCAAAAGGAAAGAGGGAACAAGCAAAAATGTGCCTGGTTCCTTCAACCTTAGCACTGGAAGTGGAGCTCGGCCAATTCTCACATTTCATGGGCCAATACTAGTCACTGGGACAAAAAATCTAATGCCATCAGCAGCAGAAACAGCTAGACCACCATCTATCTTCTAGCAAGATAAGAACGACCTGGCAAATAGAACTGGATATTTTTACTTCACCAGCTCTCTTTTTCTTTCTGAAGGGGCCAAAATAATTCTGTAAGTCATTCATTAAAACGAGAAACGTATCCTAGCATGTATTTTAATTTACTCTATTTAAAAGAGAAAACCTTAATCTAATGAGAAGAAATGGTTTGCTCAGGATTACACAAGGAATCAGTTACACACTTTTACAAGAGCCAGGTATCCTAACATTTCTTCTTCTTCTTCTTCTTCTTCTTCTTCTTCTTCTTCTTCTTCTTCTTCTTCTTCTTCTTCTTCTTCTTCTTCTTCTTTTTCTTCTTCTTTTCTCTCTCTCTCTCTCTCTCTCTCTCTCTCTCTCT
>OU015748.1:77935867-78002592 GCA_907169655.1 Acomys percivali | reverse complement strand
TCATATCATATCATATCATATCATATCATATCATATCATATCATATCATATCATATATGTGTATAATCTTTTTCATTTCCTATCAGAACACCAACTCAATGAATTCAAAGACTAGCTTATGCTTTACCAGGATGAATGGAAATACCATCAACAGAGAAATCTCTCTGTCTATTTTAAACGAAGGAGTCAGTAGCACATAGTTCAGATCTTTTAGATCCGAGTAATTCAGCTCCTCTGAGTCTCTGTCTTCTTATCTACATAATGGGAAAGACTGCTAGCCAAGACCGCTGACAAAGGGAGTTTAGGAATTTAGCTTTTTTTTTCTGAAGGAACTATCATCAGTGTGTTATCCCCACCTATGGTGTGGATGAAGTTGATTTTTGGTTATTGTTAGATATCTTATCAAAGACAGAGTCTGCTTAACCTACATTGGGATGCTGACATGGCATCTCCTTAACAGATAAAATGTTCTAATTGCAATCAGCAAAATCAAACTATAATTAAATGCTTGCAAATTGTTGTTAGTGGAAAAAGAAGCATTTTCTAGCTCATCTGGTCAAGTCATTACTTTTTCATCTCACTCTTCTGCCCCACGAGGGCCTTATTAGGTATTTTCTATTTCACTTTAATTTTTAGGCGTAGACTAGATATGTTCTTCTATGTGTTTAAGATAAACTTTAATTCAAAGAATTCCACCTAGAAAATGTAAAGTCTACAGTTTCTCATTTTAAAAAATTGACTATAGTTTGAATTATATGTTCATCTATTTGATTCTCTCATCATGTTTCAAATATTAGGAAACTAAGAATTGGATGGTCAGGCTGTTCTGTGAACTAGATCACAGAACACCTGCTCCAGGATGGCCTTGGGGACATTGTGGAATAGATTCCAACCATAATGTCACATTTGAGGCCAGTCCCTTTCTCTATTAAAACTGACATTTTCCCCACTGTGCACTAGCTGTACTTGGCTGAGTGGTTCTCGGCCTTCTCTGGAACTCTGACTCCTTATTTACAAAAAGGAAGTAAGTTTCAAAGCAAGAAAGCAGAGGCACGTTTAGCTCCTGCTTTGGGACTAATTGAAAGTGGGACTGAAAGCTGAGGTAGTCAAGAGAATGTAGCTAATTACATTATTATCTTCCATGTCATGTCCTTCTCTATGTTGGCTGCCTGAAGAGCTAGTGATTCCGGCACTAGAGATGGAAGATAGTGCCCTACTCTACCAACATCAGGGGTGGCCCATGATGTGTCATGGTTTTTGAAAGGACTGTGGAAGTGACTTGTCCTATGCCTACGTTATAAGAGGCTTCTGTGTTCGAAATCTCTCTTGTACTCCCACCTATGCTTAATGCTGTGGAGTGCTCCAGTGGGTGAATATGCCATGACTTATTTACAGATCTTTTGGTTCACATTTAAGCAGTGTTTTACTTAGAGCTATTAGGGATTATGGCATCGAGAATATGCCCTTTGTTGAGTATGTTTGCTCCAGCACCTGTGCAACTGCAAGATTCCCATGACTTGATGCAAGCACTTGTTCAGAGTGTGCCTGAATCCAATGCCTTGAGATGGACATATGCACAGAGTAAGGATATGGTGGTGGCTACACATGCTCTTTTCAATCCTAGGTATCAGAATAAACATACATACAACATAACTTCTCAATCTTTCCTGCTGCCCTGCAGCCTGAGAGCTAAAGCTCAGTGTTGCACCATGAACTGGCACAGTCAGTGCTCTTGGATGAGCATAAGAAGTAAATGGATGAGCATCTCTCTCTTGAGAGTTCACTTTGGGCGTGTTGAGACAAAGAGGATGAGGTAAATGTAGGAGGGAAAACCTGTAGCAGTGAAGTTAGTTGGCATTCTGTAAAAGACCTGATTAGTTATCTACTTGCAGTTAGCTCACTGGTTTAAACAATCTAATGAGGAAGTATAAGCAGCATCATTTTAGGGAAGGCAAATGGAACACAACCAGGACCTGGATTTTTGCCTCCTTTTCAGTTTCTAAATGGGGATGATCTCAGGCATCTGATCTGGGATACTCCCATGTGTTCTCATCAAAGCCCTGGATACTTACTTATGAGGTCATGCAGTGAATTCCTGGTGAGACTGTGACCATAAAGTTCTAAAGAGAGTGGGAGATTTGGCTCAGAAACCTAGGCCACAAGTCTGGCAAGATGGTAGTCATCACTTGATATCTATGTGTGTTCCTGTTTTTCCATGCATCCTATGGATATGTTTGCCAATAAAAGTAGTTCTGGATGGTTATGTATAGGCAAATGTGATATAAACATGTTCATAGCTTATTCCTGAAAAGCATCTTATGGGACCATGTAGCTCTTTCTCTTTTTTATGGCCTTTTTAGAAGTCATGTGTTCTAGGCACAATGCAGAAGCAAGCTGCGACTCTGGATGACACTGAGGGAAGCATCACCACATACATTTAAAATATTTCATGTCTTTCAATCATCTATGTAATATCTATCTATCTATCTATCTATCTATCTATCTATCTATCTATTATCTATCTATCTACCTATCTATCCATCCATCCATCTATTTATCTAGCATCCAGCAATCTCTACCATTTATATATCTATTTATCTCCTTAATCTCTTATAATCTATTTTCCCTCATATATCTATTATTCCTTTCAGTCTTTCTTTGCCTTTATCTTGTAATGAAAACATTTTGCCTTTGTATCTGGAAGTGAATATCAAAGACATCTGGAATCTTTTGCTAATAATTTTAAATGTAGGGGAGACAAAAAGGCACCTGTAAAGATCTATAATCTTGGTATATCACACAGAGTCCCACCCAGGTCTTAAATATTTTTTTATGGTCCTGTTACCAAAGTACCTGGATCTTCGCACATGCACCAAATGAAACTGGGCAACAAGATATATTGATCCATGAAACGAAGGATGATAAGCAAGAATTGAAGAAAATATTTTAGGTTTTGATGGGAGACAACAGCTTGTTTGAGCAAAAAGTATACCGCTTTCGATGTTTTGATTTATTCATGAGTTTAGTGGCAGTGGCAGCTAGGCACTTCATTTTCAGTGCTAGGGGCCCACGTTTGATAGTCAACTGCTGGCCTTGAAGAAGCAGCTCATTGTTCCCCTATTCCAATGGGAGCTTCCTCTAGACAATGCCACTCTTCATTGCTTCCATCTGAAAACTTTATGTCCCTTCAGAAACTAATTAGGAAAAATGAAGAAGGATCCATATGAAATAGAATCTCAAAAGTCTTTTTATACCCTCCTCATTCTGGTATGTGTGTGTGTGTGTGTGTGTGTCTGTGTGTGTGTGTGTAACTACAACCAAATTTGGGTCTCTTGTTCACTAAACAATACTGAAGAACTTTAAGGAGAGTAATTTCAGTGTCTACTGGAAAGCGTAGCATACCTGACACCTAAGCAGGCTTGGTAACAGTGGACAGAGAAGGCTGAACTCCAAGCCTTGTGATCTGAGGGAGTTACACATGGAGCTTTCTGGAAAAAGAAAAGCATAAGAGAATCTGTACCCATTGAGTTCTCTTTTGAGGAGCTGTACGTAGAGGCTGCCTGCTGGCTTCTAGGAAAATACGAAGTAAATATTACAGTTTCTGTGCCTTCACAGCGCACAGGTATCTAATTGTAAAGCACATGAAGATTTCATACGTTCCAGACCTACACTGATGTGACATCATATAAAATGTCACATCACATAACAAAACAAATATCACAAAACAAAACAAAAGGCAACAACAAAACACATGAGTTTAATCTAGCTCATTGTCTTAGAGCTATGAAGTTGATTCATTACGTTCTTGTTGAATGAGGGTCTGAAGCTGATTCTCCTGAGAGGTGTCCAAGTACCATTCTGAGCTTTTGCCCCTTGAACCATCACCCATAAAAATGCTACAAGTAACTATAACCATTATCATTCCCACCTCAATGACTGTCACTACTACGACTAGAAGTCACTATCAGCACCTCACCACACATTACTATCATCAGTCTCAGCAGCACTACCAAGTGCTCTCACTATCATTAGCACAACCTATTGACCCTTATTGCTATGTCCACTACTGCCATTGTTACCTGGGTGTCCTGTTACACTGTGCAGGGAACAGGGTCTGCTTATTGCCTGTGTGAATCACCACTTATACAGTTGCATTATCTTGGATTGGATAGTGAGTGCTCTACCACCAGGGTCTCTATGTGGAAGATGCATATTAAAGGAGACATGGAAAGGAGTGCACATTTGTCATGTAGTCTCAGAATTTACAGTTTTCAATTATGGGTCATGGTGTGCTGTGCTTTCTATTTAGAAGCGTGGCATGCCAAGTTGGTTGGCCACCAAGTCATACATGCATTTTTCTCCTACGTAGCACCACCACCACAACACTGCCTCTATCATGACTTCAAGCAGCCATATCTATTTCTTCCAATATGAGTGCCATGACTGCTACCATACTTTTACCCTCACCATCACCACATCAACATCACCTTTCCTAGCACCAATAACTTTCAATGTTGAGAATGATGTGATGTTAGCAATGATGATTCTTGTACATAAGATAGAACACTTGAGGAACAAATATCATTCTGTCTATAATTCAACACTCAATTGGAGAATGGTCTTTCATCAGAAAACCTACAAAGTATGATAATTAATTTTGTGTCTGCTTGACTGACCACAAGCTACCCAGTTACCTGATTAAACATTATGTCTGGATGTTTTCTGGTGATGCTTCTGTATAGAATTTGAATCACAATTAACTTGGTAGACTATGAAGAAGATATTATACTCTTTCACATGAATAAGACCCATCCAAGCGGTTGGAGACCTGACTACATGTTTCTCTGAGTTGAGACAACAATTTTCTCCTAGCGTGGACTTGGACTTGGAGTGGACATGTCTCATTAGCTCCCTTACAGGTTGAGCTTTCCCACCTAAGATGGAATTATGCCACCATCTCCCCTCTACTTCTGGCCTAATCTAAAGAGCTGAAGATCTTGGCTTTACCAGTCTCCAAGAACTCTGAGAGAAAAGTCCTAATTTTGTGTGTATGCATATATTTATATGCTATTTACCTCTGTTCCTCAGGTAGCATAGCAAATACCAATACAAAGAATTATCTCAGCTCCTTGTGTAATTGTGTGTATTTGCCTGTTGAGTGGTATTTAAATACCTGAAAGAGCCAAGTTTTTCCCTCCTCCTTTGCAAGAGAAAAGCCTAGGTGCCTATGTGGGGAATGGAAGCTTAGCTTTCTTTTATTTTCTCTTACCTCCTCTGTTCTATTTTCTATTTCCACTTTAATTGCTTGTCTGCCTTCTGCCTCTATCTCATCTCCCAATCCTGCTGTAGAAACTGTGTTTTTCTCAACAGGAATAAAACTTTTTTCCCTTTCTGCTCTTGGAAGACCATCTATTTATTTTTTTAAAACATTAAAATTTTTTTTTAAATTTATGGTATATGAGTGGTTTTTCTGCTGAAGAGCACATCAGATCACATTATAGATGGTTGTGAGCCACCATGTCGTTTCTAGGAATTGAACTCAGGACCTCTGGAAGAGCAGGCGGTGCTCTTAACCACTGAGCCATCTCTCCAGCCCCGACCATTTGCTTCTTGAAGCAGAACATGTATAGAAAGATCTCTCTCTTTATAAGGTGGGTATTTAGACCTGCAGGTCAGCATCACATGGTGGCATATGAAACCAAAGCCACAACTCTATCATAGACCTTCTTATTTAAACTTTGAATTTTAACAGAATTTCCTAGCTCAGTGTTTGAGAATCACTGTTCTAGGTGTGTGACGGACTGACAGAATAGATGAGGATATAACAACTACAACAATAATTACCTTATCGAAGCACTTCAGAAAAAATTCACCACAGGGATGACTGAAAACTAGAGGGGCATTGATGTATTTCATATCCTGCTTTATGAGAGATGACACTGAAAAATAAGACTCTGGACATCTGTCACCTAAATGTGTAGTTCTATTTATTATGGCATGCTGCCCTTCACTGCTCAGGCTAGAAGATGGTACTGAGCTGAATAGTCTAGGGCATTTATACAGCCCAACCAGAAATAGAACATCCTCATGACATCTGGAACCTGCAGCGCAAGTTCTCATGAAACAGGATGATGCTAAGGGAGTCTTAAATAACACGGTTTCCTTCTGTTTCCTCCACTGTGCAGCACCCAGGTTGTTGATTTTATTACTAGCATGAATCACTGTCTCACACTATGTGGCTATTTACTTCTTTCTCGTGGTTGCTGCCATTTCATAAGACCATGAGCCTTCACCATCTGCTTGCCACTGCTTGCCTAGCATCACCACACAGACTGCCCTTAACAGTCATTTGCGGAATATATTCATGGAAGAAAGTTGAAGTCCTGAAAATTAACATAATCTATTAGTTGTTTGTTTGTTTGTTTGTTTGTTTAAGTCACAGAGGTGGCCGTTGTCTGCCAAATGTGACCCTAGTCACTCTGCATATGCAATCACTGTGGTAGAGACAATTATTTCTATTTTTCTTGTCAGGATGGGTACTCTGTGGGGCAGAGTCAAGAGGCCAAGATCTTTTCTTTTTACAGTTACATAATTTCAACTGTGTGTTGTGTTCCAGGCCCCTCTAAGCTAAAATATTCCCTCCAGGACACATAGGGGGTGAGTCACGAGACTCAGGAGGTAAACATGGCATGTTTGGGAAAGCAAATAATTGCAAGATTGACAAAGCTACACCCTGTCCCTCCACCAAGTCATTGCAAACATCTCCTGAGGGAGGAGACTCTGAGGAACTCAGATGCCATAAGACTTGCTCTGGTTGGTGGAGCCACTTGCAGACTGTGTGGGGAGCTCCAGACATGTACCTCCAGAGTTCACCTGTGTAATGGAGGGCTTTTCAGTGATGCGACTATTGTTTTTGGAGGGGGTCATTCCTGCTTCCTCTAGTAACTGCTCAACCACACTCCTGCTCACTGTAATATAAAAAAAAATCTCTGGGTCACCATGTTGGAATTTGGTGTCATCATTACCTTTGTTGTATCACATGTTCCCTTTTGGGGGGTGAGTAGAGATGTGTGTGCATCTGCCCAAGAAAAATCTCTCAGAGCACCCTGCCAGAGCTGAGGCTATTTGGTGTCTACTGGCCTTATATAGCTTGCACATGCAAGAAGATCAAAATGAGGGAAGGAGAAGTACAGGGGTAGACCGAGAGGGGGCATTTGCTGTGCCTCATCTTTTGTAATACCCAGAATCTCACACAGATAGATCCTGTCATCTGTGTCCAACTGAGGGGTTCAATGATGAGAAGGTCTTTATTTCTTCCCTGACCCAGATGCCATTAAGTAGAGAGCTGTTTAGTTTCCATGTATGTGTAGGCTTTTTGTTATTTCTGTTGTTGTTGAAGTGCAGCCTAAGACCATGGTGATCTGATAGGATACAAGGTATTATTTCAATCCTCATCCTATTGGGACTCTAGGTGAGAGTAGCATGGGATAATGGGGAAATAGAAGGATCCAGAGGGTCCTAGAAACCTACAAGAAGAACATTATGATGGGCAGATCTGGGCCCAGGGGTCCCGCTCAAACTATGACACCAGCCACGGATAATACATGCAGTAAACTTCGAACCCAGATCTACCCAATGGACAGGACATTCTTTACAGTTGAGTGGAGAGTGGGGTCTGACTTTCACATGCACTCTGGTGCCCCATATTTGACCATGTCCCCTAGATGGGGAGGCCTGGTGGCACTCAGAGGAAGGATAGCAGGTTACCAAGAAGAGACTTGATACCTTATGAGCATATACAGGAGGAGGAAGTCCCCCTCAGTCACAGTCATAGGGGAGAGGAGTAAGGGGAAAATGGGAGGGAAGGAGGAATGGGAGGATACAAGGGATGGAATAACAATTAAGATGTAATATGAATAAATTAATTAAATATATTAAAAAATGATAAGAAAGTCTTTTTGGAAAGTGGCTGCTAGTGAACTATTTCACTTCCAAGTCTGTGGTCCTTCAAATATGCCCCTCTGCCTCCTTCTCATTCTGACTTAATGAAACTGCTTCCTATCATAGAGTAGGCCACACAATCCCCTCAGTTTGGAGGAAGCTTGAATAGGTTTTATAAGGAGAAAGCTGAGTTTAAGGCTTTCTCTTAATCTTTTAAAACATCATTTTCTTCTCGGGCCTGTGTCCATTTGGTACCCCGTGCTTTTTTTTTTTTTTTTTTTGCCAAAGCATCTATCAATCCATCATCCTGAACACTTGTTGCCCTTCACCTTTGCAAATGGCTCAGCCACAATATTGAATCTTTACTTCCTGAAGTAGCCAGAACTGTTCAAATGCTTATGAAAGATTTCAGTGAGGAATGTAATTCAACTGGACTCTGGATGGACAGTCGTTGAGTACAATCTCTTCTCAAAGGAGGGTCAGATAGGTAGTTGTGCATCATGGTCTTGGTCTTGCATCAGCCATAGTATCTTGAGTAGCAGGTTGCTGCTGAGATTCTTCATCTCATGGAAACCCCTGGCCAGAGGATGTTGCTGAGATGTAGGTGCTCTGGTCTGACCGTTTCCTCTCCCATGCCCATGATCTAGAACCACGGCTTATCAGCACTTGCCTGCAGGATCACAGCATATTCTTTTTTAAAAAATTTTAATTTATTTTTTTTGCATATTCTTTAAGGAAAGAAGCAAATAGCCCCTTGAGACTCTACATCCTGGTACAGACACTGCCACCAGTGTATATAAACGTAGATGATAAAGGGAGATATGCAGAGACATGTTTCTGCCATCTAACAAGATGCTTACATTTCGAGGTAGATTCTAAAGAAAAAGAAAATAATTGCCTCCATATTCCCTTATACATTTTAAGTAGAAAATGCTCTATAAATGGGTGAGAAGGGTGGGGCCATTTCTGATGATGCACAATTAATGTACCTTAACAAATCTCTAAAAGTGTGAAATAGAAAGTGTAGAAACTCATGTGGCTTAATGACAAGATGACAAGTTAGCACAGATAAGAGTTAAAAACAAAATGAAAAAAAAACAAAAAGAGTATTCTGAACCACGGTCAGACTAATTTGGAGTCTACTTTGTCAAAAAAAAAGAACTAATTTAGACTGAGCTAAAGGTCCCCCAAGACTTGAGGGTTTGTTAAGCAGGAGAGAGAACATTAAAAAAGTAGAGGTTAATATAAAAGAGAAACATAATTAAAAAGAAAAACAAGCTTCCAAGATATGTGAAATGGCATTTGCAAGCATTTACTATGTTGGTCATAAACAATTTTTTTCATTATATCAGATCTAAGTATTTCTATGGAAAAACAATCTTTAGGTTAAAAGTACTGCTTTCTGCCCCCTTCCTTTGAAAATGCAGTGACTTGAATGCAGCTTTTGCTAATTCACATGCGTTTTTCCATGTTTTTGAAGTGCAGAGGGTATTTCCTGGATTCTAAATGTAACTTCACTAACTCTGGCTCTTTCCCTTGGGCATTCTCAGCTAATGAAGTTTTACTCTACTTGTCGCACACTAGTGAATGTATCCATTGGAAAATTAGCAAGAAGACAACCTGGGGCTTCTTTAGTAGTAATTAATGTGTTTGGAATCATAGTGGATCTAATTGCTGGTTATAAAATGTAGCCTTGCTATGTTGTTACTGGGATGCTGTGGGTTTGGGCTGGGTGCTGGGGAAGGGCAGAGGGAGAATTAGTGATCATTATAACCCTGTTACTCAGACATCCTCATGCCAGCCCTGTTGACTCATTGTCTCCATGTCATGTGAAAGTCGGCTTTGGATTTCCAAAGACGATTTATTTGGGCTGAGTTAATATGAGCAAAGTCACAATGCCTAATGACTAAGTATTCATGGATGGCTATAAATTACTCTTTCTTTGCTCTAGATAATAACATATTATTTTCAACATGCCTGAGTGTGAATTATGAAGGACAGTTGCTTTCTTAATCTCCAGTGCATCTCGCTATGGAGAGGGTTGTGGACACAAGTCTCCCTTTCTGAAAGAAGTGTTTCCTTCTTGTCTCTCCCCTCCCCGACACCCTTACTACATGTCCTCCTCCTCCTCCTTCTCTAACATTCTGAAGTAATAAGCTTGAATGAATGAACTGCTGCCCCTGGGCATTTATTTGGGCCATTTTGTCTGGTCAGATGAAAATCCTTGGTGGTGTGTCAGGAAATCAGAAAGTTTCCCAGTATCTTACTGTCAACCAACTATGAAAATGACCAGAAATTTATTTTTGCCAACTCAGTTTCCTGCTTGTTATTCAAAGACAACACTATACCTATACATTAAACTTACTGTAGGGATCGTTGAAGATAAGAAAGCTGCATAAAAGGAAAATTTAAATGGTGCAATGATTCTTTATAAATATACACACACATGTATACAGACACACATACACATGTTTGTATGTATATTTGTATATGAGTGTGTGTGTGTGTGTCTGTTTCTGAAATATCCTCACTGGAAGTCCCACTGTAAACTTTAACTTAAGAAAGTATAAAGTAATTCTAATGTTTATGTTTGCCCAGTGTTCACAGCTAGTGTCTGTCAGCCAAGCACTGTTTTAATTGCTTTCTTAAGATACACTCCCTCAGTCCTTAGGAAGCCCAGGCCATTGTTCTTGTCACTCCTATCACTGTGATGTGGGGACTGAGGCAGCAGGATGATATCATCTTATGATCAGAGTTTGGTGTAGAAGGGCACCATTGTTACTCCTACTTTGTGCTGCAGGTCACTGCTCAAAACTGATAGACAGCATTTAGCATCATACTTAGAGCTGCTGGAAATTTTCCTGTATGCATGTCTTTTGTTACTTTTCTATAGCAATAATAGAAATTGCTCAACTTAACACAAATTAGTATGGAATCAGAACATTTGAAATCTAGGCAAAGTCACTTGCCATGCCTTTTCTCTAGTTCCATGGCGTATTTCCCAAGGACGTTTGACTTGCCTTGCTCAGTCTACTTCACCAACCCCCAGGCAACTGAAACAGGGACAACGCATAGTAGGGAAGAGACACTGTTTAGGCACTAGGTTTGAGGTCAGTCCAAGGTGAACCATCAGTAAGGGAAAGTCATTTTCTGTAGAGAGTAAGTGCTCTGTGAGACAGCTGAGAGGAAAAGGGGCAGTGGGCAACAAGCAGATAACTTTGAAGAGTTCTCTGGGGTTTCAAGTTTTGTGCATCAGCGAGATGCTTCTGGGAGTGCTGCTTGCCATATGTGCTTCACTTATCTGATAGACAGAGAATCAAAGGAAATGTCAGCTCTGGAAAGGGAGCCATTGATCTGGACTGGAATGTTTCTCCTAATGTAAAGAAAGTAAAATCACTTATGTCTGACAAGTTGAACATTCATGCTGCCCCAGGCATACTGCTGATGGTCCTGAAACAGATCCAGGAGGTAAGAAAAAAATGATAAACCTATAAGCTGTCTGCAAGTACTGTTGTTGCATAAAGCACTTTGGGAAGCTGGTAGACCCCAATTGTGTGTGGAGGTCATCAATGGCTGGGATTAGTGACAATTAAAGGTGTAAAACTATTTGTGTAAAGTGAGAAGGCAGGTAACTAGAGACCCTCTATGACAGAGAAACTCAGTAACCCAATGGGCGATGATCCTAAGCTTAGCCAGGGCGCCCATTTTCTCTCACACTAAGGTAGTTCACCTACCATCTAAGATCCAAATACTAACTCTGTACCTGAAATTTGTGCTTCATTTCATTGCCTTATTTCTTCCATATTTTCAGCTTTCTGCTACAGAACCTGTGAAGGTGACTTTCTTGCTTCCTGTCTTATTGCCCTGTCCCAGGGACAAAGGACCCAATTGTCTCAAGAACCAAAATGGAAGCTCCCAGTTTGGAGGAGAGGTTGGTAAGCCAGATTGCTCATGGTGGTCTGTGCTTGTTCGGCAGGCATACTGATAGAGCCGTTCAGTAGCCATTATGTCAATAGGTTAGGAACTTTGTGTACAGGGAAGGAATAAAGGAAGTAAAGTGAACTCTACAGGTATTAAGATGGCAACCAAACTCAACCACCACTGTAGAATATTTATACAATCCACATAAAGTGAAAAATAAGGTTTAGATGACAAGAAAATACCAATTGCTGAAGTAGATGGATAAAGGCCCAAAGAGAGTCACTGGGGTCTGTAAAAAGACTTCCAGGAAAGAGCATCTCTAGACTCTAGGAGTGGAAAGGACAGAGGAAAGACTATGTTGCCCTCAGTTTCCACTGTCTGGTAAGACTGGGGATGGAACATAGGTAATAGAAATATCCATGGGCTGAAAGAAAGCTATTCCTAGCTGCAAGCACTGGATCAGAAATGGACTATGTTGCTTTGTTCAGACTAACACTAAAATCTATTACTCTGCCCATAGGACAGCTGGACAGATGGACAGAAACATTGGAGGAGGACATAGGATACCATTTCCCCTTTCCTAAAGGCATAGCCTAACCCACAACAATAGTTTATCTTCATTATTTTCTGCAGGAAGAGCTTTATCTTATTGCTACAACTGGATGAGAAGAAAGGTGTGGAATTATGTCTTTTGTCCAGGTTATTATGTACCCAACTATGATCACGGATGCTTTATGTGATGGGAAGAAGAACACAATGCAGGTTGGGGTACAGGCAGCACCCCACCCCAGCAAGGGCCCAGGAGCAGAATAACCTAATATTCCTTAACTTACAGTCTAAATACCTCTCTCTTATTTACAAGATGTAGATGTGAAGAGAACTTCATTATTCGGCCTCCTTCTAACTTATAGCAAGAGGAAGACTGTTTCTTTTAGCCTATTACACTTTGGTTTGTTACAAAGTTCAACTCACATTCAATCTTTTAAGGGAAACCTATCCGAGATCTGCTAGTCAGTATCAGTCATAAATTATTACTATTACCATTAAGCGTGCATGTTGGAAACTGTAGTACTTCCATTTGTTGCTACTAAAGATTTGCTGTCTGTTGGAGTTTGTGAGAGCCACTGGAGGCACCATGTTCTTTGTTGACGTCTAGATGAAGTTCACCATTGAAGAAGAATTATAAACCACCACACACAACAGATATGGTACTGTAGGATCTCTTTTGAAAAGGAGCAGGCAATTCTTCTCTTTATTGATTTATTAACACAAATGAGGTTCTTTTCACTCTTTGTATAGTTTTAGCAGTTATACTTATTCTCTTTAGCCAAGATTACTTCTATCACTCTTTATATACTTACTATTAATTCATGCTGGTAATGGTAGAGTGAAGGAGGGAAGAAAGGAGGGAGGGAGGAAAAGGAAAAGATGGACAGAGAGATGTACAGACATACATACACACACACACACACACACACACACACACACACACACAGAAACAGAAAGAAAGAGCAAGAGAGAACATTGTTTTTTACGCAGAAAAGTAGGTGTCTTGGCTACTCTTTCAGATTCTTGCATGAGCCTCTTTTGTTCTCATTTGGCGGTCAGCAGTGGTAGCTTTCAACAGTCAGGGCTGCAAATTTAGCTATTGGTCTCTGGTTACTTATGACTGATAATGATTTTTTTCTCAATGTTAGAAAATTCATTTCTGCTTTAATTAAAGGAAGGAATAAAAAATATAGGGTTCATTAGAATTTCAAATATCATTGGCGCTGTGTTCTTGCTTCCCCTTAAATTCATTCAAGCCATGGAGACTCAAATGCCATACATTAGAGGATTACCTAGTACATTTCTATTTCTCTTCTATCAAATTAATTTTGCTTTTCATATTCATATTTTAAACATAATTAGACACATATTTAGTAAAGTAAAACCAATATAAACAAAAAACTAAATTTTATTAGTGTATTATTATTAGTTTGGCTGATTCTCTGTCATAATTGGGACCTCATAGTTAATAGACCAATATTTCATTAGGTCAATGTCAGGAGTGTCAAATGCAGCAAATGTTTAGTGGAAAAAAGTTGTACATGAGTAAAGTCAGACTTCAAGGTCAGCTAATTCCTGAGCCTAGATCTGGCCTTTTGTGTTCCTGCGTGCTACCTCCAGTTGTCCTGATTTCCTTGAGTGTCCTTTCTAATAGATCACATGGCTTCATATTGTGCATTTTGGCTGAGTCTGACATTCTGCAAACACACTATTTCTGCACTTGTGCTTATCTCATGGCTGTGTGGCCTGATTAGGCTGGTGAGTACATTTGGTGTATGCAGCTAGCATTAGTCACAAGCACTTTCCTTCTACAGGGCAAATGTAACTCTTGTAGCAAGACTCTAAGGCCTTTCGGGCAGCAAGAGAAGCAACGAAAACACATTCTTGTAACTTCAGAAATAATTTTGTGTCTGCCGGCTAGAAACAGCCTCCTAATGTGCCACAGCCCACATGCATTTGGATTTAATTTGTTTGCTTTTTCTCAGTGATTGCTCTTTAATTATTGCAATGTTGAAACAACTTGATCTGTCTCCAAAAATATGCTACAGTAGGTGGGGAAGATGGAGGGGCACAGAACAAGCAGGCTGAAGCAACCAAGTGTGCTGGGTAATAGCGGTTAAGACGGGAGTGAGGGCTTGCGGAAGTGTGACATTTGTTTATGGCTTCCCAGCCTCATCATCTCCAAAACATTGGATACCTGGTGCCTGCACTGGTCTCCTGATGATGATCCATGATCATCTTCTGGAAAATTCTAAAATCATTTTCCACAATAATGACATGAATTACATTGGGGGAAATGATGCTGGCTAGAACCTGTCAACATCATCAGAAAGATAAGAATCTTACTTTACCTTCAATATATATGAAATCTCGTGGGTCCTTTGTGCCTCTGCTTCCCACATCTACATCTTTGAAATGAAATGGTGAGTGATCAAGACAATGTCAGACTTTTATGTTCTTTGTTAGTGTTGTGTGAGTTTCAGAAATTCAGTACAGGTTGTGCATTCTTAATCTGGTCCTGGGTTAACTCACTCAGGATGATTGTTCTGACCTCTTTCACTGATAGACTATGATGTAGAAATTTAAGTCAAATAGGTCATTTCCTTCTCAAGCTCCTTTTGGTCATGGTGTTTCATCACAGAAATGGTTAACCTAACTAAGACATATAGAATATCTGGGTTTGGCTTCTTCGTACTGACGACCTTGAGTATGATTAGTTTAAGCTAGATAGCTTTAAGAACAACTTCTCTAAATTAGGAAGGGGATGTAGGATTGAGCAGGGAAGAGAGTGAATGTGAACAGTGAGGCAGTTTGAAGAACTAAGCAACCAGAAGCCCTAGAGGTAGTAATGCCTGAAAAGTTGTCCAGAACCCGAGACCAGTTTTTGGCTATGAGTAACCTTCGGTAAGATGAAGCAATGCTTTTTAACCAGAAATTCAGCTATGAGAGCCAAGAAAGTCAGATCCATACCCAGGGGAATGAGTGTCTTGGTACCACCAGGGTTGGCCGGGATTATGAGATTTGGAACATGTACTGAGACACAATGAACCCTATGATTTACAAGAGTTTGTCTCCTGAGAGGAAGGGCTCCTTTAGGATTCTTGTTGGTGTCTTTTCCATGGACACATTGTGAGGACTCCACAGTAGTTGGCTCTGAGTTGGCAGCATCCCCAGCCTCTTCTGGTAACTCAGGTTCCTCAGCTCCAGCAGCCCATCTGACAGGCTCAAGGTGTGTCAAGCTGGTACTCTGCCAACCCTGCAGCTCTCTGTGGTCATGCATTTCTTGTGATGTGGCTGCTGTACTTGTCTATGTACTGTCAAAAATTGATACAGCGAATACCAAGAGGCTCCCTGGTGTGTCATTTAGGTGCCTAACAATTTTCAAATCCTGCTTTCATATGTAAGATATGCCCTGAGTCTACTGGGAATCAGAGCCAATTACCAGTGCCAAGATGTTGACGATCTTCTTTGCCTGTTGAACTCCTGGCATCAGGATGCTGAAGTCACTGGGCTACAGCTGTAGTTTAAAACTCATTAGGAGTCATGTAATCACGATGCAAAGATGTTGTTTGTGGCAACTGGACCATTTAGAATAACTTAGCATGGCTTTTGAGGGGATTCAGAAAACAATGTCACTGACAGTGATAGTAAGAGACCTTGATGCCTTGTTTTCTGGATGGATGCAGTCTACTGACTGGAGATACTGTCACACACAAAGGCTGTTTTGATTTTCTTCTGCCACCTATCAGAGTGTCACACATTCAGAATCTGAACTGACTTCGTAAACTTTTTCACTTGTAAGCTCTTTCATTGAAGGTAACCAATCATAAGAAGCTTCTTATTTATTACCTATATATATATTAAATATAATGTTTAATGTAAATATTTAATAGATATGCAAATCAAACATTTACAGTTAATGTATCAAGAAGTTTATTAAAACAATTTCTCTCTAAACATATACTTAATCTATAATTAAAATGTTTAATTTGGATAGTGGGGAGATGGAAGTGTTTTTTAATTTTATCATAATGAGTTATGTCTAGGCAGAAATTTTGATACTGAAGGACATAGAGTTTTTGCAACATTTTCCAGAGTTGATCAATATATTTTGATTTTGTAATTGTCAATGCTGAGAATGCTGTTTTGTATAACTTCATAATACAAAATGCCAGATGTATACCTTGCCTCATTGCAGAAGTTACTGAAAATTTTTTCTGAACCCAAAGCCAAAATTCACTTAATGATCTTTTTCACATGAAATTAAAATCAGAAATGCAGGCAACTTTTAATGGTAAATGTTCCAGTACAATACAATGAAAAATGTATTAATCTGATACTTAATATGCTGAAGGATGGTGATAGAAAGGATGGTGTTGAAAATCTATGTTTTTCCATAAATGAACTATGATATTTCTGTTAGAACAGAAAGTTTGTATGTCAAATGAAAACACAAGAGTCTCCATTTTGAGCTGAGGTGGTTGTTCAGGCTGTGTTCATTGGCCTTGCAGTGTATGCCAACATGTGACAGAGAGTGGCCATTTCCTGTGCTCACAACAGGCCTGAAGTGAAGCAGGAATGCAACACAGGTGATTATTGTTAAAAGCACCTTAGACTCGTCAAGTTTTGGTTTTCAGTTACATCATGGTCCTTATGTTTAGAAACCTAGTAAAAGCTTGTAAACTGTTTTGCAAGCTCCAAATTAGTTACCCACCGTATAAGAAGTTGTGCTTTAAATAGCACTTATTTTTCCTTCACTGTGAGTCAGAAGTCTTGGCGGACTTGGTAGAATTTTCTGGTAAGGGACTTGCAAGGCAGACTAAAATTGACAGAATCTTCTGCTGAACTTATTTACATTGTTGGGATAATTTTAATTTCTTAAAGCTTTAATATCATCTTTTTAAAAAGATTTTTTTATTTATTCAATGTATGAGAGTGCTTTATCTGCATGTGCACCTGCATGCCAGTAGGGGGCATCAGACCACATTTTAGATGATTGTGAGCCACCATGTAGTTGCTGGAAATTGAAATCAGGACATCTGAAAGTGCAGCCAGTGCTCTTAACTGCTGAGCCATCTCTCCAGCGTACCACAATATCATCTTATTCATTAACCATTGTCATAACATGGAAGGTGGAATAAGTAGTTGATACTAAGTGAAGTTGAGATGCTGGGGTTGTTGTGGCAGATGGAGAAGGGATCGGTCTGTGAGCCTGATATAATTTATATATCACACCATGACTAAATGCCCACCAACTATTCTCTATTCCCTGTTCCAATAAAGGCGTCACAGAAAGAATCAATCAAATGGATAAAGAAATCACTATGAGATTGGCACCAGCCTCTCTGGGAAGGGATAGCAACCTTCTGCATCCGGGGCTGATGATGTAAGACTACATTACAAAACATATATTTGACTGAATAGATGCCATTTGGAGGTATTTGACCGATAGAAATGAGGTGGAAACAATTGTTGTGATGTCCATACCTGTTAGAAAGGTACATGGATGGTTAATGGATAATACGAGTGTGTGAATGTAATTATAATATTGTCTCTCTATATAAAAGTTTCAAGAAATACTGAGGATTTGACAAAAAAGGCTACTCCGTGTTTCACTATATGTCTATAAAATGGAAGTACCAATATTGACATAATGGGGACACTGAAGGTTTAAATGGAATTAATTTTTCATTGCCATCTTATTTCTTTTATTTTAAAAAGTGCTAAGAGAAGATTTTTATTAGTCAGTTTTTAATCAGTGTGACTAACACCTGAGAGAAAAATACATTACAGGAAGAAAGGTTTATTTTGACTCACAGTTTCAGTCCACAGGTTCTTACTTGATCACTATGGGCCTGAGGGCCTGACCTATGCTGAAACAACAGTTCATTTCTACCATAGTCATCAAACTCCAAAGACAGCATATGAGAAAATATCAAGTCATATTTTCTTTTTTTTTGTATGAAATATTTTTTAAATAATTTATTCTTGTTACATCTCAATGGTTATCCCATCCCTTGTATCCTCCTATTCTTCCTTCCCTCCCATTTTCCCCTTATTCCCCTCCCCTATGACTGTTCCTGAGGGGGATTACCTCCCCCTGTATATGCTCATAGGGTATCAAGTCTCTTCTCGGTGACCTGCTGTCCTTCCTCTGAGTGGCACCAGGTCTCCCACTCCAGGGGACATGGTCAAATGTGAGGCACCAGAGTACGTGAGAAAGTCATATCCCACTCTCCACTCAAGTGTGGAGACTGTTCTGACCATTGGCTAGATCTGGGTAGGGGTTAAAAGTTTACCACCTGTATTGTCCTTGGCTGGTGCCATAGTTTGAGCAGGACCCCTGGGCCCAAATCTCCCTATCATAATGTTCTACTTGTAGGTTTCTAGGATCCTCTGGATCCTTCTACTTTGCTATTCTCCCATGCTTCTCTCATCTAGAGTCCCAGTAGGATGTCCTCCCCTCTGTCCCAGTTTCCTGATAAGTGAAGGCTTTTGTGGGACATGCCCCTTGGGCTAGTGTGCAGATATAAGTGAGTATATACCATTTGAGTCTTTCTGCTTCTGAGTTAACTCACTCATTATGATCATTTCTAGCTCAATCCATTTATCCACAAATTTTGGGAATTCCTTGTATTTAATAGCTGAGTAGTATTCCATAGTGTATATGTACCACAGTTTCTTTATCCATTCTTCTACTGAAGGACACTTAGGCTGTTTCCATGATCTGGCTATTATGAATAAGGCTGCTATGAACATGGTTGAGCAAATTTTCTTGTTGTGTGCTGGTGCATCTTCTGGGTATATTCCAAGGAGTGGAATAGCTGGGTCATGAGGAAGCCCTATTCCCAGTTTTCTGAGATAGCACCAGATAGATTTCCAAAGTGGCTGTACTAGTTTGCATTCCCACCAGCAATGAAGGAATGTTCCTCTTTCCCCACAGCCTTGCCAGCGTGTGGTGTCGCTTGAATTTTTGACCTTAGCCATTCTGATGGGTGTAAGATGGAATCTCAGAGTTGTTTTGATTTGCATTTCCCTGATGACTAATGAGGTTGAGCATTTCTTTAAGTGTTTCTCAGCCATTTGATATTCCTTTGTTGAGAATTCTCTGTTTAGTTCCAAGCCCCATTTCTCAGTTGTGTTATTTGGTTTGGTGGTGTTTAATTTCTTGAGTTCTTTATATATTTTGGATATTAGACCTTTGTCAGATGTAGGGTTGGTGAAGATCTTTTCCCAGTCTGTAGGCTGTCGCTTTGTTCTCTTGACAGTATCTCTAGCCTTACAGAAGCTTCTCAGCCTCATGAGGTCCCATTTATTAATTGTTGACATTAAGGCCTGGGCTGTTGGTGTTCTGTTCAGGAAGTTGTCTCCTGTGCCAATATGTTTCAGGCCCTTCCCCACTTTTTCTTCTACGTGACTTAGTGTCTCCGGTTTTATGTTGAGGTCTTTAATCCACTTGGATTTGAGTTTTGTGCAAGGTGACAAATATGGGTCCAGTTGCATTTTTTTACACATAGACCTCCAGTTAGACCAGCACCATTTGTTGAAGATGCTATCCTTTTTCCATTGAGTGGATTTGGCTTCTTTGTCAAAAATCAAGTAACCATATGTGTGTGGGTTCATATCTGGGTCTTTGATTCAATTCCACTGATCAACCAGCCTGTTGCTGTGCCAGTACCATGCTGTTTTATTTACTATTGCTTTACAGGACAATTTGAGATCAGGTATGGAGATTCCACCGGAGCACCTTTTATTGTACAAGATCGTTTTAGCTATTCTGGGTTTTTTGTTTTTCCATATGAAGTTCAGAACTGAACTTTCAATGTCTTTAAAAAATTGTGTAGGTATTTTGATAGGATTTCATTGAATCTGTAGATTGCTTTTTGTAGGATGGCCATTTTTACTATGTTAATTCTCCCAATCCATGAGCAAGGAAGATCCTTCCATCTTCTCATGTCATCTTCAAGCTCTTTCTTCAGAGTTTTGAAATTTTTTTCAAACAAGTCCTTCCCTTGCTTAGTTAGAGTAACTCCTAGATATTTTATATTGCTTGTGGCTAATGTTAAGGGTATGGCTTTCCTAATTTCATCCTCTGCAAACTTGTCATTTGTATATAGGAAGGCTACAGACTTTTTTGAATTAATTTTTTATCCAACCAAATTGCTGAAAGTGTTTATCAGCTGTAGGAGTTCTCTGGTGTAATTTTGAGATTTATTCTTTCATCTCTTGGATTCTGCTAGGAAAGCTCACCTCCGTGTTGCTTGCTTTCTTCTCTGAGGTCTCACGTTCTTGTTTTTCTTCTTTCTGTGTTTTTATCATTGAATCCATTTTCGTCTCACATCTTGAACTAATTTTTTTATTTCTTTCATATGATTGTTTGTATATTCCTGAGTTTCTTCCATTGCCTCTTTATAGGTCTTCAGAGCTTGAATAATTTTAGTTATTTCTTTCATTTGGTTTTTTGCCTTTTCCTGAAAATTTTCCAGTTCCACTCTATGTGCTTCTTTTATGTCTCTTACTTGTTTGGCTGCGTCTTCCTGCATTTGATTATGAATTTTATTTGTTTCCTCCATTAATATCCTCATTACTAAGGTTTTGAGGTCATTTTCTTGTATTTCCATTGTATTTGAGTTCTCTGGGTTGCTTTCTTTGGGATAGCTGGAAACTGGAGATGCCATGTTGTTGTTGTTTTTTTTTTTGTGTGTATGCTTTTACACTCTCCTTTAGACATCTTGCCTTCTTTGTTTTTGTTGAGTAGCTTCCAGAGTTGTATGCAGGGAGTCTGATGATAGATTCAATTTTTTTCTCATGATTTCCGTAGGCTAGAAGCCCTGATACTTCACTGTTGTGGATGGCAGGAGGTTAGCCCTGTTGTTTTGGACTCTCACAGCCAGTGATACTCAGCTCCCCTGTGCTGTGCTTCCTGCAATTGTTCTGGGTCTTTGAATGACTGTTGGGTCAGGCCAAGGTATCCACAGCCTTCTGGGTTCCCTGAAAAGTCCAGCCTGGGAAACTGAGCCCGAACCACGTGTTGCGCTCAGCTAGATTCTCAGGGCATGAACCATTTGCCAAGCTCAGCTAGGAATTCTGGGTCCAAAATGCACACAGGGTCCAGCCAGAATTTTTGGGCTGGGACTCCGCACCAAGCTCAGCTAGGGGCGTTTGGCCAAACTGCGTGCTGTGGTCAGTTATTGAGTCAGGGCCCGAACCGTCCGCCCAGCTCAGCCAGGAATTCTGGATTCAAACTGCTCACTGTGTCCAAAAAGAGTCTTAGAGCCGGGACTGTGCCAAAAGCTCCGCTAGAGTCTCTGGGCCCAATCTGTCTGTTAAGCACAGTTAGGGACTCTGGACCTAAACTGCACACCGAGCTCCACCCGAGTTCCCGGGGCGGAATTGTGCACCGAGCTCAGCCAGGGACTATGGATCCACACTGCACGCTGAATTCAGCCCGGGACTCCGGGCCTATACTGCATGGATAGTCCAGCCAGAGTCTTAGGGCTGCCGAGCCTGTGTGCAAAGCTCAGCTAGAGTCTCTGGGCCTAAACTGCCTTGCAAGACCACCGAGGGCCTCTGGGCTGAATATGCGTGCTGACCTCAGCCTGTGTCAGCGCCCCAGAACTGCCCACTGGGCTGAGCTAGTGTCTTGGGCAGAACTGCTCGATGAAGTGAGCTAATGCCTCTGGTGGAACTGAGCGCTCTGCCCAGCCTGTGTCACAGTAGGAGAACTGCAGCTGCACTGAGCTGGTGCCTAGGGAGGAACTGAGCACTCTGCCCAGACTGCGTCACAGCAGGAGAGCTGTGGCTGAGCTGAGCTGGTGCCTTGGGCAGAATTGCTTGCTGCGCTGAGCCAGCATCTCCACAGCACTGCACACTGAGCTGAACCCGGGACTCTGGGGCTGAACTATCTGCCGAGTCCAGTTTGGGTCACAAGGCACCACGTGACCCAAATCCTGTCCAGAGTCCCCTCTCCCGCAGCAGCTCCCACCATTCACCACACCAATCGCCTCCACCAGAAGGCTCTGAGCTGCAAGCCTCAGCCACTGCTGTTGCTGCTGCTGGTGCTGCTGGTGCTGCCGCTGCTGGTGCTACCTCTGCTCTTGTGGCTCCGATCCAAGAAAATCCGTGCTCCTCCTGTGTGCAGGGGCACACAGTTCCTCCGCACCCTGGTCCCTCTGAACTGTGGAGCACTCCTGCTGCCGTGGTGTGGGGACCTTGGTGTTCCTGCCTCAGAAATCTGTGCAATTCCCTGAATTGTTCACTGGAGCTTCCAAACATGGTCAACACTACTCACCGCCATCCTGGATCCCCCAAGTCATATTTTCTTTATGAAAATTTCTGTGTCCGAGAAAAACCACCTAAGCATGTGGTTTTACCAAATCAGAACAATAGGAATCAGTGGTGCTGGAGAGACAGGTGCGGGTCAGTGTTAGGAGATGTGTTGCATGACTCTCTTCACCTTGGTGGTAAATTTCTATCTTGTCATTGGTGATGGACATCACGGGATGTCCTAGATAATGTATCATTCTGTCACTCTGCTTGGTGAAGCAGAGTCCTTGTGTGCCTTTGGAGAGAAGCATTCTGCAAAGACCAGGACTTTGCTACCTATTGATGGAAAGGCAGACATCTTGCCTTCTGAGAAGCATGCATTTGTAATAATACTGATGCAAGCATATCCAACAGAAGCAGCCAGTTCAGAGACAGAATATTTGTCTAAAGGGCCAGGCACTCAAAACTGGTTTTAGAGGAAGCCGCCGTTCAGTACTCACATCTGAGCACAGCCCTTCCCAAAGAACTCCCTAGATCAGTGTTGCTCAACCTTTGGGTCACCACCCCTTTGGGGGGGGGTCAAGTGATCCTTTCACAGGAGTAATACTCTACATGTCAGGCATTTACATTATGGTTCATAACAGTAGCAAAATTGCAGTTAAGAATCAGCAAGGAAATAATTTTATGGCCATGGGTCACCACAATGTGAAGAGCTATATTCAAAGGTTGTAGCATTGGGATGTTTGAGACTAAGAAAGTGAAGCTCTGAACAGTGTGTCTAGTATTTACAAAACTAGAGAAACTGTGGAAGGAGTGTCCGTGCCCTTCCTGTCCAGCAGGAATAAGACGCAAGACAACCAGGTTCCTTCTCAAGACAGTTTACTCAGGAATGCAGATACAGCTAAGCGAGGAGTGGCCCCGTCCCCAACTGGGCTGTAGCTTATATCCTAGGCAGGAGCCAATCAGGGGGAGCCGCGTGTAGCCTCTCCATAGGTCCAGTATAGGTCACGGGGACCAATACGCCTGGTGCTTTTGCCTCAAAGCCATATAAGGACTTGTTTACCAAGGAGAGCACTCACTGTCGGGAGGGTGGAAGGTGGAAGCCAGCGCCATCTTTAAGGTGTGGCAATAACGCAGCTCTTGACAGTTCCCCCTTTTTGTTTAACACCAGTGAACATCAGATTAAAAGCAGAGGTCCAAGCTTCCCAAGGTTACAAGATATTCAGCTAAGTCAAAGGCCCATCGGCCCGCAACCATGCTGAAGAAGGAGGGGCACCGGTACTTTGATGTTTGACTCAAGCACTAGTCTTCAGCCTTACACCAGACCTGCCCAGTAACGAAAGGGGCAAGACTTGCTTTTCAAGGGTTGCCAGTCGGTATTAGCATGACCCTCGTGCAGTAAGGTTCTGCAAATCTGTGCACTGTGTCAAACCCTAAGTCTTCATGGCAGCTAGCCATGTTTGAGGGGACTGTCCTGCCTCAATGGCATAGAAAGCTTGGGCAACCAAGGCTAGGTCTCTTTCTCAGGCTCGGACGATACAGCAGAGACACATCAGACACACCCCTGAGACCACTGCCAGGACAACAGCCAAAGCTCCAATACCCACTCACTCTTTGAGATGGTTCATTGCCTGAAAAATCCAAGATGTAAGTCCTTCATCTGTAGAAAGATCAACGGGTGTTGAATTAATGGTCACAATGGCCAGATGGAGATTGGTCACCAGGTATTCAAAGCCTCGGGACCAGTTGCCTTGAAGATATTTAGAAAGTTTTCTAGAGCGATCGGCAGCATAGGACATATTGTAATACTGTACAGAAGTCACACAGAGTCCAAGAAATTTTTGCTCACATCCCAATTGTGCCAGCTGCCACAAGGTATCAAGCTGTTCCTGCACCATGTCCAAACGCTGATTCACAAGCAAAATGCCACCTCTCAGTTGAGTGTTCAAATTGGATTGAACATCCAGAGCATGGGCTACAGTGGCTGACAAATTATTCAGAGTTGCAGCAGTCTGAACGGAGGTGGACAAGGAAACAGCAACAGCAGTAGCTCCCACTGCAGCCAAGGAAATGGCAGCCACAATAGCTGCCGTGATACCAAAGTCACGTTTCAGGTGAAACAATATTAGTGAGGAGGGGGCCTCCCCTGGAATGGGAACCCAGCGAGGCATAAGAATAACCACAGCCAAAGGAAACTTATCTGCTTGCCAACAAAGGCTATAAAAACAGGAGGTCTCAGTACAAGTCAAAATGGTTTTATTAGGACTCATACTATTGCTTACCAGCCAAATAGAAGGGGGCCACACACAAGCGGGAGTTGGCTTAAAACTAATATTTTGGCTGAAAGCAAAATCCTAGCAGAAGATTCAAAAAGATCAGAAGTATTCCAAGAAAAGGAAGCATTGCCAGCGATGCCCCCACCAGCCATGGCAAATGGAGACAAATCAGTACAGCTACCATTAATACCACAAAGCAGCCATGTATCAAAGGGATTTTGAACTGAGGCCATATTGGGATTTTGATAAGTAAAATTATAACCCGAATCGGTTGAATTATGGATGGTAGAAATATAAGGAGAAAATGTAAAAATGTCCCATTTAGCCCAGGCTACCTTGCGGGATTGGTAACCCATCCAAGGAAAAGTAGAGTCCCCCTGGACTGCCCTCTGAAAAAGGGGGCCCATCGAGGTTGAGAGGGAATGTTGCTATTTAGTCTATCTTCAGCAGCAGGCCACCAACCTGTAATCCAGGTGGCGTTGGTACAGTTATGACTTGTTTTCCAAGGATTTCTAACAAACCAGGCTGCTGTTTGATTATATAATTGGATGCAGTCTGTCTGTTCAGTCAAATTGGAAAATTTATGGAAATACAAGCTTCCCCAGAGGGGAACACTGAAGTTCAACTGAACACTGGCAAGCGCCAAATCAGTAGGCAGGTATGGTAACTCTAGGCTTTCATTACTGGAGAAGAATCTGGGGAACACCTGTGCATCATGTTGTACCGGCATCGGTTCCGGGACACCAAGAGAATTCCCCATCTCTGTTCCATCATTACAGGACTTGTCATCGGAAGAAGGAGCAGGAGGATCACCATCATTACACTTGCGAACCAGCCATTCTGGGACCGAGATAGGATCATGCTGGTCCTTTTATCAGGATCCTCCTGATTAATTGAGGGCAATGTGAAAGCAAAGCGCTCCACATCCTTCTTTCATAGTGGAATAGAGAAAAAACAATCTTTAATATCAATCACAATAATAGGCCACTCTTTAGGTAAGGTTGTTAATAATGGGAGGCCATGTTACACAGGTCCCATGATTTGCATTTGATTGTTAACAGCTCACAAATCATGTAATAATCTCCATTTTCCAGATTCTTTCTTAATGACAAATATGGGAATATTCCAAGATGAGACAGAAGGTTTAATATGTCCCAAAAGTAGCTGTTCAGCAACAACTCTTGTGCAGCCTGAAGCTTTTCTGAGGATAGAGGCCACTGAGGAACCCATACTGGGTCCCCTGTTTTCCAAGTAATGGGAATACCATCCTCAGCGGCCCCTAGGAAAAACCCAACCCTTGTTTAGAGGGACGGGATTGAGGTTGTATAGGATCCCCTCTTCCCTGCAAGTATTTTCCAAGACCATGAGATGGATGCCATCCCATATCTCTCATAAGTTTTCTAGATGTAGCGGAATAATTTTCCTCAGTGGTTAGTTTGAATTTCATGTCCTTTAATAAATCTCTTCCCCACAGACTAACAGGAAGTTCTAGGACCTAAGGCTGGATGAAGCCTTTATGGCCTCCATTATCTTTCCAAGGGAGCTCTCTGGCACTCATATCGGGTGACTTCGCATAACCAAGGCCTTGCAATGTTTGGAATGATGTTTGAATGGGCCAATCGGAGGGCCAATCTTTAAGTGCTACTATACTGCGATCAGCTCCTGTGTCTAGAAGGCCCAAGATAGTTTTGCCATTTAGTATCAATTCTATTAGAGGCCGTTGGCCTAGGTCTAAAGAGAGAAAGATTGCCTGTCCCTCAGAGGAGCCAAACCCTTGGCTTTCTCTTTTCTTCTGGTGTGCAGCAAACATTCTATGCAAACGAGGAAGTAGGACTAGCTGTGCAATTCTGTCCCCTGGGGAGATGGCCACTATGCCCCTAGGGGCAGAAGCAAGGATTTTAACCTTTCCTTCACAGTCACGATCTATTATTCCTGGGTGGATAACCAGGCCCTTAAGGGCTGATGACGATCTGCCAATTAACAGCCCTACTGTATCTTTAGGTAAAGGACCTTGAAAGTCCGTGTCTATTGTTTGCACTCCCATTTGTGGTGTTACTACGAGGCGGGTGGTGCAACAGAGGTCCAACCCTGAGGAACCTGGTGTTGCTCTTCGTGGCTGTTCGGAGGGAGAAGATTGGGCAACTGCGCCTGAGTCTGGTTCTCTACTGCCCCATATATTTGAGGGCCCTGAGGGCGGGGGCCCCTCTGTCCATTTTTGGACGCGCACCTCCATATCCAGCTGACAATGGTTGGCCATTAATATCCTTCACTGATCTACATTCGTTAGCCCAATGATTTTCCTTTTTACATCTTGGGCATAGCCCAGGTCCAGGGCGTTGGCCTTCTTGCTTTATCTTCTTTGGGCACTGCCTTTTAAGGTGTCCCGTTTTTCCACAATGGAAACAAGCCCCAGGGGTATTTCCTTTCCCTTTGGATAGCTGCACCACAGCTGCGGCAAGACCAGAATTCGACAGCGGTCCGCCAATCTCTCTACATGCTTTAAGCCATGCATGGAGACCCTTGTGTTTCCATGGCGTGATGGCTGCACGACAGTCTTTAGTACATTGTTCATACACCAGTTGTTCCACTAGGGGCATTGCCGTGTCTGGGTCCCCAAAAATCCTGCCTGCTGCTTCCACCATCCTGGCTACAAAATTGGAAAATGGTTCATTGGCCCCTTGGACAATCTTAGTAAGGTTACCTCTAATCTCCCCTCTATTAGGGAGTGCTTTCCAAGCCTTAATTGCCATTTCATTAATTTGTCCATAGACCTGCAAAGGATATCCTGTCTGGTTACCTGCAAATCTCTCTTGTCCCATAAGCATCTCAAAGTCCCAGGCTGGATTCCCTTGGGCTAGATTAGCTGCAGCCTGTTGATGAGCAAATTCCTGGTAATAAGCCTTCCATTCAACGTATTGTCCCATAGAGAGGCAAGCTTTGACTGTGCTAAACCAGTCAGTTGGGGTCATGGCATGTGTGCCCAATCGTTCTAGTTGGGCTTGTGTAAATGGAGCATTGACCCCATAGGCTTTTACAGACTCAGCAAGATTCTTTAGTTGTTTAAAATCCAGGGGCTCGTGGTATCTCTGATTGTTAGCATCCTGAAATACAGGGAATGCTATACAAGCCTCCTTCCACACCTCAGGGCATAAGGACTGCATGTTACTTGGTCGCCATGAGGGGGAAGTATCCACATAGGGCGGTGGCTGTTGATCCGGCCAAGATGGCGGCTGAAGAGATTTAGGAGTGGTGACTTCCGTCTTCTTCTTCCTCTTTCTTCTCCTACAAGCCAGAGACTCCATTTTGAGCATGAGTCCCTCTAGTTCTTTCTCTAGCCTATCCTGTTCTTTTTCACTACCTTCCAAAATGGAATCATGTTTATCATCCGAGGACGATGATGCGGAAATCTCCAAGTCCCTCAAGCTAGGGTAAAGATGCTTACCCTTATGGCTTCCAGTTTCATCTTCCCTCTTGTTACCCTCTTCGCTCTTTACTTCCTCTGACAGGCTTTCTTTCAGTTGTTCTAGCGCGGTCGCTGTCTCCTCTAACGCTTGACAACATCTTCCATCCTCCAAGCAACTGCAGATCAGTTTCCACACTGGTCGCACTCCCCCTCTCAGGCTACCCTGTTCCCATGTGAAATCTAAATCTTTACCCAGTTTGTCCCAACTTGCTTTGTTTAAATGTCCCGACACAGCGAACCAGAGAGCGACTACGTCTACCTCACCTAAAAAGGTCTCAAGAGTCTCTTCTTTCAGTTTTAATCCTTTCGCTTTAAGCAGCTCTTTCACGGCTGTTTCTACCAGGCAAGATGAGGAGCCTCCCATATTTTACTTTCACTTTAATTTTATCATCGTACGCCTTTCCTGGCTAAAGCAGAATTGTCTCCTTCCGAGAGCCTTACACTATTTAGGCCCCAATACTTACCGGGCACTTTACCGAGCTCGCCCTGTCTGTCGAGAGTTCTGGAACCTCATGCACCAGAGACCAAAAAGGTTCCCCGTACGGGCCACCACTTGTCCATGCCCTTCCTGTCCAGCAGGAATAAGATGCAAGACAACCAGGTTCCTTCTCAAGACAGTTTACTCAGGAATGCAGATACAGCTAAGCGAGGAGTGGCCCCGTCCCCAACTGGGCTGTAGCTTATATCCTAGGCAGGAGCCAATCAGGGGGGAGCCGCGTGTAGCCTCTCCATAGGTCCAGTATAGGTCACGGGGACCAATACGCCTGGTGCTTTTGCCTCAAAGCCATATAAGGACTTGTTTACCAAGGAGAGCACTCACTGTTGGGAGGGTGGAAGGTGGAAGCCAGCGCCATCTTTAAGGCGCGGCAATAACGCAGCTCTCGACAAAGGAGCACGTCCTCTGTTTGGCAAAAAATGGAAGCAGCATTGAAAGTCTGGCTCCCTTGTTTATTTGCTGACAGTTTAGGAGAAATTATTTAACTTCTCTGAGCCCAAGTACATTTGACTACTCTATAGAAATGATCATACCTACTATAAGGAGTTACTGTCAGAAATAAATTGGATCACAGTATAAAAGACCTGGAAAGTTACAGATGGTCAATAAAATATGCCCTTTATTACTAAGTCACCCTGATGTCTACCCTTGTGTAACCTCTGTCTTTCTAATAATGGTGAGCCTTGGTCCTTTGTCAAGTTATCAGGCCTGATACTTGCCAATGAGAGAAACCCAGATTCCTTTTTTTCCTTCCCTGTTTACAGAGTTGTGTTTTTGCATTAGCAATTCTGTGAACGTCCCAACATTCCCACCTGCCTGGATCTCACTTGGACACATGAAACTTAGAGTTTGGATGGATTGCTCATCTTGTCTCTCAATGACCCATTTCCCACTTTAATTGTAAAGAGATAGGATAGTTGTCTTTGCCCTTCAAAGCACATAAGAGTGTGTTTTACAGGAGAGCTTCAGCTCTTCTCATTTCCTTTTCTGCCTCAGTAGACAGATACAATTCCAAGGCTTAACTGTCTTCTCTCCCAGCTCAGGAAAATAGATCAGCATTGACTATACACTCAGAAGTTCTTCATTCAAATCTAGACATTACAATTGCCATCAGATCAGTCAGTGTTCACCTCCCAAGATTGTAATGTAAGGTTAACTATAACCACAGAAATAATGATAGACTGTCTCTTTACCTGGAGTGCTGATTATATGTCAGACATTATGACAAATATAGCACATAAAAAATAAAATACTAATAACCAGTGAGTTAGATCTCTATTATTCCAATGTATAGAAGGGAGTGGGACAGAATAAGAACAGAGAGGAAGAGAAGGATCCATGAGAGGATTATGCAAGGGAATAAGAGCAAAAGCAAGGTAAAGTAAAAATGTCCAGATATTTTGGCAGACACATGGCAAGCTGAAAAACTAGACTTTCATTTAATTTCTCTGTTTTATCTTTGTAAGCAATGATTCTAAAACCTGAATGTGGATGAGAAGGAAACAGACTCATGGAGTTGGATATTAAACATGACAAGAAAATGCATTTATACTCTGTCTGAATACCACAAGCCAATTTTTATTTTGGCAGTTTGGGCAAGCAGGCTAATTTGAGCATTTCATTTCCTTCTAGTGTTCAGTCTAAGATTCCAGAATTGAAATATAGTTAGCTAATGGCTGGAGGTGGTCAATTATTAGAATTAGTTCAAAGTTCACATAGCCTCATTCATTCAACCAATATTTACTGAGTGGCTTGTATGGATCAGATAGAGAACAAGCACAGAGGATGAAAAGGAGAGCTGGGAGGTGTTGAGCTAGGATGGGAGCCTAGTCACGGCTTCATTGCTATCTTTGAGGGAAGAGTGAATGCAGTGAGAAGTGAAGATGCATGGAGCCAGAAGTGTTTGGAAGGACAGAAGACTTCACTCTCAGAACTGTGCTTTGGTGGTAGGTCCTCAAATGATTCATTTTGTTTAGTGACTATCAATCTATGTGGGTCCATCTGCATTTGCATGTTCATTCTTTCTCTACAGTTGTTACCCATACTTAGCCCTGGTTGCCCTTAAAAAACAAACACTATTATTTTGAGTTAGCTCCCAAAGAACATTGCAGCCATTTTCAATGTCCTTCATAGGATATATAGATCTACAAGCACACATGTTTTTGGTAAGGAGCTTAACAACCTATTACATAAACTTAGATTTAATATGTAGCAGCTATGCGGATATTTTGAGTGGCTAGTCCTACTGGCACTTTACAGACAAGACCTGAGTTGCAGAGCCAGAAACATTTGGGGCAAATGGACAGTTTCCCAGGAGGCAGGGAGAAGATATTGGTTTTGAGAATTCACAATCCAGGTCCTGTGTTTGAGGGTTTTAGCTTCATTTCAAAGTCACCTAATTAGCTTGTAAATTGGTAATATAACATACACATGTGTGAGGTTTTTTTTTGTGTGTGTGTTTCAGCCTCTACTGAAAAAGCAGTATTTATTATAATAGCATATCAGACTAAAATGCAGGGAGTACAATGCCATTTTGCCACCTGCAACGAGTCAGGCTCATTTGCTTAACCCCCTTACACCTCTGTGCAATGGAATTTATGTGCTCCAGGTTACATGTAATAATGAAAAGGAGAGAGCATTGCATTTATTTTTTGGCATAAGGTCACTCAATTAGTAATTCACAAAACATGATGGAGCCCCAGCCATACTTTGGTAGCACAACACCCCCCTCCTTTGCAACTCCTAGGTTCCCAGGCAGCACAGTCGCCATTGCTGAATCTTTTTTATTATGCTCTGCATTTTCTGATCAAAAATGCCCACTGGGAATATATACTTGGAGGCAATTTAGCCAAATATCCTTTTTAGCAAATGATTTATTTACGGCTGCTAGGACAGCATTTTCTCCTAATCTTTCTCTGGCCCTCTTTGTTGCTTCCTGTCTTTCTTGCTCATTTCTCGCCAGGGATCCTCTTATCTTGCCTGATTTGGGGCTGGTACATCTCCCCACAGTAAATCTGAAGCTAATAGGAACCAAGAAGAAAAGCAAAGCTTAAAGCCATGCAGAAGCACAACTGTCTCCTCTTGTGATAAATAAGTTATTTTTTCCCTTAAATTCCTAAGTGGGATGTCTCTTAATGACCTCTTCCCCTCCCACAAAGCCACTTTTTCTTACACATCCATCCCTTTGCCTGCCAAGGATAGCTGAACAAACTTGGACTATTTTGGGACCAGGGAAACAATTTTGATAAAAATCAGCATGTTCTTACTCCTCGCCTAGAGCACTTTGTACAGTTGGCTCTGTGTCAATGGGTTCTGCACGTGTGGATTCAAGAAACTGTGGACTTAAATCATCCAGGGGAAAAATAGCAACTGGATAGGCATAGGGGCACATACTTATAGTTCTAGCACTCTGGGTGCTGAGGCAGGAGAATTGTGAGTTTCAATCTAGCTTTGGCTACATAACCATACTACCTCAAAAAGTATTAAGTAAGCACTAAACACAAAAATGTTTTTCTTACTATCATTTTCTGAATAAGGCAGCATATTAGTTATATACATAGTATGTATATCTTAGCAGGTATTATCAGTAATTTAGAGATGAGTTAGAATACAGGATGAAGTAAGTAGGTTACATACACATACTGTGCTTTGAAGTTTATAAATAAAATATTTTATCAGTTTGTATAGGCCCACTGGGTCCAGATCTACCAGTCTTGATAGGCTGCCTATGGGAATCCAGACCCCTCTGGGTCCTTCCATCCCCCAACTATTCCATACAACTCTCAGTACTCAGCCCAGAATCTTCCTGTGAGTCCAGCATCTGCCCCAATCGCCCACTGGGTGGAGTCTATTTGAGGACATCTATGTGTTGCTAATATCCACTTAAGTCAGTGGGGCTGCCTCTGACATGAACTCTGTTGCCCTCAATTTGATCACTTCCCCTTGGCAGGGAGGCCATGCATGAGCAACACAGAGGAAGGAGATACAGGCTATCCTGGTGAGACTTGAAAGGCTGTGGTCAGATGGTAGGGGTTGAGTCCCTGTGCGCCTCCCTCACCCCCCACCAGTCAGAGGGTTAAGAGAGGAAGAAGGAGGATGGGAATGTGAAGATATGCGTGAAGGGATAACAATCAAGATGTATTGGGAATAAATTATAATAACATGGAAAAAACAATAAAAAGAAGATTAAAAATATTTTATTGCCATGTTTTGCATGAGCATTTGTGTCTGAGTGATATGTGTGTCTGTATGTGTGTGCGAACAGGCTTGTATGTATGCACATGTGTATAGAGACCAGAGAGTGAGTTTGGATGTCTTCTTTGATTGTTGTCCACATTATATAGTGAGTTGGAGTCTGTCACTCAACCTAGAGTTGTCAAAGTTGTCTAGTCTAGCTGGCCATCTTGCTCTGGGAAATGCCTGTTTCTGCCTTCTGAGCACAGGAATTAGAGGTGCACCACTATATCACCCCACGTTAATATGTATTAATTAATTAATTTGTCTATTTAATATATGTATGCCTAAATGTTATGTATGTACATTGCACGTGCACAAGAACCAATGGGTAATAAGAGGGCATAAGATGCCCTGGAATTAGAGTTATGCGTAGTTGGGAGCCACCTTATGGGTGCTGGCAACTGAACCGGCAGCAAAACCAGCAGATGCTCCTAACTGCTGAGTCATCTCTTCAGCCTCAATATAGATTTCTTATTATAGGCTTCAACCAAGTGGGAGAAGTAGAGGTAGAGGAAAAGTTAGAAAGAGAGCAGTGAGAGTAGAGGAGGGAGAGAGGGGGAGAGCAGGGGAATGAGAGAGAGAGAGAGAGAGAGAGAGAGAGAGAGAGAGAGAGAGAGAGGCTATGACTATGGGTAGCACACATTTGAGGCTGGGTGGTGGAATTTTTCAAGAGTGAGTCACCACACTTTTCCTTAAGGGATTTGAGTGTTGGTTTCCATGTGACAGCCAAGCACAAATCCCTGGTGCATGCTAAAAGATGACTGTATTTGACTAGCTGAGAAGTTGCACTAGAAAAAAGAGAGGCCTGATTAAAGGTTCAGGAAAGAGGGAAGACTCAAAGTGGCATGTATTCTGGGGTTGTATATCTTATTTTTATGCATTGAAGAATTGTTAATGAGACTCTAAGATGGTGGTAACCAGTGTGTAAGGTATCTGAGTAGCAGAAGATCAGAGTCTGCAGACCAAGTGAGTGACCTAGATGCTGATTACAAAATGCCAACATCTACCTTTACAAGACAGGAGGAAGCATCCCGAGAGCTAGTTCCTTGACACACACCCACACTCCGTGAACGGCTCCCAGATCCAAGAGACACAAATGGACCTAGGCTTCTTGCACCCAGCACAATCTGCCTACTCTAAAATGACTCAGGAGTACCAGATAGGCATGGCTTCAGCCAGACACCAGACCCCTCCTGCTTCCCCAAGGACAGAAAGCTTTGGGATATCAGGAACAGGGTTCCAGCCTCCAGTCTACAGTTCTACCCTTTCCCTTGTGGAGACTGGATGGACAATAGAAACATACATGGTCCTGTTCCAAGATGGTGGCATCCAGAAAAGTCTTAGGACCAGGAGTACAGTGTCTATGGGGCAAGTAAGCTGCTGAGATGCTGACTCTGAAGCATCAGTGTCCATTAATGTTTCCCTGGGCCTCGTGGCTGCCAGATACACACAGTACCACCCTCAGATCTCCTGGATACTCTGCCATCCTGATGACAACTCCAATTTCCAGAGAGGTGCAGATTCAGCCTACAGTTCATACATATCCACTTGCTGTCTTGAGGAGACCTCAGGATCACACAGGGTTGAAACCCACACCCTAACCCCTTACCTATAGGTCCAAATGGGACACAAACAGCAAAGAGAGTTGTAAGATATTTGAGGAGATCTAGCCCCCAGCCAATGACCCTAGCTCCTCCACATGCCCAAGAAGCCTAGCAGGCTCCAGTAACAACCAGTCAATGCCAAGGACAACCAGATGGGTAAAGGCCATCATAAGAACACAACCAACAAAAACCAGGGCAATATGGCTGCAAGCTCTGGATTCTAAAACAACTGAAACACAGGAAAATGGCCTTAAGTTTATGCTTATGATTGTGGTAAAGGCCTTTAAAAAGATAATGAATAAATACCTCAAGGAAATATAAGAAAATGCAATTAAACAGAGACCTTAAAGAAGAAATGAATAGGTCACTTAAAGGAATACAGGAAAACACAACCAAATAGGCAAAGGTAATGAATAAAAATGGTTAAAAAACTGAGAGTGGAAATAGAATCAATAAAGAAAACACAAATTGAGGAAATCCTGGAGATGGAAAATTTACAGAAGAGAGCAGGAACCATAAAGGTATGCATCACCAACAAAATATAAGAGATGGAGGAGAGAATCTCAGATTGTAGAAGATACAATTGAAGAAACCAATACATCTGTCAAAGAAAATATTAAATCAAAAACATTCCTGACACAAAACATGAAGGAAATCAAGGACACCATGAAAAGATGAAACCTAAGAATAATAAGAATACAATAAAGAAGATCCCCCAGTTTCAAGGACCAGAACATATTTTAAACACAATCATAGTAAAAAAATTTCCCCAACCTAAAGAAATAGATGCCTTTAAACATAAAAGAGGCTTACAGAATAACAAAAAGACATCACCAGAAAAGAAATTCTTCCTACTACTTAAAAACCAATACACTAACTGCACAGAGCAAAGAAAAATATTAAAAGCTGCAATGGAAAAAGGCCAAGTAAAATACCTATCAGAATCACACCCGAATTCTCTATCAGATCAAAAGCCTGATGGGAGCTCAGGCTTTATATGGGTCCTCTAGTAAGGGGACTGGGAAGCTTCTCTGTCATGGACTCTGCTGTCTGCATTTTATCACCTCCCCCAGGTGAGACTGCCTTATCAGGCCACAGGGGAAAAAGATGTGCTCAGTCCTGATGTGACTTGATATGCTAGAGTGGGTTGGTAGGGGGCTCCTCTCTTTTCAGGTGTAGTGGAGGGGGCATGGAGGAATAAGGAGAGAGGGCAGAACTGAGAGGAGAAGAGGGAGGGGGTAAAATTGGAATGTAAATTGAATAAATAAATATATTTTAAAAGATTGTATAGCAGTTATTCAATAGATAATGGAATCAAAATTCACAAAATGCCTCGCAGGGTTTCCTTTGCATCATACTGCCTCCCAAGCTCATAACAGGTGATAGAAGCTACATAGTTGAACCAATAATTCAAGTGCAATCTACCTCAAGCAGTGACATCCTCTCCTCATGTTTTCATGGCTGACTTCTTCACATCATTCAAGTCTATGCTCAAATATTACATTCTCAGTGAGGTAACTTTTGCCACCCCCATTAAAATTGGTTCTTTAACACTTTACTAAGAAAAGAAGGAGAACTGATAAGCAATGTATTTCATTTGCCCACAGTGGTGTGACCATCCACTGAATTCCTATTTTCTTAAGGTATTTTATTTTAGACATACTTATATCTGACCTATATCCTCAACATTAGAGTTTCATTATTTGTGAGCCTTGTTAGACTAAATATGGTATTTCTACTTCTGCTTCCCCTTGTTATTAGTTTTTATTTTGTTTTTGCTTGTTGATTTTTTCATGGCAAATTATTTTGTTATCATTTATCAATCTACAAAGCTCACATTTCTTCAAAATACAGATATATCTGCTAGCCTCCAGACTATGACCATTTGAGACCATTAAATGCCTCTTAGAAGTTCTACCTCAGTTCTCAGGTGTATCAATTGTATCCATCTATTTTAAATATGATCCTGAGCTGTCTTCTAAATACCTCACACCCAGCTTCCTGTCAGTGCTGGCTTCATATGTGTGCTTACATTCCAACAATAGACTGTCTCTGTCTCTGAATTTACCTGCTTATTCACAGGACGGAGGTTTCACATGCTGCAAGGTCTCAATTTATATCATGTCTTCCAACTATACATACTGATATTCAGTATTATATGTTTTGATATTTAATATACTAGGTATACATCACAAAAAAGAGATAAAGACAAATGCATTGTAATCAGTCTTAGAATGAGTATAGAGCTACCATAAGAGGGATAGGATAACCATAGAAATGTAACAAGAATAAATTAATTAAAAAAATAAATAAAAAAAATAAATAAAAAAAAAAGAAAGAAAAAAAAAAGAGTGTAAATGGAAGGGACATGTATTAGCTGGGCCTTATTAAGAGCAAGCATCTATAGTGGACTCCTGCTTTATTTATCTGGCTTATTCCTTTAGTATAGCTCTAGATTCTTGTTTAAACTATCCAAATGCTCATGTCCTCATAGAAAATGTAGGCAGAAGTCAGTCTGAATGTACAAAATATATCACAAGTAGTCTCAATGGATGAAGACTGATCTGATTAGTTTAGGCTGGGATTTGACAAAAATCAATGTTGTAGAAGTGTTTACCCATGGAAAGGGAGGCAACATTTTGTTTCTATGAAAAACTGAATGTCTTTAGGCAAATTGTAGGAGTGGCAGAAACTAAACCTCAAGAGTTTACTCAAATTACAGGCTACTTGAGGTCTTTAGAAGCTTTGTGACAAGTAGTTGTTTCCTTGGTTTTACTGCCTGAAGTGGCAAGTGAGTCCGGCTCAACACATGTGATAGACCTCTGAATGTATATCTTCACACAGTTCTTACACCCCAATAAAACATGACTATGCAGGGAAGATGGCACTGAGATGCTTATCTTTGAGAGGAAGGTTTCATTAATGATAAAGCAAAGCATAGGACTTGGGAGCAGACAGACCATATCACATCTCAGCCTGCATTATGCTTTATTGATCTTAGCACAAGATTTTCAGTTTCACTACTGTGAAATATAGGTAGTGACTTCTCCCTAGCCATGAGATGTCCCAGATAGATAATATCTAGCAACGTGCTTTGGAAGAATTTGTGCTGGACATGGGAGGTATATAAGAATGTGTCCAAATACTGTAGCATTGAGGTATACCAGATGGTCTTCTCAGGATTTTAAGTTACCAGAAAAAGCAAGAGAGAACAATTTTGACTTTAAATTCTACAAAAACTTAGCAGTGAACTGAAACAAAATACATTTACTCATATTTGCTCTCTACAAATTAGGTTCAACATGTGAAGAGAAAAAAAAGCAGTTTTCTATTCTACTACTTTCTCAAAGTATATTGGGAATTTATTCCAAGAACCCTCAGGCTCATGAAAAATATGACTATTTGCATATTGGACTTCAGGGATTTCCTCTGTAACTGCTGTTTTCATCAGACCCTCAGGGTTGGAAAATCCAGGTTATTTTGGACCAAGCAAGTTGTATTTATTTGGAACAAGAATATATATAAGAAGTTAAAGCAATAAAATCAACTTAGCTAGATTCTTGACTTGCCTGCCGACACTTCTGTGGCTTTGGCTTTGTCCTTAACCACATCAGAGACTACATCATTTGATAGAAGGGATTGAGGTACTTTCTGTTCACTAGTGAGCTTTCTAGCTTTCCCCCTTCACTTTGCATGTGTTCTCTTTTTCTAGGTGTTCTGGGGTCTGTCCATCAACCTACAGGGCTCTCTTCTGTTTAGACAGCAACTTGCTTGCCTCACTGTTGTTCATGGCTCTTTCTGCTTGATGTTCTGGGGCTTCACAATGTGTGGCAATATGCATCAGTTCCCAAGGGTTTAAAGTAGTGTGTTCCAATCCAGTCTTACATAGATTCAACTCCAGGTCCAAAGCTGGATTGCCATTTTTCTGACCTAGTTCTGTGTACTTCAGGAAAATATTTCCCAAACCTTATAGTTAATGGTATCTCAAATCTCCAAATTGTATTCATGCTTTTTCTTATAGGTAGAGCTTCATACATGTTCAGCCTTAATGTCCCTGCTACACTGAGAATGACCTGAGATCAATAGCTTGTAGGATCTCTAAATATGATTTGCTTTGCATCTTCTCACTGCTGTGTCACCACAGCAGCTCCCATCAGATGCCCAGTGTCACAACCCTCTCTAGTGTAATCAAGGCTAGAATCTCTTGTCATTTTCACATTCTTTGCTGATACATGTGTTGATGTGTCTCTTTATAACACTCTCTGCTTCAGAACACTGTCTCTAACACCTGAAAATCTCTGCCCCACCATTCATGTACCTGTCTTTTATATCTCTTGTCCCTTAACTGTGTGATGATAGGAAGAAACCAATGCAATTCAATATATTGTCCCATTTTTCACAGTTCTTAGCCAACATTTAATTAAAAAAAAAACCGTTGTGCCAGTGAACAACAAAATTGTACTAACATATGAATGAATCCGTCCCTGTGAGGGTTGACAATGTTCACCAATGACCATGGTATAGTCTTTGCAGTCTTTGCATCTTGGCATCCTAAAGGGTTTGGTTCACTTTGGAAAGTACAGCCAAGGCTCATAAAGATTCTCAGCTCCTTCAGCTTCCCAATATCAGAACAAGCTCTCCCTGTAAGAAAAACAGCAGGCAAGGAACCTACAAGCCTGTGTGCAAAGGGACCCATTATCTTCAGAGCCAAATGTCATTGCTGGAGAGGCTTACAAAAGCTGCCAAAAAGAACATTTTTAAAACCAGTAATGACAATAATAGTGATCCTAATAACACATATTAAAGTTTAATTAATATGAAGCCCAAGATCTGTAGCTCTGGGAGGGAGTCCCTTTTACAGAACAAGGGGGAAAAATAAATCAAGACTTTACTCCAACAGGACTGTGACACAGCTTGGCCCCAGAGTCAAGCTTTAAGCATCTTTGTGGGGCCAAAGTAAGAAAAGGATGTCATTTGGCTGCAGACAAAGACAGATTTGGGATGAGAGTTCTAAGTTTCAGAGACACAGCAAAGAGGAGAGGAAATATGTGTATTAGCCCTGTTTCCAGAATTATTCTCTTCATCATTTGAACTCAAAGAACGTATAATATAAAATCTCAGAGGAGGCAAGGAAGAGACCTGTTTTAAGTCAGTCTGAATATTTTACACTGAAATACTATAAGGAATAGGGTTGGATGGGTGAAGGCTTAGGGCTCCATCTATATCTATAGATACTGATCAAACACTTGGCATGTAAAAAACAAACAAAGAAAAAAACCCTAAACTGATTGTGTGGATGCTTGCACCATATCATACTTCAATCACTCTAAAATGGTAATAGCTAAGCATAGGGATAGTTTTAATTAATTGTGGCAATATTATGTGGTGTTGGCACAACTGGCCTTGGAAGTCTGACAGATTGGGCCTAGGTCATGCCTCCTGTGATCACTGTGTGATCTTGACTCTGTCTGGTAATTCCCTAAACTTCCATTTCATATTATTAATTGAGAGCAATAATTGAGTATATTAGTCAGAACTCTCTAGAGAACTAAAACCAATTAGAAGTACCATGATCTGCCATCTGTAAATTGAAAACCTAGTAAAGCAAGGGGTAGAATTTAGACAGAGTCCAAAGGACTAAAAATCAAGGCCATTGACACCCCTCGACAGGAGAAAAAGATGTATCAGCTCAAACAGAAATATTTTTACTTTATTTTTACTTTATTATAATTTATTCATAATACATCCCATTTGTTACCACCTCTCTTGTTTCTTTGTGTTCCCTCTCTTCCTCCCTCTTATGCCCTATTCTGCTCCCCTACGCCTCTGACAGAAGAGGACCTCCTACCCCACCATATGACCACAGCCTACTAGGTCTTATCCTGTTAGCCTGCTTCCCCTTTCTCTGTGTGCCACTGGGCCTCCCCACCAAGAGGAAGTGATCACATTGGGGGCACCAGAGTTCATGTTAGAGTCAGCCTCCACTCTCCCCACAAATGTGGAGAATGAGCTTTTCATTGGCTATATCTGAACAAAGATGTTCTAGGTTTACTGCATGCATTGTCCTTGGTACAACAGTTTGTGAGGCCCCCCTCCCCATCCGGGTCCAGATAGGTTGGTCTTGATGATCTCCTTGGAGGGCTCTTGAACCTTCTGGGGTCCTTCATCACCCCCTCATTCTTTCATACCACTCTCAGAGCTCCCCCCTGAGAGCAGCAGCTGGTCCCATCATCTGTCCTGAACTCCTGCTGAGTGGAGACATCTATGTTTGGCTAATAACCACTCATAATTGAGTATCTACCATGGGTGTCTTTCTGGATTGGGGTTACTTCACTCAGAATGATTATTTCCAGTGTCATCCATTTGCCTGCATATTTCAAGATTTCCTTGTTTTTCATAGTGAATTAGTATTCCATTGTGTAAATGTATCACAGTTCCTTTGTACATTCTATTGAGGGACATCTAGGTTGTTTCTAGCTTCTGGCTATTATGATCAGTTTTTTTCCCACTGTTTTGTTCTACTCAGGACCACAATGGAAGGGACAATGCTTTCTTTCATTGTTTGACGTGATGTTTATTTGGTGTACTTACTGAATGCTGCTCTCTTTCAGAAATATTTGCCACTGCACATTCAGACTATGGGTAGCAAGTATAGACCCATCCCTTAGTCACTCAAGTAAATGTACATACTTAGCCCCAACATAGAGCTTAGCCTAACAGAAGATGCTCAGTGGTTGCCAGCATCTGTCATTCAACTAAAACCTATCAAGTGGTCTGGAACTGTTGACACTTAAAGCCAACTATGCCATGAAAAGAATATAATAAACCTCCATATGAATAGAAAATGGATTTAATGAACATTTGCAGTTGGTCTGTATAACTATTTTTAAGTTGAACAGATTTGTAGGCAAATTGATTTAAAGACTAAGAGTTTGGGAGACAGGAGCCTTGCCTGTCCTATATTTGAGTGTGGAATGGGGCTTTTGGGAAGTAGCCACAGGCAGGTGATCAATCATTTCAATATTAATTATTGTTTAACCTTCCTCCCAGACTAAGACCTACCTGAGGCTGAATTCTAACTCACTAAAACATTCTCTTCTACTTGTCAATCCATTTCGTTACAGCCAAAACTTGAATCTATATTCTGAATTTCATCTAAAACAGATTAAACAATATCACTATCTTTAAAAATAAAAATAAAACACATGGCTATGACAAAATTCAAACTATCTAAACTATATACAAATAAATTACCTCTCTTTATCACAGAACCTCTGATCCTCTCCCCATTAGCAGTTACTAGTTCCTTCCTTATCCATAATTTTATTTTTTTAATTAAATATTTTTTATTTTTCACGTACACATTTATATTATTGCATATATATATACAATAAGCTACCTATAACAAAAGAAGAACCATGACACAATCAAGAATTATATAAATGTTACATTCTTAATATCTTGGCTATTTGTATTTGGCAGCCTTGAAGAAAATATCTTTCCTATCTTTATGCATCTAAAATTCTGAATATAAATCAATATCTATCGTATCTCATCATTATCAACTTAAAACATCTATCTAGACCTAAAACATATTAACCCCTATACAACTAAGCTTCATTGTGAAACTAAACTATATGGTCTTCAGTCATGTCAGAGACTTTCAGAAGGAATAAAATTGATTACCTGAGTATACTGGGAGTGAAGGTTAGTAGCTTTCCAAATGAGAAGATGACAGAGACAGTTTGTTACCTGACTAGTCCCCCAAAACTCTCTATAACACTGGAGCATCATCTTCAGCCTTCTGGACCAATATATCTGACAGCCATATTTGTGAGGCAGGAACTATTGAGGACTTGCTTACCCTGTCTTGGCAGAGTTTGGCAATTGACTGTGCTTACATCCAAGCTTGCCCTTTTAAAGGCAAGCTTCTGTCTGTGGTAGAAATGAAGATACTTTGTCTGTTGCCTTGTTTGCCACATTTGAAGCCTTCTCCATAAGGAGGTTCTTTGATGTTCAGCATCCTCTTTGAGGTAGGCTCTGTATTGCCAGAAGTTAACCTGTCTCATTGTCAGTGAAGTGTTAAAATAAAAAAATTTAAAATTCCATATTTTTTATGTCTCTGAGGTTTTTGAAGACCTTATCTATTTCACCTTATCTTTCTATAGAATCATACCTATTTGTTGTACTGATATAACTCAATCTTAATACAAGGTTTACTTACAATACTTTGAAAGTGCTATTGCAGGCTGTTTAGGATAAATAAACTATACAAGTTAATTGATAGTTGATCAAATCATGGTCATAATTTTCTTATGTTTCTTTTAAATGATTCATTTAATTTATGTTACCATACATGTTATTAGCATCCATGACCATCAAAGTATGCTCCAAAAGCAATTCTCAGTGTGGTCAAATGCATACTACCTGCTCTTCATTTTCCTAGCTAGTTTTCAATCCATGATTTAAAATTTTACATATCAATTGGCTTATAAAATTCTATATGGTCTTAGTGGCATCAGATATTATGACCATTTGTGCAGGACTGACATATGTGCCATGTGTTGTGTGATGCATGATACTTACCAGTGGCTTAGAAGCACAGACAGCTTGCCTCTATCAATATAGCACACTAGTTTGTTCTGATTCTAATCCCTATTCTTGTGTCATGCAGATGCAAAGATTTCTGGTATTTGAGTATTTGAGTTTATCTATTTTGGAAAAATGAACTTGCTATGTATTATACAAGCACAATTATCTTGTATTCAATGAATACAGCTATTCAAGTTTGTCATTGCCCCAAATACTAAGTGGAGATCTTTTTTCATTTATTCATTTTTACTATTTTATTCTCTTTATTTTAAAATTTCCTTGAACATTTCTACAGCTATGGCCATGAATAAGAAAAGCTGGCACATAATTTTGATCTGTCCAATGACTGAATTTCCAATTACAGTGCAATAAAATTCTTCTCTTGTAATTTTTTCCCCTAAGCTATGATGTTATGTGACACAGGTAAACTCAAATATCAATGAGAGTCAGTGGCATTTGGGCTTGAGACAACAGTGTATTCACTAGTGAATCTTCTACAACCTAAGTAGTCATTTCCCCATTATGACATTGGAGTCCAACAAATTAGTTTCTTGCTCTAAGACTCTTTTATAAAAATACTTCAAAGTACAAATTCAATAGATATCACATACCTTTTGTATTCTATTTTAACCAAATATTACGCAAAAATAAGACCAAAATCTGTAGGTTGATTTTTGACTCCACACTCAGCATTTGTGTTGATTGTCTGTAGGCTGGTATTCTGCAGACATATGAAGAAAAAGGAAAACTATTTCAAACAGATGTAGAATTTCTGCAAAGTCATGGAAACATGAAGCACAATGTCCCCTTAAAAAAACTGTAAAGGCTGAGCACTCTACAGATGCTCTCTTCTTTTTGACTAGGTGTGATGTCTGTATTAACTGGTATCCACTGCAACAAGAAACTTCTCTGACCAGTACTGAGAGCTGTACGAATATATGAGGAAAGAGAAAAGGAGTTAGAAGACAACTTGATACCATCTGTAGCTGCAATGATAGTAGCATGTTCTTATTGAGCAGATACTGGTAAGTGAAGGCTGATAGTCCAGTTTTCCTTGGAGGTGTGGTCCCCAATAGACTAACCATACTGCGGTGGATGGCTCTGTATTGCTAAGTGCATAGACTTATTCAGATTCAGTGGGTTAAAAAGAAAAAAGAAAAGGAAATGAAGCCAGGAAAGGAATATGGAGATACAAGCGGAGTTACAGGAAGTGTGAGGGGTGAATATGGTTTAATTACATTGTACATGTTTATGAAAACATCAAAGAATAAACAAAGAACTGGCCATCTCTTCTAACCAGGCAAAGCCATTAGTGGTGGGACTAGGACATTAATCTAGCCGTAAAAATTTTGGCCAACAATCTGTTCTGCCTGCAAGATGTGCTGTCGTAATGGTGGTGCAGAGAGCGAGTGGCCGAACAATGACTGGTCCAGGCCCACAGCATCAGAGGGAGCAAGGCTATACCTGACACTGCCTGGATGGGCAGGAACGAGGGGCTAGACAGCCCAGAGACTTAGGATAGACCCAAGCAGAACAGGAAAAAAAGGCAATGAAATGATTTATGATGATACTCTGCTATACTAATAAATTGTTGTCTAACCTAATTGTCATTAGAGAGGCTTCATCCAGCAACCAATGGGAGCAGATGAAGACCCCCTAGCCAAACCTGAGATAGAGCCTGGAAACCATGCAGAAGAGAGGGAGGAAGGATTGCAGGAGCTAAAGGGATTGAGGAAGCTTAATTGTTTAGGGGTTAATATGTTTTTTAGGTCTAGATAGGTGTTCTAAGTTGATAATGATGATATCTGATGGAGACTGATTTACATTCAGAAATTTAGATGCATCAAGATAGGAAAGATGTCTTCTTCAAGGCTGTCAAATACAAATAGCCAAAACACTAGAATGTAACATTTATATAATTCATGATTGTGTTAAGGTTCTTCTTGCCATAGGTAATCTATTGCATATATATGTAATAATATAAATGTATATGTACAAAAATAAAATGATTTTTAAAATTAAAAAATAAAATAGAAAAAAAGGATAGCACTGCTCACAGTATCAACTAAGTAAGGCTAATAGGAACTCACAGAGACTGAACGCATAATCAGGGAGCCTATATAGGCCTGAGCTAGGTCCTTTGAATACATGTTATGGTTGTGTAGCCTGGTGTCCTTGTGGGACTTCTCAAAGAGGGAGTGGAGGTGTATTTCACTCTTTTGCCTGCTCTTGGGACCCTTCTCCTTCTACCAGGTTGCCTTAACCAGCCTTGATATGATAGTCTTGTAACTTTTCATACTATGTTTGGTTGATATCCCTGGGAGACCTGCTGTTTTTTGAAGCTTCAAATGAAGGAGGAATGGGTCTCAGGGGAGTGCAGGTTGAGGAGGAGCTGGAAGGAATGGAAGAAATTGCAGATGGGATGTTATGTGTGAAAATGTATTACTATAAAATGTGCTTTATCAAAGAACTACAAGTGGTTCTGTTTGAGTCCTCTCATTCTGCTGGGGAATCTTAAACCCCATTCTAAAGAACTCGATCTTACCTAGTAGCAATTGAGAATGACGTATTTGGAAACAGGGAGTTTATATTCTACTCATATTTTTCTAGACTTGCTGAATAGATACATCAGATACATGTTAAAATAAACTATTATAACTTATTAGATAAACTAATATTATGAATAATTAGGAAATAACTCAAAGTTAATTTGAACTATGATAGATTGGAAAGGAAGAAGCTGCAGGCAGAGGAGGCTTGTTACAAGGATGCTGAAGTACCTGGGATGTGTAATAATAAATAGCTTGAAGGAGTTAGTGGTATTGAGGACAAAGTAGGGGGAACGGGTCAGCATATATGCTTAATGTAAAATGTGTGAATCCCAAATAATTAAAATTACTTTGGCTACAGAGAGAGTTTAAGGAAATAGAATGGGCAGGGATGATAGATAAGCCACAATGCATTGTGAAGGTTTGGTGGAACGTTTGCAACTTAACAAGGGCAACCTAGAGAAAATGAGGTTCAGCAATGTTAGAAGAGCATTGAGATAATTGTAATTTGGAAACAGGCCAAAGTAAAATCAAATAATGTAGACCATGGAATCCTTGAAACATGTACATTAATTAAAATAAAATCACTTGATACCAGGAAGTGATCATCATGTGTCCTACATGATTTATTCATTTATGTTTCCATAATAAACTTCCATTTCAGAGTAGGAAAGTAAGTACAAGAGTTAATTGCTCATGAGATGTGTAGATTCAAAACCAGACTCAGGCACTTCAGTTCTAAGGGTTTTGGTTACAAGTATCCTGTGCTTAGAATTTAACACACAACAATTAAATTGATAAAAATCTACTATTTAATAAGCCAATAAGAAAACAATATAACTATGGTATTCTCCCTTGGTTAGTTGTTTGCACTTCATATTCCTTAGGCTTAGCCGTTTTGAAATGGATACTTTGTTGAGGTCATAATGAACTGACGCACACAAGATACACTGATATCCGGGACTCCTTAAGTCTTCAGTACATTTTGATTATTACTCAGAGAATAAAGCTAGTCAAAGAATATCCCCTGCTTTATTTATTTATTTATTTATTTATTTTTACAATTTTGTAGTATGTTATTACATTGCTACTTTTTACTATATGGCAGACATAAATAGCAATGGCCAATGAATACACAAAAATGTCCAACGTCAGTAGTCATAAGGGAAGTGCAAATCAAAATTACTTTGGGATTCTATCAAATCCTACTCAGAAGCATGATCAAGAAAAAAAAGCACAACAAATGATGGTGAGGATGTTTTGAGCAACAGGGAGAGGAGTCCTAATACTTTCTTGGTGAGAATGTAAATTAATCACACTATTATGAAAAATAAATATGGTTGTGAGTTAGAAATCTGAAACAAAAAGTGACTTATGATCTAATTATGCTGCCATGGGTATGTACCCGAAGACATGAAAATGAGCATACCATAGAAACATATACACACTGTTGGTATTGTGCTGCTATTTAAGGCAACTATGTGATCAGTCTATGCACCTCAGCACAGATGGGTGAATAAAATAAAGTGGTATTATTAAGCTATAAAGGAAAATAAAATCATATAATTTGGAAGAAAATAGATGGGACTTGAATTCAACATGTTAAGCAAAATAAACCAGATATAGAAAGACAAATACTAGTTTTTTCTCATATGTAGAGTCTATAAAGAAAACAAAATATATGAAAGTAGAAGCAGGATTGTTATGGAAGAGGATGGAGATCAGGAAGTTTTAAAGGGCAATAGGCTGGTCAAAGGTTATCAGAGTAGCCTGTCACCATGGAAGACAACACCATAGTAAAACACACTGTTTGCTACAGTTAATGTATACTAATAAAATATATGGGAATGCAGAAAGCTGGTGTCTGGATATAGGACTTATTGATCAATTTAACTTACATAGTGCACTCACTCAAGATTTAAGTAGTTAACTGGCATATTAAAATCAATATTTAATTTTTATATTTTTGATCTATTGGGTTTTGAGAGAAAAACTCCAAAATCTTTGACTCTCTGCATTTACCATTTTTTTCTTGTTCCTTTTTTCTCTTTCCAATTTATTTTGTGGCTAAATGGTTTGATTCATAGAGATTTGCAATTGTTTTCTGAACTTGATGAATTGTCCCTTTATCATAATTTCCCCAGTTCTTCGTTTATTTTGTATATTTTGATAGATATTAATGCATCTGTGCTGACTATCATTTGATTAATATCTTCTTGCTGTATGTTTATTCTTTTACTTAAAACTGTCACATGCATTTCATTAAATGTGCTAGATGCAGTGTACATTTTCAAACCTGTCCAAACTTCCCAACGACACATACAACATACAAATTTTTTTGACTATGGATTACAAATTCTGAATAGTCTCAAGGGTAACTCTTAGATGTTGTTTCTCCCTGGTCGTGATTTCTTTCCTGCTGTGTCCAGTCACCTATGGTTTCTTAAATGTTGCTTATAGAACATTCCAGGAATGTTTATCCACAGGTCTTTCACTTGGCAGTACTTCACTTTCCTGGGTTCCAGCTATTGTGGAATGCTTCCTGCCTGTGTCAAGAGTCATCATTGGGTTTCTATCTACTGTAAGGACTCTACTCCACTATCTCTCACTGTTTATCCAGTCGTAACTGAGCTCCGTTAAACAAATAAATTTATTTTCTCATGGCTCTCCAGATACTAAGTCCCACATCAAATTGCTGTCAAAGCTTATTTCCCTACCAAAGTTCTGAGGAAAAATATCCCCCTATATCTTCAGCTTCAGGAGGTTACAAAGAGTCATCGTGGTCCTAGACATCTTATCTTAGCTGCATTGTGGGGGATCCAGTTTCAAAATAAGTTCACTATGAGTTTCTAGGTAGAGGAAAATTATGTAAGGATGTTACCCAACACACTAAAAATGCATTTATACTGCATATTATACATTTGCGTGCTTCTTTACTATTGCTTCCCTCTACTAAGGTTTGATCCTGTAATCATAAACTGATCTTTTCTGTCACTTTATATATGCATACACACTGATTTATGGATTATTACTTTCTTTTTTTTACTTTAAGGATGAAAAATTATAAATAACATAATTAAAATAATTCTGCAGACATATTTTTCATGATTAGGCAGATTTTAAGAGCTTTTTCTACCTTTATTTTGCTGTTTCTATTTAATATTTTTTGAACGTTTAAAAATATTTATTTGTTTATTCATTCATTCATTCACTCACTCACTCATTCATTTATTCTTCAGTGTGTGTGTGTGTGTGTGTGTGTGTGTGTGTGTGTAAGCACCATGAGTGTGCAGTGTAGTATCTGTGGTAGCCAGAAGAGGGCATCAGCTCCCTTGGAATCAGAGTTACAAGCAGTTGTGACTCACCTGATGTGGATGTTGGAAATGAAACAGAGGTCCTCTCCAAAACCAGCAAACTTTCTTAACAGTTGGCTGAATGCCTATAGCCCCTGTTAAACTTTTCCTAACTGCTTAATTGTCATCCTCCTTCTACCTTCTGCTAGGAAAATTTAATTTTCTCCAACTTTATTCTCTTTTTCTAGTTTTGAAGTGAAACACCATTTATCATGATAAACGTCATGGCTGCTTTTAGCCACAGTAGACCTGATTGCAGTCTAGTGTTGACCACTGACTCTTTTCTTTCCTCATAATACAATCTTCTATGTAAATTCTGTATTATGTTTAATTTACTTGAACTGGATACCTTCCCAATTTTTATTATTACAATTAATGCTAAACATTTCATTGTCTGATATGGAAAACAGATTCTGAGAATGTATTTTTAAAAAAAGAAATAAAAAATATTAACATTTCTTGGTCAACAAATCTAATCCAAGATTCAGATTTCTTCCTGAAAATAAAACAATTGAAAATGAATAAAATAAAATATCATTAATAACAAAATAGTTACATTTAAGTACCATAAATTTAATTTAAGTATTTTAAAGACATTTCACCATGAAAGATCTTCATAGTGGAAGATCCCATGACTCATGACATAGCTGAATAATTTTGTTTCATAGGACAACAGATAGAACTTACATGGCATGTGCTAGAGAGTCATTCTGACTCAAAGACATAGCAATTTTATTTGTTTGTTTGTTGTTGTTGTTGGTTTTTTTTTTTTTTGCCCCTACATCTTTTATTCTGCAAGACATTTTTTATTTTGGAATTTGAGTGAGAGCCTATGAGAACTGATCCAAAACATCTTAATGTTGCTCTTAGTTTTGAATGTTAATTTATTTGGATCCAGAATTCTAAGTTGACAGTTACTTCCCTCAATTCTTCAAAGATAATATCTCATTGTTTTCTGGCATTTTTGGCCAGAAAAGCTGGCAGTGGTGTAAAGCTCACTGACAATCCATTTGTTCTTCTTGGAATTAATCTGAGCAGTTTTCCTCATTTTCCGTTGATTCTATATAAGAATTATTTTCATGGTAATATTAGACTTTCTTTTTACTAGCCTTGGTAATAATTTTCACCCATCATGTAGGAGATGCCTGTCTTATTTCAATGCAATAATACTTTGCACTCAGGTTTCTTCAAATATAAGCTCCTCAGCCCACTCCTTTCTCTTTCCTGAAATTCTCATACATGTATGTTGCACTTTTTAAAAAATTCTCTCCCTTCTCTCTCTCTCTCTTTCTCTCTCTCTCTCTCTCCCCCTCCTCTACCCCCTCTCCTCCCCCCTCCCTTTTCCTCTTCCTCCCTCCTCTCCACTCTTCCTCTTCCTCCTCCTCCTCTTACTACTACTACTATTACTACTCTCTTCTCTCTACTAGTCATGCTTGTTGCAATACATTTGATCACACTGTAAACCCTGAGATTGTTGCTTACTAGAAAAACCTATTTCTAGTTGTGGTGTAGCTCAGCCTCAGCATATACCTTTAATTCAAGACAGGATTAAATAAAAGCAACGACAGGTCAAGAGACAAGAGGTGGAGCAAACAACCAGTTGACAGGGAGTGATCATAGAAAAACAACAAAGAGAGTAAGTGGAAGGAGGATGATGCATAGGGAGATGTGCAGGAAGTACAAGGGAGAGACATTAAGCTTGAAAAACTTTTGAGATGGCATGGGGTGGGATTGTTTCTTTTTCTTTTTCCTTTTGGGATGTTGGCTGAGGAGAAAGGTCATCTGGGTTCATTCTTTCCTCTCTGAGCTAGCAGGTTTTCACTGTTTGAGATTTTGTTAAAAGTAACACATGGTAGTATCCTAAGCTCTTCTATATTGTATATAGAAGGTCTTCCATATTGTAATGTCTTTTAACCATATTTAATTTTAAAATTTTTTCTTTTTTATATTTAATTTTTCAAATTTTAATTTATTCACAAAAATATTATATAGTGACTATAGTTAATTTAGATTAAATTTATTCTGTTTAAAATTAAATAGCTTTTTGTTTCTGAGTGAAAATTTTATTTTGGACATTTTCAATTTATCATTGATTCCTACATCATATTATTATCTCTATATTCCCTCTTTAATCTCCCTTATCCCTTAAGTATATCTGTTTAACATTGTTAGGTTTCAAAGTTTGATTTGGGTTTGTTGTTGACAGTCATTCTCTTATTCTTCGTTCCTTATGACTCCTTTATGGTAGTTTGTTTCTTTATGTATTCTTAATAGCCACTTTCTTTCTTATTAATTTAATCTTTTTTTATACAACATATCCTGAACACAGCTTCCCATCTCTCCACTCCTCTCAGTCCTCCCCAACCCATCTCCTTTTTCCCCAGATCAACTCCTCCTCCGTATCCTCAAGAAAAGTGCAGACCTCTCAGCTGTATCAACCAAACAAGGCATAACAACATACAATAAGACTAGGCACAGCTGGGCATGCCTTGGGAGGCAGAGGCAGGCAGATTGCTGTGAGTTCAAGGCCAATCTGGTCTACAAAGAGAGTCTAGGACATCTAAGGCTGCACAGAGAAACCCTGTCTCAAAAAACAAAACAAACAATCCCCCCTGCCAAAAAAAACCCCAAAAACAACCACAAAAAAGACTAGGCACAAACCTTTATCTCAACTTTGAATGAAGGAGCACAGTAGGAAGAAAAGTGGTCCCACCAGCAGGCAAAAGAGTCAGAGACACTACCATCTCCATTGTTAGTAATCTCAGAAAGACCTCAAGATAAACAACTGTGAGCCCTTATAAGTCTTGCTTAATTGATTCTGGGCCATGTTTTCATGGTGTCCTCAACCCTCCTGGCTCCTACAATTCTTCCCCTCACCCTCTTCCGTAGGTTGTGTTAGCTTCACCTAATTGAGTGTGGATTTCTGCATTTGCTTCCATCAGCTGCTAGAGAATCATCGCATTATCTCTGATGATGACTGGGCTTGCATCAGTCTGTGTGTATAGCAGAATATCATTAGGAGTCATTTCTTTGACTTTTTTTTTTTGTCAGTGCTGTTTGGTTCTACCCTAGGTCTCTGAGCCTTCCAGTTTCCAGTTTCTGGCCATAAAGGCAGTGTCTCGTTTGGGCTTCCTCTCATGTCTTAGGCCTTAAGTTAGACCAGCCATTGGTTGCCCACTCCCATGAGCTCTGCACTATCATTGCCCCTGTATATTTTGCAGGCAGGACAGGTTGTGGGTCATAGATTCTGTGACTGGCTTGGGTTTGTGTCTCTGTCTCACCACTGGGGGCCTGGCCTAGTTACAGTAGATGACTTGTTCAGGCTCTGTGTATTTCATTGCTAAGGTCACCTTCCTAGGTTCCAGGAAGTTTCCATTGTGCTAGGTTTCCAATTGCCTCCTAATTGTCCACCTATCCCAGTTGTCTCTCCTTCCATTCCTCCCTCCTCATCCTGACCCATCCTGTGTTCATCGCCACCTATTCCCAATCTACCCACTAAATCTGTTCTATTTTCCATTTCCACAGAGATCCAGGAGTCCCTCTCACAGAACCCTCCTTGTTATTTAGCCTAATAGTCTTAATCTTGAAAAAGAAAAAAAACTTTTAAACGTCCCATGGGAGCTACTGGAGGAGTTTCCTAATTGTTTCTAGAGAATCATGAGGATTTAAAAATTATAGTTGAGTAATTTTCATATAGATGTATGGGCTTAGTAGCTCATTTTTTTTTTTATTTTAGCTTTTCACTGGTGCTCTTTTGCATGCCTTGCACCTTTGATGGAGTTAAGTTTCCCATCCCAGTGAGAGATTCAGCAAGGACCCACCTGTCCAGGAATATGGTGTTCATGAAAAGGCTCTTCTTTCATAGACCTAACTGAATTTCTTGTATCCCCCAGAACCTTTGTTCTCAGTGCATTTGATAGAAACCTTAGTTGGAAATATTCAAGGTTTGAATGTCTCTTTTTAAGACTGGAATTATATTCTTTGTCAAATAATTTTGCTATATTTTCTGTGTTATTATATAAACTTACATAATAAGTTTAAACAACCAAAGTCCTTTCTGATTACTGACTTAGGATTTCTCCATGGGCTTTCTGATGAAGAACATCAGGCTCTGAGCATGACCAGCACACCTCATGATCAATAATGGTGGTCATACCTCCTGAAGGGAATTGAATAAGGGCCTTCTGAAACAAGGCATTTTCATTTTTTTGTTACTTTTCTTTTAATATTAGTAGACATTTTGAAGTCAGACAAAGGTAATTTAGCTGGATGGACAGAAACGCCAAGCATCCATAGGTTCAGTGAGTACATCCTGAAGCATGTCTGTCCTTCATGCTCTATTCTCACAGCCCCTCTGCACATATGTATGAACAAAGCAGTGCTGGATCCCAACTTTTCTCTGTTCTCCATTCATAAAACAGATGAGATTTCCTTCACATTTGGTTGTCCCCTTTCCTAGGCAAAAATTTGTCTTTGAAGAAGAGTTTGTGAGAATACAGAGGTGATTTTCTCTGTGATGGTTTCCCTCTGAGGGTCAATAGGGAGCTAGTGCTGGGTGGATCAGAGTTTGCACTTCAGCTATAATTGGCTCTCTTGACACATGTGTTGGAGTCTCATCATCAACAGTAGTTCCTTCTTCCTGTTCCTTACCTTCCCATAATACCATTTGTGACACCAGGAATGAGTAAGACATTCCTTTTAATTGAATTAAAATGTATTAGTAAATAATATGAAATGATTAAAACCTTTTCTCTATGGACAAGAAAAGCTTGAACTGACTCATCTGGAACAGCCTTCTTTCTTATGTGAGAAAAGTTCTCATGCAATGTCATCATTTTACAAAGAGGAAAAGAATGGGAACAAAGGGGATGGGCAGCATATCTCCATAGAAATGCAGTTAGTTTATTCTTCATGCACTGAAGTTTTGTGTACCAAGGAGATGGTGAAGCTCTTTGCTCCAAGGACCTTAAGATTGATGATCTTCTTGGATAAAAAGTTGTAGCCCATTCCTTGTCCTCAGTGTCTCTTATATGTGACCATGACTTTATACTCTTGTATTAAGTTCTCAATCACCTCTGATAAGAATATTTAGTTGGATGTACATGTGTTCTGAGTAAAACTATACCACTCACCCATGAAGCCTGGCATAGCAAAGGATCATGTCCTGGTAAATGCTGGTCAGCAGTGTGTGGCTGTGGGGAGGTTTTCAAGTAATATTCTGTCCATCCTATCTTTCTTGTTGGGTGACATGACATCTGGTTTTTGAGTATCCACCTTGGGCTCTGAAGTAAAAAGCTATATGTTAAGGGTGGCACAGCAGCAAGGTAGAAGTCCCTGATTCCTGATAACCTCAACAAATTCCCATTCCCCTATTCTATTTTTAACATCTACTCTTTCATACATCCTGTTTAAGTATTGGTTTGGATACTACGTCATTTTCAGATCTTCCTTTGTGTGACTCTTCTTGAAGGGACATGAACATATGTTTCTTCACCTAGGCTAGAACACAAAAAAGAGTTACATCCAAGTCTATCTTAGCAAATCAATGGTGGAATCTTTAGTGGAACTACTTCAATGTTATGTAGAGATCCCCAGAGATACAGTGCTTGTGAACTAGCTATGATTAGGTGAGCTTCTTTTGGTAATAGAACTGTTTGAGACTTACCCATATTCCTATAAGTATTCTTCATAAACTCAGTGGCTTTATAACCTAGATGAGTAGAATTATTTCTTTGCTCTGTCATTGGTCTCCTATTTGCAGAGAATAGACAACTCTTTATATATCTGCAGGAAAAGTTATATGACAGATGTGTATTGCTATCCCCCATCATATAACAGCTTTGGCCGCACACAATGGCTAATATAGGAAATCAGCCTATGTCCCCATTAGTATTTAGTGGGATAAACTTGTGACATACATATGTTTGTATACAATGGAATATTATTCAGCCATTAAAAAGAATGAAATTCTGTTATCCACAACACACACGGCAGGAGTAAAAATTATGCCAATAGGTAAAATAAACTAAACATAGAAATGTCATCTTGCTAGTCCAGGTGGCTGAGTTAGCAGGATCTTGATTCAGCAGTGAGTATGGGGTTGGATGGAAGAAAGTCTTCTCTGAGAGAATTTTCAGTGAAACAGTTCTCCTTTATTGGTGAGAGTAAGGGTTATATAAACTTTGAGGATGTGAATAGGAGTTTTCCGGGTGAGTGTACATATTTGGCTAGGGCTGCAGTGCTGGGGATGCTTCATTTGCATGAGGAAGAATTTCAGGTCATAGCTGGACATGTCCTTATAAAGAAACAAGACGTTTTAACCTGAAACCTGGTCACCAGGCTAGGTGACCTCCTTAACAGTGGTAGAGATGGGGGTTTCAGGGCTACATGTACTGAGACATGTAGGCCCAGTACAGGAAGGGAGCAGTCTTTACTCCTGATTGTCTCAAGATGAGATTTCTGGTGTTTGGACATGTCTCAACCTTACTCTTGCTCTGGCCTGGTTCCCTGGTCCCACAGCTCTCTTGGCACACATATCTCTCTTTTTTGTTTTTATAAAGGGAAGGGGCCATCACTTTCTGATGTGGAAGCAGAGAAAAGTCCATTCAATTGTAGTGCAGTGTTTGACAGAGGCTGGGTGAGTGGGTAAAGGAAGAACAATTTTAATCAATATGTACTATCTGTATGTATAGAGACATTGCATTGACTCTCTCTAACAAGTACCATTCATATGTCATAAACAAAAGTGAAAGATAAAGGAAAGACACAGTTCACAAACTCTCCATCTACAGACAGGAGACAGTCCTGCAGGTTCCCTTTCCAGTGCTGAACCCTCAGTGCTAGGGACTTCAGCATCCTGGAGTTATTTCAATGTAAAGGTTGCAGTGGGATCATTAGGCAGTTACTGAACATAGACGTTGTATAGTTTTTCTTTCTTTGCTTCCCTGATTATTTTTTTTTAAGTACTGAGACCTAATTAAGTTGAAATAACACAAATTTAAAATATACACTCTATTAATGGGGACTAGGTTGCAATGCAAATTTCAAAACTAATTTAAAAACAATGCCATTTCAAGAACAATTTGTCCTCTCCCCCGCCTCGCCCCCAATCCCTGTCTTTGACTTAGACTAGGGAAAACTAGTGCTTTAATTACAAACTAGACAAATACAGCCTGTGAAGTCCTGTTTAGTGGGTTCAGATATAATGAGCTTTCAGAAGGCAATGAGAAGGAAAATGATCATTTTTTTTTTTTGTGGGTTTGCTTTCTGCCATGTTGCTCGCATTTGTTTGGTGTACTTTTCTATTAAGATGTGAAGTCACTGTTTCAAGTGTAAGGCAGAAAAACAGCTGATTCCAAAGTAGAATATTTCTAGCCATTGGCCGGGCAGTCTGCATCCTCTCAATGAATATTGTAGAGGAGAGGAAGACCCAGGCATGCCAGCTCTTCCGTCATAGTGAGTGGTGCAGACCTCTTGTTGACAGCAGCTAGTGTATTCTCTGTTGAATGTCCATCTGGAAATATGTTTTGTCTATATCCATACCATGTACATCCCTCACTCTCTCATGCTCTTATAATATAACTTGTTTAGTTCTGTGGGCATTTTTATCCATGAACTGAGCACAGAATGGGACAATCTACAGGAAGGATAGTGGTACAAAGAGGCCATTTCCATTTGTCATCAAGGTGGCTGGCTTTGGACCATCTGTCAGCCAGTAGCTCTTAGTCCACCCCACTGGTCTGCCGACTCTCTTTCCTTCTTGACTTCATGTTCTAAGAAGACAGAATGCAGTAATGCAGCTTCATCCTCCCCCCATACAAGCTTATACATAGAAATTGTTCAAAAGACTTTTGCCAAAATAACAAATGACTCTTTTATCTTCAGAGTGAAGTCTAGGCTCTCCTGTGCAACATTCAAGAAACTTCAAAACCTGGCTTTAACCTTTTGTACTCTCTTTATTTCCTCCTGTTTCTTGACAATTGCCTAGCAACCGTATTGAAGCTATCATAATGTCCAAAGCAGCTATGGGCTCTTTTTCTCTGTGCTCTTCCTGAGGGTGCTAAAGGTAAACCTCTAAGGCACATCTCTACTGACATCTCTGAGACACCCTCCTCAGACAACTAACTGCTGGGGAATGAATTTAATAACACACACTTATGGATTGGCTATTCTGTTCTAGGAAGAGCACAATGGTGTGTAAAGAGTACTGTTAGCTGAGAGGACATGAGGCTGGAACAAAGGAAGGATGGCACAGAACAACAGCCAAGTCAGATTCAGAAACTCTGCCTATGGTATTTCTCAGGAAGAAAGAGTGAGCTTGCAGGATTGAGAATCAATAGATCTAAAAACTAGCTGTTTCATTCAACAAGGACTACCTAGTCCTCCTTCCTCTTTGTGATTTCTCTGGTATCCAACAGCAGAAACTATTGTGTGTTCCCTGTGTGGCCCATCCTCTCCCTGACCTCTGTGAACAGTTGCTACTCTACCTCTCTGGTGGCTGACAGCACCCTCATCTGTACCTGCTGGGGCAATTTCTACCTGGTGGTAAAGAATTAGCGAAGGAGTTCCCTTTAGGAAGATTCATTGATGATCCTTTGCCTTGTGCACATGCCTATCAATGCTCTTACCACTTACAATTACTTATCTGTAAGTCAAATTTCCCCTCAATCTAACATCCAGATGATAATTTTATTGAAAATGTCCATGGTGTGGAACGAGTGCCTTTAAGAATGAAGCTTTGGTTGGAGTGGTACATTGTCAGATACACCAAACACACACACACACACACACACACACACACACACACACACACACACACATGTATACATATATAGACATATATAATGTCATATGTAATGAACATCTTTTATCTAGATTTTCAGTTCACTAAAACTAGAGAATCTTTCCTAATCATCACAAGCTTTGATGAGTGATGCACACTTGCAAGACAGACAATGCCTGAATCTCAACTGAATTACAAGGAGGTGATGCTCCAAGGGAGCACCAGGCCAGTTTGTCTGACCCCCTAATACCTTCCCCACATGGTATCTTCAGCTCTCATCCCAGATCCATATGATCATACCTCTCAATTCCTGCCTTTCACAGCTGTATTTGCGTTCCATGTTTAGTCTAGACCATCCTTGCAATTTATCTCTTGTATCAGCAACATTGTAACAACTGATCTTTGTATGTATGTATGTGTGTATGAGTGTATGTGTGTATGTATGTATGTATGAACATATGTATTTTGTTGTCTTTTGTCTTCTGACTCCAGAATATAAACAATATCAGCACAGAGATTTATTTATTTATTTATTTATTTATTTATTTATTTATTTATTTATTCACTTTACAACCTGGGTGTAGCCCCATCCCTTCTCACCTCCCAATCCCACCCTTCCCCTTTTCTCCCCATCCCTCTCTCGTATTCCTTAGAAAATCAGAGTCCCTCTTTCCATCCACCGAGCTCATCAAGTCATATCAGGACTGAGCTTGTCCTCTTCCCCTGTGGCCTGGAGAGGCAGTCCCACCAGGGGGAAGTAATTGAAAAGCTGCTAAGAGAGTCCATGTCATAAAAAGCCCCTGCTACGTTTCCTAGGGGATCCACATGAAGCCTGAGCTGTCCATCAGCTACATATTTGTAGGGGGCATAGGTCCAGATAAGTCTTTGGTTGGTGGTTCAGTTTTGGTGGGCACCTCTGTGCCCTGGTTAGTTGCCTATGTTGGTTTTCTTATGAAGCTTCTGTCACTACTTTCCCCCCACTTTTTTTTTTTTTTTTTTTTTTTTTTTTTTTTTTTTGCTGTGAGTCTCAGTATCTGTTTCAAGGCACTGATGGGTGGAGCCTTTTAGAGGAAAATTATGCTTGATTTCTGTCTGCAAGCTTAACAGAGTATTGTCAAAAGTGTCAAGGGTTGGTTCTCTACCATGGGGTGGGACTTGGATTGGGCCAGGCATTAGTTGGACCTTCCCTCAGTCTCTGCTATATCTGTTCTATCTTTATCCCTGTACATCATGTAGGCTGGGTGAATTTTGAGTTGAAGGTTTTGTGGGTAGGTTGGTGTTCCCTCCTCTCTACTCAGAGACTTGTCTAATTAGAGGGTGTCCTCTTCAGTCTCTATGTCCCCTGCTATGAGGAGTCTCTGGTAGGGTCCCTCTTATAACTCTCTGGGAGCCTACTCTGACTTAGGTCTCCAGCTTGTCACAGAGATGCACTAGGCAACCCTACATCCAACAAAGGACATCTAAAATAATTAAATAACTCAAAACATTAAATACCAACAAATTAAATAACCCAATTAAAATGGGTCACAGAGATAAACAGAGAATTCTCTATAGAGAAATCTAGAATGGCGGAGAAGCACTTAAAGATTTGCTCAATGTCTTTAGTCATCAGGGAAATGCAAATCAAAATGACTCTGAGTTTCCATTTTATACTTGTCATAACAGCTAAGATAAAAAATTCAAGTGAAAGCACATGCTGAAAAGGATGAGGAGAAAAGAAAGCACTCCTACATTGCTTGTGGGACTGCAAACTTGTAAAACCACTTTGAAGATCAATCTGGTGCTTTCTCAGAAAATTTGGAGCACCTCTACTTCAAGACTCAGCTATATCACTCCTAGGCATATACCCAACAGACGTTCCACAAATCAACAAGGACATTTGCTCAACTATGTTCATAGCATATTTGTTCATAATAACCGGAATCTGGAAACAACTGAGATGTCTCTCAATTGAAGAATGGATAGAAAAACCGTGGTACATTTACACAATGGAATACTACTCAGATATTAAAAACAAAGAAACCATAAAAATTGAAGGCAAATGGATAGAACTAGAAAAGATCGTCCTAAGTGAGGTAATACAGACACAAAAAGACACACGTGGTATGTATTCACTTATAAGTGCATTTTAGCCATACAATATAGGATAAACATACTATAATGCACAGACCCAAAGAAAAAAAGTAACAAGGAGGATCCAAGGAAGGATTCATAAATCTCACTCAGAAGGGTAAATAGAACAGACTGATGTAGTGACTGAAGAGAGGGAACAAAGTAGGCGAGGAAACACATAGAGACACGAAGGTAGACATCAGACCTGGGGAGAGTGGGGACAGGAGGACAAAAGGCCTATAGAGAAAAGAGCACAGAAATTCTTACCAATTTTGTAATTGATACATTTATATTTAGGTTACTCAGAATTGTGCCTGGCAGTTGATAAATAGTCAGTAAATGTTTAGTGGTGAATTTCCTGATGTGAGTGTATTTTGTTACACTTGAATTTAATTCAATCATTGGTCTTCTCTCACATGTTGATTCATTTTTTCCAAATATTTCTATCATAATATCTACTCATCGGCTACCCTGTTGGATGCCCCACCTTTCAGTCTCTTGTGACATCACTGTTTCAGACATACTCAGGACTATTTCCTTTTTATAGCCTCAAAATATCATTGGCTAGCCATTCCCAATCTCTGAATGATTAGGGAAGTATTGATTGTTTTAAAACATCATTCTGATGGGAGCCCAGTTCTTAGCCATGACTGATTTATCATAAGGCTGGGCAAGGAAGCCTCTACTGATCGCCTGGAAAACATGAAGCTCCCCTGGGAAATCAAGATGGCGTGGATTGGAGTCATTGCTACAGATGGCCCTCATCACCACATCTTCCTAAATGGTTGTCATTTGGGCAGCCAGTTTGGGGAGAGTTGCTGGCTGCAGAGGCTTTCTGGCTTATTAACAAGCTACTTGGCTGAATCTTTTTACCTTGAGGTCACTGGATTGCAAATAGCCCAGATTCCTGGTGATAAAAAGTGCTTCTGTTTGACAGATGGGCTGTAGCTTGTTTGACAAATGATATGTTTTCAGGATGGGGCCTAGTGAAGAGCTGCTTCTTGTTCTTATGTGACAAAGACTCACACTGCTCTGCCCTTTCCTTTTGTTTGGGTGTGATCTCTGAGGCACCAGCCATTTTGAGAAGTGGTGTGAGAACAAAGATATGGTGGATCTAAGGATGTCTGTGCCACAGGGATATCATAAGAAAATAAGAAAGCCAGTGTGGGAGGCAGGTGGTAGCATCAGCAGAATGGTAAAGAGGAGTAGACACCAAATTGGGCTTTATGGGTCCATATACTTGCGTTGTTTCTAACTGCTGGCAGACTCCGCAGTTAAGAAACTAAATTCCAGACACTTCATAAACTTTATAAACAGAAATAATACTGTTTTATTGTCAGTACTGACCCTCAGGGATGCCAGTTGCATATGAACTGTGAAATGCTAGAGAAATGGAAACTGGATACCCATTCACTGAGTCCCCTACCTTCTTGTTTAGGACCACTTTTCCTTGTTAAAGCTGAATTTTACATTAAAAGGCAAGCCAAGTTTACTCTCTTTGAAATGGGCAGAATAGAGAGGTTTGAACTAAATATCATCTTTTGTGTTGCTGACGATGATCATGAAGCCTCTGCCTAGAGATATGACCTGACTTATTTGCTCTGACGCCATGTGCTCAACTGGTACAGAACCTGTTACAAGTAGCTGGTACATGGAAGAAGTGGGTTGCCTTCCAGTCCCTTTGTAGTCTACAGGGTGTGGTTTTCCCCATTTGCACCACGACACATGCTAGATAGGAATCTAAGAGCAGGTAAGGAAGTCAAAAATCCTTGGGTCAAGTGGTAGGGTAAACTATACTACAGTGTTCTACTGAACTCATTCTCTTCCCAGCAGATTTAGCAAACATAAGAACTCCTCAGTAGTTACATTCAATTCATTTCAACCCATTGATTCAATTACTTGAAAAATACTAAGTATCATCTAGTATCTGTTTGTTAATATTTTACTACTGGGGCATGAGAAGGCAGTATGACCTAGTCCAGATTGCTGCATTTGTAGTGAAATATTAGAAAAATAGCAAAGGGCTATCTTGGCACAGTTGTACACATATTACCTAAAATAGAATATTTATTGGGAGGGTTGTACTCAGCACTAATGACCTTGAAACTTTTTAAAATAATAATTTTATTAACTTCTTTCTCTTGACAATTTCATAAAATTTTTAATGCTATGGTTCTACTCACCACCACTCTTTCTTCTTTTCTCCTTATCCCTGTCAGCTCTCATAATTCAAAGGAATTTCTTCTACAAAACATGCAGGTTACACAAATTTCATTTCCAGAAACCCTTTTCCTGATAGTTATATTGATAAGAAAGTAGATAACTAACTAATCATATACTAACATGAAAAATTTAAACTAATTCATAGCATATCCTTTAATTTACGGTTATCATTATGTATAATGAGCTCAGTCTCATACCAAAATGATGTTGCTCTGGGACTGGGGTGATGGTTTAGCAGGTAGGAGTGCTTGATTTACAAAAGAAAATCAAACTCACAACACTCATTTGCAATGCCCAGCATGGATGTCTGAGTCTGTAACCCAAGCACTGTAGGAATGGGATGGGCAGTGATTGGAAGGGTTTGAGGGTTTGATGGCACAGCCTACTTCCATATTCATTTCGAGACATTGGTGAGTGATAGACCAGGACACCAGACATGCTTCTATAGCCTCTGCATTTAAGGACATGTTCTCTTATACACACATGCATGTACACCACACACATGTATGTTATACATACAGAGGAAATTTAAGTAAAAGGTAAATTTAGAAAAGATTATATTAAGACACAATACCTCCAAGTTATTAGACGGTTGTATTGGTAGTGAGAATTTTGTTTTCTTTAAAAGTCCAGTTATGCTACATGACAATGTTTTTGCTTTCTCAGGTGTGGGATATGGGTCTGCTTCAGGTTGTCCACAGTCTTTAACTATTATTGTCTTATCTTCTAAGAGGTCTGTGAGTTTTTCCAGATGCAGATGGTTTAATTCTTTGGACTCTGGAGAGGGTGTAAATGGGAGAGCCCTGAGAGTGCCTGGGGAAGGTGGTAGCCCTTGCTGCTGCTGGTCCCAGCTGCAGCTGGTTCCTTCTTCTGCACTTGATATTTCTGGATTTCTATTTTGCTGGATTACTGGATATTCTTGCCTCTAGAAATCTGATGCCCCGAATCAGGAGGAAGTAGTCTAAAGAGGTTTACACACACTCTTTCCCCTCTAACCTTCTTTCTCTCCTATGTAATATTGAGGGTTATAAGGGATCAGGGTGGATACACGTTGGAAAAGTGGTAGATATAAGAAGCAGTTAAATAGCCCCCAAAACTATGCCTACAGTGTTGTTTTTCTTTGGCTATGGTAGGTACTTGGGTTTGGATCCTGAGCCTTCCTTCTGAAGTAGAAATAAAAATGACCTTGCAATGTCTTTGTACATTTTAAATGAAGATATATATATATATATATATACATATATATATATATATTAAAGTGTATGTAGCAAACAGTATCTGGTCCAGAATTAGAAATTAATAATGATCTGCTCATTTATATTATAGTTTAATATGACTATAATTAATATGTATTACTTCATTAATCAGAAGTCAAATCAATATTACAAAAAGAAATGGGGTAGGAGTGGACAGGCCAGCGTTCTGACAAGGAAGACATCAACTGATAGTATTGCATGTCTGTTCCACCACTGGCTGATAAATATTAGCTTAACAACCAAGCAATGGCCATGGTAGAACGATTGTTGCAAGAAATATCATTTTTCTTCATAAAGGTCTCCAGAAAAGACATGCATAAATCAGAAAGTCCTCATGTCACAAAGAGATTTGTATTAGAGGGCAGAACTCTACTTGTGTGTCTACTGTCACACTTCTTCAGGAAAAAGCACTGTCATAGGTAGTGGTGATCTGCAAGCTGATTGGATGTCATTTAGCTGGGTGTTGGAGCTTTCCTCTCTATCAGCTTGAAGAAGATGTCTGCATGGTTTAAGGCTAGCCTGATACCCTTCAACCCTCCTAGGCTGTGAGTTCATGAGACACACAAAGAACCTGCACCCCATTCGTGTCTTCCTTGGATCTGCCACAAATCCAAATCTCAAGTGAGAAGCTTAATTTTGTGCATTTTATCTTTTCCCAGGTCTAACAGGAACCCAGTTGTCTGTGATGCATCTGAGAAGGTTCCCCAGAAGTCATGATGAGTACAGAAAGAAACAAGCTGGGCCTAACAGTGGGAAGCTCCACATTAGCGTTTGACCACATGTCTCAGAGGACAGCTACCTGGGAGCCTTTTACAAACTCTTTCAGTGTGTTTTGTCATTTGTAAATAGGAATGAGGAATCACTTATCCTTGCCTTGGTAGGAGAATGAAATGACGACCAGCTAAAAAAACATGTGTGCCATATGCACAAATGATTGTTTTTCCTTTACCTTGTCCATGCTCTCTTTATTCTTAATGCTTGCTTAGAATAGTCTTACTTAAGTTTTTCATGGGTTTTCCCCATCTATTCCACTGTCATTGAAAAATCCTTATTTTATTTATTTTTTTAATTTTTTTTATTAATTTGTTCTTGTTACATCTCAATGGTTATCCCATCCCTTATATCCTCCCATTCTTCCCTCCCTCCCATTTTCCCCTTATTCCCCTCCCCTATGACTGTTCCTGAGGGGGATTACCTCCCCCTGTATATGCTCATAGGGTATCAAGTCTCTTCTTGGTAACCTGCTGTCTTTCCTCTGAAAAATCCTTATTTTAATATCTGACTGTTTTAAATCTTGTAAATGTCCTTATTGCTTCTCAGCTAGACATATCCAAACCAAGTTTGTGAAGAAGTATAGGGCTGAAAGACAAAAAGAAAGAAAGAAAGAAAGAAAAAGGGAAAGACTGCCTCCTATTCTGTTCCTCTCTAGAACTCCTTCTCTCCAAACCCCACCATGGTCCATTTCTTTCTTTATTCCTGGTTGCTTCAAATACTTTAGGTTGAATATATAGATTCAAAGCTGAGATCCCAACCAAGTGGTAAATGCTGCCTTTGTCCTACTGGATCTGGTTCACCTTAGTTGTTATAATAGTTTAAAGCACCATTTATTTACCTGTCAATTTCAAAGTTTCATTTTTTTTTGTCAGCCCTGGACACATGCAAATAAGAGCAATGATAAATGGACTCAGATGAGATCATGAATTTTGGCGGGAGAGTGGACACTCTAAAGGAATTGGAGAGGAAGGAGGAGACGTTTAAGAGCTGTCAGTGAATAATGCACATAGGAAGTTCTCAAAAGATTCAATTTTATTTAAAAAGAAAAGCAAAAAGAGACATGAAAGCAAGTATTTCTCTTCGGAGGCATATAGTTAAAGCATGTATATTTGGAAGCTGAGACCGAGAAAAAAGGAACTTTAAAAAAAAAAAAAAGATGGTGATAAGAAGTGAAACCTGGACTGATGCCATGTTTGAGGGCCAAGTGCTGTTCTTATTTGACCCATTTTCCCCTTAATTAAGAGAAGGAAAATATGACATGTAATCTAGAAATCAGCTCTGTTTTAAAATTTCTGCTTTTAAAACAGACAAAAATCTGTACTGTTTTTATATGTTATTTCTTGGGGGAAATAGTTAAAAACAAAATTTGTTGGTCTTTTGATGTCAGGCCAAGGCCAAATGTCCTTTCTGTGTGCTGGCTGGCTCAATCCTTGTGGCTGGTGGGGAGTATTCTTGTAGGAAACCAAATAGGAGCTGTCCAGATGCATTGGCAAAGAGTGGCTGGAAGGCTTCTCTATTAAAATAAATCATAGTGATTGAGATGTCCTAGAAACTGAAGTCTTGATGGCAGCAGAAAGGAACATGCCAGTGTGTTTTGACAGGCTGGTGTCTTATTGTGGGGAGCACAAAGGATGCCAACCCCTCCTTATACCCCCCACCACAACAGCTTCAGAAAAGACAGAGAATGTATCCTCACCATCACCAGGCAAGCTGAGCCTCAGGCAAAGTGCTGTGCACTGGGCACTGAACCAGGCAGCAATTTGATTATGATTTGGCAGGCACCAAGACTCCAAAGTAATTCTGACCTGCCCCAATCACAAGTGAGTATAAAGTCATATAATGAGAGAGCTGGAATGGCAACTATTCCAACCCTTTCATTTTGTAGATGGACCAGACACATGGGCACACAGCAAGAGCAGGAGCCGGAGTACACGGTCTTAAGTTGGAATTTCTATCTGTTTAATTGCTTGTCATGTGACTTCAGGCACTGTCCCTCTGTGGCCATGGGCCCTAATCTACTCATAAGTGCTCATCGCACTATCTCCTTTAGAGAACTGAGGGGCCTTGCCCTGCATATGTAAAATTCTGAGGAGGCCATCTAGATCAGAGGACCCACGGCATATAGCATAGTGGTAGCAATATGCCAGAGTTTTCATTAAAGGTTCTAATTTCACATCAGTGTTCTTACCTTCATGTCTCTTTACATCACAAATAAAAATGCACATACATACTCACACACAGAGGTTGGGTACCTTGGAGAAAGAGAGAGAGAGAGAGAGAGAGAGAGAGAGAGAGAGAGAGAGAGAGAGAGAGAGAGAGAGAGAGAGAGAGA
>OU015748.1:77922651-77933918 GCA_907169655.1 Acomys percivali | reverse complement strand
CTCTCTCTCTCTCTCTCTCTCTCTCTCTCTCTCTCTCTCTCTCTCTCCCTTTCTCTTTCTGGTGACCCAAAGCTGGTGTTCATTTTACTTCTGGCCTAGTATCAGCAGTGTGTATTAGTCAAGATTCTCTAGATGGACAGAACTTATAGAATAAATATATACTTATATGTAAATATATGAATAACATATTAATATAAATGTACATTGATATATGTATATGATTTATTAGAATGGTTTATAGGTCTGGTCCAAGTAGTTCAGCAATTGCTGTCAACCAACGCAAGGCTCAATAATCTAACAGTTGTTTAGTTCATAAGTTTGGATGTCTCATGCTGGTCTTCAGTATATGCCAGAATCCTTAAGTAGACTTTAATGGCAGTGGAGGAATGGACTTGCTAGTGCAGAACAAGAGAAAGCAAGTAAAAGTAACAATCTTCCATACCCTTTGTATAGGCTGCCATAAGGAAGTGTGGCCTATATTAAAGGTATATCTTTTAATCTCAAAAGACTTGGGTAAAAGTGGGTCTTCCCACTTCAATAGAGTTGACTAAGAAAAATATTGCTCAGAGGTGTACCTAGCTGCTTGGATTTTAGTTAATTCAAGTGTAGCCAAGTTGACAACCAACAATAGCCATCATATAGTGATGTGTGATGAGTGAATGGGACTACATTCATTCATATCCCATAACTAGGAACAGAGAATAAAGGTCTTTTTTCCTAAATTATATTATTATATACAAGCCAGTTCCCATCTCTGCATTAATTTTTACAACCCCAAAAGAGTGCATTTAGGCCTTGACAAACTGCCTTCTATCTTATACAGTCTATCAGTCTATGTACCAAGTAGTGTTTTACAAATTAGAATCAGGGGTTCAGTTCAGTAAATGAACTAGGGAAACTATGAAAGATGGGTTTTGCCAGCTGGTCAGAAATCTTAGTGCTAAATTCATTAAGCTGTCTAACATAGGTATGAGACAATGGAAAAATAGTCAACTGGAGGTGTGGACACCTGTGTTGTAGTTTATTTCTAGGTTAAGTTATTTAATATGAGGAAGAACATATGTAACCAGTACTCCAGTACTGAACATATGTTAGTAGGTGTTAGATAATGCTTCTTGATATATACTGATAACTGCAACTTGTCATGTTAATTCCCTAGAAATGCTAAAATTTCTACAACCATCTTTTCTTAAGCTGTTAACACAATTGTAATTACTCTTTCTTAAGGTGGGACAATGTCCATGAAACTTTGACGATGTTTTCAAGGTTAGTTAGAGCCTTGAGTGCAAGGTGGTTCACACAGTTGAACTGAATATCCTGTCTGATTCATGTTATCTGGCATGTTGGTGATTCCCTGAAAACTTTCCTTTGAAAAATATTGGGCAATCAGTCCAAAAGAATAAGAAGGAGCAGAGGAAAGTGTGAGGCAGTCAAGCACGCCAACTGAGGAACTACGGGGCATAAGTGTTCAGTGGTGCCAAGCAGAAACAACTTGCTCCGATTTGCTGAATTCCTGGATACAGAGAAGCATTTATTAACTGAGATGTTTGTTACACTAACTTTTAATACAAATTGAAGTATCTACATTTACCATTATGACAAAGAATCTTCATAGGATGCAAATCACGTGATTCATTTGTATTCTGCAGGGCAATGCTAGAATTCAAGAGGCCCCTCAAATGTGGAGAGAGAGGAACATTCCTTCATTGCTGGTGGGAATGCAAACTAGTACAGCCACTTTGGAAATCTATCTGGTGCTATCTCAGAAAACTGGGAATAAGGCTTCCTCAAGACCCAGTTATTCCACTCCTTGGAATATACCCAGAAGATACTCTAGCACACAATAAGAACATTTGCTCAACCATGTTCATAGCAGCCTTATTCATAATAGCCAGAACATGGAAATGGCCTAAGTGTCCCCCAGTAGAAGAATGGATAAAGAAACTGTGGTACATATATACTATGGAATACTACTCAGCTATTAAAAACAAGGAATTCCGGAAATTTGTGGACAAATGGATTGAACTAGAAATGATCATACTGAGTAAGTTAACCCAGAAGCAGAAAGAGTCAAATGGTATATACTCATTTATATCTGGACACTAGCCCAAGGGGCATGTCCCATGAGTGTCTTCACTTACCAGGAAAGTGGGTCAGAGGGGAGGACATCCTATTGGGACTTTAGGTGAGAGAAGCATGGGAGAATGGGGAAATAGAAGGATCCATAGGGTCCTAGAAACCTACAAGAATAACACTATGATGGGCAAACCTGGGCCCAGGGTTCCTGCTCAAACTATGGCAACAGCCAAGGACAATACATGCAGTAAACTTCGAACTCCTACCCAGATCTACCCAATGGACAGGACATTCTCCACAGTTGAGTGGAGAGTAGTGTCTGACTTTCACACGAACTCTGGTGCCCCATATTTGACCACGTCCCCTGGATGGGGAGGCCTGGTGACACTCAGAGGAAGGATAGCAGGCTACCAAGAAGAGACTTGATACCCTATGAGCATATACAGGGGGAGGAGGTCCCCCTAGTTACAGTTATAAGGCAGAAGAGTAAGGGGAAAATGAGAGGGAGGGAGGAATGGGCAGATACAAGGGATGGGCTAACAATTGAGATGTAATATGAATAGATTAATAAAATATATTAAAAAGAGACTTCTCGATATAATAATTTTTTTCACAAACAATTTCACTCTTATTTCTTTTATTGTGAGGAATTAGAAGGACAAGCCAAATATGGTTTAAAGTTGTTCCCAACTTCTGAATATTCTGAAACTGGATTTGAAAATACCCAGCACAATCTCTGTAGTTGAGTTCTGTTTCACCTACCGTATCATCTCCCTTCTTCTACTCTTGGCAGGAAGATTGAAGCTGACATTGTAAAGAGCCAAGTGAACTCTGCAGGGATGAGATTTGGCAGGAACATTATATACAATGAGTTGGAAGATTATTAGCTAGGAAGAAGCTAGGGTAAGTGACCTATAAATGCCAGAAATTCATGATGCAGCAGCAAGGGGTTGGGCAGTGCCACCTCACTGGACTCAGGACTCCTGGAATTGATTCTAGAGAGTCACAAAGAGAAGAGGGAAGGTATGGGGAACAACAGGTCATGTTGCCAAGACAAAGATATAATTATTGCTGAGAATGTACCAGTACCAAATATATCAAATTGATCTTGCCTGAGAAGATTGTATAAAGAATATCATTTGAATTAAACCTAGTGATACCTTCAAATGCCTTTACAGTATCAAGAAATAAATGCAAAAAGGGTGTCAGGATGGATACATATAGTTTTTACAATCTCAGGGCTCCAAATTTTCATGTCAAAATGACAGTGTTAGTATGGGGTTTATACTCCCACTCACTCCTATTTTCATCATGGATGCACTGTATTATCTAGATTTGTATCATCATTGGTTAGCTATTTGCCATATTAACATATATGTTAAAAACATACGAATGAAGGATGTTTTTAGAGTAGGACAGGTATTTTTACTTTACTCTCCAACAACCCAAAAGTGAAACAGATGTAATAACCAAGTGATGAATTAGAGACAAGAAAACAAACTTGCCATGGCCTATCTATTCTCTCCCTTATTTCAAATGTGTCTAATAATGGAAAGGAAAGGTTTTCCCATTCATCCAGGCAGTGAGTTCAGGGTAGATGTAAGAGAATAGCATTCTACTTCAGCCAGGATGGGCTAGAGCATACTGTGATAACAAAAGCGTCAGCGGAAGTGCAGTGTTTCTGAGCCCCTGCTTCTTCACTCTAGGTCCCAGGTATGAAGCCTCAGAATCAGTTTCTGTTGGTTAAGTCACCCAAACAACTGACATTTAAAAAACTGTATTTATTTATTAATTCATTCATATTACATCTCAATTGTTATCCCATCCCTTCTATCCTCCCATTCTTCCCTCCCTCCCACTTTCACCCTATTCCCCTCCCCTATGACTGTGACTGAGGAGGACCTCCACCCCTGTGTATGCTTATAGGTATAAAGTCTCTTCTTGGTAGCTTGCTATCCTTCCTCTGAGTGCCACCAGGTCTCCCCATTAAGGAGACATGGTCAAATATGGGGCAACAGAGTTCATGTGAAAGTCAGTCCCCACTCTTCACTCATCTGTGGAGAATGTCCTGTCCCTTGGCTAGATCTGGGTAGAGGTTCAATGTTTACTGCATGTATTGTCCTTGACAACTGACGTTTTGTTATGTAATCCTGAACTTGTCTCTAAAACATATCAATCTTGTACCAGTGGGCAAAAGATAAGGCAAACCAGAGATGTCCCTCAGGTATTATCCTCAGTCACTTCTTGTGGTTGTGTTCTCATTACTCACCAAAAGTCACATGGCCAAGCCTGAGATCGGAGTGGTGTTGGATTCTAATATTCTTGCAGACTCAAAATGAAAAAAAAATGTGTGTGTGTGCTTTTTGCACTGTACTAACCAATATGCCATATCTGCATTGTGTTCAGCAAGCAGAGGGGATATGTCTGATTTGCTAACCAATGAGAGGACACTTCTAGATGATATCTTCTGATGGAGAGATCAATAGTTATGTTTTTAATCTATATTTTTTTATTTCTTTACTTTTTAAAAAACTGTAGAGAGGAGGCAAAAAAAAAGGTATGCTGATCTCAGCAAATCAGAAGTTACTTTTTTTTTTTTTTTTTTTTATTAAACTGATCAGAAAAGTAGAGAATGAGGATTAGGAAAGAAAAACTTCATTCCCTGATTTCTCGCTTGCATTTCACCTCAATCCCCCGCTGCATATGTAGTGCTTTGTTTGTTTTCTCTTAGAAAAATCCCTGTAAGACAGTGCTACTATTTTCAATTTATAAGATGGAAAATTGAGGCTACATTGTTTTATACAAGCCACTGAAGGTACAAAGAAATCTAAGCCCACCTATGACTATCTAAAGTTTCCCTGCCTAAAGGAGATATGTTAATCTCAGAATAAGAACAAAGCCATAGCAGAATGGAAACAGGATGTTGTTATTTTTTGGAGGGTTTGATGGTAGAGCTCTGTTTATTCTATGGAGAAAAGGGTCTTGCAGTGTAACTTCTTGAGTACCTCCAACTTGAGACCATCCATTTATGAATATGTATACTTACTTACCCAGGTGACATTTAGCAAGCACCGTGTATGCCCGTTCAAGTAAATTCTTAGAATATAGCTAAGGATAGGGTGGGTTGGTCTCTGCTTCTAAGTCCTTAGATATTCTCAGTGAAGACAGTGGTCAGCTATCAACTGCAATTACAATGAACGTTCCAAAAAGAAATGAGGCAAGTGAGAGTTAATCCTCTCTTTTGGACCAGTCAGAGCTCTCAGGAAAGGAGTTGCTTAATTTTGAGGTCTGTTGGTGAATCACAGAGCAATGACGATTGGTCTGTGAGTGGTCTGGTTTCTGCTTGGAGCTTCCCTTTAGTCGTCTTATCTGCAAAAATACCACAGTTGAGGAGCTGAGTACTGGAATAAGTCAGTGGGTCTGACGGCCTCATCAGCTCTATTGTAGATCAAGTCTTGGCAGTCATGTCATGACTGAATATTTCTTTAAAACTCAAATTGGAAACTAATCCTCAAATGCATATATTTATACCATGTAAATGTAGGGTCTTTGGAGAGTAACTTGGATTAGATAAAGCCATCAGGATAGGGCTCCCTCCCCATCCTGCAAGTGATGACTTTCTGAGAGGAGAGACTTGAGCTGATCCGAGCTTTCTCTGTCTCAGCATGTGACACCTTCTTATATGTTACAATGTAGCAAGAAGAGACTCACTAGATGCAGGGTAGATGCTGAAGCTACATTCCTGGACTTCCCAGCCCTCTCAACTATGAGTCTAACTATGTAGGAGTTTCCCTGTTCAACAGGAAACAGACAGATAATCAGCAAGAACTTGATTTTTTGGTTGAGTTTAGAGCTATTTCCATTTGAAAATCCTCAGCTTGAATCTCATTATTCAGAGATGCTGGGGCTTGCAGAGGCAGTATGAGAGACCACAACAGTTATTCCAGTTAAGGCTGGACTGCACGTTTTCCTTAAATAACTCGAGGCTTTTATTTCCACCGTCTCCACCTCTCCTGTGCCCAGTTAGAGAATACTTCAGGTCTCAAATAGCCAATTACACCCTGCCAGCAGCCTCTGCCGTACTTTCAGGTTGTTTGGAATAACTTTGAGGCTCTGTATAGGATCCAGCTCTTATTACTGTGACTGTGTGTCTTAACACTGGTATCACACTAAAATTAACCAGGAGTTTTAAGTAAATGTCTATTCTCGGGTCTTACCTTCGTCAGTTTTGGTTCTAGTGCTCTGGTATATGCCTTATGTATCATCAAGTTTAAAAACCTGAAGTAATTATTTGTAAAATGTAATGTTTCATTAATTTAATACATGTATACAATATATTTGGATCACATATTTCTCTTCTTTTAACTTGTCCTAGGTCCAGCCTTTCCCATCTCAACTTCATGCCAGCTTTCTAAATAACATACAAGCTCCAAGATCTGCTGCCCATATACTCCTAGGTGTGGTGCTTTTTATTGGAACATGGTCCACTCCACTTGAGGCCACACTCAAAAGGACAACTGATTCTCCCTTTCCTAGCAGTCATTAGCTTCCATTAACTCCTCAGTTCCTTACAGTGTTAGAATGTCGACTGACTTGATCGTGTGCAGTTCTTGTTCAGGCAAACAGGTGCTGTGAGATCATGGGTGCAAAAATCATGTTATGTCCCCCTGAGTCCCGCCTCTGCTTCCATAATGGAGTCTATATTGTATGTAGTATAAGGGGATGCAATATTTACAGCTAAGTGCTCCACAGACCCTGATTCTCTATGTGTCTATGAACCACTGTCCACTTCACAAACAAACTTTGCTGTTGAGGTCTGAGAACTGTACTATTCTGTGAGTACAGAAATATAAAATCAGAGGGTGGTCTGGTAGTCCTACGTACTTCTAAAATTTGGATGCACTACTCTATTATAGCCCATTTCATCCATTTTCCAAGTTCTCACATTTTCCTAGCCCTCATGAGACCTCAAGTTGCCTCCCGGTAGCATTGATATGCCACGCTTATCTTAGATCCATTTAACATTGGTGCATGGTGGCATCCCCACCATATTTTTTGACAATATGATTAACATTAGAAGGGCCACATTTCTCTAATGCTTCAATGAAGTTTCCGTGAAGTTTCACCCTGAGGTCATTGAGCCAGCTTTTGAGGTCCTCCTCCCCTTCGTTTGATGAGGAACACGTTTCTTAATTGCTTGTGAGTTTTCAGCCTAGCTTGTTCAAACTAAGAACCCCGTAAAATATCCTTTGGTAGAAGCTGCTCTGTTTTCCCTGCCTGAATTCCATTCTTTAGATTTCAACTCACAGAAGCAAACAGGCCATACACATAAAGCTGAAAACTGTGGAAAAGTCCTCAGTGGAAGGTACCGTGGGCATCAGACAGCAGAGGTCTTGAGATGGAAACGCTGTGCTTCTGTCCTGGGTCTCCTATTCACTAAAGACATCGGCATTGAGAGAATACTTTTAAATGGGTAGCTGTCATGAAACTATATTGGACAATTTATCCTAATTGGGAGTTTCTGTTGCAGTGATGAAATATCAAGAACAAAGGCAACTTAGAGAGGAAAGGGTTCATTCATCTTTCACTTCCATATCACAGTTCTGTCATTACAGAAACTCAGGAACAAAAACCAGGGCAGAAAACTGGAGGAAGCAGCTGATACAAAGGATGGAGAAGTGCTGCTTACTGGCTTGCTCTCCATGGTTTGTTCAGCCTGCTTTCTTATAGAACCCAGGACTACTAGCCCAGGGATGTCACCATCCACAACGGGCCAGGCCCTCCCTTGTTAATCACTAATTACAAAATGCCTTATAGGCTTCTGTATAGCCAGATCTTCTGGAGGCACTTTTTAAATTGAGGTTCCCTCCTCTTAGATGACTTTAGCTCTGTCAAGTTAACATAAAACTATCTGGTGCTAACTTATAACCAATGTGTTCTTTAATCCCTAAGAGTAACCAAATAAATATAAAGAGCAATGCATTTTAGTACATTGAAAAAGGCTCATTGAACAAGAATCCCAGCTCTTTGTGTATTATGGGTGCTCATGGGCCCTATGAACAGCATGCAGTCATTGCATCTCTACATGCCTCAGGTTCTTTAACTATAAAGTATTGCTAATGCCATCCTGTCCTATGCATTCTGAAGGGGAGTTGAGAGAGATAATGGTGTGATGTATTAAAACATCTCTGCATCTAGACTATGTTGGTGCTCAGCTTTCCCACTAACTGCTTGTGGCTTCAACAAGTGACATGACATTTTGTATCTCTATATTCTTGTTAAGAAAAAAACAAAAAAGAACTAATGAGACCCAAAGTAGAGGATTCCTATAAGGCATAAAAGTATTTATTTTAAGAAAGTTCTTAGTATAGAGACAGTGTGGAGTAAGTTGGGCAAAATATTAGTTGCTATTATTGCTTTTCATTTGAATTAGTATTACAATTAAATTAAGCATTATTACTATTACTAATATATCACAATTATAGACTATAGACTGTGCAGTAGGCTTTGTCAGCTGCCAACTAACAAACACAGAGTGCTTTGAATTCTTGATTACTGTAGCCACATTCAGCACAATACAATTAGGCCAGCAGTTGTCTGAAACCTTTAACCATTCACCAACCTTCTTCAGAAACAGTATTATATTGGGATAAGGAGAAGAGTGCTTGTTCCCCTTTGGTTTTCTTCTGTTTATTTGCTGAAAGATATTAATCATGACTTATCTCTTCAAAGCCTCATCTGCAAAGGGCCACATCCTGTTTCCTTACACATCAGGGCTCTTGTATGAGCTACAAGATGTAGACAAACAAGTATCTAATAAATGCTAGGAATTCCCAAGAACAAGGTGTGTGCACCAAAATTTTGGTGTAAACTAAGTACCAGATAAGAAGAATCTGAGTATGTCTTTTTTTTTTTTTTTAGCCTCTGGCTTCTAAAGAAGCCATTGTATTCATGCTGTAGAGGCAGCTGTGGTTTTCTGAATAGCTGGAAAATTTGTCCAAAGGAGGCCACAGGAGGGCAGCTGGGATGAGAAAGCCATAAATTAACAAACATGTGGATAAGCTATTCAGTGGTAAGTGCATTTCCACACTAGAATATCTGGCCTCACTTGTTAGTTTCCTAAGGGTTCTAGTTTTCACCACAGTCTTTGCAAGCCAACTGGAATACCTAGGTCTCTTGATTATGACAAAGAGTGTTTTCAATGTTTAATTGACAAAGATGTGTAGGATAGTTTTAGGATCATTGACACTAGGGTGACCAGTGTAAACTCAGATTGTTTAGATGATCCTTTCATTCTTTAGTCAAAGTAGGATGTGAGTGGACTAGCAACAAAAAACTTACCCTGGAAGGTCAGGTAACTAACACAGTTCATACAGTGTCTCTAATTCCTTCATTTATATTCAATTGACAGGACACATGCTATATTCATGGTTTGGGCTGAATGTTTGGGAGAGAAAGGTAAGCAAAAGAAATTTTGTTCCTTGGGAACTGTCTGGCAGTCACAAGTGCTCTTAATTATTTTTAGATGTCCCCTACCTGGCATTATATTTACATCAAGCTGGCCACAAAATGTTGTTTGCTTCTAATATTGGATATCCATGCTTAGAGGCCTTATGTGATTCTCAGTGTACTGGAGAATGTCTTTCCTTCTCATCAGGATTTCTCTTCAAATTACTTGTTCACACAGGTAGCATTCTTGTATAGATTAATTCAAATGGCTTCTGCTGGTGTTAGCTAAAGCAGTGGTTCTCAATCTGTGGGTTGCAATCTCTTTGAGGGTCACATATCAGATATACCATGTATTAGATATTTACATTGGGATTCATAACAATTCATAGCAAAATTACAGTTACCAAGTAGCAACAAATATAATTTTATCATTGGGGGTTACCACAACATGAGAAACTGTATTAAAGGGTCACTGTGTTAGGAAGGATGACAACTGAGTTAAGTAATCTCTAGTAAGACTTCAGAGGACAGAAGGTGTGGTCAGGCTGTTCTCTCATTGTAGAGTCACCTTTCAGTTGGTTACGTCTTCAGGGAAGACTATTGTGTCCTTGTTATCATTTCTGGATTATAACAACTGAGTAATCTCTATAGGAGTTTTGTGTTCATAGTTCTAGTGTTACCAGCCCAGACTACTGTCCTTTCTTCTCTTTTCATACACTACCCTTACTTTGCAAATAGATACACCTGACCTTCTCCAGGATCTTCATTTTTTGTCACTGTTGTCTGCTTCTTGTTGAAACACCTTATAGAGACTTACTTTAGGACATGATGATGTTTATTTTGAAATAGCCTATGTACAGAACTAACATGGAGTAAATCTGCCAAACATTAGGTGTTATTATTACTATTCAATTAAATTAGTATTACATGTAAATTAAGTAGCATTGCTATTATCAATATACTTACAACTATGGACAGTAGGGGTATAATGTGCTTTCCTTGTTAATAAGCATATGCACAGAAGAATCCAATGACACAATAAAGACATAATATCTGGAACATTATCTGATGATGATAAAGGAAAAGAGAGAAAAGGGATGAGGAAATCTATGAGGAAGGAAACTTTGCCATGGAAAACAGAGTTGATGAATCAAGCAATAGCATGTGGGAATTCATTCTTCAAACAATTTACCTATGAGAGAGCAAGGTTACTACTTAACATATATTTGTAGATGCATTTTTAAGGAAGAAATAATATATGCTGTATATCCGAGATAACAAGAAAGAGGAAAAGCCATACTATTATGGCACGAGTCTGGTAAAACTATGATTAAGACATAAATGGGTAATGTAGTAAACATGTTATTGATCTACCTGATAGTCAGGAGAAAGGAAGACTCAATGAAAGTTATTGCAGAATGCAAGGATGGTTTAATATCAGAAAATAAGATAGAAATGTTTTCTATTTAACATTTTTACTTACTAATAGTTTTCAATGTCTCCTGGAAATAATCCTAATCTGTTCTTAGAACTCATTTTCCTCTGACCCCGATTATGCCCAGTTACTTGGTCTTTAATTCTGTGCTGTTTTCATTTCTTCAAGAATTATGTTTTTAATACTCATCCTTTCCTTTTGATTCTATTTTATTGTTATAATAGGAAACTCCTCTCCCTGTTTCACATAGTTATCTTTACACACACACACACACACACACACACACACACACACACACACACACACA
>OU015748.1:77873168-77902565 GCA_907169655.1 Acomys percivali | reverse complement strand
CACACACACACACACACACACACACACACACACACACACACACACACCACACCACACCACACCACACAAAGTTTACCTCACTTTTGAGATCTGAGGGCTTGGGATCCCTGCAGATCCACATGCACATCAGATTCATCTCATTGTTTCCCATACTGGAAAGACTTCAAGAATTACTTTGGTGTTTATGAAATATCTCTCATTGTGGGGCACATCTCCAGGGTTATCATCTTGAGGCTCAAGAGATCTTAATGCTTATTTTAGGTGAGTCTTCTGCTGAGTCAGTTTAGGAAAGACAACTTTGCCTATTTTAAGCACAAATTTCCCTGGAGGGGATGCTGAATCCCTGTGATTGACCATTTACTTATTGGCTTAATCAATAAGTTTATAGGTTGTCTTACAAAGGAATCACCTAGTCCGACCCTATTGGTGAACTGGCACTCAGAGGGAAGTGACTGCCCTCTATCACAAGCTGAGAAGCTGTACCTCAGTCCCTTGCCCTTCCCCCACTGGGCTCCCCAATCCCTGTATGACAGAAACAATCCACAAACTTTGCATCATCAAGCAGCCTGAGTAGGCAACAGAAATCGCTTCCCCATAAGACAGCTTTATAACAAGGTGGTTGGTGCTAGGCATGGTCCCTGGAGGAGCATAAAACAGTGCTACCCTCAGGGTCCCACCTGGTGGACCAGGCTAATCTATTCTGCTAGACAGCTCCTCTCTGTTCAGACACCCAGAAACTTTCATCTCCATTATTAACTCATTAATCACCATAGTCAGAGTCATTACTGTAAAAGCCCCAAGGAAAGACAGCTATGTGAGCCAATGATGACCATGGCTTCCATGTGAGTTCATAAGTACAGATTGGAGGGGTCTGTTGGCTAATGATTAGGACTGTAGTTTAGTGAATGTCTCCCTGCTGCTGAGGGAATCTTTCCCCACTGCCTTAGTGGAGAGGAAGTTCAGTACAATGGATATATCTGGACTAGTGAAGACTAGGGCAGCAAGGAGTGGCTTTGGATAAAGGGATCTCCGAGAAGAGTACGAAGGTCTGAAGCAAGTACATTGGCAACAGAGAACTCATGTATAAAATCTGATTCTCCTTGTTTCTGGATCTCAGTTTTCTCCTTCTGGAAAACTGGCCTCTCATATCCACTTTCCAGCAGTTGCTTGTGGGGGATGAGTCAGCCAATGAGATAAAAGCATCAATCATTTTTCTTAAGTGGAAAAAGCTGGACCAGAGTATGCTGCCCCGCCCCTGCAGTGCAGACTTGTCACCCTTCAAGCTGACATTTATTGAATGCATGACTAACAATTATTAAGCATTATCAGAAAAAGGCTGAGCCTTGCATCCAGGAAGGGTAGAGAATGGAGCCAGCTGGTGCAGTTCCCTGAACTTCCCTGCCAGAGCCCCTGAAGATGCAGCTGCACCCAGACTCTCTGTCCACAATAGAGAGTGAGTCCTGTCAGGACTCATGACTTTGCTCTCCTGGGATGTCGCTTAGTGACCATCAGACCTTTTAGATCTTGGGCGTGGTTCACTCATGCCTGGTCCCTTAAGTGCCTTCTCAAATCAACTCATAGCCTTTGATAAACAGATTATTTTCTTATTTGTTGTAATACTTATTATTCCCCCTGTAGGTCATGACAGGCTCTGGCTAGATGGTTGAGCTCTGATTCAGACCCCAGACAAGAAGTATATATTCATTATATAACCTTCCTCTGTGTACTCTGTGGGTTCCAGATGGCAGACACTAGAAGTGCCCCACCATCCCACTTGACACACAGTTTACTCTATGTTGCCTCCCAAAGTCTATCACTTCACTGGGTGAAATTAGTAATTCTTAAATGAGGACCACCTCTGACATGAACTCTGGTGCCTCCAATTTGATCACTTCATCTTGGTGGAGTGGCTGGTGCCACACATAGGAAGGGGAAGCAGGCTATCCAGATGAGACCTGATAGGCTGTGGTCATATGGTGGAGGAGGAGGTCGCTTCTGTCAGAGGACTAGCGGAGGAGAATAGGGCAGAAGAGGGAGGGAGAGGGGAACTGGAAGATACAAGTGAGGGGATAACAAACAGGATGTAATCTGAATAAATTATAACTTTAAAATGGAAAAAACTTAAAATGATTTTTTAAAAATTACACCAAAACACTGTTTCTTCTGCAAACATCTCAAATTGTTTGCTCCCAAATGCTGATGAAGCTTGATGCTCCTCCCTTTGAACGTGGCATAGCTGAGGCAGCAAACTCCACACAGACCAAGGCATCCGACATTCATGGGAATTCTTACTTCTGCATGTGCTGATGGTCAATAGGGTCCTGTTCACAGTATCCATCAGTGCTTGCACAGACTATGCCACAAATGGTGTAGTTTTATTAAAAAAATATCTTCAGATATCTAAATAACTGCATCACTGCTTAGTTTGTCTGTTTCATACTGAGGAGGTAAAATGCGTTTTGATCAATGCATTTAAATTTTTTTATTATTTTTTTCTTTTCTATATATACATTTATATTATTACACATATATACAATAAACTAGATACAGCAAGAAGAACCATGAAACCACTAGGACTTATATAAATGTTACATTTATAGTGTTTTGGCTATTTGTTGATCAATGCTTTATGGAGACAAGAAATTAATATTTTCATAAGTGTAACCAGATCAGTGCAGAGCGGGCACAATTTGATAAAGCAGGGCCTCTGTGAGGAAGGTTTAGGACTTGTGTGCTATGCCAAGCTCCACAATTCTTTCTTCATTTCTCTTCAGATCTCTCTCTCTGTACTGTACTGTATTTACGTCATGTTGATTCTCTCCTCTGTTCCCTACAACCTCTCCTTGGCCTCCCAACTCCCTGTCAGATTCAAGACCTCTTCTTATTTAGTGTTTATTGTTACAACACACACACACACACATACACACACACACACACACACTTCCTACTGAACCTACTTAGTGTTATTCCTACTTACATATGTTGCAAGCTACCAGTTGGGATTGGATGTCCAGAGAAAATATATTCTCTGTCTCACAGAAGCCATCGATTACCTGCAGTTCTTTGTCTGGAGTTAAGGCCTTGTGAACTTTTCCCCCATGAACTGTATGGTCATTATGCCAGTTGTGTTTAGGAAACTATATCATTGAGATTTCATGTGCACACCATCCCTGCTGTGATTAGAAGACCCTGACTTTCTGTATATCTTGTTGATTCAAGTGAAATATTCTTTTCTTAGCTGGGTAATAATGAGAAATTCAGAATCAAGGAAAGCAAAGGAAAAAGAGGAAGAGGATATTGGAACTCCCCATACTCACCCAAAGGTCTTATCACAAAGAGTTATAATTATTTTTTTTATCTACCCCATTTTTGAGGCAAACTGTAGGTATTTACTTGTCTTTATTTTCAATTTCTTGCCATACGCCATGTATATAACGAATACTGACTAAATAAAAGAGAGATTTACTCTATTTCCGTGTTGTTCTTCCACCGTCTAATTTCAATGCCGCAATGTATCAGAGGGTGGAATCATCTAGCTGCAACACTCATATGATCTTTATGAAAATTAAATGGAGTTGACTGTAACAGAAGAGACAAAAAATGATAATGTATTTGAACTGCCTTACGACCCTGGTCTGTACCCCCAGTGAATGTGTGCTCAGGGCTGGGAGTGTGTTGATGAACACTTTTGATGACCATCCATGAACTCAAACCCGCCTCTAGGCTACATCCATGCTTCTGATCATCCAACCATCTTAGCACCAACGTGAGAGAAAGTTCCTAGCCTTGTTCGAGGAGTTGAGGTGGCATTTGACCCTCCAGTGCTTTGGACCTAGCACAGCAGTCTTTTGTTTTTTTCTGGGCCCCTTCTCTGTCTCAGGGGTGGGCACAGAACAGAATCAGAAGCAAAAACAATTTCCATAGACTTTTGGACAAGGAGTCACTGCTTCTCTGCAGTATTGAATTTGAGAGACTGTAAAGTCGGCAGCTCATGCAGCCTGCTGAGGTCTCTGGGGAGGGCATCTAGTCTGAGAAAGGAGCCTGCATGGAAGCAGGCTGAGCTGAAAATGGGGAGAAAATGCCAGGCTTTCCTCTGCCCAAACCATTGTCTGCGATATTCTGTTATGTGAGACAATCGCTTAAGACATTTGGGATCAGATTTTCTGCCATTTGCTCCTAACGGAGTCCTATCTGATCTACTCTGTAGCCTTCTAATCATTATTAGATTGCGGAAGCAGAATGTTTTGGATGAGATACATGAGGATTCAGTTGCTAGAATTAAATATTGATTGTCGACTAATATACAGCAATTCTCCTCTAATTAAGTTGGTGTCAGTATGTTAGCTCTTGGATTTGACCATCTCTGTGTTTACGAAGCTATGGCCCAGAAGCTAGACTACATTACATCTCTCAGCCTATAGCTACAAAATATGTCACCATACACACATGCATGTGTGCATCTTTGCATGTGTGTAGTTTGTCTTCTGTGCTATGCATACTTGAACCGGTGTATTAAACTTAACATAAATTCAGACTGTCATGGGTAGTATTTGTGAAGTGTCCCTTCTAGTTCTGTGTTTTCTTTGTTGTCTTCTCCTGCTTGGCTCTGGAAGTTTCCCAGAGGTACCACCCTGTTAACCTCTTGTTTCAGGCCTGCGAGTCCTTTGTATTACCTTTAGGGTGTGGCTGGTCATTATTCAGACTGCTGCCTGAATCTGATGTCTTTCCCTCTTATAGAAAAAAAAAAAGAGATGAGACAACACATCTCAAAGATGTATATTTCTGTGTCTTTTATGGCTACAGAATCTGTTCCTATTCTTTTCTCTTCTGAAGATCTGTGAACAGTCCCTTTGGTGCAAACTATCCACAAGCTGAATCCGCTTGATCTAAACACCTGTACAGAAGATACAAGTTACTTCGTCTTTCATATGATGGCCACTAGGTTGTATTATTCACTGGTCACATTAAGAATTTTGCTGAAGCATGAAATTGAGGCACTTCTTTTCTTTTTCCAAAGCTCCTGTGACCAGATTTCTCCATTATTTAAATTTCTTTATTGTACCCAGCTAGGGCCAGAAACCACTAATAAGTGATTCACATCTGCTGCTCTTGAACTCAACCAGAAGTTCCTAGAGTCAATTAAATTTAATTGTCACACTTTCATCACTCTATGACAAGTCCAATAGCCAGACATGGGCTCCTCAAAGGCATCATGTCCTCTTCTTCACAAGCATATGCACTTACATAAATTTATTCATATATTCTTTAGCACGGAAAGACTCAAGCACATCTCTCCATTTTCCAGCCTTTCATGTCTCTAACATTCTGTTCCTTGTGTTTAGGTTGCCTCTGGCTTCAACAACTTCAACCCACATGGAACAATTTGCCTACATATTGTAGAATGCTAAAGTCACTCTTTAGATTCAGGCCAGGATCACTACTTATTAGAAATGTATTGCTTTCCTATAACCATCATTATCTTCTTTTTCTGTATTTTCATGAATCTTTCTGTATTCAGATTGTTATGCATGTAAATGACATAAAGTAAACTCAGACTGCCATAATAAAAAAGGAATGCCTCACGCAATAGGATAAGGAGATGGTAGATATTATTTCAAGGTTCAAATCTTATAGTTAGGACATAGTTTTCCCCTCACAGTTCTATATATTTCTCTTTCAATCTCAGTAAAATATTTAAGTATGTAGGCAAATGGGACCTTGATAAATCCATCTTTAGTGTCCTCATGAGGATGGAACCTTGAGGCCTGGTGGCACTCAGAGGAAGGATAGCAGGCTACCAAGAAGAGACTTGATACCCTATGAGCATATACAGGGGGAGGAGGTCCCCTCAGTCACAGACATAGGGGAAGGGAGTAACGGGAAAATGGAAGGGAGGGAGGAATGGGAGGATACAAGGGATGGGTTAACAATTGAGATGTAATATGAATAAATTAATAAAATATATTTAAAAAAGAGGATGGAATCTTGAAAGTGCGGAAACTTTTCTCTCTCGGCATATGTGTACTCAATACCTTGGGCATGCATTATTGGCTATCCCTGGTGATTTCATACGTAAAAGAGTCAGATTTTACTCCATGCAGAAACAAGTGGGGGAAGTAAAGCTGCATGAGTGAAAAGAAAGTAGTGAGAACACCAATCTGATGATTGCTTCTCCTATCTGACTCTTCCATTCTGCTGCAACCTTTGATGTAGTGATGGAGACGGACCCTCCTTTAGCACAGCATTAGGTGCATCTAGATGGGGCCTTGGTGAGTTATCAGAGAAGGCAGGAAAGGATTAATAAGCAGATTTTTCAGTAACATAGATGGTCAGGTGGCATCATTCTCATCCCATGCGTTTCTCTAGCCTGCCCTGTCCTGTAACCCTTTAATTACTTTCTGTATCACCAAGCTTTATGTCTTTCAACTCATTTTCCCCCTGCAGCTAAATAAACATGTAAAAAGGTAAAGTTGATAAATTTATTCCTTTGTTACAAACCCTTGTCTATGTCTTGACTTTGAACAAGCATTTTTGCATAGCTCCCAGGGTCTGTATGACCTATCTCTGTGTGCTTTCTCAGCTCATTTCCTGTTATTCTTCCTACCTCTAATACTAGTCTCCATTCTTCCCTGTCTCATTTTCCCTGGAAACCCACGTGGATCTCATGGTGCATATATATGGATTGTGTTTTACTTTCTCATATCCATCAGTACTCTTGTACATATACTTGCTTTCATGTCTTTGCTCCATCTTCTTAGGTTATCCGCTGTCCTTCCTTCTTTACCTGATTGATTTCTACACACACTCCAGAGCTGAGCTTACGTGTGACTTTGTACAAGAGCCCTTTATGACAGCTAGCCATGACCCTGATTTAGCACTTGTTCGGGACACCAGGTCCCTGTGGGAACCCATAACACCATACTACTTTTTGCTTATTTCTCTTTCTTCTGTCTCCTTCTGGCTCTGCTGTACTCTCTGAGGAAACAGATTGTGTCTGATCATTCATTATAGTGTCTCTGCTGTCTAGATAGGCCCCAGCACTGCTCAGCAAATTGATGAATCTATTGAGTGTCAGTGTTGGGCCCTTGTTTGGCATCAAGGGAGGCTGAGAAAGGCCCTACCCTGAAAAAGATACTTGTCTTGATACAGAACAACTCAAGCCTGCCACTCTACCAGGTCATGACAATGAGTACTAAGCTTAGGTCCATCTGCATAGACCCCATCAGGAATGAGGTTTGGATGCTTGCGTGAACATGGACTTTCACATCTCAGTCAAATCTCTGTGAGATGGCATCTATATAAACAGCCACACTTCATATAATCATTTTCCCATCCATTGGTAGGAGGGCATATTGGAAGTGTTTGGCATTGGAAAACAAGCTAGGCTCTTTCCTAATTGTGCTTTAAAACACTGTTCTCAGAATATGACTTAGTGTGTCACAAAATCTGCCTGCGGAGCTAAACTGCTGGTCTGTGGTAGTTCTTCACAGTTAGGACTAAGTTCCCAGAGCTTGACTCACATTGCCCCACTGTGACCACTCCAGGCACTCAGGTTTTAGCCTGGGCCTGAGCCTGACCAGTGGTTTCTCGGGAGAAAGTCTTTCCTCAGTCGTTTGGGAAACACCCTTTGATCTTTAATCATGTTTAATGTTTTGCTTACTCTATGTCTTAATTCTACTTAATGAGACATGGGGGCAGGCTGCAAGAAGATTCCTTGCCAAATTAGAAAGAGAGAGAGAGAGAGAGAGAGAGAGAGAGAGAGAGAGAGAGAGAGAATGCATTTAACACAAGAGGAATGTTATCAAAGGAACATGAGTGTTCAGTTGTAAACTAATGTAGAAAATAAGCAAGACAACAACAAAATCAAAGGAGGTCAAGGCCCCGAGGAGAGCCAGCCGGGGAGCTGAGAAATGCTTGCAGTCTTTTCTAACCCAGTTAAACCCCAGGACACAAGCACTGGTACTGTGATTCCAGCAGATAATTGAATGTTTTCCTTACTGTTCAGATGGTCTCTAGGTTGTTGTTGTTGTTGTTTTTCCTGTGTGTTTTTTAATCACCTGCAGCCAAAAACATCCTAATGTGTGTTTAGGGAGACAATTAAGTTACAGCTGTTTGCCACAGGTAGAAACAGAGAACATTTGAGGAGAGCTGGTCATGATCATACTACACACTCCTCGATTTGCTCACCTGTCAAATGGGGAACGTGAGACGAATCTTAAGGGATGACAATGGGAAAACGGTGCTATCCAGCTGTTCAAATACTAGGAATGGAACGGTAAATCTTTGTTCAAAGGACACTTTGAACACTTACAATATTAACTCTTATAATATTCTCAATTCTATTTCATGTGAACTATACTTGAAATTATTTTTTGTGGGTATTATATCATATACATAAAAGAACAAGGATATCAGGATCATACCCACATTTGTATTCTAGCTTTTTTGCATAACAAGTTGTATTTTCTTGCTTTTATCCATTCTTTAATATGCCTGCTTGTAAAATGGGAATGATGTTGTAACCTCGAGGGTGTTATGCAACCAAGTCAGATAATACAAATTATGTGAAAGAAGAGTATGTTTAAGAGGACTATTTTATAACATGGTGACTATAGTTAGCAAAATGGTACCTATGTATTATTGAAAATTACTAGGAGAAAAGTATTTTTAAAGATTTATTTATGTGTGTGGATATTTTGCTATGCATATCAGCATGTGTATGTATATTGGAATTGGATCCAGCTTCTCTGGAAGAGCAGCTAATGCTCTTAACTACTGAGCCATTGCTTCATCTCAGAGAGCAAGGTTTAAGCACTGACACCTTAAAAATCTGTAAGGTAATATGTATGATCATTATGTTAACCTAACCATTTTACAATTTATGTATATTTAGAACAGCATGAAATATAGGATGAATATATGAAAATCTCATCTAATATATGTCTTGTACATATCACATAGTTGAACGTGTTACATTTTAGACAATATTTTTAATGTGACGTTTATAAGATAACTAATTTATAAATGTCTTATGAATCACATTTTGAGAGGCAGTGTGTACTGATTTTGTCTTAAAGTATGTAGGGAATGCTGCATGGACATTGACTGGACATTTTCCTACCTCTTTCCTCTTTTGGACTTGATTTGGATTGTCCCTTCCTTCCACCTCTCACATTCAGTGGATTGCAGAACTTGTTAATCTTGTGTTTCTTTCCAGAAAGGGAGTTTTTCCAGAAAGAAGAGTAAGTGGAGGGTGGAAATGGGAAGTGAGGCTGATAAGGTGAAGTGCAAGCCAGAAAGGGAAAGCTCTTTAGCAGAAGTTAATGAGCATTTGGTTGGAGGCTATGGGCACAGCAGAGCTAAAGAAGAGACTTCACAAACAGAAAGGCCTTACAGTAGGACACGGAGCACCTGAAGAGAAGGAATGCAATCATGAGGCTGCAGAAGTCAGTTTTTCAACCTCTTTGTTTAATAGACACCCACTGTCAGCACATGGGGATGCACACAGCTCTATGTACAAATGAAAAGTGAGAAAGTATGTGACATTTGTTCCCAGAGCTGAGGAGCTGGTGTGAGTGAAAAAGAAAATCTGAGTTGTATTTGCCTTGAACCGGTACAAAAGGAATAGGATACATACCCTTTAAAAACCAGAAGACACAGAAGAGCAAATAAATCTGTTGCAGTGTTTTTGACAATTTAAAAATATTTATTTCTTTTTTGTGTGTTAGAGTGCTTTGCCTGAATGCATACTGAAGCCACAGAGGATGTGAGATCTTCTAGAACCAGAGTTATGGATGGTTGTTAGCCATGGGCTCCTCTCAAACAAACTACTGCACCAACCAAGGACAATATATGCAGTAAACGTCAAACCCTTACTCAGATCTAGCCAATGGACAGGACATTCTCCACAGTTGTGTGGAGAGTGGGGACTGACCCTGAAATGAACTCTGGTGCCCCATATTTGACCACTTCCCCTTGGTGGAGAGGCCTAGTGGCACTCAGAGAAAGGATAGCAGGCTACCAAGATGAGACTTGAGGGAGGGAGGAGTGGGAGAATATAAGGGATGGGATAACAATTGAGATGTAATATGAATAAATTAATTAAATAAAAAAACAAAAAATCAAATTAAAAGAATAAAAGTTGCCTATAGTTGAAGATTCCAGGAAAGACTGTTAGAATAGTTTATATAGCTGAATTATCAAAAATATTTATTATCTATTTATCTATTTATCTATCTACATATCTATCTATCTATCTATCTATCTATCTATCTATCTATCTATCATCTACCTACCTATCCACTCAACAGTGACTTATAATAGTATTACTGCATAGAATGTAAATACAGTAAGGGCAGTTTACCTTTTTACATATCTGAAAGAAATATACTCTATCATGGATATTAGTGTTTAGCAAAAGAGGTGTGTAGTCAGTGAGAAAATTGTCTTCTGTCAGAGGCATCATGACTTTCAAGACTTCCTGCTATTTCCTGGTCCAACAAGGATGGAAGGAAATGCCAAACATGCAAATGTCCTAGCGCAGTAGAAACCTCTGAGTTCAGTACAGGGATTCCATTTGCATTGTCAGAGTTCTGCATCCCAAGTAAATCACTGTGATCCTTTTTTCCGCTGCTTAATTGTTCTCCTACCCTAAGAAGCAGTTGAGCTGGGAGCATACTTACAGTTTCAACTGTAGTAGAACGTATGACACTGAATTACAGGTATTTGTCCCCCAAACACATAACTTCTCTTTATAAATCAAGCTCTGAACAACTTCAATATATACCTTGGCCTTGGGTGAAAAGAAGTGAAGATACAAAAAATTCACTTTAAAAAAAGCTGAAGTATGATAAGTAAGTATTAGTAGTGGTTGCTAGGGAGAAGGGTTTTCAGAAAAAATTTACAGGTGTGTATAGGGAAATCCACAGCAACAGAGAACTTTTGGGAAAGATCAGAAGGTTTAAAAACTTGTGGGTATTGTAGAGACCATGCAACAGCTCAAAATAAGTACATCTTGCCTATTCTGAGAATGAAAAGGAAGTCTGTGTATGTCAGGTACAGCAAAGAGAGGTCAAAGCAGTAAATAGACATTGGGTCTATAGATGTAGACTTCTAGTTGCTTCAGGAATATTCTCTCTTTCTCTCTCACTCTCTCCCTCTGTATTGGAGATAAAATCCAACGGGGTCTGTTCATGCCAGGCAAACATGTTACACTGAACTACATGCTTAGCACAAGACCTTAATTTAGTCTTCCCAATGAGATCAGTAGAGGATTCTTAGAAGCAGACTGAGGGAGTAAGAATAAGAGATAATGATGACTATATGGTCACCATTCTTATTTCATTTCTATGTTCTCTTCAAATTGAGATTGAGACTGTCTCTATTCTTTCTAAGCCTTATCCTCTCAAGACTTCCAGAACATTCTATACATTTTTTAGAAACTCTCCTTGTCTCATTTTCCTTATCCATAAAACAAAGATGGTATTGACAATGCAGATTTCACACTTTCATTATAATTAAAATCAATAGTTGTGACACAGGTGTCATTTATTTGGCACTTTTTGATCCATGCCTCCTCCACATTGTCTCAATAAATACTAGTTATTATTCCTATTATTTTGTTTTATTATTTCTGTGTACAAAATTGTTCATGCTGGGTGCCAAGTGTGGGGGAAGTGGGATCTTAGCCATCTGCTCCTGCCAGGCCCTCAGCCCGCCTACCTCCTGGCAACCAGAGTGACAATGGAGGAGAACTCATTTGATTGGTTAGAATTCAATATAAAGCCTGGGTGACCCTAAACCTGGCTCGCATTGCCCTGCTGTAAGTACAAGAGGATATGTTTTTCTCTTTCCAGTTATTCTTCTCTACGGAGACCATTTGGAAAGGGAGTAACCGAAGGCAGGCATGGGTCTTTGAGCCCAGTTTAGCACCACATTTCTCTTCTTTGCTACTTGTAAATGAGATGGTGGAAGATGCAGAAGCCTGCTGCAGCTTAACTATTAGTCTTTGGCTGCCTTCTTAAATATGTTTGTTCTCAGAAAGCTTTTGAATTAAGAGATCCAGACACATTCTGTAGGAGGCCAGGGATGCTCCTTCATACCATGGTGACTTATCTCTTTCTGTCTCAGCCCAACTTTTCCATCTTTCTGTCCACTATCATCCCCCTTGCTATTCAGTGTCTACCTAGGCAACTTTGCACATCCAGGGGCTGGCCTCTTTGTGAGATCATTTTGGTGTTGGGTGCTCATTTCACCCCCACTCAAATATCCTCTCTTTTCTTTTTTTCTTTAAATGACTGGTTTTCTGCTCTTCCATAGCAAAGCCAGATGCTGTGTGAGGGTCATGAGCTTATTCATGCCTTGACTGTCAGAAGGGAAGGCCACTGAGTCAGGGATACTGAAAAAGTTTAGCTGATTGACAGGGAGAAGGACAGATGACAAAGATGGAGAAGAAAAAGAAAGAAGTTGTATTTTCTTGCATAGGCAGCACTAGATAACTCCAGTCCAACATGGCAGGAAGTATATGAAATTTATGCTATCCTATTTTAAAATTGAGAGATGCTATTCTGGCTAACAGTCAAGCCAGGGAAGCCTGTACAGAGAAGTGAGAACATTATGGGGCATGTGGCAGTCTTTGTCTAAAGATCCCCCGCTAATCTAATAAGCTCCTTTTCGGTGTATCTTACTTGCATGGATACGACACAGATCTTCATTCTCACTACAGAAATTTCACTACCACCAGCAAAGTGGTCAGGTTCATCTTAGTGCTGAATCATTCTAAGGGAGCTCTCTGATTCTCTTTCCATGAGTTGTGGTACCTCAAGATGAGATAGAGCAGTTGCTGTACTTTGATAGCATGAGCCCTGGAGGGTCATTGATGTTTGCCTGGGGAGGAAAAGCCACAGCCTAGAGTGAATATATGATCACTTTTCTGATGAAGACATTTAATGTATCTAGGGTGAAGTTGTCAATCAGTCTTGGAGTACAATGTCCTCACTCTCCATGGCTTCTCTGAAGTCCCACATGCTTCTTTTTTTCTGCCTTCTATTCAGGTTTTTATTTCTAGAAGCATCTCATCAACATAGATGTTAGAGGTCACAGAGGAAATGTGTGGGTTCAGCTGGGGCTGAAGGCAACATGTGCTTTATTCCTGCGATGCTCTGGTCCACTAGGCATTGGTTCCCTCCAGTGAGTTTCCAACATCTCTTTTGCCATGAATGTTGATATAGCGCTATGCCTCAACCAGCCTACTCAATTTCTCCAGCCCTTAGTGCCCTCCCATATACAACAGATTTCAGAAAGAGACAGAAATTCATTAGTACTCAGATCATTGCCTGTCTCAATATCTTGTGGATGGAGCCAGGTTTCCCATCTTTGTGTGTGAACTTCACTAATATTTTCTGTTCTAGCTAAAATAAACCAGACAGAGATGGTGCACTCTCTCTCAGGTGCCCACCCTAGCTTTCCACATACCTCCCACTTACCTCTCTGCTCTGAGAAACTATATTCTTCCTCATGTTTAATTAAGATCTTTCTTGGTGTAGGCAATTTTTCTTTGAATAGGTTGCATGAATGTTGAGAACAATAACTAAATGCCTTCTTCATATAGAACATTTATATTCTCACATAGACAAGTTAATTTTCTTTTACAACCCTATATTTAGCCCCATTTGGGCCTCATTTCCATGCATTTGCATGTTGATATTCATATTTATGTAGATATATTCCTGGAATCAATAGAAAAGAAGATCCTACCCAGAAGGTTGGAAATGACAATTTATTCATAGAGCTTGATCCTAAGATTCAGGAGACGTTTACTGGGCAACATTGCCAAATTAAATACCAAGCTGCTTTTCCTGTTCAACATGAAAATGGTCATGAATTATACTTTCTTATGTGTCCTCTGCTAAAAAGAGAGCTGAAGTAGAAGGTGCAGATGGGAGCTGTCCCCTGTAAGAATGAAGAATGACATATGGTCCCTAAGATGTCAGAACAGAGGAAATGTGACATGTGGGTGCCAGAAATGTGAATCACTCAGAAGCCACTGCTAAAATGTACTGTTCCTGGCTGCCACTACTGGAGCCCTTAAAGTGTGGCTTCCTTGTCTATAACTTCATAAAACAGGGGTAGCTGAAGATGTCTGAAATAAAGATAAGTATAGATCTTACTCTACTATACCTAGAAGTCAGATCACCAAACTAGAAAAACTAATATTCACTGGCTACCTACTACCCTATCAAAGAACCATATTTTTTTCTCACAAAGTTGAGCCAAGGATACATAATTTGAAAGTGGACAAGTGAAATGGCTAAGCCAAATAAGTAAATAGCATCATATATTAAGATGGTCTTTGTCTGATTTAGAGATTTCTGCTTAGTCTGATCCCAGTAGTTTAAAATAAAGAACATCTTGGATGCCTTTAATGTGAAATATATGAATTGCCTTTCTAATTACAATCTTTGGAAAAGCCCTTCTCAAAATTAACATTAAAACAGGTTATCATAATTTTGTTCTGCCAGAAAACAAGCAAGCAAGCAAGGAAGCAAGCAAACAACAACAAAATCAAGTGGGGAAGTAAATACAAGGAGGCAGGTGACTAAGCTGACCACTTTCACAGGAGCATAGGTGTTCAGTTAGGCAAAGGGGCTCTTTAGAAGGGTTTAATGGAAGCACTTTATTTCAGAGTCCAGAGATGGTAAGGAAGAGCCATCAAGTCTCAGCACTTTCCTATCTTTTGTCTTTTACCTATTCATTCTATACTGAATAAATGCAACTATACTTCCAGGTGACATTGTGTGACCCCTTCTGGTAGCCACTAAAATCCCAGAACTCAATGTCTCCTATGATATTATTTATCTGAAAAAAGAAGGGACTCCTAACAGTTGGAGTGGATGTGTCTCTGACAATTTCACCTGCTTTTGGAACCCTTTTCCTCCTACTGGGTTGACTTGACCTTCTCTGATATGAAGGTTTGTGCTTAGTCTTATTGCAACTTGTTCTGGGGTAGAGGGATCTGGGAGGGTTGAAAGGAGGGGAAACTGTGATCAAAATGTATTGTAAGTAGTAGTAGTAGTAGTAGTAGTAGTAGTAGTAGTAGTAGTAGTAGTAGCAGTAGTAATAATAATAATAATAATAATAATAATAATAATAATAATAATAATAATAATAATAAAGTGGCAGGGAGGTGTGGGTATAATTGGGCTGGACAGGGCTGTTGGAGGTAGAGTGGCAGTTATTCCAGAGGAAAGTCAGAGTCTAATTCTTAACCAGGGATGAATGTGAGCCAGCTACGAGGACATGAGATGATATAAGTTTGTTTTAAACCTGAAGACAAATAGAATAGGTGTATATGCAGAAGTGTAGAAGCTGAGGAAGTGCCAGGAGATTTCCTTTTAAGCCATTCAGATACACTACTGTCTTGTGCTAATTGGATCTCCTTATATGAGTCTAGACTGAGATGTTCTTGTTTCTTCTAATTCTTCAATGTGGTGGCCAATAACAAGATCCTCAACAAACTAGATTAAGAAATCTGATTGATTCTTTGTATAGATTCTGAGATCACACATGATATTCATCTACTTTCTCCTCTATGGGCCACTGGAGAGTTCCTTTTGCTTGGGCAGCCATCTGTGTACTCTAAGTTGCTTGTTTATTGACTTTGGTTAGTTGTTCTCAACTTTCCCAATGCTGCAGCACTTTAAGACAGTCCCTCATATTGTGGTGATCTCCAACCATAAGATTATTTTGTTGGTACTTCATAACTGTAATTTTGTTAATTCTATGAATCATAATGTAAATACCAGATACGCAGGAGGTTGAGGTTGAGAACAGCTGACTTAGATGTTCATCTTCGGTGCATATGAATCCTTAATCCTTAGGTCTTGAGAAGCCATCGGCATTCAATGCCAGCACCCCAAAACTGAAAGGACAGCACAGTAAACACCTGGCAGTCAGGAAAATATTTTTCTTCTTGCACTGTAGCAATCCTGGAACTTAAGTCAATTTTATGGAAGAGTGGAATGTCTTCCTTTCTTACCTGCTTGCTTATGGGTAGGAGGATCACACAGGAGTCACATAATATCACAAAATCCAATCAGTTATTTTTCTTAAAGGATGGCAAGCCTTTAGATTCAACATTGGATGCTCAGAAAGCACAGATTCTTCTTATTTTTTGATAATTTCATAATGCATGTAATATGATTTGAACAAATCCACTCTGCATTTCAGTTCCTCTAATTTCTCACTTATCCACCCAATGACTTTCCCCTTCTAACTTCTTATGTTCCAAAACAAAACAAAACAAACAAAACAAAACAAAACAAAACAAAAAAGCATCTACTATCAGCATGATTAGAACCAACTACTGGATCCTCTTAGAGAAGACACCATGTTCCTAAAGAAAAGAGACTGACTTCACAGTAGTCATCAATTTCCAATAGCTCTTTAGCAAACAGTAAGACTTCCTTGTCTCCAATTTGAGACAAACCCTCACCCATTCATGCTAGAATTTTGTCTGGCTTGATCTTGTGCAGGCCTTGTGCATGTTGTTATATCTGCTAAGATCATATGTGCAATTACTCTTTGATATCCAGAAAACAATATTTCTGCAATTCCTGAACCTTGGGCAATGTGTGTGTTGGGAGCAGGCTTACCATGTATGAAATAGATTTGTCATTTAGGGGTGAACATTCTGGAATCCCTGATGTTTGTGTATTTACTAGTGTGGATTCTATGTTAATCATGAACTATTAAAAACAAAAGCTTCAGTGATGAGGGTTAAAAGAAGCACCAATCTATGAACATACAGCTAACTATTTAGGAGGCAGTTTAACATGATGCCTATTTAGCAAGGTAGCAGGATACTCTCCCTAGGGTCTAGGACCTACCTAGTCATTTGTACTCCCAGTTAATTTGACCAGTTTTAAGTTCTATCTTTTGAAGAGGGACTTAAATCTAATAAGAAAATTGTTGGTTTCTCCCATATCCTTTATGCCACTATTGCAATTTAGTGATGTATCATGCCACAAAAATACTAATTGTAGTTCTTAGGGTTCATATGTACATAACCAATGATTGCTCTTCTTCCCTTGTAGCATGAATAGTACCTTTCAGAACTATGGAAGCTACCCAGGAAGAATGAGTCTTCCAGGTACCCACTGCCACAATTTCTGCATGTCTTATGACTTAAATATGTGAGCCTTCAGCAATACTATTACCATCAAGTTCTGGAGTATTGCCAAGAAAAATAGCAATAGTTTGTAATCTTTCAGGAGTCTATGGGACACCATTGACCAACCATTCAAAAAAAGTAACCAATACCTAACCTTAGATTTTTATTTGATAGTCTATGGTGACTGGGAGACACAGTTTCCTCATAGTATAAAGTAACTCCATATAAGCTAATTTTCTATGTGTATACTTTTAAGAAGCTTCTACAGAATTTGGTTTTCATATTTTTACATTATTTTTGATACAAATGTCAAACTATACTTTGGAGACAAGATGACATATTTTTCAAATGATGCTGAGAAATCTGGTTCTCAGCTTACAGAAATATAAAACTGGAATGGAAATTGAAATCAGGTCTCCTACTCTGCACAATACTGAAGACAAAATGAATCAAGGACTTTAACATATAACCTGATACTATTAAACTTCCAAAAGAAATCATAGGAAATATGCTTTAATTTATAGGAACAGCTAAGAATTTCCTGAACATGACTCATATAGTGCAGGATCTGAGACCAACAATTGACAAATGGAACATCAAGACAGTAAATGCTTCGTTACAGTAGAGAAAACTGCCAATCAAGTGAATAGGCAAGTCACAGAATGGGAGAATAATAATCTTTGTCAGCTATAAATATGATCAAAGATTATGGTTTAGAAAACACAAAGAACTCAGAATAGGTATTTCAAATGGTCCCTTGCAGTGATAAGGCAAGAGCCATGTTGTGCCATGTGTAACATGACTCTGGTACACATCTATGCTAACAATTATCTCTTGGAATATCCTAGAACATTTAACCTTGCTATGACAATGCACATAGACAGTTAGGAAGTGTGACTTATAGTCACATGTAACTTACTATTTGGCCTAGAGTACTTACCAGCTCATAACCATCCAGACTGTTCAATATGGTGTCATTAATGTGGGGATGCAGCTTTGTGTCTTAAGAGGTGTGATGATGATTAAAGTCTATATATATATTACTTAAGTTTTTAAATCATTTTGGGTGTGTATGCCTATGACATGTGTATATGGTGGTACATGTGTCAAGGTGTGTATGTGGAGGGGACATAAGAAAACAACTTTATGGAGTCACTTATTTCTTTACACCTTTATCTTTGGTCTTGGAATAAAATTCAGGCCACGAGGATTGCAATGGCCAGATCCTTTCCTCTCTGAGACATCTTACTACTTCACTTCCATAGATAATTTTTGATCTAAAATTTGAACTAAAGCATTATTGTAAAGTTAGACATGGTTTCATATTTGGTCCCTACATGGTGTTCCTCATGGATAGTCACCTGCCAAGTTGCAGAAGCAGTATTACTGAGTGTCACCAAGTGGCACAGTAGCTCTGAGTAGGCATAGCAGCATGACCATTTGAGAGAAACCTGTTCTTTAGGATCCCAAGTGTGGGATCGAACAGTTTAGTAAGAGAACAGCCGATGTTAATTCACTAGAAGAGCAACCACCTCGTGCAGGAGCTTAATTGCTACCAGATGAAAAAGATCTTGTGAACAGACTCTGGGAGGAGCTATATAAATGAGCCCAGAACTGGCAGCAGGACTGATGGGAGACTTGGGATAGATTTGGCTGTTCATCGCTGCCCATCAAACCGCTCCTAAAGAAATCCGCTTGAGGGAAGGCTTCAGAGGTCCGGCTTATTATCCCCGGTTCCAGTGGAAGAAATCCTGCAGCTCCCGACCAGAGAATCGTTCCTCGGGACTGATATCCTTAAGGTTTTGTTTTTGTGTCAATTAATCTTCATTTCCTACTGTTTTGGTTAATCTGGTTATAATTGATGTAGGCTTGGTCAATAAGTTGGTAATAAAATATTTTGGTTAAGAAAATTGTGTCTACAACCATTACTGCAACCAAATCTGTAAGTGATGAAAGCAGTCAGGGCCACTGGTCTGCGTGGGTCTGATACAGGACTGGTCACTACAATATCTATGTTGGTAGCAGCTCTAGACACAGGTCTGTGGTTATATCTCACCTTAAAGGAGGGTCAGAAGATTGGCCATGTTAGATACTTGTAGTGAAATTATTCTAATGAACAAGAGGCTGGACCCAGAGACCTGGTGGGACTAAATACATTTTGCAGGGCAATATTAACTTGCTCTAGCTTGCAGGATGCTAATGAAAGTAACTATGATGAGGGGAGCTTCCTCTGTGAAGATGCCTGCTATCATGCCACCTGGCAGGTGCCGTTCACATGCACCTATGTGCATGTGAGCATCTATATCTATCCTGTATAGCAACAGTGCCTTCAGAAGCAGCCTCACCTGTTCTGTCAGTCACATGATATATGCTTCTGTTCCTGGTTCTCAAGCGATGACTGTCTTCTAATAATTAGCAATACTTCCATTACCTGCCAACTTTGCCTCAAGGGTTTGAATTAGAAATTATATTTGAATATGAATATTTACTCTACAGGTCCATTGTAAATGTTAGATTAGATAATATGTGGAAAGATTTTGGTTGAGTGCTTGATGCATAGCAACAATTCCATCTCTAATATTAATTAATGAAGTGCTCATTTTTGGCATTACTAAATGCAACAGTTGAAGAGGTCATTCCTTTTGTCTCATTAGAGAGTTAGGACTTTTGCTAATACTTCATGTGACTTTGTGTAGAAATAGATTTTTGAAATATTTCCCCCATCATCTGGCTTGTAGTGTTCTCTGGACACACCTCTGTAGTTGCCTTCCGTCCAGCATCTATCTGCACTCATTATACTGTCTCCTGACCATTTACAGTCAACATTGTTTGAAGACATTTTGAAAAATTTCCTACCTATAATCAGTGAGGTGAATTCATTTTACTCTCTAGTCTTGACAAATCCTTGCCAATCCATCCTATTATATCATGTTTATCTGTGACCCATCTCTTCTAACTTATGAACTTTGTGAGAGTATAGTTGAAGTTTAACTGTAATCAGATTCTGAAGGACTAGCTGAAGATTTAAATTAAAGTAGGTTGTAATTGAACATGTGAATAAAAGCAACACTCGAAATTGTTATAAACTGCATCTGCTTATTGCAATCAAAGAATTTTTATTTCTATTGAAAAACAGAGATAAAAAAATCACAGAACTTTCTGGGCTACATTCTACTATATTTCCATAGAATCCTGACTGGATTAAAATAAAAAATAACCTGATCATTAAGATGTGACCCAGATTTGAAAGTATAAATACAGAGGAGAGAATGCTGTTTGTTTTCAAATTAGCATCACCCAAAAAAGTAAAACTTTCAAATAGTGCTAATTTGAAAGAATCTAAAGTTACCCAAATATGATCTTTATTTCATTGAACCTAGCTGTAGTCATTGACAATCCATTTCCTGAATTTGGCTTTCTAATTAACATCATGACACCTTAGCCTATTCTGGAAGAGGTGTAAAGATTTGGCAAGCAGTGAATTATGTATATATGAGAAGAACAGGTATAGCCATAGTATTACTATAAAGAGGTGTTTATGGACTAAGATATGCAGAACCCCAATATTTCAGAGGCAACATATACTGACACTCTCTAGCTAAGAGACACACAAAAAGAAACACAGTGATGTAGGTTGGTAGAAGGATGAAAGAAGCCATATTCACAGTTTTCTTTTCCAGAATTTGAAATCGTTTTTTGACTTCATCAAAAGTTTAGCCTTGGGAATATATTGAAGAATTTAAGCTATCCATCAATACGTTGAGTCTGAATATTGAGGATGATATTGAAAGGACTTAAATTGGAAATCTGTGGATCCTCATCACTTACCACCTTTCCCACTGGATTTCAGCCACTTTGGAAATGGACTTGAAGTTCACAGTACAACATCACTTACGAATGGGCCATATTTGTTCTCAGTATGCATCAATATTCAGAGCTTCTTGACAGACAAATTTGTGGAAGCAGTTTGAAGACAGCTAAGCTAAAAATTCTCAGCTTTTTTCTTACTTAGAAACCCATAGGCATGTGGTAAAAGTGTAATCTACCAAATAGGCATTTGTGCAGGCATCAAAGCTTAAATTATGTTCTTCTCCTCACAATGTCTGATGCAATGAAAAGGCAATGGCTTTCACCTATAACCAGACAAAGTCAAGGCCCCCTTTCACTTGTGTGGTTCGGCATGAGATAGGCTTCTAAGAGATACTTAAAAAACGGCCATCATTCTTTTCACAGAAAGGTGAAGAGAGCAGGTAGAAATGGATGACCTAAGGAGGCCATGTTGACTTTGCTCTCTCCAGTGGATAAAATGAGGGTCTCACTATTATGGAAGTAGAGCGGTACGGAAGAGAGAATAAAAATATGTACTAGATTTAAAGAGATAAAGTACCAGTAGGATAAGAAACACCGTGATCAAGAGTCAGTCATAACATTTCCACATGAAGGGAGGATCGGCGGAAAAAAGCAAAAACCTATGGACATCAGTGGGCATTGCATCCTTTCTATGTATATACATATGTGTGTCTGTGTATGTATGTATGTATGTATGTATGTATGTATGTATGTTTGTATGTATAAACCTATCTATCTCTCTATTTCTCTTTGTCTATCTATTTATCTATCTTATCTGCCTGTCTGTCTATCTATTTTTTATCAATTTTTTAATTAATTTATTCTTGTTACATCTCTATGGTTATCCCATCCCTTGTATCCTCCCATTCTCCCCTCTCTCCCATTTTTCCCTTATTCCCCTCCCCTATGACTGTTCCTCAGAGGGATTACCTCCCCCTGTACATGCTCATAGGGTATCAAGTCTCTTCTCGGTGACCTGCTGTCCTTCCTCTGAGTGCCACTAGGTCTCCCCCTCCAGGGGACATAGTCAAATGTGAGGCACCAGAGTACGTGAGAAAGTCATATTCCACTCTCCACTCAAGTGTGGAGACTGTTCTGACTATTGGCTAGATCTGGGTAGGGGTTTAAATTTTACCGCCTGTATTGTCCTTGGCTAGTGCCTTAGTTTGAGCGGGACCCTTGGCCCAAATCGGCCTATCATAATGTTCTACTTGTAGGTTTCTAGGACCTACTGGATCCTTCTACATTGCTATTCTCACATGGTTCTCTCATCTCGAGTCCCAATAGGATGTCCTCCCCTCTGTCCCAGTTTCCTGGTAATGGAAGGCTTTTGTGGAACATGCCCATTGGGCTAGTATGCAGATATAAGTGAGTATATACCATTTGAGTCTTTCTGCTTCTGGGTTAACTCACTCATTATGATCATTTCTAGCTCAATCCATTTGTCCACAAATTTCGGGAATTCCTTGTTTTTAATAGCTGAGTAGTATTCCATAGTGTATATGTACCACAATTTCTTTATCCATTCTTCTACTGAAGGACATTTAGGCTGTTTCCATGATCTGGTTTTATGAATAAGGCTGCTATGAACATGGTTGGGCAAATTTTCTTGTTGTGTGCTGGAGCATCTTCTGGGTATATTCCAAGGAGTGGAATAGCTGGGTCTTGAGGAAGCCCTATTCCCAGTTTTCTGAGATAGCACCAGATAGATTTCCAAAGTGGTTGTACTAGTTTGCATTCCCACCAGCAATGAAGGAGTGTTCCTCTCTCCCCACATCTTCCCCAGCATGTGGTGTCGCTTGAGTTTTTGATCTTAGCCATTGTGATGGGTGTAAGATGGAATCTCAGAGTTGTTTTGATTTGCATTTCCCTGATGACTAAGGAGGATGAGCATTTCTTTAAGTGTTTCTCCGCCATTTGATATTCTTCTGTTGAGATTTCTCTATTTAGTTCCAAGTCCCATTTCTCAATTGGGTTATTTGGTTTGGTGGTGTTTAATTTCTTGAGTTCTTTATATATTTTGGATATTAGACCTTTGTCAGATGTAGGGTTGGTGAAGATCTTTTCCCAGTCTGTAGGTTGTCGCTTTGTTTCCTTGAAAGTGTCTCCAGCCTTACAGAAGCTTCTCAGCCTCATGAGGTCCCATTTATTAATTGTTGACATTAAGGCCTGGGCTGTTGGTGTTCTGTTCAGGAAGTTGTCTCCTGTGCCTATATGTTCCAGGCTCTTCCCCACTTTTTCTCCTAAGTGATTTAGTGTCTGTGATTTTATGTTGAGGTCTTTAATCTACTTGGATTTGAGTTTTGTGCAAGGTGACAAATATGGGTCCAGTTGCATTTTTTTACCCATAGACATCCAGTTAGACTAGCACCATTTGTTGAAGATGCTATCCTTTTTCCATTGAATGGATTTGGCTTCTTTGTCAAAAATCAAGTGAATATATGTGTGTGGATTCATATCTGGGTCTTCAATTCGATTCCATTGATCAACCAGCCTGTTGCTGTGCCAGTACGTTGCTGTTTTAATTACTATTGCTTTATAGTAAAATTTGAGATCAGGTATGGAGATTCCTCTGTAGCACCTCTTATTGTACAAGATCGTTTTTGTTATTCTGGGTTTTTTGTTTTTCCATATGAAGTTCAGAATTGAACTTTCAATGTCTTTAAAAAATTGTGTAGTTATTTTGATAGGGATTGCATTGAATCTGTAGAGTGCTTTTGGTAGGATTGCCATTTTTACTATGTTAATCTCTCTATCCAAGAGCAAGGAAGATCCTTCCATCTTCTCATGTCATCTTCAATCTCCTTCTTCATTGTTTTGAAATTTTTTTCAAACAAGTCCTTTACTTGCTCAGTTAGAGTAACTCCTAGATATTTTATATTGCTTGAGGCTAATGTGAAGGGTATGGCTTTCCTAATTTCTTCCTCTGCAAGCTTGTCATTTGTATATAGGAAGGCTACAGACTTTTTTGAGATAATTTGGTATCCAGCCAAATTGCTGAAAGTGTTTATCAGCTGTAGGAGATCTCTGGTGTAATTTTAAGGGTCACTTATGTACACTATCATATCATCTGCAAATAGGGATAGATTGACTTTCTCCTTTCCCTTTTGGATACGCTTGATCTCCTTTTGTTGTTTTATGCTCTGGCTAGAACTTAGAGTACTATATTGAAGAGATATGGAGAGAATGGGCAGACTTGCCTTGTTCCGGATTTTAGAGGAATTTCCTTGAATATCTCACCATTTACTTTGATTTTGGCTATTGGCTTGCTGTAGATAGCCTTAATTATATTGAGGAAAGTGCCTTGTATCCTCGATCTCTCTAAAACTTCAAACATGAATGGGTGTTGGATTTTATCAAATGCTTTCTCTGCATCTAAAGAGATGATCATGTGGTTTTTATTTTCAGTTTGTTTATATGGTGGATTACATTGCTGGAATTCCGTATATTAAACCATCCCTGCATGCCTGGAGTGAAGCCTACTTGGTCATGATGAATGATATCCTTTATGTGTTCTTGTATTCATTTTGCAAGAATTTTATTTAGTATTTTTGCATCGATGTTCATAAGAGAAATTGGTCTGAAATTCTCTTTCTTTGTTGAGTCTTTGTGAGGTTTAGGTATCAACATGACTATGGCCTCATAGAATGAATTTGGTAATGTTCCATCTAATTCTATGTTTTGGAGTTGCTTGAATTGTATTGGTATTATCTCGCCCTTGAAGGTCTGTTAGAATTCTGCACTGAAACCATCTTGCCCTAGGCTTTTTTGTTTGGGAGACTATCAATGATTTCTTCTATTTCTGTAGGGGGAAATGGGACTATTTTGCTTGTTTATCTGTTCTTCACTCAACTTTTGCAAGTGAAATTGATCAAGAAAATCATCCATTTCCCTTAGATTTTCAAATTTTGTGGCATATATGCCTTCAAAGTAGGATCTTATGATTCTTTGTATTTCTTCAGTTTCTGTTTTTATGTCTCCCTTTTCATTTCTGATTTTGTTGATTTCAATACTGTCTCTCTGCCTTTTAGTTAGTTTGGCTAACGATCTGTCTATCTTGTTGATTTTCTCAAAGAACCAGCTCTTGGTTTTGTTGATTCTTTGGACTGTTTTCTTAGTTTCTAATTTGTTAATTTCAGCCCTGAGTTTGATTATTTCCAGACGTCTACTCCTTTTGGGTGTTTCTGCTTCTTTTTTTTCTAGGGCTTCCAGCTGTTTTGTTAAGTTGCTTATGTGCGATGTTTCCAATTTGTTTTTAAAGGCACTTAGTGCTATGAATTTTCCTCTTAACATTGCTTTCAATGTATCCCACAAATTTGGGTATGTTGTTAACTCATTTCCATTGAATTTCAGAAACTCCTTGATTTCTTTCTTTATTTCCTCCCTGACCCATGTGTCATTTAGCAGAGAGTTGTTTAGTTTCCATATACGTGTAGGCTTTTTGTCGTTACTGTTTTTGTTGAAATGCAGCCTAAGAACATGGTGATCTGATAGGATACAAGGTATTATTTCAATCCTCTTGTATCTGTTGAGGCCTGCTTTTGTATCTGTTGAGGCTATGATGTGATCAATTTTGGAGAAGGTTCCATGGGGTGCAGAGAAGAAGGTATATTATTTCTTGTTCGGGTGAAAGGTGCTATTGATATTTGTTAGATCCATTTGACCCATGGCATTGATTAATGATGTTATTTCTCGGCTTAGTTTCTGTTTCAATGACTTATCCTTCAGTGAGAGTGGGGTGTTGGAATCTCCCACTATTACTGTGTGGTGATCGATGTGTGGTTTTAGTTTTCTCAGCAGATCTTTTACAAATATGGGTTCTCTTTTATTGGGAGCATAGATGTTCAGAATTGTGATGTCATCTTGTTTGACTTTACCTTTGATGAGTATGAAGTGTCCTTCTGCATCCCTTTTGATTCATTTTGGTTGAAAGTCTATTTTGTTTGACATTTAAAAAGCTATGCCTGCTTGTTTCTTGTGACCATTTGCTTGGAATATTTTTTTCCAACCTTTTACCCTGAGGTAATGTCTATCATTATGGGTGAGATGTGTTTCTTAAATGCAGAAGAATGTTGGGTCTTGTTTATGCACCCATTCAGTTAGTCTGTGTCTTTTTATTGGAGAATTGAGACCATTGATGTTGAGAGATATTAATGACCAGTGACTGTTAAGAGTCTTAATTTTGATGTTGTTTCTAATCGAGTGTTTGTGTAGCTGTGTTTTTGCCATGGTATAGTTACCTATTTCCTGAGTAGTTTTGGTTGTAGCTTGATCCTTTGGGATGGAGTTTTCCTTCTAGTACCTTCTGTAAAGCTGGATTTGTGGATAGGTACTGTTTGAATTTTTTTTTGTGTTGGAATATTTTGTTTTCTCCATCAATGGTTATTGATAGTTTTGCTGGGTAAAGTAGTCGGGCCTGGCATCTTTGGTCTCTTAGGGTTTGCAGGATCTCTGTCTAGTCTCTTCTGTCTTTTATGGTCTCTGCTGAGAAGTTGGGTGTAATTCTGATAGGTTTGCCATTGAATGTTATTTGGCCCTTTTCCCTTGCAGCTTTTAATATTTTTTCTTTGTTCTGTATGTTTTGTGTTTGATTACTATGTGACAGGCAGTTTTCCTTTTCTGGTCAATTCTATTTGGTGTTCTGTAGGCCTCTTGTATGTTTATAGGCATCTCTTTCTTTAAATTGGGGAAATTTTCTTCTATGATTTTTGTTGAGAATAGTTTCTGGGCCTTGGAGTCTGATATCTTCTCTTTCTTCAATGCCTATTATCCTCAGATTTCTTCTTTTCATGGTGTCCTGAATTTCTTGGATGTTTTGTGTCAGGAGTTTTCCAGATTTGACATTATCTTTAATGGTTGCTTCAAGATCTGTGATTGTATCTTCTAGACCTGAGATTTGTTCTTCAGTCTCTTGGATTCTGTTTGAAAAGCTCACCTCTGTGTTGCTTGCCCTCTTCTCTGAGGTCTCACATTCTCATTTTTCTTCTGTCTGTGTGTTTATCATTGACTCCATTTTCGTCTTCAGATCTTGAACTGATTTTTTAATTTCTTTCATCTGATTGTTTGTATATTACTGAGTTTCTTCCTTGCCTCTTTATAGGTCTTCAGATCTTAAACCATTTTATTTATTTCTTTCATCTGGTTGTTTGCCTTTTCCTCAATTTTTTCCAGTTCCACTCTATGTGCTTCTTTTATGTCTCTCAACTGTTTGGCTGTGTCTTCCTGTATTTGATTACGAATTTTATTTGTTTCCTCCATTAATATGATCCTTATTAAGGATTTGTGGTCATTTTCTTGTACTTCCTTTGTATTTGAGCTCTCTGGGTTGCTTTCTTTGGGATAGCTGGAAACTGGAGATGCCATGTTGTTTTGAGTTTTTTTGCGTATGCTTTTACGCTGTCCTTTAGACATCTTGCTGGCCTCGTTTTTGTTGGGTAGCTTCCAGAGTTGGGTGGAGGGTGTCTGATGATAGATTCACTTGTTTTCTTATGATTTCCATAGGCTGGAAGCTCTGATGCTTCATTGTTGTAGATGACAGGAGGTTAGCCCTGTCACTTTGGGCTCTCACAGCCAGTAATCCTCAGCTCCCCTGTGCTGTGGGTCCTGCAATCGTTCTGGGGCTCTGGATGAGTGTTAGGTCAGCCCAAGGTATCCACAGCCTTCTGGGTTCCCTGCCAAGTCCAGCCAGGGACACTGGGCCCGAATTACCCTCTGAGCTCAGCTAGAATATCCGGGCCTGAACCATCTGCCAAGCTCAGCTAGGAATTCTGGGCTCAAAATACACACAGGGTCCAGCCAGAATTTTTGAGCTGGGACTGTGCACCAAGCTCAGCTAGGGGCGTTTGGCCAAACTGCGTGCTATGGTCACTTATTGACTCATTCCTGAACCATCTGCCCAGCTTCGCCAGGAATTCTTGATTCAAACTGCACACTGTGTCCAATCAGAGTCTTAGTGTTGAGACTGTGCCAAAAGCTCTACTAGAGTCTCTGGGCCCAATCTGTCTGCCAAGCACAGTTAGGGACTCTGGCCCTAAACTGCACACCGAGCTCCACCGGAGTCTCCGGGGCAGAATTGTGCACCGAGCTCAGCCAGGGACTATGGACCCACACTGCACGCTGAATTCAGCCCGGGACTCTGGGCCTATACTGCGTGGATAGTCCAGCCAGAGTCTTGGAGCCGCCAAGACTTTGTGCACAGCTCAGGAAGAATCTCTGGGCCTAATCTGCCTGGCAAGTCCAGTTAGGGCCTCTAGGCTGAATCTGCGTGCTAACCTCAGCCTGTGTCAGTGCTCCAACACTGCCCGCTGAGGTGAGCTAGTGTCTTCGGCAGAACTACTTGTTGATGTGAGCTAGCGCCTTTGGTGGGACCAAGTTCTCCGCCCAGCCTGCGTCACAGCAGGTGAACTGCAGCTGTGCTGATCTGGCTCCTTTGGTGGACCTGAGCGCTCTGCCCAATCTGTGTCACAGCAGGTGAACTGTGGCTGTGCTGAGATGGCACCTTCAGTGGGACTGAGAGCTCCACCCAGCCTTCATCACAGCAGGGGAGCTGTGGCTGCGCTGAGCTGTTGCCTTGGGCATAATTGCTGGCTGCACTGAGCCAGCGTCTCCACAGCACTGCGCACTGAGCTGTACCTGGGACTCTGGGGCTGGAGTCCAGTTTGGGTCACAAGGCACCACACGACCCAATACTGTCCAGTGTCCCCTCTCCTGCAGCAATTCCCACCAGCCACCACACTAACTGCCTCCCCCGGAAGGCTCTGAGCTGCAAACCTCAGTCGCTGCCGCTGGTGCCTCCGGTGCCGCTTGTGCCACCGCTGCTCTGATCTGAGAAAATCCTCACTCCTCCTGTGTGCAGGGGCATGCAGGTCCTCCGCACCCTGGTCCTTCTGAACCGTGGAGCACTCCTGCTGCCGTTGTGTCGCGACCTTGGTGTTCCTGGCTCAGAAATCTGTGCAATTCCCTGAATTGTTCACTGGAGCTTCCAAACACGGTCCACATGCTCACTGCCATCTTGGATTCCCCCCTGTCTATCTATTTTATACTTTATTTCCAAGCTCAAAGTTCTTCATTTACCTCACAGTTCTAAAGTATACAAAGTATCTTTCACCAAAACCCTTGGTTATTGACAAGTTTTCCCTGAGCCATTTTTGTTGTTGTTATTTACTTCTTTTATTATGTTTTAAATTAAAAGATAATTATTTCGCTCCTATTACTTTTCCTCTCTCCAGTCTTTCCTCTGTGCCCTTTCTAGTGCCTGCCATGCATGTCCCCCAACTCTCAAATTAATAAGTTCTACTTTGATTATTGTTACATACATGAACATCACAGGATTTATATATATATATATATATATATATATATATATATATATATATATA
>OU015748.1:77853683-77873158 GCA_907169655.1 Acomys percivali | reverse complement strand
TATATATATATATATATATATATATATATATATATATATATATATAAACCAAACTTTTTGAATTTTATTTTCTTATCAAAACTACACAGCAAAAAACTGAAATGACCAAGACCTCATCAAAAATTAGCAGTTGCAACCCCATGGAAATGAAAAGTTTAACAAGGGTACAGCAGTGCTGGTGTTTAAGTGGAGGGAAGCACTCAGTTAGAACCCTTAATTGGTAAGTGGGGCAGACAGAGTTAGGCAGCTAACAAGCTAGACGATTTTGATGACATAAAATTAACACCAGGACACAGGGAAAGCCTGTTTTATTTGCTATTTTATGTGTTATGTGACAATTTAATTAAACTTTGAAGGAATCCAAGCAGTTAATTCCCTAAAGAAATAAACCAAGAATGACACTTAGGCCTGTCTCCTAAGGAGTCAAGCAAGGGAGTCTGTCTTCATTTTACAATGCCATAAACCAATTTTTAACTTTGAAATTAATCCATGTAATTAAATTGGCTTGGTCTTGCCTCCATGTCTTCTCTTTTCTCCTCTAGGGATTGACTTGAATCCTTTAGGAGATATGTAAATGATTTTAACATGGTGAAGACAATTTTAGTCTCACCTCATGATATGGATAATGAACCTTTGACACATGATACACTGTGGGATCAGCAAGCAGATATTTCTTCCCCCTCTTGACAACTGCTAGTGAGAATAGCACAATGTAACAATAGCAAAAAGAAGCAACAATGAAGGCCATTACTATAACAACAATGGCAAATAAAATATTGGTTGGGCAATTAAGGGTTTTAGTGGTGTAACAACAGTAACATTTTAATGGTGCAACAGACATTGTGTATTTCTTCTCCCTATTATTGTCTTTATAGTGTTCCTTGGGTATTCTGCCCATAGGGCCAGCTCTTTATTATTGGATAGATTAACTACTGTATGAGTTATGCTTTGTTTCAGTGGTTTTAAAAAAGCAAAAAAAAAAAACCCAAAAAACAAAAAAGCAAAGAAACAAACAAAAAAGGAAAGAAAGAAAGAAAGAAGAAGGAGGAGTAGGAAGAGGAAGAGGAGCTACCTAGGAAAGCCTTCATGAGAAATTAGGACATCATGTCAGCTCATACTTGACTGAGCAATGACTATACCACCATCTCCCTCCACTAGAACTGGAAAAATGATTCTTCCTTGCACGTGCCTAAAGGAAAGAAAATTAGAACATTTTAATGGGAAGTTGTTATGTGCCAGATGCTAGCCTAAACAATATATGTTCATGTGTACAGTTGTATGAATACCCACATGGATACATACACATGCATATATATGTTCATTTATGTATGTAGTGTACCTGTGGATGTGTAACATTCATAGTATAAACATCTGTGCATGAGAATCAAAGACCATAGTGTCTAACATCTCAAGATGTGCTTCACTTCTCTCTCTCAGCTCCCCTTTGGACCAATAGCTTAGTTTTTACTTTTTCCACATCTCATTTGCAGAGTGAAAAGCATATGAAATTCATATGGCATGGTTGCATAAGTGCTCAGTGAGTGATAGTTATTACTAGTGAAAAAAGGCTTTAAACATTCTATTTATAAAATAAGTAAATAAAAAATATATAGTTTGGTCAGAAAAGGTAGTCACATTACTCTGGAATGAAATTAAAGTCTATGTATGTAGTTGGCCCATAGTATCAATGGGTTATGGATATTTATAATTAACCAAGCACAAACTGACAACAAAATAGTATTTTCTTGATTATACACATGAACTAACAGTAGCTGTAACTTTCTGTGTATGAATTTTTCAATGTCACAACCCCTCTAGTGGAGTCTGTGTGACAAATGGTACTGCACAACCCGAGGTGACGACTCCTACCCAAGGGAGAGCCTCCTGGAATGGGTCTGATGTTCCTGCCAGGAGTAACTGATTGACCACCCCCCCTTTTTATTACTTCCTTTGGAACATACTTCCTTTGTTTTTACTTTCTTATCAGCACTTTTCAAACATAACTGTGTTGCTAGGAGACACCCGAACTTGGGACCGCAGCCACGGGTCATTCAGGTGACTTTACCTCCAAGTTCCATTCCACTTGTTAATAAAAACATGGCTAAGAATTAATCACCAGTTAATAGTTTATATTATGATTTACAAAATAAAGTGTTTAAGAAATCTCCAGATAGTGATGAGACGAGATAAGAAAAACTGTCTTGACTCACAGATGCTTGGCATAATGAGAAACCATTGAAGGCACATGCATACTGATACCAAGCTTATGACTTAAGAACGATGATTCAGGATTGATGACAACATTATTACTCTGCATACTGTATTTTGAATTGTATGAAAAAAATGTAACCACAAAGATATTCCCTGTTCCAAAAAATGTGTATAAAAACCTAGCTTGCTTGCCTGCAAAATACACTCAGATTCAAACACTATGCCGGGTTTGTCTCTGTCACTAGCCTATTTTTGCCCATCGATACTTTGAGAACCCCTGTTCCCATAGACCTATACTCGACTGAGACAATCTGCAGCAGTTCAAGATCAAACCAGACAAATATTTCATCATGAATGTGAGAGATGGGCACAAAGCTCTACCCATAGCTAAGGAATTACGTACAACTGATTACTTCTAAGGGCATTAAAGTCACTTTTCTTTGAGGATGCAGTCCCTCATGTACTCCAATGCTCCAATAGATAGTACTACATCCATGCACATATAGCTACCAGTAAACAGATGCAAAAAGGCCTAGGAAAAACAGTATATAAAGTTAGGAGGGAAAAGTGGTGGTGTTAGGAATTGGGGAAAAATTGAAGGATAGAGAATAGGAGTGGATTTGATCAAAGTACATATGCACGCACAAAATTCTCAAACAATAAAACATAGAAAAGAACAAAATAATTTAAATAATGCACCTGCACTACTTTTTCATGGACATTATTCTTATCTAGAGATATGTAATACATGATCAGATACTCTAGGTTATATGCAAACACACCACACCATTTTACGTGTTTCCAGAGCTGGATCTTGAGTAATTCCCCGTGAAAGCTAAGGGAGAATGTATACTATTAGTCTCCAAGTCGGCTTGTCTCTTTTTCTAGCTGTCCTTATGATTGGTTTTTCTTTGCAACCCTGTAGCACCTGTGCTCTGATCTGTGACTTATGGTTTTAACAGTGAACTATTTATTACTGTAATAGGCTAATAAGAATTTAAATGAAAGCATGGGTTTACCAGTCAGTCTTTAGGTCATACACAGTGGCCAGTCAGGCCTAGGGCCATCAGGATGAAAAAGTAACTAGTACCAAAAGAATACCTAACACGTGCTTAGTAAATATTGTGCTAACAGATATAAATACATATGGTCTCCTAGACTTTCATAAGTGTTTAATGAATTCTAAGTACCTGACTGTTGTCATAGAGTAGAAATTGAAACTCATGTTTTCCAATGTAGTGCTGGGACAGGTACTTTAAAATTATTTGACACTTTCATAGTTTATTTATGAATTTCAGTCTTTTTTGGAATCCCTTTCCTCTTTGCATGTTCCTCCCTCTCCTGTTGGTACCTTTGTTGCCAACAAGCCCCTCCTACTTTCTTTTCTTCTATGCATCCTCTTTTTTATTTTTTATTAATTTATTCATATTACATCTCAGTCGTTAGCTCTTCCCTTGTATCCTCCCATTCCTCTGTCCCTCCCGCTTCCCCCTCTACTTCCCTCCCCTATGTCTGTGACTGAGGGGGACCTTCTCCCCCTGTATATGCTCATAGGGTATCAAGTCTCTTCTTGGTGACCTATTATCTTTCCTCTGAGTGCCATCAGGCGTCTCCATCCATGGGACATGGTCAAATATGAGCACCAGTGTTTGTGTGAAAGTCAGATCTCCTTCTCCACTTGATGGTGGAGAATGTCCTGTCCATCAGCCAGTCTGGGTAGGGGTTCGAAGTTTACTGCTTATATTTTCCTTGGCTGGTGCCATAGTTTGAGGAGGACCCCAGGGCCCAGACCCACCTGTAGTTTTCCAGGACCCACTGGATCCTTCTATTTCCTCATTCTCCCAGGCTTCTCACCCCTAAAGTCTCAATAGGATGTCCTCCCCTCTGACCCACTTTTCTGGTAGGTAAAGTTTTTCATAGGGACATACCCTTTGGACTAGTGTCTTGATATAAGTGAGTAGATACCATTTAACTCTTTTTGCTTCTGTGTGAACTCACTCATTATGATAATTTCTAGTTCAATCCATTTGTCCACAAATTTCAGAAATTCCTTGTTTTTAATAGCTGAGTAGTATTCCATAGTGTAGATGTACCACAGTTTCTTTATCCATTCTTTTACTGAGGGACATGTAGGCTGTTTCCATGTTCTGGCTATTATGAATAAGGCAGCTATAAACATGGTTGAGCATATGTCCCTGTTGTGTGGTAGTGCATCTTCTGGGTATATTCCAAGGAGTGGAATAGCTGGGTCTTGAGGAGGCCCTATTCCCATTTTTCTGAGAAAGCTATGCATCCTCTTTGTGTGTCAGCGTGTTTAAATGCAGTTTTTCACTCAAGTGTAAGTGGAAAGATATATACTGGAGCAAGAACAGCGTATCAGTGAATTTGTCACTGAAGAAATTGATAACTTCCTTCTCAACAACCATTATCAGCCATTAATTACTCAAGGAAGTGTAGGGACACATAGAAGCCCATCTCTTCAAAAATGAATGTTGGCAGGCCCAATTGGTACATGTCTAATGCAATGAGTTCATGAATATATTGACTATATCATGTTCAGAAAACGCTGTTTTTTTCTGCATATCTTCCACCCTCTGGCTCTTACACTATTCCTACCTTCTCTTTCAAGATGTTCCTTTCACTTTGAAAGTTATTATATGACTATCCTACTCAAGGACATGTACTTCACCACTACCTTTGACCAGCTGTCATTTTCTGTATTCCTTCTGTCCACTACATCAGGACATTTCTCTTATAGAGTCTGGGAATGGCACTAATTATATAGACATGAGAAATTAGAGGGAAGCTTGACAATATGATCACCTAGGAAAGCCACAGCAGTAAGTTCCCTCTAGGGCCTAAGACCTTCCCAGCTATAGGCTTTTGACCAGGCTGATAGACCAGGCAGTGGTTCTGTTTTGTGGTGCAGGCCTCAAATAAAATTAGAAAACAGATAGTTTCCACAGTAACAATGCCACCACTATTGATCCAGATTGCCTGGTAGGTAATTATTTATAGATAATCCACAGCAGGGTAAGTCTATGGATGGATTTTCTTTCCCCAGAATCCTGCTAAGCACATTTGGCACTGTAAAATCTAGTCACTATAGAGGAAGCTTCAGGCTTCATTTCCGTACGCACAACATCTAAGTAGGGTGTTATTATCATTTATATTGTTATTAAATAATAGTATATCATATCATTAGATAATAACATACAATTTATTATTGTTTATTTTAATATAATCTATAGCTCTTGTCATTTAACAAATATTATATTCATAACTATATATGGTATCATTTTAATAAGGCTGTGCTATCAAATTTTATGAGAAGCTAAGGAGAATGTCAATAACTTATTTTGTTTGGGGACCCTCAGGGACCTTCCTGACCAAAACCTTGTAGTAGGTACCCTATATCTGACAGTCAGATTTTATTTTAAATAACCCATGGATTCTGGGATTAAACATCTAGCTATGGAGGGTATATCCATTCAAACTTTCCTTAGATTATATCTTAAAATTATATCCTTTCACACACTCTTGCTTTTCACTTACCTTTTCAGATTTTTAATTTTAATTGTCAACTTGAAAAAAATCTATAATTACCTGGGAAGAAATCTCTACAAGGGTTTGTCTACACCAGTTTGTCCTGTGGACACATCTGTAGAGTATTATCTTGATGTTTACTAGTTGAAGTGTATGGCAGTATATTTTGGATGCTGTATACAGTGGAGAAGGTGAACTGGTTAGCAGGCATGCACGTACTCAGTCACTCTCTGCTTTTGATTGTAGCTGTGACTATTTGTCTCAACTTCCTGTCATCTTGACTTGCTTACAATACAGGCCTGTAACCTGAAATTGTAGGTTTCTTTGTAAAAAATATCAGGTCTCTGTGGTTTTATAGGTTCACATCTAAGTTCTCTACACTACTAAAATATGTCTAATTTTCACTAATATCACACTGTTTTAATTAATATGGCTTTAGAGTATTACTTGAGATCAAGTATGGTGATATTGCCATTAGCTTTTAAAAATTATTTTAAAACAGTTTATTATATACCAGTTTCTTTTCCTTCCTATCGCAATTCCAACACACCCCACTTTGACCCTACTTTTCTTTAAAAAATGTATTCTATGCATACATATATATATGGAATTGGATTGCATTTATATATTTAAGAATATGTGTAATTAATTTATTTATACATTTATATATAAAATGTTTATTATTTTATAGGTATTATTATTTAAAATATATTACATTAAAATACATACATAATGTGTATTATATAGTAAATATAATATAATATATAATGTAGGATAGGCACATTATAAAATTACATAATACATATAATAATATAATATAATAAATACAAACAATTCCAAATGCTTAGCCCAGAAAACATACATATAAGTGACATTATGTGGACTGAACAGTCTTCTTATATTTTAGTATATCTTTGGCTCTCCTGAGTCTTTTGTGTGTTTATATGCATTTGAAAACAACTGGTGTTTTTGAGAACCCAAAGTAAGATGAGCACTTACTACCTAACAGACAATGTAACACACACACACACACACACACACACACACACACACAGACACACACACACAATCTTGGTACATTAGCCTCATTCTGAATATGAAAAGATGAGTTGGGAAGAACATCAGGTATTTAGCAAGAGGTTGAAGAGCTGGGGTTTATTCGTGAATACTTTCAGGAGTTGTGGGACATCTAGAGTGGACTTTACATCTGAAAGCAGGATTATGGGTAAGGACTGAATATAGGAATATTACCCAAAAATTCATTGGGATAATTGAAGTTTTTAGTAGTAAGCAGTAGGGCTGAGATATGGATGGAGCATCATTCAAATTGCTATAACTCAGAGATGAAGGAACTAAGCCACATACAGGTATGAGGACCAAGCAAGACTGAATCATCCTAAATCCACTGTCTGTAGAGTCAGGTTGCCTATCTAGATAGTGATGCCACCTTTAACAATTGGGACACCCAAAGAAAGAGCTGGTTTGGGAAGAGATGTAAATAATTTATTTCTAGTGTAATGCTTTAGAAATTAAGAGAAGCAGTCTAACAGAGCAGCAACTCAGCAGATGTTGGGTATTCTAGAATCTGGGACTCAGGGGGGAGGACTGGCTGGACTTGGACATTTGCCAGATGGTGGCAAGTTACAGAAGAAAAGAGAGGATGCTTTCTGGAGGCAGGGTGATGTGTAGACACAGAAGAAAGAAGATAGGAGCGTAGATTTTCAGATCTATATGAAATTAGAGAGAGGGGTCTAGAAGTGGCAGAAAGGAGAGGAGCATATTCTGAGAGCTGGCAGGCCTGGGACTGCCAGACTGTGTAATCAGGACTCACCTCATCAGGCTCTGATGAGGCACAGAAGGTCTCTGGGTTGGAGATTGCCATGGGAGCCAAAGGACAAACAGTGACACAGAGTGAGTGTGTGATCTATCATAGGTGGGTAGAGAGCCAAGGAAGAGCCGATTTGGGCAGAGAATTCACTCAGCATGGGAGGTATAGTGCTTGATTTGGACTTATTATTATTATTATTTTTTTTTACAACAAAGGACTGAGAATTTCCTAACATCCATTAGAAGATTCTTAACCTGGGAGAGAGGGAATAAAGTCATGGTCACTGAAAGAAATATTACAGGTGACACAGTAGAAAATAATGACTGACATGGAAAGTGTAAGGCAGAAACAAACTAGAAAAGATTTGTTGATTACACACACACACACACACACACACACACACACACACACACACATACATAATACATAAATACATATATACATAGGCTATCAAGGGGGGTTTTAAGTGGCTTCTTTAGATTTTTGCTAACAGTAACTGGATTAAAACTGAGTTAACCTGAGAAGGTTAAAATAAAAAGTCTATTTTATTTTTAGTGATTTCCTTTAGAGGAGTTATGAACTTTCCATAGTGCTGAATGGTCAGAACCAGTTGGAGCTCCTCATCTCATGCCTGGGCTGCACATAGCAGTGGTCACAAGGTACATAGGCAATACATGTTTGATTTTAGTACTATTTGATATTACCTCATTTGCTTGTCATATTCTTCCCTTTACTAGTTACCAAATAGATGCTAAAATGAAAGAGGAAACTTTCTGAATGTTAATTCTGTGCTGCTGTGTGTTTAGCTGCACTGTCTTAGGCTCTGAAGCTGAAATAAGAGGTTTCTCGAGTCCCTACTTGCAAGGGAAATATTTCTATTTCAAACACCTACATGTCTACAAACCCATGCATGTTCTCCACAATATAAAGACCCTCTAATTTTTATAATAAATGCCCCTTACAGAGTTAGTCCTTGCTAAATGCTCTTCAGTGAACTTGGGGCACATTTTCTCTTGTATCACATATTATTTTCCTCTTCCACCCCCCCCGTCCTTTAACAACTCTCTGATTTCCTATAAGAACTCACCATGACTTATTATTGCTGTTAAGAATCACACCATGTCAGCACATGACTCTCTCTTTCCCTCTCATGTCATCAAAAAGAAACAGCCTTCAGTTTTAGTATCAAGTAAGGATTGGGAAGAAAATAAGAGTGTAGAGTTCTGAAAAAGATAAGAGTAATAGAAAATTGTGAGGTAGGTTGAGAGAAGGCAGAGTAAACAGTAGGGGGGTTCAGAAGGGGCCAGAAACACCGGGTACCAAGAGGATGGTGCTGAAGAGGAAAGAGGGGCCGACAATATGAGAAATGGGTAGTCACTGCTGTGATGGACAGGGATCAAGGACAAGTGACAAGAAAGAAGGATTGGCAATTTGAGCTGATTGTAGCAACCTTGCCCCATGACTGAATTTTTCCTACTTAGGAGTCCCAGCCAACTAGGTCTGTGAAGAGAGGAGACAGTCTGTTGGCTGCTTAATGATTTATAACAAGTACACGGGAATGCCATTAAAAACTAATTCATCACCCACAGGCTACATGATTTGCAAACATCTGCTCCGAAACAGGCTTCTCTTGGGGAGACAATTTCTCTGGGTTGAAAGTTTTTCTGTTTGTAGATCCTGCCCATGGGAGTTATGGTAGAGCCCCTAGCATTTGGATCACTGGCTGTCCAGCCGAAGTGATTAATTAGGGAGGAGCTTCAATGTTGCCTTTTGATATGCCATGTTCATGTGCTTAAGCTTTCCCACAGTTGAATACTCTCCCAAGTGATATGCAAATTAACACATGGCTGGCCCCTACTCTGGCAGAGCTGTTCATTGAGATGGCTAAGCTTCCTAGACATGATAGGTCTCTAGCTTTAAATGTACTGATGTGACCCTCTGTTAGACACAAAATTCCCAAACAAATGAGTTTTCAGTCTAAATATGCTCATTTTTCTTGCTTTCAACTTGACAGTGGCTCATATTCTTCTGAGATTAGCCTTGCTTATTTTCCTTGTCTGTCAGGCAATTTCATTGAAGACGATTCTGAAATATACTATTCCAGGTAAAATCTTACGCTTTGCCCTGTGTGCCCCGTGTTTATCTCTGTGTTAAACCATGGGCATTGTAGACAAGTTTCAATATGCTTATAGCTTCCCACTGCTGCGTGTTGAATAGTGTTTTCCAAGACGATGTGCTAGTATATGTAGTAACAGTAAAAGGCAAACCTTATTTGAAATTTGGCTTACTGCATTTTAACTGTAACCAGTTAAAATAAAGTCATACTGAAGTAAGGATTCTCTCTGGTGTTCTTATAGTTATTAGAAGAGGATAAAGTGGCTAGGGAGGTGGATTAATGGGTAAGAATGCTTGCTGCCCCAACAGAGGACATGAGTTTGAATCTCTGCCACCTGCATAAAAATCCAGGTTTGGCCACACATGTGCCTGGAACCATAGTGCTTGAGGGGAGGAGACAGTATTATTTGGGGGCTTACAGGCTACCAGGAAGGCTCCAAAGTCTATAAGAGGCCTGTTTCAGGGGAATAAAGTGAAAAATGATATAGCAGGACACCAAATGTTCTCTATTACTCACACACACACGTGTGTGTGCATGTATGTACACATGCATGCAGGCATTCACACATGCACATGTCCACACAGAAACAGATGCATTCACCACACATACTCACAGACAAAAAGTAAAGAACAGGTTGAAACACAAAATGAGCAGAATGACATTTGAAGTTAGAAACTGAACTAATATATCTAGATTAAAAATGAAAGCAAACCAAAACAAATGAAAAAACAAATAGACAACCCAAAGGATTGCCAGACAACTAAGAGCTAGAAGACATTAGGAATGATTCCTCCATTCATGTTTAGAGGGAACATCAACTAACCACGGAATTTGAGCATGAATAATTGTTACCTGGTGTGTTTCTTCTGTTTTAAAATAAGCAATTTGTGGTCCTTTCCTAGAGACAGCCATCACCCAGGAAACTGCATTTTGATCCTACTTTACTTGATGGTACTTTATGACATTAGGGGAGCCTCCTAAACCAAGACTAGGAACAATCTGGAAATATAATAATATAAGAAGCAATTGAATGTTAGACAGAGTGTCTCAAGTAACTCGTGCTGTGCAGGCAGCCATCCTGATCTCTCAAAGGTGCCATGGAGAGCTTAAGCGCCAGAAAGAAGGTGAAAGTAACATAAATCAAGGTGGTGGCAGTCAAGTATGAGGAAGTCACTGGATTTTTTTTTTTTTAACTTTGAAAGTAACATCAATAAAATTTCTAGGTGGTTACAACATTGTTTACTGTTATTGTAAGAGAAAAAAGATCCTGGAAGTTTCCAAGGCAAAACATGAATTATAGAAAAGAAAACTTAACTATCAGTATTCATGGAGAGCTGCAGAAAGGTAATGGGCTTTGATGTCTGTTTTTGTTGAGCATTTAGGATTGGGAACTTGGTCTATTTCACTACAATGGCAGATAAAAAAATGTTGTGTTTTTCTTTGCTCATTTCACTAGAAATCTTGCATGCTTCATTTCTGCAGCCTTGACCACTGCATTCATTGTCTCCTGATTCATATTCCTCTAATGGAAATTAGTTTTACCTTCATGTTGGAATGCTCCTGTGTCTCCTTCAGAGGTCTATTCTTATTTCACCATAGCTCTGAAAACTTCATTTGGAAAAATAGCTTACTAATATTCCAACAATACCTGTGATTTGTTGGAGAGAATGGATGAGATCGACAACGTCCTTGTGGTGATTTGAATAAGAGTGGCCTAAATAGGCTCATATAGGTGTGGCTTTGTTGAAGTAGATGTGGCCTTGTGGGAGAATGTGTGCCACTGGTTGTGGACTATGAGGTTGCTGAAGTTCATGCCAGGCCCTTTCTCTTTCTCTTTCTCTTTCTTCTGCTTGCAGATCAGGATGCAGAACTCTCAGTTATACCTTGTCTGCTTGCATGTTGCCATGCTCACAGTCTTGATAATAGTGTACCAACCTCTGAAACTCTATGCAAACCCACAGTTAAAGAAAGGATTCTTTAGTAAGAATTGTTGTGGTCAGGTCATGGTTTCTCTTCATAGCAACAGAATAGTGACTATGAAAAAATTGATACCAAGGAGCAGGGTATTCTTTGATAGACCTGACCATGCTGTTTGTTGGAGAAATATGGAAGACTTTGGAACTTTGGACTAGAAAAGCAACCAAATGTTTTGAGTAGGACTCACTAAGTCATGCTATAAGTAGCAAAGACAGTAGTGCTGAGGGTGGTGTGAACTGTGATGGACTGGTTTAAGAAGTTTCAAAGGGTAGGGATATGAGTAAGTGACCTAGAGGCTGTTTACGTGATATTTTGTCAATGAATGTGTCTGGTTTTTGCCTTTGTCCTAGAAATCTGCCTGTTGCTGAAGTCTAGAGTTTTGGATTAATGGCATGAGCAGAGGAGGTTTCAGAATAGCCTAATATTGACTTTGTCATGTGGCTGTTGGTAAGCATTCCTGTTACAATGAGAAGGAGAGGGTGGGGCAAGGAGACATACACACTATACAGTTTGAGGAGAAAAGGGGCATTAGGAAATATAACACAGTTAAGTCCAGTGCTTAATCAGATAAAAATTTAAAGAAAAAAACCCAATGCTTACAGGAAAGTGGTAGTGGTGACCTCAGGGAACATCTTACTGAGCTAAGCTGCAAACTTGTAAAAAGGAATTAAAGAAAGCTGAAGCAGTGGAGAAAACCATCGTCAACAACAGAAAGATAATGCAAGTTTAATTGAACAACAAGGCCACGTTTCAGCCCCATCAAGTAGCAGTAATTGGCTTTTCTGACTGTGTAGTTCTAGCATTAGAGTCAAGGATACAAGAAAAAGGATGTGGGATCTCCTGTAACCAAGAAATGCTGCTGATGCCAGGCAGGTATCAGGGATATGCCTGCATGAAGGCCAAGAGAGACCATTGTGTGAAGCTGTGAACCAAAGTCATGCGAAAATGGCCACAGAAAGCTACAGGCTGGTTAGAGAACTATCCCGAGAGAGAAGTACATTGCAGTCAACAAAACTGAAAGGATTTGGAAATCTGAAGAGTCCTTTGATGTCAGACATGGTGTGGTGGTTTGAATAGGTATGGTTGCTGTAGACTCAAGTGTTTGAATACTTGAATAGGTAGCGGTAGTATTAGGTGTGTCCTTGTTGGAATAGGTGTGTCCTCGGTGAAGTAGGTGTGTCCTTGTTGAAGCAAGTATGTCATTGTGGGCATGGCCTTGGTGGCATCTTATGCTCAAGCTATGCTCAGTGTTCAACCCAGTCTCCTTATGCTGCCTTAGGATCAAGATGTAGAATTCTCAGCTCCTTCTCCATTGCCATGTCTGCCTGGATGCTGCCATTCTTCCCACCATGGTGGTAATAGACTAAACTTCTGAAACTGTAAGCCAGCCTCAATTAAATATTTTTCTTTATAAGAGTTGCCATGGTCATGGTCTCTTCACAGAAATAAAACCCAAACTAAGATGCATAGAGATGCAGAATTTGGAGTTTTCCCTGCTGTGTTTTGGTCTTGATTTGGTCCATTATTTCTGCAATATACTCCCTTCCCTCCCTTTTGAAATGGTTATGTTTATTCTGTGCTGTTGTATGTTGGAGGCATATGATATGATTTTTCTTTTTAATATTACAGGGATTTAGTGTTGGAAGAGACTTTGAGCTTTGGACGTTTAAACGTGTTGAGACTGGGGACTATCGCAATTACACTAAGTACATTTTTGCATTATGATATGGCTACCAGCCCTTGGGGCCAGGAAGTGGAATGTTTGAATAAGAATGGCCTCTACAGGCTCATATAGGTGTAGCCTTATTGGAATAGGTGTGGCCTTGTAGGAAATGAGTCACTAGGGGTGGGCTTTAGTTTCTAAAAGCCATGTCAGGCACAGTTTCTCTTTCTCTCTCTTTCCCTTTCTGCTGACTGCAGAATAGGATGTAGAGCTCTCAGCTACTTCTTCAGCACCATGTCTAGTTGTGCACTATATATCAATAATGTTCACCCACAAGCCAGTCTCCAGTTAAATATTTTCATTCATACAAGTTTCCTAGGCCATGGTGTTTCTTCATAGTAATAGAAGATGACAAAGATACTCCTTTAGTTCATAAAACACAAACTTGCATATCAAAAAAGTTGTGCAACTTGCTAAATGTTCATAGCAGTGCATTGAAATAATTGAGAGTTTGGGATTAAATGCTGCCTATGGACCTTCAATAGATGTATTTAATACTTCCTTCTCAGCATCCATGCGTCAATTTCTCAATGTCTAAGGTATAAAAATGAGTATTTTTCCTATGGTCACCTCAATAAGACAATGTACTTTGACAGCACAGTGCCTGACAGATCAATTTTCAAATAACTAGCTGATGATAACTATTTATTGAGTGCCAGATCCTGGTGGTTCAGAAAAGAACAAAGCAGACAAAGTCCTTGTCTCTATGTAGGTTATTTTTTAGTAGGTGGCAGACCATCTATTTTAAAATCAAATATAAATATTATATAATACCAGATAGTGACAATAACTGGACTATAAACAAAACTAAAGTAGTTTAAATCAAGTGATGGGCTTGCTATTGTTGATAAGCTTGTTGGAGAAATATGTATTTATCAAGGTCAGTTTGACTACATATATGAATGGGAAACAACATTATCATAATACTTATCATTAATGTATCATCACCAGCATTGTTATCATTATCACCACCAGTTATCATGACCACCATCACCATTAACACCATTGTTATTGCTACCATCACTACTAATATTATAATCACAATTGTCATTGTCATCATCATTATCATTATTACCACGAGCATCATCATTGTCACCATTGTCATCATCACTGTCATCATCCTCATTAGTACCATCTTTGTTACTGCCACCACCACTATCATTATCACCATCATCATTGTCACCAGTAACATCACCTACCATTACCCCCATCACTTTCACATCACAAGCTAGTAATGGACAAAGGAGTTTGAAAATCAAAGTCCCACTGTCATAGGAAAACATGGCTACCCCACAGTGGCTGTAAAAATACAATTTATATTCCAAAACAGACAAAATACCTTAAAGTAAAAGCTAGAATGTCCTTTCTTGAACTCCAAGAAGGAAAAAGATAGAAAAGTAAACGAAAATTTACATTTTAAAAGAGTAAATAATATATTCATGTTTGGAAAAATAACCCTTTCTTATTCTTTCAGTCATGGTCACTACACTGTGAAGTCTTATCTTTTCTTCTGGATTAATGAGGTCTTCCAGATGGTGAAACTTACTGTAAAAATGTCAACAAAGTACAGGCATGGGAAACACAGGCCTTGGAATCAATGAGAACTAAATTATAATGTTAGGATAAGACCTACAACTTATTAGCAATGTGAGCTTGAGACAAGGATCAAAACCTGATGAAAAGAGAGTTCCAGGAATTTATTTCTACTGCCCTGAACAATATGTTGCACAGACAATATAAACCTTCAAATGGTTTATATGTAAGAATTCACCTCACATTCTGAAACTTTAATTTCCACATTAAAAAAAAACTTGGAATAACAATACATCATAATTTTAATTAAAATAGATAATAACTACTAAGTCATAACAGTATTCAGCACATACTAAATGCTTTAAAAATAGTGGCTTTCATTACAAGATGGCAGAGCCCAGTGTGTATGTACCCTGTCTAGGGAGCGGAGGATCAGAGGATACAAAACTACCTGAAGGGAAGGATTTGCAGAAGATCAGAACCAGTGCCCCCAAACCTTGGCCAGACATCACCTGGGTTCCAGAGTCACAAGGTGTGAGCACCATGTCCTTCTTCAATTACAGGAGCAGAGAGCAGGCACCTTGAGGAACAGAGAATTGGCACAGCAAAACCGAGTTTGGATCTCTCTTATCCCACCCTCTGCTTACCCATCTGGCACATCTAGGACACAGATTGCTAACAAGCAAAGGTGAATCTGGTATGGGTCACAACCCACATTAGCTACTATCCTGAAGAGGCCTGTGGGATACCTGAGCAGCTTTGGGTGTGAGTCTCTCTCTTAGCATCCTGGCCCATCTGGAACATAGAGAGAAAACAGGAAGATCTGAGTTGGGCATGGGCCACAACCCATATTGGCTGCCATCACCAGAAGGACTGTGGGACACTCTAGCAGCTTTGGGCTTGCATTTCTCCCTGCAGCTCAATCCCACTCTCCTTCCTTCAAACCATCTCATTCTCACCCCTAATACTCATAAAGGGGAGCCTTCCTTCCCTAACATCTGACCTCAGCCTATCAAGTCTCATCTAGACTGCCTGTACCCTCTTCCTCTGTGGCCTATCAAGGCTGCTCTGCCAAGGGGATGCAATCAAATTATGGTGGATAAAGTCTGTGTGAGAAGTAGACCCTACTCCCCATATTATGAGATCCACAAGGAGATGGTGCTGCCTATCTACTACATCTGAGCAGAAGAAGGTCTAGGTCCACGCCATGCCTGGTCCTTGGTTGGTGCATCAGTCTCGGCTGCAGCCTCTCCTCCACCTGGATTTGTTGGCTTCATTGGTCTTGTGGGGCTCCTGATACATTTGAGTTCCTCTGTTCCCCAACTCTTCTATAAGACTCCCTGTGTTCCACCCCAGAGTTTGGTTATGTGTCTCAGCATCTTCTTGGATCTCCTGATGGGTGGAGTTTTTCAGAGGACCGCTATGGTAGGGTCCCTTCCTGTTACTTCTCTTCAACTCCATCCTGTGTCTATTCTATTTCTCCTTCTGAATGAGAATCCAGCATTCTCCCTAGGGTCCTCCTTGTTATATAGTTTATTTTGATCTTTCTATTGTAGTGGCTTTACTTATATTATTTGGCTAATATCTACTTTAACTCTTTCTGGTCTGGGTTACATCATTCAGGATGATCTTTTCTAGTTCCATCCATTTGCCTGCAAATTTCAAATTTTCCTTGATTTTGCTAGTTGAGTAGTGTTCCACTGTATAAATGTGCCACCGTTTCTTTATCCATTCTTTAGTTGAGGGACATCTAAGTTGTTTCCAGATTCTGGCTATTAAGAATGAAGCTATGACCTGCTGTCCTTCCTCTGAGTGCCACTAGGTCTCCCCCTCCAGGGGACATAGTCAAATGTGAGGCACCAGAGTACATGAGAAAGTCATATCCCTCTCTCCACTTAAGTGTGGAGACTGTCCTGTCCATGGGCTAGATCTGGATAGGGGTTTAAATTTTACCGCCTGTATTGTCCTTGGCTAGTGCCTTAGTTTGAGCAGGACCCCTTGGCCCAAATCTGCCTATCATAATGTTCTACTTGTTGGTTTCTAGGACCCACTGGATCCTTCTACATTGCTATTCTCACATGGTTCTCTCATTTAGACTCGATACCCTATGAGCATATACAGGGGGAGGTAATCCCTCTCAGGAACAGTCATAGGGGAGGGGAATAAGGGGAAAATGGGAGGAAAGGGAGAATGGGAGGATACAAGGGATGGGATAACCATAGAGATGTAACAAGAATAAATTAATAAAATATATATATATATATATATATATATAAGTGTTAATAAAACATGAAGTTACAAAAAAAAAAAAAAAGAATGAAGCTATGAACTTAGTTGACCAAATGTCCTTGTTGTATGGTAGAGCATCTTTCATGCATATTCCAAGGAGTGGTATGGCTCAGTCCTGAGGTAGCCCTGTTCCCAATTTTTTTAGATAGTGCCAGATTGATCTCCAAAGTGGTTGGTAAGTTTGCACTCCCATCAACAATGAAGGAGTGTTCCCATTTATCCACATCCTTGCCAGCATGTGCTGACCTATGAATGTCCCTGGTTTCAGTGAAATTGATTTAAGTTTCTCTCCATTTAGTTTGAGGTTGACTATAGACTTGCTGCCTTTACTATGTTTAGGTATGTGCCTTTTATCCCCAATCTCTCCAAGACTTTTAACATGAATGGATGCTGGATTTGTCAAAAGCTTTTTTCAGTACCTAAGGAGATAATCATATGGGTTTTTCTTTCAGTTTGCTTATATGATGGATTACATTGATGGATTTCAGTATATGGAAAAAACCCTGCATGCATGGAATGAAGCCTACTTAGTGGTGAATGATATTTTTTGATGTGTTCTTGGACTTGGTTTGTAAGTATTTTATTGAATATTTTTGCATGAATGTTCATAATGGAAATTGGTCTGAAATTCTTTCTTTGTTGGGTCTTTGTGTGATTTAGGTGTCAAAGTGACTGTGTACTCATAGAATGAGTTTGGTAATATTTCTTCTGCTTCTATTTTGTGGAGTAATTTGGAATTTGTATTAGCTCTTCTTTGAAGGTCTTGTAGAATTCTTCACTGAATCCACCCAGCCCTGGGCTTTTTTCTGTTGGAGACTTTTGATAACTGCTTCTATTTTCTCAGGAGATATAAGATTATTTAATTTGTTTACCTGATATTGATTCAATTTTGGTAGCTGGTAGCTATCAAGAAAATCACCCATTTTATTTAGATTTTCAAATTCTGTGGTATATAGGCTTTTGAAGTAAGACCTAGTGATTCTTTGGATTTCCTAGGTATCTGTCATTATATCTCCCTTTTCATTTCTGATTTTGTTGATCTGAGTATTCTCCCTCTGCCTTTTAGTCAGTTTGGCTAAGGGTTTGTATATCTTGCTAATTTTATCAAAGAACCAGCTCTTAGTTTTGTTGAATCTTTGAATTGTTCTCTTTGTTTCTAAGTTCTTGATTTTTAGCCCTGAGTTTGATGATTTCCTGCCATCTACTCTTCTTGGGTGTGTCTGCTTCTTTTTGTTCTAGAGATTTCTGGTGTGCTCTTAAGTTGCTAGTGTGGAATCTCTCCAATTTCTTTATGAAGGCTCTTAGTGCTATGAACTTTCCTCTTAGCACTGCTTGCATTGCTAACTGTACCTTCATGTTTATTGAATTCTACAAAGTCTTTAATTTCTTTTTTTACTATATCTCTGGCCTATAGGGCACTGAGTAAGGAATTATTCAGTTTCCATGAGTTTTTAGGCTTTCAAGTATTTCTGTTGTTGAGTTCCAGTTTTAATTCATGGTAATCTGATAAGATGCAAGAGATTATTTTGATTTTCTTGTATCTTTTAAGGTTTGCTTTGTGGGCAAGTATATGGTAAATTTTGCAGAGGATTCCATGAGATGCTGGGAAGCAGGCCTATTCTTTTGTGTTAGAGTGAAATGATCTGTAGATATCTGTTAGGTGCGTTTGATTCATGATGTCTATTAGTTTAATCATTTCTCCATTTAGCTTCTGTCTCTATGATTTATCTGTTGGTGAGAGTGGGCTATTGAAGTCTCCCACTATTAATATGTGGGGATTCTGTGTGTGATTTAAGCTGTACTAATGTTTCTTTTATGAATGTGGGTGCTTCTGCTTTTGGAGGATAGATGTTCAGGACTGAGACACCATCTTGGCATTACTTTTCCTTTGATGAGTATGAAGTGTCCTTCCCCATCTCTCATGATTAGTTTTGGTTGAAAGTCTATTTCATTAGATACCAGAATGGCTACTCTAGCCCTGAGCTTCTTGGGTCCATTTGCTTGGAATATACTTTTCTAGCCCTTTACTCTGAGGTACTGTCTATCTTTATTGCTGAGGTGTGTTTCTTGTATGCAGCAGAGTGATTAGTCCTGTTTTCATATCCATTCTGTTAGCTTGTTGTCTTTTTAATGGGGGTTGAGGCCATTGATATTGAAAGCTATTAATGACCAGTGGTTGTCATGATGGTGGTGGTGGAGTCTCTCTCTCTCTCTCTCTCTCTCTCTCTCTCTCTCTCTCTCTCTCTCTCTCT
>OU015748.1:77701469-77834431 GCA_907169655.1 Acomys percivali | reverse complement strand
TCTTTCTTTCTTTCTTTCTTTCTTTCTTTCTTTCTTTCTTTCTTTCTTTCTTTCTTTCTTTCTTTCTATGTTTTCTTATATAAATCAAGGGTCAAATGCTAAATTTGAGTGTCACACACTATTCAATGGCACAGTTGATATTCAAATCCAAACTCTGTAAATCTGTTTGGTGTTTGTCTAATAGTAGTCCAGAACAGAAACGGAAACTCAATGAAGTTAAAGACAATGAATACAGATTTTAATAGGTAGGGAACGTGCTTATAAAACATTCATGTCTGCATCTTTGCCTGGCCCTTGACAGGTAATTATTTCTGTGAACATTCTGAGTTAATACCTTTCCCATTTTGGTCTTCGGAAGAATGTATGAACAGTTCTACAGAGTCTCTTGCAGTTGAATATATTCATATGTTTAATTAATAATAAGCACCACTGTGTCAGTAAGTAACACCTGATGCTAGGACATCTCCCTGTCTCGGGGCCACAGAATTCCAACACCCTCAGTGGTTTGGTCCAGTTTGTGCTGTTTGAATATGCAAGAAGATTTTAATCAGATATTTCTGGATGCCATATTTGACTGTAGGGCAGCTCATGCCTCATCTAAGCCTGCCCTTCTCCATCTGTGAGCCCATCGGTATTTATGTTGTACAGGGCTTTCTGAGCCGACTCTGTCTGTAGACTGAAGTTCAGGTATGTGTAACTGACTGAAGAAAATTTGGTTTATTTGTCTTTATCTCTGTCTATTTCTCCTCCTGTCCTCTTATATTTCTGACTAGAGAAAAACTAGATGTGATAATGAGGTAAGAGGCAGCATTGTTCCTCCTAATTTTTCTCTTTAGTCATCCTAGGTATCCTTTCCAGGACAGCCCATACAGAATGGGACAGGAGCTTTGCTTTCATTCAGTATCTAACAAAAGCACCTCTAACAAAAGTCAGAGTTAGGGCTCAGATGTCATCAGAAGAAGGAAGCCAGCTTGCATGAAACAGAAAGATAAGATTCAGTTACACAGGAATGGCAGCAAGCAAAGGCTCAGCCAACACACTGAAAAGTGTGTTGTTCATGAATATGTGGGTCCAAGAGCTGTCTTCCCATTGACTAAAACAAAAACCTAGCCATACTCAGTGGTGGTGTAGCCAGAGCCACAAAGCAGCATAGATGTGGAGATGTAAACAGCCTATGCATCACTAGAGTAATAATCTACTTGTATAAATGAGGAAAGACTTGCGAGTCCAAGGGGAGCATCAAGCCACTGAGCCATAAGAGCATGGGAGTTACAAGATGCTGGTGTCCTAGTGACATCTGCCAGATACTAAAAACTGCTCCCGAAGAGAATGCCTGCACAACCATGACATATTCTGTGTCCTCTTCATAAAAAAATTCACAAGATTCCAAATTCTGTCAAATTCCTGGAGAATATGGGATGGCATCAAGAAAGCTAGAGAAGCACCCACCTTTCTACCAACATCGCCAAATATGCAAACACCAAAATCTTATGGGGTAAGCACTATCTGTGTTAAAGACCAGAGGAGAGTCACAATTGTAATCATTAAATATTACACTTTCTCTCACTTACTCTCACTATAAAAAATGGATTACTGAGAAATGAATGCACATTACATTTTGGTGTCCTGTATCCATGGTCCTGTAGCACTCTAGGTTTTTCTACACTGTTCATTTTCAGTGTTACTAATTATGCCTTATTCTCAGAGTAATTTTCAGGTTGGGTAATATATCAATGGCATTATTCTTTCTGTAACCAAATACCTAACAGAAATGATTATTTTAAAATGCAGGGTTTATACTGGCTCCCAGTTCAGAGGAACAGTGGAAAGCCATGGAGACTCAAAGGTTGTGAGGAACAGAGGGCCATGTCTGGGGCTATGGCCCTACAGTGGAGGGGGGATAGAGAGTCTGTTACCACCACCAGGCAGACATCCCTGGTCTGGGCTGCCACCTGGGGCCATGTTGCAATCTGAAGGCTGCACAGAGCTGGCCCTGCCCTGTGCTCACTGCAGTACTTGGGAGAGCAGACTCATCTTGCTCAGGAAGCACATTAAAGCTGGCCTGGTTAGAGGAGTTGCAGGTGACCCAGCTCTGAGGGCATGAGAACTGGAGAGATGTCTCAGACACTCACCTGCTATGACCCTGTACCTCTTCTGGGCAGAACAATAGAGATGTTCCTTTTGCCAAGGGCATTGATAAACCTCTCAGAGGACATGACGTAGGAGAGCTGGCTCTGCCCTCCGCCAGCTGCTTCATTGGGTGAGCTAGCCCCAGCAGTGCTATAAGTCTTGTCCTGGGGCCTGGAGAGATGGCTCAGAGGTTAAGAGCATTGGATGCGCTTCCAAAGGACCTGAGTTCAATTCCCAGCAACCATATGGTGGTTCACAACCATCTACAATGAGATCTGGTGTCTTCTTCTGGCTTTGGTGTGCAGGCAGAACACTGCACACATAATGAATAAGTAAATCTTTGAAAAAAGAAAAGAAATCTTTTCCTGGTAGTGTAGATGCTGGAGAGCTGGCTAGCAGGCTGAGCAGCTCAGCTACCAACTAGACCCAGATCCAGGGCTTTAAGTTAACCCACCCTAACATCTACCCCATCTATTAACTGGTGGAGTGTATGAATGGGCCTGTCCTACAAATCCAAAGCTGCAGGATCTTCATGACACAGGGCAACAATAGGAAATGTGAGAGGAATTCAAGTGAGGATCCACTATTGATAAGGTAAAAGAAGTCATAGGCCTTGAATCAGACCAATGACTCATTGCAATGAATATCTGCATGTAAAGAAGCGTGGATGAAAGAGTATACTATGAGTCACACTGTGACACACTACAGCTTCCACAGTGAGATCTTTTCTTTGTTTGTTTGTTTTGTAGGGAGAGGTTGCAAGAGCAGAGAATGGTTATGAAGGGAGAGGGAGATCAGGGTATATGATGTAAAATTCACAAAGAATCAATAAAAACTTACATAAAAATAAATCTTATTTTTCATTGACTGAATGTTTAACAATATAATTCATGGAATGGTGACAATTCACACATTAATTAAGATATGTATGTTTCATTAAAAAGTCCATAATTTGTTTATAATTAGTTTACATTAATAGACTGGATTACGCCCCAATACAGACAATTTAATCATGTATCCTAATATGCAAATTTCAAAACTATAGGGAGCCAACTTGTGGAACATAGAACTTTCAGAAATCTCTTGGATAGACTGACAACTCATAAACACATGGTTTCTGAGAGATGTGAAAACAGTGTTAACTCAGAAATTTTTTCAAAAATTGATTAGCTCATAGGGTTTTGTTAAATCTAATCCGTTAATGGAAGCGCTTTTGCCTTTTAAAATGTTCTCACTGAGGATGGATTTACATATTCCTTGTGCCATCATACCACTTACAATGCTCTGTAAGTGGTGTTTGTTTGTTTACTTCTTGGTTTCTGTTTTACCCAACCACCACCCCACCAATCCCATAGCTCTGAGGTTTTTTTTTTAGTGAATGTTTTTTTGTTTACTCTCAATCCAAGATATCAGATTCAGCACATAGTGGCTTACCAAATATTACTAGGAAGGAAGTTGAGTGACTTGTCCTTGAGATGGAAAGTGTAGATGCATGTGTGTGTGCATCTGAATGAGTGTGTGTGTGTGTGTGTGTGTGTGTGTGTGTGTGTGTGTGTCTGTTCTCCATAAACTAAGGATTGTCAGATCTGTCAATAGAAATGACTGGATGTGGAAAGACACATAATCCAGTTGCAGGCCTGAGATGCTCCTTTTTCTAAACAGGTTGTTATTTAAAATAACTAATGGAGTGACAGCCTAGCCCTTCTCAGAAGTGATTCAACAGAGAAGCATCTGTAGCACCTGCTGAGCCCACCTGCTGAGCTACCCCAGCACTTCTCAATTATGAGCCACTGAACAACAGAGCAGGGATATTAAAGGAAGGCAGGGTAGGAGGCTGTGATAAGTGATCTAATAAATTCAGGAACACTCTGAAAAGTCCTGTGGTATCAGAAGGTAACATTATTTAAATTAGAATTCCATCTCCGTTTTGTTCCTAAGTACACACAGTCTGCAGTGTATAGGATTCTATTTCCACCTTCCCATAGCTGACTGCATAGTTAGAAAAGTGTTGCTTTGGATGCTAGCTATCTGTCATCACATTTTAGAAACATTCTATTCTTTCTCCTCTGTGGAAAGCTTTGCTTTTATCTTATCTGTGTGTTCAAAAATTGAAAACTACATCTAAGACTTGACTTTCTCTAGAGGCTTGAATTACTGCCCTTGAAAGACTCTTGGCCTCTTTCTTAATCACAAGTGGGTGTCAACGGTGTCTCTACAAAATACATGTAGGATGATGACTGCTTGTGAAGTCGGCCTCACTTTTTCCTTTAGTTCTTTTCCTTTACTAGCTTATCCATTTTATTTCAAGTCACACACACACACACCCCAAACACAATAAACTAAAAACAGCTCCCTGTTCTTAGTGACCACCTGAAGCTGTAAATACACCTTCATTGACTGCAAACCAAAGTAGCGTTTTAACAAATTAATGTGAGAACTTCCTGTTAGATATGGTTGTTAATCAGGAGAGGGATAGATAGGTAGAGGGCAGAGATAACCCTTCACCATTGTTAATGTAACTTTCATATAGTCTAAGCCCTTTTGTCTTAAGGCTCAAACTACTGCTGTGCCCCTTTAAACATAGATCTTTGAATCTGACTTCTTCCTTGTAAAAACACAGAACAAGATTAAACACACTAAGTTAGTTTATCAAACAGAATTAAATACGTCTGGTATTAGCTCTGGACTGTGTTATCTAATATTTATCTCATGCTGTACTCGTCTCACCTCTCAAATACAAACTTTGATTAATAAAAGATAACCTCATGATCATGCTGAAAGAATATAGTGGTACTGAGCATGTTCAGCTCCAGGGACTGATAGATTCCCACCACGATAGGTCAATTCCTTTTAGTGCCTGGTACTAATCCCCAAGAAATATAGGTGGATTTCAAATAATAGTGATTTGAGAAATGGCTAATTATCAGCAAGCATAATAATACAAAGAAAGCATAATGGCCAATCAGGATTATACATGTGTCATGTGACCAAGCCCACATTAAAGGCACTAAGGATCTGGTAGGCAGACATCTGGTAGAGATAAATAGGCACTGGGATTAGCACTAAGGTCTTAACGTCTAGAAGCCAACTGAAATTTCAACTAGCTCATTTCTTAACACTTTTAAAATACCTTAGTCATCTTTATTGTCTCTTGTCAGCATCACTTTTAACAAAACACATATAAACACAAAAATCCCTTCACTCATCTGGCTCTTCCAAATCAAAGTACAAAGTGAAAATATGAGACTCAAAGAAGCTGATCCATTTCCCAAAGTCACAGAGAGAACTGAGAAAAAAAATCCTGATTATGTCTCTGCTTTAAGATCTCTCGTCATCTCATCTACTCAGTACTATACCATCTTCAAATCTGCAATAACCCTGCTTATCCTTGAACTCCACTTTAAAAGCCATAGTCCCTGGGAAATTAACAGCAATGCTTCATTCCGTAACATTGTTTCCAGTTTTCTCTGCGATTTCTCTTTTATCCTTAAAAGGGCTTCTACAAAGCCTCTTTCAATTGCTGAGTAAATTGGCTTCTTAACTTACTATTAATTACTAGCAAGGACTCTGGCCTATTATAAAGAATCAACACAAGGCGGGGTTTCTGTTAATTTATTTCATCCCTTCATCCTGAATTCCAGCTGACGGGCCCTCTTGGCATTAGAAATCCAGAGCAAGTAATTAACAACTACACTTTCAACCCAATGCTCTTTCTTTTCTTCTTTTCAAACTACTTCTGCCTTCTTTAATCTGGTTCATTTCCTTAACGAGCTTGTGTGCATGCCAGAGTTGTGTCTTTGGGTCTGAGTAGATGTAGATGATCTGGAAGTGTGTGGGGGCGTGGTGGTGAAGCTGACAGCCTAGTGAATGAGGAAAAGGGTCATAACCCCCACCACATAGCAGAACATTAACCAAAGAAAAGCACTGTGCATAGCCACCCCAACAGCACTGCCTCCATTTACTAAGCAAACCTCAGTTCCTCAGAAGCACCACAGTTCTTACCCCTCCTTTCCACCAATCTAAGATGTCAATGTCAGTAGCACTCCCCCCCACACACACGCCATTTCTGAGATGGAACAATTATGCTCAGAGAAGAAAAAGACTCTTCAAAAATGCTATTGCTGTAAATAGCCCCCAAAAATATCTCCTGCCCTATGGGGGGATGTATTATTAGAGAAATTCAAAGTTGTTCTTTAAGCTGTGACATCAGGTGACCTGAAGCTTCCAGGAACAGTGAAGGAAGGGGAGAAAAGTATAATAAATATGGCATGGTGAAATGGGGATCCCAACATTCCTACAGATGTAGTCTCTAAGTTGGGTCTATGACAGTTTGCAGAGAATCTATGGGAATGTAGGAGACTCAGGCTCACACTGTGTGACTTTGCTAACAAGAAGCATGAATCATTCTCATTGGATAGGAAATACAGAGATAACAAGATACACCCTTCTCCACACCCATGAATCGAGGCAGACCTACGTCTTCCATGTATTACCTCATTCATTACTCTGTATTTCAAGGACCAGTAATGCAGAGACATGACCAATATTCAGTACGTATACTCTAGGAAACAACCTGGTGTGAAACTAACTGGAGTGAAATTCACAGACCCAATAGAAAGCTGGAGAAACTCAAGAATCTAACCAGCTGAGATTCAAACAATGCATCCAGATTTCCTCAGGGCAAGACCACTTAGGAACTATAGAAAGGTAGCTGGCCAGGTCTCCATGCCACCAACTGACAGGACAAAACTGCAGAACATTATCCAAGCCTCCGATCAGAAATCTGTGCATCTAATTCTGATAGTGCTGCTGAATTTCTGAAATTCATCCTTGAGAAATTATCTAATATTTCTGAGTCGTAGCTTTCAGAACTGTAAGGCTAAAGTGATATAACTAAATTAATTAATGAAAATGAACTATGGCAAACAAAGTTAATGTCGTCAGAACATTTGGTATGTCATTTTGTGTGGTCCACATCTATTTGGCAATAAGAAGTGCATTCTTGCCTTTTCAGAGTTCATTTGAAGATGAGATGGCTCTGAACTTGTGTGTGTGTGCCAATTATCTTCTTTATATGCTCATATATCTAGCAATTAAATATCAGGTTGAAACAGGGTCACAGCTTGATAACACATCTTATTTACTGTCTACGTCCCTCATTATCACTATCTGACTCAATAGTACTTAATATTTACTTATATATGGTGCCACTTGATTGACTCATTTCTTACCTTCCTGGCTCCTTTGAGCTTTTAAAAATATTATTTATATAATTAAATAGATGGATTCATTAAGATTGTTCATATATTCACCTGCCCACATATTGGGTTATTGTGCTAAACAAATTTTATCACTCTAGACAATCGGTGTTTGATATAATTATTAAGTGAGTAAGTAAATAAATGGCTCACCAAGCAAAAATTCAAATACATTGAATGACAGAAAGGATTTTGCTCAAAGCAAAAAATAGGTTAATATTGAGTTCATGAACACATTCATTCATTCATGAATAAAAAGCATACTATGCTTTTATGCACACAAATTAGGGCCAAACACAGGAGAAAAACCATCATTTTTGAGCAATGTGAGATACTCAAATAACTTAATACAAAGCCAGTTTTTAAAATGAGCAAATTATATATTTAAAATGCTCAAATGACTGCTTGTGACGTCTTCCTCTGTGAGTCCATATGAGACATGATATGCTTGTGGTAGATGTTAGGGGAGGAGGGTTCCCTTTTCTGAGGACTACAGGAGGGAAGGAGAGGGTATGAGAGAGGGAGCGTAGGATTGGGAGGTGAAGAGGGAGGGAGCTACAATTGGGATATAAAGTGAATAAATTTAAAAAAAACTCACTAAAATCATTCTCAAATGAAGATATACAACTGACTAAAAGGTGTATGAAAAACTGCTTAATATCATTGATCACTAAGAACACATGAATTCTTTTTTAAATTTATTTATTTATTCATTCATTCATATTACATCTCAATTGTTATCCCATCCCTTGTATCCTCCCATTCCTCCCTCACTTTCAATTTTACCCTATTCCCCTCCCCTATGGCTGTGACTGAGCGGGACATCCTCTCCCTGTATATGATCATAGGATAGAAAGTCTTTTTTTGGTAGCCTACTATCATTCCCCTGAGTGCCACCTGGCCTCCCCATCAAGGGAACGTGGTCAAATATGGGGCACCAGAGTTCATGTGAAAGTCAGTCCCCATTCTTCACTCATTCATAGAGAATGTCCTGTCCCTTGGCTAGATCTGGGTAAGGATTCAATGTTTACTGCATGCATTGCACTTGGTTGGTGCCATAGTTTGTGCAGAACCCCTGGGCCCAGATCTGCCTGAAGAAAACATAAATTCTATCTGGTTTAAACTTGTGCATGCTTGCCCAGTCTCTGTAAATTCATATATGTATTAGCCCTGTTGTGTCTGGGAATGGCATGTCCTTGGAGTCATGTATCACTTCTGGATCCACAGTCTTTGTGTATTATTTCCTGGATAGATCTCTGGGCCTTGGTTTGAAAGACATTCAATTTAGGGTTGAGTGCTCCAAAGCTTCTAATTCTCTACACATTGTACAGTTGTGGACCTTTTTGTTAAGTAACAACTACTTCAAGAAGTTTCATTACTGAGGGTTGAGTGGTGCACTGAACTATAGATATAGCAATCAGTTATAAGGAGTCATATTATTGCTATGTTCCATTTGCTGAATAATAATAATAGGTTTCCCCATAGGACCCATGACCTATCTAGTCTCAGATTCTTGGTCACTTTACCAGTATTAGGTATGGGTTCATGGAGTGGTCCTTAAATCCAGTTTTTAAAGTGGTTGCCTACTTCAGTAATGTTTGTGCCACTAATACACCAGTTTATCTTTCAGGCAGGCTAGATTTGTGGGTCACAGAGTTTGTAGCTGGGTGATATGGTTTTATTTTCTTCCCTCAGTGTGGAAAGTACCTTCCAGTAAGGGTGACATGACACTTCTAGTCAGACACTAGCCCTATTTCTCCTATTTGATGATATAAGTAAACTATATCTTCAGCACTAAGGCATTAATATCAGATTGTAGAGCGTAATCAATAGCTGTGATGATAGTTTATGATATTTCAGGTGTATTGTCTGTTGGTCTCCTTTGGACAATGGCTCAACAAGGTACAGTCTATTCCTGACACTGGGGTTTTTACTTGGTGGCATAAGATGTCTAGTTGGGGCACTGTCTTCATCATGGAGAAGGGGGAATTGCACACAAAGTCCCACATCAAACCAAGAAAATATTTGTAATTGATAGTGGCTGGGAAAGAGAAAATAGATTTTAGCAAGTAGGTATCACTGGGTATATCAGCCAAACTCCTGAGTTGCTCCCATGCCTGGATATGGTTGGCCAATACAAAATGGACTCTTAGAGTTTTGTTATCCTTGTTGTTGTTGTTGTTATTGTTTAGTGTGTGTGTGTGTCTGTGTGTTTTCTGTTTTACTTTGTTTTAGTAATTTTGATCTTATTGGGTTTTTTTTCTGTCTGTTTGACCTTTGTTCTTATGTATTGTATTTTTAAGACACACAGAGACAGAAAGTGAGAGGGAGAGAGAGAGAGAGAGAGAGAGAGAGAGAGAGAGAGAGAGAGAGAGGGAATAAAATTTCATGAGTGGAGAATCTGAGAAACTGGGAGAAGTTAGAAGAGGGTAAAGAATATGATTAAAATATAATTTAAATTAAAAAGTAAAGAAAGCAAAAAATAATTATTTGGAAAAAAGAAAAGAATTACTTGGAAGGAGGAGAAAATTAGAGTGACTATATTCAAAGTATAATATATACATGTATGAAATATGCAGTTCATTATTTTTACAACACATAAATGCTAATAATAAAATAAGTGGGTTTTCAAGAAAACATAAATTTAAAACACAATGTGTTATCACCTCACACCTGCTGCGATAAGCATTAACAAAAAGACAAAAGCTGAGTATACATAAAGCTATATTAAAAATATGCACACTGTTGATGAGAGTGTACATCAACTGAGATGTCATAGAAATCTTTAAAAGTTAAATACAGAGCTACCATATGGTTCAGAAAGTTATGTTTAGGGATATATCTAAAAGAGTCAATATCTCAGTCTCAGAGATACTGTACTTCTATATTCACTGCAGCATTAATCACAATAATCAAGATAAGAAAAAATAAGCTCTCATCAATTAATGATTGGTTTAAAAAACTATAATATATTTCACAAGAAGTGTAACATTATCCATGATTTTGAAAAACAAGATATTATTACTAACAACATCATTAATAAATCTGAAAAACATTATGCTAAGTAAAATAACCCAGATAAAGACTGAAACATATCTCATTTCTATGCAAGATGATATAAAATAACCCTGAAAGCTAAATAAATATAAGCACAGGCTAGAATATGGGTTAATAGTGGCAGGGAAGTGGATAAAAAAGGGGTAGATTTTTTTCAAAACTACAAATTTGCAATTATATAGGGTAAATAAATGTAGATATGGAATGCTAAGCAAGACTAGTTGCTTAATCACTGATTGTAAACTGAAACTTTTCTAATGGTTTATAGACTCTGCCTACAAAATATACAAATAACGATGGAAGATTATATGTGCATTAATTTGCTTCACATAAGTCATTATTTTGCTATGTATACATATCCAAGAAACTATGCAATTCATTATTATTTATTTATTGTTCATCTTAAAGCTTTGAGAAAATACCTGACAGAAACAACATATGGAAGAGTTCATTTGGGCCCACAATTGGAGGGTACGAGCCTCAATGCAACAAGAAGACATAACAGGAGAGTGAAAGCTTTGCCACATTGAGTGTGAGTCTTATTGGCCCCTTGTTAAACGGATGGTGGTGTTTATGATTTATTCAGTATTGGTACCGATCCCTATTTCAATAAAGCCTCGCAGACTTGCCCAAGTTTTGGTGTCTTAGTTTGATTCTGAATGCTGTCAAGTGCACAAGCTTCACCATCACAACCATCATCCATCAGAGCCATATGCTAAATATAGTCCTCCCTCCCTCTTTTACCCTATTGTCCTCCCCTAGCCCTGTGACAGAAGGGGACCTCCTCCCCACCATATGACCACAGTCTAGTTAATTTTCTTAGCATGCTATTGAAAAGCATTTCATTTAGATCTAGTTTCTATGACCACAGACAAGGTTACAGACACTGTCTTGGTATTTTCAACTTCAGAATGTGCTTTTTATCAACAAATTTGCTAATGTGAAATTGTTGTGTTGGACATGCTAAGTATGTGAAACTTCTACATGTATTTCCAAAATGTGGAGACCTGAGTCCCAGGTAAAGTCTTAAATTAGGGTATAAACACAATACTCTACCCAAGAAACTTGAGTGTAGTTCTTGAAAATAAACTCAGGTTGCCTTCTGCAACAAGTTTCACTTGTATATTTCTACAGTATCTTGATGCTTAATTACAAAGAGCCATCTGAGTACCGTTGCCACTGAGACACATATTATTTTTTCTTTTATAGGAAATTACTTTATTATTCTCAGTTCTGTAATATATTAGCTCTCTACATCATATTCTAGAGCTTTATAATTGAAAAGTAGTGTTAGTTTAATCTCAAGTACAACCCTATTTGAAAAATGCAAACATTAAAAAGTGGAAGTGATAATTATATGTGACAAAATTTGACAGAAATAACCACCTAGGTAAATATAATTTGACTAATTTTTAAAACGTGTTAATGATACCTGGATTGGATGGTGTTGTCTGCAATGATATGCTCCTCTCTAAATCTTCTCTCAGATACAAATTTCCTTTACTGCTGGGTCCTACTGTATCTTCACATGGAACTCCATCCACCTCAACATCTACATGTGTCTTTCTCTAGAATTTACTACACTGTATGTATCCAAACCTTATCCATGCCTACAACTGTTTCTGCTCTCCATCTATACATACAATATCTACCTGTATTGATCTGCTATACCTGCAGTTATACTTACATTGGAAAGTTACAGTTAAATAATGTACTTGGAGGGGAACAAAACATAAAGTGACAAAAATTTCTCAGGAATAACGCAACACATCTCCTTTATCTGGTGAGAGAAGAGGAATGCTGCCAGGGAGGTTTTGTAGCTCTTTCAAGCTCATGCTGTGTAACCTCAGCATACCTTAGTGTGTTGTACTTACCTTGTAAGATGTTTTGTTTATAAGTTTATAAATGGCTTTGATATTAGTATTCATATTTTCAGGGATTTACAGAGATTAAAAATCTACAAAGTAGTGGTCCTCCACATGTGTTAGCACCATCACCAGCATCAGCATTGCTTGGGATGTTTTAAGGATGAAATGTCTCATTTCTGCCCTTGACACAAGGGCTAAAAACACAAGGGAAGACTCTGTAGCCTGTGGTTTGACAGCAGGGCATTCTAATCATACTAAGCAGAACAATCACTGTCTTCTGATTCTTCAGAGTGGCTGGGGTAGAACTGGCTCCTGCACACAGCTACAGTGATTCTTAAAGCCCTGGAACTCAGACCACATAGTATGTCAATTTAGCTTAAGAACTAGTTTTTTAGTCCTTTTGTATCTTGCAATGATGTAATTTCTCATTTGAAGAAACGTCCTCAGCTTTTCTTTTATATTTGCCAAATGTGACATGAGGAGAAAAAGTCGAAGCAAAAATATGTCCATAATGAAAGTTATGTAGTGACTACATTTTAATTTAACCAGAAACATGTAGTTATAATAAAACACAGCAGGCCCAGCACAAGCTAGAGTCTACTTGGCAACAGATAGGGATGGAGTTTATAAAAAGCTGTATTAGACACACAACATGGTGATGCTGTTCATGAATTCATATGACTGCTTGTCTGCTTGGGGCCTGAACAACACTGAGCCAGTAAACACTGTGACTGATGGGGGAGGGATTTCATGAGGTCCCAGCTAGGGAAGGTAATGGTCATTCACGGCTTCTGGGGAGAGGAAGTCATTGCCTTAATAATGTGGCCACTGGTGAGTTCATGCTTCAGTGGACATCTTTACACAAAGTCCCACAGGATACCCTGATTACACCAGTGTATTGTAAAACAAACGGAAAAGCAAAAGACCCAAGAGTGAGTTGTGGACTTGGTCAGAGGTGGTGGCGAGGGAGTTTGCCAGGGTAGAGGACTTAAAGTGTGGACAGATGGGTGTGACAAGTATGTATTATATGAATCTATGGGAAGTTAAAGAATAAACAAAAGATCCACATACATAGAAAAAGTTTTATTCCCTACATACTTTTCTAGGAGGTGTAAAGTTAGGCAATATTAAATTCGATTCCTAAACAACAGTGTATTTCTGAATTGCATTTGATTCAAGTGTTTCCAGATACTGTTTGTTAATGTTTATGTCATAAATTTAAACAAGGTATTTGGAGACAGAATATAGATGGTTTATACACACACACACACACACACACACACACATGTACACATGCACACTCACGTGCACATACAAACACCTGCACCACAGACATATATGCTCACATAATATTTTGGTGTGTATCCACACATACTTAAAATATACACATGCACATGCCAAATGCATGCACATATGCCCACACGAACACACATGGCTGCAAACACACATGCACACAAAGACATAACAAAGTGAATGATAACAAGAGACTTACCTAATTCGTCTTGAAATGTAAGACCCAAGAGGGTAGTACCATGGAGCTGCTTTCGCTGCTCAGAAGCCTAGCCCATGCTTCCAGAGACGTTAGTACACAAGTGAAACAAGAGCTAACAGGACCACATCACTATGCATGTCATCCCTTCTGATCAGCTGTTGCATGGCTTACTTGACAATATGTCTAATGTTTATTAAGGTGGGAAGTCTGAGGGAAGGGTGAGTGCTGTATGTACGTGCTGAACTATCACATCAAAATCAAACTAATTGTACATTAACTATAGTAATGAGAAATTAAAAGAAAACCAAAAAAACAAGTCCCTAGCCTGGCATTTAGGAGTCTAAAGCGTCTTAACACATGTTCTTCTCTCAGGCTTGCAGCATCTCAACACCCCCCTTTTAGAACTGTTTGCTGATGGCAGGATGTTCTCTCCTGTTGTTTCCTTTTAGATTTTTGTCTCTGTTTCTTCCAGGAGGATAGACTGACACCTTCCCTATGAGCTAGAGGTCAGTGATCTGACTGTGTCATCCTGTAGCCAGACTAACATTCCCACACAAGTCTAGCATGGTGCCTTCTTCCCAACTGGCACTGTTCTCGTGCCTGTGTTTCCTACTGAGTGTAAACATTTGGCAAAGGTGCTGTGACCTCAATGGTGTTCAAGGAGGCATGATGCAGAGCATGGCTCCAGCACTCTTATCATTAAGCACCGCATACTCTTCAGGGACTGTGGAGAATATAGTTAGGAGGCACATTCTACATTTTGCTATTGCCTACAAGATGATCTGGGTAGATGCATTGTCGCTAAAGACCTAGTTCATATTATCAATAACATGGAAAGTAGTAGCAAAGAACTCTTTTACTTTTAAAAAAGCAAAAAAAAAAACCAAAAAACAAAAAAAAACCCAAAAACAAAAAAACCTGAACCCCACATTGCTTCTATTTTCCTCATTAATTGACCAAACCATTTGGAAGATACTTACAGGGCAAAATTATAAGGAAAATTCCCATTAGCCTTTTAGCTCAGTGTGTTTGCTTGAAAGCTAGCGGTAGCCTTTCACAGAGGACTGTACAACTTTGAAAAATTTTTTTCTTTATAATATTTTTTATTTTTTACATATACATTAATACTATTACACATACATAAAATAAACTGCATACAACAAGAGGAACCATGAAACAGTCAGAAATTATTTAAATGTTATAGTCATATTGTTTTGGCTGTTTGTATTTGCAATCTTGAAGAAATTATTTTCTTTTTCTTTTTCTTTTGTTTGAGGTGGTTATTATAGAAGTATTTATTGTTATTTATGTGTATGAAGAAGAGATGTTTTTGTAGTGGTGTTATAGTACACATATGAACAACATTAGAAAACAGAAGAAAATGTTATCTATTTCTAATGTTTCTGGATTTGTTTTAAAGCCTAAAGTTTTTTATAAATTATCTCAATGAGGAAGTCTTTCCTCCACTATGATATATTTAATATTTTAAAATAAAATTGCATTTACAGACATAAAGGAATGATTAGATCAAAATAATAATGTTTGATTATTTGACTTTTCTGGTTGAAACTAAAATTCTGAATGTAAATCAATATCTATCATATCTCACCATTATCAACTTAAAATATCTATCAAGACTTAAAAATATCTTAATCCCTAAACTACCAAGCTTAGTTATGAAACTAAACTATTTGGTCTTCAACTCCATCAGAGACTTGAGAAGGAATGAAATTAATTACCTGAGTAAATAGGAAGTGCAGGTTAGCAGCTTCCAAAGTGAAAAAAAAATGACAGAGACAGTTTGCTGCCTGAAAAGTCACCCAAAACTCTTTATAATGTTGGATAATAATCTTCAGCCTTCTGGTCCAGTATATCTGATATATGTATTTGTGAGGTAGGAACTATTGAGGACCTGCTTTCCCTGTCTTGGCAGAGTTTGGCTGTTGATTCTGCCTGCATCCAAGCTTGCCTATTTTTAGGCAGAATTCTGTCAGTGGATGAAATGAGGACATTTTGGCCAGTGGCTTGTTTGCCACATTTGAAATCATCTCCATAATGAGGTTCTTTGATACTCATCATCTTCTTTGAGGTAGGCTGGGTGTTGCCATGAGCTAACCGCTCTTATTGTCAAATAATCCTTAAAACAATAAAACATCTTTAATGATGGCTTCAGGGTAGCAAAGAATTTCTTTGGAGATGATCTGGGAGACAATGCAAGACTTGGCATGAAGTGGGATCAGAGAATAATTTAATTTTCATCCAACAGAAGAAAATTAAAAACAAAAAAAGAAAGTTGGTGAGTATACACACATGCTATACAAGGATGCATGATCACACCCAACTGCACACAGTCAATTCAGAGCACATGTGCTTTGCATGAACAAACTAACCAACCAGCAACATGCCACTAACTATGCATGAATTTTTACTTGCCTTTCAGACCAATGGTATAAATCCCCAATGCATACACAAGACGGGGTATCTCTGCACACATATTTAATCAAAATAGCAATGAGCTTTCCATAGAACATTCTACAAATGTATCCACTTGTACTATATATGAAATGTGCCTATGCTACTCATGTCATCTGCACTCAGGCCTTGCCTCCATTCAAAACCTTAATGCATAAACATTTACACAGTACAACAGAAGGATCCTCAAACTTCCTTCTTCACCACATGGCTCTTGTACATTTATATATTTGTATTCTACCTCCCCTGGAAACATTCCATGTAGCCAGCCCCATTTCTTCATTTGTCATACAAATATACAGATGCATGCTTCATACCTCACTTTTGTCACAATGCATGCACATAAGCATACTTGTTTTCCAATACCAATGCTATCTACTATCTGGTTGATTATATAAAAAAAGAAGCCTTTTGACATTATGAAATAAGAGACTGTTGGGCCTTTGAATAGGTCAAACTTGAACATCTACTTGATTGACACAAAATATTTGAAGCATTTGTATAAGTCTGGATGAAGGTTCTTTCTTGCAGAAGGACCCATGCTGGTAGCATCTCCTACAATTGTATTCTGGATTCCATAGAGTCCACACTGAAGAAATTATTGTGTGATCATGATCATTATTAATCCCAGTTATGTGGGTGAATTCACTAAATGCACAGATGAATCAGTACCTTCCTGTCTGAGAGACATGAGTTCAATATGCAGACACTAAAGTTCTGAGAAAAGTGGCTTTATTTTAGAATAAGTGACCATGTCATGAAGATAACCATGTGCTTTTTACTCCTTGGAAACCAGCGATTCTCAGCTTGGTGCTGGGTAGGGAGCAGTTACTCTAAAGCAACATTGGAAATGACTACAGTTCATTTTTTATTATGAAAACTTGTTGAAAGATGTAACTGTCACTGGCATTTAGTGAGTAGATGCCTACAATGTCTTTTTGTTTGTTTCATGTAATATTTTATTAATTCCTTGAGATTTCATACATTAATATGTTGTATTCTGATCATATTCACTCTATATTAAAACTCCAACCCCTCTTTTCATGCTCAAAATTCGACTGACTTGATCAGCAGCGTGATTTCAATGCTACTGTGAGTTCATAAATGCAGGCATTTTGTGTAATGCTCTGTTCCTCTCTCACATCTGGTTTTTACAATCTTTATGACATCTCTTCCAATATCATATCATACCCACCTTTTTCTCTCTCCCTCTCAAATGTTAATTTGTGGCAGAGCATTTCACAGACACTTATTCTATGCACTTCAACATGTCCTAAATTTCTGCATTAATCGTTGTTCATAGCATTAAAATTCCTCTTATGTCATCTGGTAGCTACATTAACCTATGTTTGCAGTTATACAAATTTAGAGGGCAGTTTCATATTCTGTTTACACACACATATAGTAAGGTTGAATAAATGGACTTGTCTTTTTATGTTTCTATTTATCTCTCATCTCTCTAATCTACATATTTGTCACCAATTATTAATCTATCTATAGATATATAATATATATCTGAGGTGAAGAGACCCTACACAGGAGATAGTGTTCCTCCCAGAAGCTAAAAGTTGCTAAATAAAAGGCCCAATGTTTAGGTATGGGATGCGTCAATTTGAATTAAGATGTCTTAGAGACTACCAAAAGAATACAGGGTATTGTTATTGCTATTTGTTGTCCACAGGAACTTGATGGTAAGACCCTATTGCTGAAGACATCATACATTTTGGCCATAGAATATGGGGTGAGGTTTTTAATCACTGAGAAGCTCCCTCCCTATTTATTAGCTTTCATAATAGAAGAAGGTGTCACATAAGCTATTGGATGATAAAAGTTATCATCAGTCTTACCCAGTTGTAAATTGTGTGAACTAAAATAATGACTGGCATGACAACATATGCCATGAATAGAATAGTGGCAAGAATGTTATGGGACAACCATTTACTTTCTTATTGAACTTAAGGCTTATTCCACAGGATAAAACCCATGCATGGTACTGTAAATATGGTCAAGAACATATGTTGGGGGGAGTCCATATTTCTAAGGGTAAACCTACTGTTATTTTGCTAAATCGGCAAAAATACTTTAAAATGACCCACAATGTCCAGCACAGTTGACACAACATAGAACCATTCTTTTCTAAATGCCAATGCAGATGAAGTAGAACAACTTTGTGACTCTAGAAGCAAAAGTAGATTGCCTGGCTGGACGAGTTGGCTTGGGTAGGGAGGTGGCTATCTCTTTTTGGTGACCTGCCTGAGTATGAAGTTGTGAAAACTTTAAAAGCTGTGGATAAATAGAAACATAAAGGTTTCTGTTCTGTGCCATCAATAAATGTGAACATCATTAAAAGTCTCATGAACATGAGCCCCATCAGCTGATGAATGCCCACCTATATTTACTCAGTCTCATGCCATCTCTTCCATAGCAATTAAGAGAAACCAGGAAGAGCAAATAACCACTTCTGCTGTATGATATAAATCAGCTGGACAAGTTCTCATGGAACTACAGTGTATCTGTCATGCTCTCTCATTAAATCAATTAGCAATCTGGAGGGAACTCCGAGGCCTGGATGCTCCCTGGCAGCTTTGATAGCAGAGGAACCTAGCAGTCTTGGGTTGGAGTTCTCCTGCTGTCATTATTTCTCAGGTTATGGAAACATCTGAGTTTGGGAGTAATGAGTCTCTTTATAGGAGGAAAACAAGACAGATCTCATTTGATGCATTATGACACTTCTAAGCATGACTCCTTAGGTTCATTCTCAAAAACAACACCACTCTGAGTCTGATGCGGATGGAATGGGAATCTCTGCTTATCAGATTGATTAGTTCATTTATTGGCTTATTTCCTGGCAACTATGCTTCACACAACCCCAAATCTTTCTCTGGTGGCTTCTAAAGCCCATGGAATGAATGAGTGTGTTGTGGATGCATCATTGTGGGTGGGTTAAATAATGTGTGGTTTCCACACAGCATTGCATTGCTTATGAAGACCGTGCATTACTGATTCTCACCACAATCTGATAAGATAAGTAATGCATTTTCTCATTCCTATTTCATGCAACAAGGAATGATATATGGGTATGACTTAGCCGCAGACATTCAAAGTATCAGAAGGGTTAGAACACAGGCATGTGAGTCTGAGAAAAAGATAGCTAATTTCTTCCATTCACACACTGAATCAGAGACTCTCGTTGTTATTTTCATAGTGAATATGAACAGCTTTAAAAAATGTGGAGGCCTACTCCTTACCACCCTGTATATGCTCAGAGGGTATCAAATCTCTTCTTGATAACCTGCTATCCTTCCTCTGAGTGCCACCAGGCCTCCCCATCAAGGGGACATGGTCAAAAACGGGGCACCAGAATTCGCATGAAAGTCAGTCCCTGCTCTTCACTCAACAGTGGAGAATGTCCTGTCCATTGGCTGGATCTGTGTAGGGGTTCGAAGTTTATTGCCTATATTGTCCTTGGCTGGTGCTATAGTTTGAGCAGGATCCCTGTACCTAGATCTGCCTGTCATAATGTTCTTGTAGGTTTCTAGGACCCTCTGGATCCTTCTATTTCCCCATTCTCCCATGATTCTCTCACCTAAAATCCCAATAGGATGTCCTCCCCTCTGTCCCACTTTCCTGGTAAGTGAAGACTTTCATGAGACATGCCCCTTGTGCTAGTATCTCGATATATGTAAATATATACCATTTGACTCTTTTTGCTTCTGGGTGAACTCACTCATTATGATAATTTCTAGTTCAATCCATTTGTCCACACATTTAGGGAATTCTTTGTTTTTAATAGCTGAGTAGTATTCCATAGTGTAAATGTACCACCGTTTCTTTATCCATTCTTCTACTGAGGGACACTTAGGCTGTTTCCATGTTCTGGCAATTATGAATAAGACAGCTATGAACATGGTGGAGCATATTTCCTTTTCAAGACAGGTTTCTCTGTGTAGGCCCAGCTGTGCTGGAACTTGCTCTGTATACAAGCCTGGCCTTAAACTCTGCCACCTGAATGCTGTGATTAAAGGTGTGCACACCACTGCTTAGCTTACAAAGACTTTTATAATTAGCATCATTATTATTCTCTTCAGGACTATGGCAAGTGAGCATAGAGAACATTATCAATGCTATGTTATAGTTAAGGAAATTTTAGTACATTTTGTCCTCAGAAAGATGTACTAGGTTTAAATAGCATTCTTTTCTTATGAGCTTCTACCCCCAGGCTGATTTCTACATGATAGTCTGAGTCCTGGCCATGAAAATCAGCCACAGACTTATCCTTTTGGCTTTGAAGGTGAGAAGAAGGTATATATTTTCAGTGTTGCCCAGAGGATATTGCCTTCAATGAAGCTTAAAAATCCAGAGTAACTAGAATCCAGCATCACTAACTTCTTTCTCTGGTTACTGCTTATATTAAAATGATGGAACAATGATATTTATTGAATTTGAGAAAGGAGCTAAGCACACAAATCAGTCATCTACCAATGTTATTTCCTTCTAAGGCGTATATTACATATTAGGCAGAGAGTTTTAAAAACTGTTTATACAATTCAGGAAAATGTAATGAGACAGATAGACGTGAGTGGTTGACCTTCCTTCTTGGTCAGAACTTGCCTTTCCAGACCTAGAGACAGACTATGAATGCTGAAGTCGTGTATGGTAAAGTCACAGAGCTTATAAAGGTAGGCTTTATTTGTTGTTTTTGTTTACATGGAAACGCTGTCTTTGTGAGTGTGGGAAAAAGACTTGATCATGGAAGTATCTGAGTGCTATGGCCTTGTGTAGTGGGCTTGTATCCTTTGAAAATTCTACGCAAGGAAGTTTTTGAAAACATGTGTCTTGAATTACCACGTGGAACCAACTTTTCCAGCCTTTTTGAAGCTAATATATAGAAACATGAATTTGGTATGTCCAGCTAGGAGAATCCACTTGAAAATGATTTGCTACTCAGCATCCATCTTTGTGGTAGTCATCTCCTCATTACTTTAATAAATACATCAGCATCAAGTTTTTACTGTAGAAATCTTTTGTTTTCTTGGTTATGTTTATTACCAGGTGTGTGTGTGTGTGTGTATTTTGTGAGTGTGAAATTTCCTCTGTTTTTCAATATGATAGTTATATGTTAGCTACTGACTGTTCTATGTTTTATATCTGGACAGACTGATGTTTGATGTCACCACCCCCTGTAGCCAGGTAGGACTTCCAGTGGAGGCAAGCCAACCCACTCTTAATTCCTTTGGCTCAAAATTTCCCAAATTTCAAGAAATGTAGGGATTAAAATGAATCAGAGATTGAAGTAAAGGCAAGTCAATGACTGGCTCAACTTAAGATCTACCTGAAGTCAACCCCTGTCACTATTAATGACACTGTGCTATGGTTGAAGACAGGAGCCTAGGATATTTCTCTTCTGAGAAGCTTGATCCAGCAGCTCATGGTAACAGATGCAGAGACCCACAGCCAAACAATAGGCTGATCTTGGACAGTTTTGTGGAAGAGTGAGAGGAAGAATTGAGAGAGCCAGTTGCATCAAGGACACCAAAGAAGACCTACAGAGAAAACTTACTTGGGCATATGGGGGCTCACAGAGCCTGAACCACCAACCAAGAGATGGCATGGGCTAGACCTGGACTCGCTACACATATGTAGCAGATGTACAATGTGGTCATTGTATGGGTCTCCTAACAAGGGGACTTGACTCTCTGACTCTGTTTCTGCCTTCAGATCCCATTTCCCCTAGCTGGGTTGCCTTGTCTGGTCTCAATGGGAGAGCATGCTTAGTCCTGCTGTAATTTGGGGTTCCAGGGTGGCCTGGTACTCCTTGGTGGCCTCTCCTCTGAGATGGAAGAGAGGGGGTAATGGGGGAGGGGTTCATGAAGGTGAGACTGGGAGGAGAGGAGGGAAGAAGCTGGAGTCAGGCTGTAAAGTGATTAAACAAATAAATCATTAAGAGAAAGGAGTGTTTACCAGAATTAGAATTCTTTGGTGAAGTGTTTGGGATCTCTTATGTATAACATAATATCATCTGAAAATAGGAATATTTTGGCTTTTGTTTACAGATTTGCCACCCTCATCTTCTTTTTATTCTATTACTTATCTAGGTAAGACTTCAAGCAAAGTATTGAACAGGACTTGAATGTGTGGACATCTTTGTCTTTTTATGATCTCAGTGGGAATTCTTTGAGACTTTTTCCATTTAACATAATCTTGGGTATAGAATTTATTGAGAGGTGGTACCTTCATCTGTAGTCTCTTTTTGGCTTTAATCATAAATCTGTGTTGAATTTTGTCAAAAGTTTTCTCTGAATCTATTGAGATGATCAGGTGATTTCTGTCTTTGAGTCCATTTATGTGATGGATTACATTTATGGATTTACCTATGTTGATCCATCACTTCATCTCTGGAATGGGACAACTTGGTCATGGTGAATTTTGTTTTCATGTCATCTTGAACTCAGTTTACAAGTACTTTGTTGAAAATTTCTACACTTATATTTGCTGAGAAGAATAATTTGTAATTTTGGGGGGAGTGTGTTTGTGCTTGTATGTCGGTATGTATGGTATCCAATGCCAGTGTCTGATTTTGTTATCAGGGTAATACTGGCTTAATAAAGGTAAGTTAGAAGCTTTCCTTCTTCTATTTCCCAGAATTATTTAAGTACTGCAATGTTAGTTTTTCTTTGAAGTACTCATAAAATTCTATAGTGAAGATAGCTTTTATTTATTTATTTATTTATTAAGTTGGGAGAATTTTAATCTACTGCTTCAACTCCATTGATAGTTATGCACCTGTTCAAGTTATTTATTTTATCTTGTTTCAATGTTGGTTTCTCACAAACATTTGGAAAGTTATCCATTTCTTTTCGTTTGTGATTTACGGGTGTAAATCTGTAAATACTTATACTTTTCTGAATTTCAGTGGCATTTAATGTAGTATCGCTCTTTTCATTTCCAATCTTATTAATTTGTGTCATTTATCTTTTTAAATTTTGTTATATTGTATTTTAAAAGAACTAACTTCCTACCTGAGTGGTTTCTTCTGATTGGCTCTGGTCTTTTACCTAGGTCAGACTCGTCAATGGTAGTTTCTTTAGGTAAGCTTCCATCTTCTCGTAATATGCTATTTTATTAGAGATATAAAAACATGTGAAGAAATAATTAACTAAGTTAGTTTTAAAATCAGTTACAACTAACTTTGTAATTGCTTTCATATGCTTGCCGTTAAGGATCCCTCCAGTGAAAAAGCAAGCTGCTTACACTAATTCTCTTTACTGGTTGGTTTTGAAGATAGTGAATATTCAATCACTTCAGGGTAAGTGACTTTGGATACCAGTGGTATCAAGTTGCAAAAATACAGGTTAATTCATTGCTTAGCGGACCATGGAATGACATATACATATTAAAACCCAGGACTTGGGATACAAAGTGAATTATACAATGATTAAAAGAGATGGGTTGACTCTTTTTATTTCAATGGCAAATTTAGAGAAGGTCTGGCAATACCATGTATACATTCTTTTCTCGAGTCAGAGGACTAGAAACATCTTTACAACTATGGTAACAAGATCCTCTGAACTTCTCCTGTGGTAGCACTGGTATCAATGTTCAACTAAAGCCAAGGTTTATATCCTAATAGTGGCTAAATTACAATGTTGGTAGAATTCCAACTCTTTTGTTATTTCTAGCATAGATGTTAGGACAATGATCAGGAGCAAGATCCATCCCTTTTTCTATCACATATATTTCTCCAAAAATAGATAAGGGCTGACTGAGAAAAGTGAGGTGCTAATGATTGTATTTTAAACAACCATTCACTCACAAATTATCCCTCCTTAAATTTATGTCATCCTGAAAAGCTAGGCAGGTTCTATATGGAGGATTTCCATCAGTAAAGCCCCTGGAAGGCCAAGCTGTATTCCCTGTCTTTGACAAATGTCCATAATTCCTTTGTCTTCTCTTTGTCTCCACAGAGACCTGAAAATATCAGTAACTCAATGTATGCTCCTGAATGAATGAATTGTATGGGAACCTTACTGTGAATTTCCTTGAGAAGCAAAATTAGAATAAATTTTATTTTCTTTAATTGATACACATTCAGCAACATCAATCAAATTAGCATCAGTAGGTCCACTGGAGTAAGGCAGTTCAAATGGTCAGAAAATGTGTTGGAACAGTTTCACCACAATTTGAAAAACCCAAAGACATCAGAAATGGGATTTTTAGATTAAGTGATAATAAAAAGTTAATTATATGTTTGGCTGGATATAAGTCTTGCCAAGACATAGTATTGTCACTTATAATGGTGTTCTATCCACTTATATCCATTGAAATGGAAATGATAAGACTGACGTAAAATTTATTTCCTCATATGTTAGGGTTTTTTTGTGAATAAATAAGTCAAATCCTTCAAGACCTCTGAAGTACATCTGTTTGCTTCATACAATATCTATTTCATGCTCTATGACATTTTTATAAATACCTGTGTATAATTTGTGCACTTTTATTTGCATAGATATAATTTTCCATTTGAATTGAGATGTAATTCATGAAAAAACTCTATACATGTACATATCGATGACTTTGTCCACATGCAAACATGTGTACCCCAAAATAAAGAACATACATATGTGTATATATGCTTATTCATATATCTATATGATGTATATGTTTATATATGTATGTATCAGAATGTATATAATAAAAACACTAAAATAGGAGCTGTAATTTTTACATGATTTAGGCATAAACATTCCAATGTCTTAATGCTGGCCTATGTGTCCTACAGGAGACATATAGCACATATTCACTCTAGGAAGCTTAAGCTTTATGCTCATTGAACAGGAGCTCTCTATCACTCTCTCTCTCTTTCCTAGCTTCTGACAACCATAATTTTTATTCTCTGTTGCTCTAAATAATCATGAACTGTTTAGTTCTCAAAAAATTGGCAGCTAGGAAATACTCTTCAGATCATAGATGGTAAAATGTACTTTTGAGATCTGATGAGCTCAGACAGAAAGATTTATTTTAGCACTTGCAGTCATCCTGGTAGAGAATTCATAGAGGACCTGATTAGTTCATGGAATCTGGAATGTGGAGTGGACATTGCACATCTTGATAGGGTAAGAGACAGAAAATGAGGGAGAAACTAGGCTGAGCATAGATAGCATTCAAAGCTCTACCCTAGTGATCTTTATTTTTCTATGAGGTCTATAGTTTCTCAAAACAACTCCAACATCTAGGGAATAAACTTTCAAAACAAAAGTCTGTTGGGTGATAATTCAGAATCAAACCTTAATACTAGGGAGTCGGAACAGTCACACTACCCTATAGTGACTCTCTGAGTCAACAAACCCCAATCACTTCAGTTAGTCTAATGATCTGAAGGTAGATCAATTTCTTCCTGGGAATAAACACAAGATTATACAGAAAAATCAGTACCAAATGAGGCACACTCTAAATTAACTGAAAAATAAAAGATATAGTGTTGAGAAAAAGAGTCATAAAAGTTAGAAGAACAATACTACTAATAACATAGCGATGTAAGAAAATGTTACAGACAAACAAAACCCAGCCTAGACAAATATAAGAAGCAGAAACATCTAGAATAAAAATGAACTCTTAGCAATTATAACTTTCAATTATAATGAAATCTCCACTGCATCCTTAGAGAATAATATGAGAATACTACACAGAATGCAAAGTTGCTAGAATAGAATAGCTGGAGCAGAAGAGAATAGCAGTAAACATGCAGACAAGTTAGGAAGATAAATAGACAAGATGTCTAAATTCAAAGAAGTAATAAGTATGAAGTACAGAATCTTCTGGGCATGAGAGGTGCTGTGATCATGAGCTCTCAACAGCCATGTCTGTCTGATCATACTCATACAAGATCACACCAGTCACAATTCCAGTAAAGGTGGGAGAAGGAAACACAATGCCTCACTCCAAGTTGAAGAGCTACAGACAGTGAATGGCTTCTGAGGGAGGGAGGGAGAGTTAGTGTTTTGAGAGGAAATCTCGATGATAAGTTATCCCTGTCCAAGTGTCTACACCCATGTGCATATGGCAAACATGAACTGCACTGTAATTGCACTGACTAGACCTTTAGCCAAATAAAAGTGCCTTAATTTCTGGGTGACAAAGGTATTTTATCGGTATGTTTTATTTTGTTATACTTATATAGACTGGGACATCCCTAGTGTTTACTATTTCACTGTTTTCCTTAGTGTTCCTATTATTGATGTTGGGACATTTGAACAGAAATATTCCATGTTATAGTATAGTGGAAACCATGCCAAGGGGAGGAGAGATACATGAGTTCCCCAGTAGGTGAACTCCACTCCAAAATTGGCTTATTTGGGAGGGGGTGTCTAAAGATTAGCCTATGCCAAGATCTTTATCCCCTCATCTACCCTAAAGGGAAGGAGTTTGGATTACCAGCTTTGCAATGTCATAAATGAGCAGTAAACAGTAAGTGACACAGGATGATTGGGTGGTATTTGGTGACAGGCACAATGAACAAAATAGCATGTCTACTTGTGGGATGGTGGATACGGAGACAGCTTGCTAGAAGATGGAACATGATACAGACGTTCCATCCCTGTATAGGATAAAAAGAGAAGTCTCGTATTCATGCTGTTATGTCACTTGTTTAGGGTATAAGGAAAAACTGCTGTGGACCTAGACAGCTTCTCACCAAACCCTTTCTCAATACCACACCATGAGCAAACTGTACAGAAGGTACAATGTGAAAGAGGAATTTATATAAACTTTTAGGCCTCAAAAATCAGTCATTTCCTTAAAGGAAAACTGCACAGAGGCTAATAATATTTCACATCAGATGTTCCTCCTATGATCTGGGGGCCTTTCCAAGCTGCAATTGTGAGCAACAAAAGAAGCAATTATGGTTCCCACCCTGTCGGATACATTTAAGCAGTGATTTATTGCTGTCGGAAGTCTGCTTAGCTCTGCCTTCTAGACACAAGAACAGGTGCCATAAGCATTTCTTAGTCACTCTTCCTCCTGCCAGGTTTTATGTCAGAGCATCATTCATTTTTGGTTCATGCCTGGCACCTGTCCTAAAAGGATTCAAGTTGGCCAGTTTCAATAAGAACAGCGATCCTAAAAATAGCATCATAAACAGATGCAATAACATGAAAGAAAATCATGGTTAAGTTGAACACTTCCTCTGTGATGTTCTCTATGCTTAGCACATTACAAACACCAGCTAGTTTATTTATCACTCCATCCTTGGGATAAATAATACAAACTCCATAGAATGTATAAAGACTCTAAGTTCCAGTGCAACATTTTAACTGATTCAAGTTTGCATAGCTTAATTTCAACCACAAGTACATTAGCTATTTTTTAAAAACATGATCATATTTTTGATCATTGATCATTTACTGAGATATACATGAGGCTTGTGGAAAGATAAACAATGTTTCTGTCTCAGTAATTTTGGCTCTTTTGTTCACTTTCTTTATATATTTTTTTTCTTATTTTTTCCTTATTTATTTATTTTTTATTAATTTATTCTTGTTACATCTCTATGGTTATCCCATCCCTTGTATCCTCCCATTCTCCTCTCCCTCCCATTTTCCCCTTATTCCCCTTCCCTATGACTGTTCCTAAAAGGGATTACCTCCCCCTGTATATGCTCATAGGGTATCAAGTCTCTTCTTGGTGACCTGCTGTCCTTCTTCTGAGTGCCCCTAGGTCTCCTCCTCCAGGGGACAAAGATAAAACACTCAAGCAACACCACATGCTGGAGAGGATGTGGGGAGAGAGGAACACTCCTTCATTGCTGGTGGGAATGCAAACTAGTACAACCACTTTGGAAATCTATCTGGTGCTATCTCAGAAAACTGGGAATAGTGCTTCCTCAAGACCCAGCTATTCCACTCCTTGGAATATACCCAGAAGATGCTCCAGCACACAACAAGAAAATTTGCTCAACCATGTTCATAGCAGCCTTATTCATAATAGCCAGATCATGGAAACAGCCTAAGTGTCCCTCAGTAGAAGAATGGATAAAGAAACTGTGGTACATATACACTATGGAATACTACTCAGCTATTAAAAACAAGGAATTTCTGAAATTTGTGGATAAATGGATTGAGCTAGAAATGATCATAATGAGTGAGTTAACCCAGAAGCAGAAAGACTCAAATGGTATATACTCATGTCTGCATACTAGCCCAAGGGGCATGTCCCACGAAAGCCTTCACTTGCCAGGAAACTGGGACAGAGGGGAGGACATGCTATTGGGATTCTAGATGAGAGAACCATGTGAGAATAGCAATGTAGAAGGATCCAGTGGGTCCTAGAAACCTACAAGTAGAACATTATGATAGGCAGATTTGGGCCAAGGGGTCCCGCACAAACTAAGGCACTAGCCAAGGACAATACAGGCGGTAAAATTTAAACCCCTACCCAGATCTAGCCAATGGACCCGACAGTCTCCACACTTGAGTGGAGAGTGGGATATGACTTTCTCATGTACTCTGGTGCCTCACATTTGACTTTTGTTCATTTTCAATGTATATAGTGAGGATTATGAAAGTTATAATGGACTGGGCCTTGAGAGATGGCCAAGTTGTTAAAGGAATGTACCACTACTTTTGTTAAAGGACCCATGGTTATTTCCCTGCATGCACGTTGGCTGGATGATAACCATCTGTAACTCCAGCCATGAGGTTGGATTCCATGGGCACCTGCATTCACATGCACATACCAAAAGAATGCATATTTATATGCAACTTGAAAATAATAAAAATAGATTTTTTAAGAAGCTATAGGATATACAAAAGTGCTTTCTAGTCTGTATCCTGTGTTTACCCTCCTGTTTTTTTCTTTTCCTCTCCCAGTGTGAATGGAGCCCTCAATCCACACCAGGCACATATAACTACTTGCTCTGCTGAGACGCCTGCTTCAACACTTGCTGTAGGGCAGAGAAGTGCTTGTTTGCTATAGACTTGAGCAATTTAGCTTCTTTTCCTTCTTGAAAATAAAGGACTGCCTGCACCAAAAAGAATTCCATTTTAAAAATAACAGTTGAGTAGCATGATGTTTGTCCAATTGGCCTGTCACATAGCACACTGTGGAATAGGGTGATCGGTTTTTCCTGAAAACAAATCTCTTGCATACTTCAGGTAGTTTTTAGAGGCAGAATTGACTTCCAGTATTCTAATATATTCTTGAGGAGAATGAAAATGGAGAAAAAGAGACATCAAAATTAAGTTAGCCACCTATATTGACGCTCTAAATTTAATCTCCATTATACAATGAGCACATGGCCACAGTGCAAGGAGTTCATCAAAATATCAGTAATAAACCAAGATCTTTCATGTTGGAATGGTAACTCATCAGAAGATGAAATTGGGTAGGTGAGAAACATCTTAAATAGCATCTTTAATTGATTTATATGAATATATATTCATATATATTGCTGTACTGTATTGCTCAGGGAATGCCAGCTTTGGGGGAACCCATTCTTTCTAAAAGGAAGTCATCAGGTTATATGATATAACTTCACTACTGACCTCAAAAACCTACACACTGCAATCTAGGAAAATACAGATAAAATGATCCATTACAGGACGTCATGCTGTGATGTAACCAGCAGAAGGCAACTTGACTGAGGGCCATTGTGAGCCCCAGAAATCCAAAGGTTTCAGAAAAGTGGATGGTGCCAGAAGGAAATAATGAGACCATCACAAGCTGGAAGAGATATGAGCTTATTTCCTCTTAGTCCAGACCAAGAGGAAGCTCCCTGAGGGAGTATTACTTCCTAGACCGTGTTTCCGTCCTTGTTCCTTTCCAATAGCAGTTACTCAGAGTTACTGAATTGCTTAGTACTCAGATTTACTGCAGCATTTCTCCCCTCTCTGCACAAAACTCCTATTTGTCTTATTGTGGCCTTGTTTTCTGTCTTCCTTGATACCTGAACTTTTGTTCCCAGCAACAGTGCTTGCTTACATCTTCTGCAATGTGGTCAACCTGGACTCAGGTATTTGTATTTATGGAGGACGCCCCTCACAAATACATTTTTCAAAATGTTTGGCTCAGGTGGCTGATATCCTCCTTTATTGTGAATTATGGGCAAGAAAAGATGGTTGCACTATTAAGTTTTAAGTTTAAGAGATATCCTGGGATCCACTAATACCTTTGGGAATATCGCACATCATTCTCCCCAAAACCCTACTCCTAAATTTCTAGGTCATGTAGCCTTCAATGATATCCATTAAAATGAAGATTCTCTGAGCTGACTGATGCACAGAATTGTGTGTTGTAAGCTATCCTTCCAGTGTGGCCCAGTCCAGCTGTCATTTTCTTTTATATTGCTAATTAAGTTATCAGATCATCTACTGAATAATAGAACTTGCCTCCTCCTGAGTTGTTGGACAGAGATAACATTTGACATCAGTCTGTTTTCATTTTCTTCCCTTATGTCCAAATTTTTGACTTTTGAAGATTAAATCCAGTACTGACTGTGAAAGCATGAGCTAATCATTAATGAACAAAGCGATTTGCCACATGCAAGCACTGATCACAAAAAAAATAAAATAAAAAATAAAAGACTTCAGTAGCATCACTAACTTCCATAAGAAAATGTCTGATAGTACGTCAGATAGTTTGTGTCTCATATTACCAGGCAAGCTGTTAAGGTAAAAAAGAAATCCTTTGAACTTGAACCCTCACTCCAATTCCACATGATCACATTTGGACAATTTGACTGGGTCTCTGAGAGACACACATCTCATTTGGTGATCAGGAAGACCACTTACATTTATTATAGAAGTAAGAAACTTTTGTCACTACAGAACACCATTTCAGCCAGGAAAAAGTTTAACTTGCAATCTGCTTTCATTCAGAAATAAAACTACACTGAGTGGCATAAATAAAGGCCCGAACTAACATAGCTTAAATCTTTGGCATCGACTCTCCTTTGCCATTCGTTTTTAGATAGACGTTGGGCCATGTATCACATTGATTCCAAGACACCCAGAGCAGCACGCCACCATCAAGCTGAGAGATATTCTTGACACAGCTTATGAATATTTACAAATATGATTAATAAAGATTATAAGGAGCCTCCTGCCAGGTGGGATTATGTGTTGCTGCTTAGCGGGGTGTAGGTCAGTTTAAATTGTGCCATTAGCTAGTACTTCCGGAAGCTTTTGTATTTCTCATATGAAGCCAGAAGCATTGGAACTGAATTAGCATTATTGGTGCAATGGATACTACCTGTGCATTGGTGGGCACTTTTGATTGACCCATGTTATTCCACTAGTGCCTCATGAAATTCTGCTGTGGTGCTTTTATTGATGGAACTGCTAAGAGGAAAAGAATGTGAATAAATCTCTCATACTCCATCTAATAATAGTAGCGCTAAGATTTGACACGTTGACTCTGTGATTTCCAAAAATACTTGCTGCATCATCCTTCTTATTCACATTTCATGATTTCCGGAAAGCTTTTCTCTAGGATAGGACATTTTCTGACAATAAAGTGCAGTCTTTTGAATGGGAAATGCACCCTATTCTAAGGTCTCAGGTGGTGGCACTGTATGGGGGAGTTTGCAGAGCGTTTTGGACATTGAACCTTGCCTCACTTCTTGCTTGCTCTCGGCTTCCTGTGTACAGATAAAATGTGATCAATCAGCTTTTTGCTCCTGCTGCTAAGCTGCACTTTTCTTGCCATATGGACTCAATGAGCTGCCAACTCAAATAAACTCTTCCTTAAGCTGACTGTGATCTTAACATCAAAAAAGTAATACACACTTGCATATTTTTTTCTGGTCAACAAAATGCGATAAAATATTTTTATACAAATTCATCCTAGAGAAATGTATACAAACATCCAAAATTAACGCCCCCAAAATCTGGTCATAAAACCTCATGTAACTGGTTCAGTATCACTATGGTCTATGGAATCTGAGAGAGTATTTGCTGATACATTTTAATTTCTTATCCTGTCTACCAAGTTGGTCATTTACTTATTAAACAATTATTTCTTGAATATCTAACACATGCCTGGTATCACTTGAGGTACTGAAGGAAGAAAGACAAAATTCATGCCTTCATGGAATTAATAGTCCATTGTGAAGATGAGGATAATAATAAAAATAATTACACACAAGAATGTCTCCATCACCAGATATTGAAATGATAGGAACCATTCAAATAGAATGGGGCATAGGAATGATTGAAGGTTTTCCATCTCCTATTATTTATTCTTAACGAACTTGACTGAGGAAGAGGAAGAAGAATCATGGAGGAGAGTAAATAAGAAGTTTTCTGTAGTGTGGCATTGGAAGAAAGCCACTGGAGCTGAACAGAGTGAGAAGAAAACTTCCTGGGATGGAAGGATGAAGAACAAATGACAGAATTGCAGGATCTGATTAAAACGCTTCCACTCTAAAATCGAAGTCATTAGAAATATTGCATAGGAATAGCCTTCTTGTGTTTAAAAGATCATGGAATGAGCTCAGAATTAGGTGTGAGAGAGAGAGAGAGAGAGAGAGAGAGAGAGAGAGAGAGAGAGAGAGATCTTGACACCAGGCACAGCTCTATGCTCTGGTAGGTTAGGTATAGGAGGAACTGTCTGGAAGTCTGTATCTTGAGAAAACTTTTGAGATAGACAAAGTCAAAGCAAAAGAGGAGGGCCAAGCTCAGCACATCACTTATTGTAGCTCACAGGTTTCATAGCTGAATAATTGATGAGTTATCTTCCCCAAAAGCCTTCAGAGCCATTTTCAGTGCTATAAAATCTGTGCAGCAAGACAGAAACTTCCTAGCTAATAGTAGTTTGATTTCTCCATGTCTTGTAACCAAAATGTTACAAACCACTTACACCAAAGAGGTTTTATCACCATGTTCTGGAGGGCAACCAAGAACAATAGCACAAGCATATAGTATTGTTTGGGGGGAATCTCTGGGATACAACAGATTAACAACTTGGTGGGAAGTATTCCACACCTGACACTGGGAATTTTACTGGGCAATGTGTGACATTTGGGAGGGGTATTATCCCATTATTGCCCTTTTCCTTAAGATTGTACCATGGGAATAATAGTGCTATAACTTTACGAGGCCAACTAACTCCTTTTCTGATTTGATATAAAGCCTGCTTCACAAGAGAAGCCTGACACTATAAATACAAACAAGATCCCATGGTTGAGAAGTTCGTAGTCCCCAAGGATGAAATTGATACTATTGGTTTATACTGAACACAATATCAAACGTTTCTCTGAAAATGTGTATCACTATCCACAAATTTCTGCAGCTCTCAGTCCTCATCAGAAAAGCATTTGTGTGTAATTGAGCAGCAGCTAATAGGGAAGGTCACAATTGGTGCAAGAGTCAAGAAGAAGTGACTGTGGCCATGTTCAGCCATGAATGGAATATCTATGTCACATGCCTCACACAAGGCCTCACATGTGAAGGTGGGAATAGTAATATTGGAAGAACCAAAGGTTGCAGAGAACAAGAGAATAGCAGCTGGAGATGACATAACTACTCATGAAACCGCAACAGCTGTGATTACCTGTTCAAGATAAAAACCAGTACAATTCCACCACAAAGGTGCATGGAAACAATAAGCCCCACACCTACCAGAGTAGATAATGACAGTTGATGGCTGCTACAGAAAGAGAGTCAGTTTTCTTTAAGGCTGTGGTCTATGGAAGGTGGACCATACTGCAGTACCTGGCTCCCATCCTTTGTGTTCATAGGCAGCACAAACTGGAATCAGTGAGTTATTCTTTTTTTTTTTTCTCCTTTTTAAAAATTTTTTTATTTTATTAATTTAGTCTTGTTACATCTCTATGGTTATCCCATCCTTCGTATCCTCCCATTCTTCCCTCCCTCCCATTTTCCCCTTATTCCCCTCCCCTATGACTGTTCCTGAGAGGGATTACCTCCCCCTGTATATGCTCATAGGGTATCAAGTCTCTTCTCGGTAACCTGCTGTCCTTCCTCTGAGTGTATTCTTAAAAGAACACATAAAAGTTGTAAAGGGTTCACAAATGTGAGAAGTGGATCTTACAAGATTTAAAGGAACTAGGGGTGAAAAGTATTTGTTGTACGCATATATTGAACTGTTAAAGAACAACATTTTATTAAAAAAGAATACCATTTATCATCGGAAAATCACTCAGAATCTGCAGCCTATTCTGGTATATAGGATCTCACTTGGGTGTCACCATAACTTCTCAGAATTGGGTATGAATGGGGTGAGAAGAGATTTAGAAGTAAACAATGATCACTAGAAACGAAAAGGATTATTTACCACATGCATTTAATACAAACTTAGCTGCAGTTGTATGTATCTAGAATGTCTTAAACGACCTACAGCAAAGAAAGTGCTACATCTATGGATTAATAGTGTAAAGTAAATAGAATAATAAAGAGAAACACATGTCATGAGGTACCAAATCTATAAGGTCCTGCAGTATGTTGCTGCCAGAGCTAGTACAGCTACATAGATGCATAGCTAAATACTCAGTGTATTGCCACCCCTCCCTGAGGTGTGAATTGAGAATTGTGTAGATTTCTGGAGCCACTGGACCTACGGCACACGTGTTAGTTAACATTCTGTGGAGTAATAGGACCTACAGGCCATATGTGGGAATACAGAGAGACATTTTTCAAGGTTGAAGTGGCTCATGTGGCTATGGAGGCCAAATTTAATCACCGGTTCTTTGAAAGTTGGAAGTTCCATGATATGGTCACATCCTATCAAGTCTCATCCTGGTAGCCTACTTAACCTTTCTCTGAGTGCCACCAGGCCTCCCCACCAAGGGGAGGGGAATAGGGTGACAGAGGGAGGGAGGAAGGAACGGGAGGATACAAGTGAGGGGGCAACAGTTGAGATGTAATCTAAGTAAATTAATAAAAAAAACCCCAAAAAGCAAAACAAAAAATAAAACAACAACAACAAAAACAAGTTGTAAGTAGGAGCTGGTTTAGTGGGTAAGAGTGCTTGCTGTGAAAGCATGAGGACCCGAGTTCCATCCCCAGCACCCAAGCAAAAAATTGGGCATGGTCACACACAAACCTGTAACCCCAATACTGTTGGCAGAGGAGACAAGAGCATGGCCACCAGCCTAGATGCTGGTTCAGTGAGAGACCCTGTGTCAAAGAAACAATGTAGAGTATAACAGATCAGAATGCCAATATTCCCTGACTTCCACGTGTGTGTGTACACACACATACACACACACACAAACACACACACTACATACATACACCATGTTAGAAAATACAGTCCTAAGTGATTTTAAATGTGGATTAGAAAAAAATTAACAACTGAAATAAGTTAAAAAAAACTTCACAGTGTAGAATAAATTTAAAAATTTAGAATTGTAAAAAATAAATAAATAAAAAAATAAAGAAAGAAAGAAAGCTGGAAGCTCAATAAAGATACCTATATATCTGCAATCTAACCATAAAAGAAAAAAGTCTTTGAGAGTCCAACATGAGTCTGAAGACCTGAGCATGAGGTAGCCAACATCCTGGGAGAGGGGAAGATCCATGTCCCAGTTCCAGAGCAAAAAGCACATCCACCCTTTATGCAGTTTGTTGTATTTGAGGACTTCATGAGTTGACAGATACTCACCTGCATTAGGGATATTAATACTCACCAAAGCCACTTATCACACTGCTCATTTCTTCTTCAGACTAAGGAATCTTATTTTCCATCAACATTCTGAATGTTACTTGTCCCAGTTCAATGAACATAAGAAGTCAGTCTTTACACCAACTTTCCTACTTGGTCGGAGTCTTGGTTCTATTACATTCCAGGGAAATCACTATCTTTAGTATTTTTAAGTAGAGTATAATACTACACTTCATGGAAACCTCATGAGCTATATTGCCTTTTCTCACTGAATATAATTTGTGTTATTGACGTGAGCAATTCATCACAGAAATGTGTTCATTACATTAGCAGTAATTATATGAAGACTCCCCTTTCTTCTTGACTAAAATCCTTAAAGACTAAGGAACTCTTACTTGAAATTCTTGTCTTAGTACAGGATTATAAATAATTCGACCATGAGTATTTGAATTTGTAGAGTTTCTTCCCTGAAAAGCCTGACTTTCCAACATGTTTAGAAAAAAAAAAAAAACTAGTGTCCAGATAGGCTATTCTGGTCCCTAAGGATGAGACATAAGCTATCTTGATCTGTTAAAGGAAGAAACAATGATGCTTTTTGAGACTCTTTGGCATGTAACTGAGTCACCCTCTGTGTCTCTGCATTTATCTTGATCTTTGATAATGAAGCAGTCAGAAGCTTGTTTCTGAGAAGGGCCAGATGCAGAGGCCATACCCTGTCTTAACCATGTTACGGTGGCTTCCATGTTAGTACCAAGGTTAGACAGGATTAACATTCTGTATGTAAATTACTCAGGATTCTGCTGCTTTGTGTCATATGAGCCAATTGAGTTTCCAATCTGTAGAATCAGTATGAGAGTACTTATTCAGATGGGTCTGAGGACTAAATTATAATAAATTATGATTGTATGAAGAGGAGTTCTGAAATAGAGAAAATTGTGTGCAAAGATGTCTTCTTAAATAAGTTGTGAAAATGCAGACTATTCAGAAGTATTAGAACAAATAGTGAAGCATCTAGAATTCCAGATTAGATCAGCAATTCTTATTTCAGATTTGTATAAAATTAGAAGAGGGCCTGAAAGATGGCTCAGCACTTAAAAACATGTACTGCTCTTTCAGAGGACCCAAGTTCATGTCCCAGCACCCATGTTGGTGGCTCAGAATACCCTGTTAATCTAGTTTTAAGAAAACTTCTGTCCTCTGTAAAGACCTGTATTCTTTTTGTTGTTGTTGTTGTCTCCATGCTTTTTCTTTTTTTTTCTTTTATTTAATTAATTTATTCAGATTACAACTCAATTGCTATCCTCTCACTTATATCCTTCCATTCCTCCCTTCCTCCCTCTGTGACAGAAGGGGACCTCATCCTCCACCATATAAGACTTGCACTCTTGTATACACACACACACACACACACACACACACACACAACCACACACACACTTAAAAATAAAATAAATTATTTTAAAACTAGAAGAAATTAAAGATTTAAATATAAAAATAATAAAACCATTAATGTATTATAATTATTTTCTTATCACCCGACCAATATTTACTGAAAGCCCACCACATGTCAGGTACACATAAGTATTCAAGTATTGTTATAATCAGACAAAAGAGCTGTACTCCTTTAAACTGTTATACTGTAGGAACGTCAGAAAACAATCAATGAATACATATATTATAGAAGTAATAAAATACAGATAAACAAGATAGATAAGGATTTTTTTGCTGTTGGAAATGAAGCAGAGAAATAAAATATTGAGTACTTTGGTGTCAAGTTCACTTTTGTTTCTTTATTTTATGCTTGCATGTATGTATGTGTGTGGATTTTATATATGGATATACTTCTGTATACGTGTGTGTGAGTGCACATGGCAGTGTATATATATGTATGCATTTTAAACATGTACTTATTTATGTGTGGAGTGTGCATGTGTGTGGGACCCCAGCAGACAACTGCATGCATGATCCTCAGAAACATGGTTCTCTTAAGACAGGTTCCATCATTAGTCCACAGCTCATCAGTTAGTCCAGATTGGTTCAGTGGCGCCCTGCTGATCCTCCTGTCCCTGTATCCTCAGTTCTGCCTTTGCAAGTGGACTGCACTGTGCTAAACATTTCCACATGGGTCCTGGAGATTAAACACAGGTCATTGTGATTTCAAGGCAAGCATATCAGTGCTGGCACCATCTCCTAATTCATAGGTTAATTTTTAAATAATATTGTCATGGAGAGTTGAAAGAAGGCAACATTTAAGTGAACATCTTACTTAGTTGAGGAACTATAGGCCACTTTAGCAGGAGGATGGAAGATTCCAGCCTGACAAAAGCACAAATGTAAGTCTTAAAGTGCAAGTTCTTTCTTAGAATCTTTATCACCAGGAATTTAAAAAAATAATTAATAAAAATTAAATGATTTCCATTATAAGTACAAATTAGAAGTTAAGGACACCATCACAAGTCTGCTTTGTAGAGTAAGAGGAACCCTAATGCCTAAAGCAATACATAAAGATACACAAAGTTCTTCAACTTAGAAAAAAACACCACTTTGTTGGAAGAAAAGTCATTCAGACTCACTGTTCTATTCCTATTGTTTTGTATTGTCTAGGGATTGTGATTCATGTACTATTTATTTAAAAAGAAATGAAAAGTATAGTGGTCATATCACTCCTTTGAGAGATATAGCATGTGCACATGTGCAAACCCATATAAATGTCATTATTGATCAAAATTATAAGCACTCATTACTTTTTGTCCAGATGTTATACCTCTGGAAATGTATCTGAGAGAGTAAACTGATCATGCAGGTGAACAAATGCATGTGACTATGCACCTAGTTACTCAGTTAAGCAGGGTGTTAGTACATGAGTTGGGAAACTATTTAAGTTCCCATTAGTGGGACAGAATTTAAATAAATTGTGGGATTTTTCAGGTACTCATAATCCAGATGTCACACAAGGTTATCTCTAAAATGTAAGTATGTGTAAAACGGGTCATGTGGCATGGTATCTTTTATATAAAAATGAAGGAAAAAAACCCACTCACATTTGCAATTGTTTTATCCTAGGTGTAAGAATTCCAGAAGGACACCAAAGAAACTCAGTTAACTAATAAGGCTTGTTGAGAAAGGGATGGGAGGAGACCAAGTCTTTTCTCTCTTTTATCTTTCTTGAAGCACCCGCCATTATTTAGCTTACAAACCTATGCAAAGAATAACTGCACGTCTTTATATATAAAGCATAGCCAGAGAAGCGTTGGACTCTGCCTTCTTTCTCTCATTTTGAATAAAGTTAATAGATACCTTATTAAACTATTTGATTAACTTTAAAGTTCAGCATTCAATTCGTATCTGCTATTATAACTATTAATATTAAAATTGATATTAATATTAGATATCCCGAGTTCCAGTCCAGTTAGCTGCTTGAAGTGAAACAAGTCTTCCCCATTATAGAAAACATTCTCATTGCATAAAAATTTAATTTTGAGCATACTTCCCTCCTTTAATATCATAGTGACTAAAAACAAATGAACATTTGAGGAGCACTGTGGCTGGAGCTGGGACTCCCCATAAGAAGAATGAAGAGCTGGCCATGGAGACAGTTGAAAGAATTGCTTTATAGGCACAGTAAGTAGGTAAGGGGCTAGATTCATGCTCTTCATGATCCCAAGGTCCCCCATGCTCCCTTCACTTCAGAGACACTTCCTGTGTTCTGAGATTCTAATTAAGCTCTGAGTCCAAAATAATGCCCTGGTGCAAGATTCTGTCTCTTCCTTTGTCTTCCTCCACTAAGAAGGCTGAAAACCAGTCAGCTAGAATCAGAACTGATAGCCATATGGCACATGGCTGTTCATGCCAATTTATTGATCTTGTCATTGAAGCTAGCAGTTCTTATAATTAACATGGATAGTGTAGAGATTTATGAAATAAATGCCACCTGTGGGTTTATTTCTAGACTGTGGAGACTGTCCTGAATTAACTAAACACATATCAGATCCTTTAGGACATATTTGAATCTTGTTTATGGTGATGCAGTGAATTGCCTATAAATTTTAACCATGACTACCAGCAGCTACAATAGCATAGTCAAGACTGGGATGGAGTAGGTGAGGTGTTTATTTTCAGAGGTCATGGGGAAAGTTTAATGGATGAATGGGAAATGCAGCTGACCTTGGGAAAATAAATATCAGAGCTCAAAAAAAAAAAATCAGTTCTATAAATTGGGTTGAAGAAGCACACTGAACATGGTGGCTCATGAAAGCAGATGTCAGGGTCAGAAAAGAGAACAGGAATAAAGGAATAATCAAGCCTTCTCATTCTGTCAGCTTTCTCACGTTTGAACACATGCATACTGAACTTGATGGCCATATTATGATTTGCACTGTAGCCTACATGCAGATGTGTTTCTGTCCTAGACTTGACTATCTCTAAATCACTATCATTAACTTAGTCCTTCAGGTCCTGAAATGAAGCCTCCACGGTAATAAGAAGAAAGACAAAAAGGAAAATCCAAAGGAGTCATATAAATTTAGACCTTCAGGTTGAAAGTGGTAGAAAATGCCACCACTGTGCATGGAAGAGCCCAACACTGAGTGCCAGGCTTCCTGGTCCTCTGACAGCACTGTGTGAGTCAAGACTTTACAACACAATCAGGCTCAAAGCTGTAATACCAAGGCCAGTTTTCAAACCCAGGAGAGGAGTCCAGTATGCAAGGGCAGAACCCAGAGGATGGTTATTATGTGACTACAAATGACTCATGAATAGATTTGCAGTTGGATGCCAAGTTTCCCATTAGCAGCAAAAGCTTACAGTGAGGAAATGATCCTACACTAAACTATGCCTCCATCTCGTTTCTTCTCACGCAGCCTTATTCTCGGTTCTCCTATCTACACAGCCACCCTATCAGTTAGCTGGGACTTCCCTCTTTGTTGTTTCCAGTTTCTTTAATGAGTTTCTCTTTATATCACTATACCCCCCTAATTTGGCCTCCTTAAGTACTTTTTATATCCCAACACTATTTCAATTTTCTCTCTGAGGTTCTGGAAACTATCATGATTGGCAGGACAATGTCAGCAGTCTCCTGGTCAGGGAGATTGTCCATTGTCTCTCGTAACTTGCTTGATTACTGTTGTTTACAGAACACACCTGGGGTGTTGATGCAAGCTGTTTGAAATCTTCCTCAGACTTTCAGTACTCCTAAAGTATACATCTTCACTATTTCTAAGCATGTGCTTTCCCCTAAAGCTTTATCATGTTTATAAAGATCTTGAAGCTCATACCACACAGTAAAAACATAAAAGTCTGAGTCACGATCAACATCACATCCATCTCATCAGTCATAAAGATTTTATTAGCTTCACTTAAAAAATATCATAGGGAAACAAAAGATATCTTGAATTTGCTTTTTAAAGTGATGCTTTGGTGATAGCTAAGTATGGGAACGTTATAGTGAACCCTATTTGTTCTATGCTATCTAAAATAATAAGTAATAGTACTAACAAAAAGTACATTAACATGACACTGTATTTTCTGATTCCAGATTCTGTTTATTACTTCATGATACTCAGCATTACTCTTTCTGGTGAGCTATAGCTCGATATTCATGTCAAGATCACATAACCCTCCATAATTTTCTCCACATTCCTCTCCAACTTAGACCTAACCCAACCCCCTATTCCTTACAGTGTTGCTGAGCCATGTACCTTGTATCCCTCCTTGGAAACAGCACTTGAACTTTTGGTTTTATTGGTTTGCTCATAATTTTTAATTATGGTTTAAGGTATGTTAGACAGTGTTTTACTGCAAAGAAACCTCCCTTGAGAAGAAGTCCCCAAGGTTGGACTGAGCTCACCTCCAATGTTCCCCTGAAACCTCGTTGCTCGTTAGCTTTTTATAACTTATTAATACTCTTTACTCTAAGACCAGGACCTTGTGCTGACTGTGAGGGAATTCACAGGGTTTGATCCCAGAGCATGGTAATTAGCACACCCAGAATCCCCAGGCATCAGACTCTCCAGAGATTTGTTGGGCAAGAGTAGGCACTAAGGGTTTGCATGTACAGCTCCTATAATGCCCCAGACTCAGACTGCAAGATTCCCCTCCTTTCCATACCATAGCAGGCATGTCATTCTCCTCACCAGTATATATATAGTCAAGGACTCAGAGGTCCATTAGGGGGCTTTTCTTAGATTGGACAGATAGAAGCTGGCTGAGCTGGGATTCAAGCCTATTGCTTTTGATGTCTTTGTTACAGCAAATCTACTATGCTTCTACAACTTAGGAGCATTGATTTTTGTCCTCTTTTCTTTGGAAACCTTGGCCTCTTGGCCTTTACCAAAGCTGTCACTCCTGATTTTTTTAATGTTACAAAACCCTAATTCACACTGTCTTTCAGATACAAGGTCTCTGGAGTTCCAAATCCCAGGAAATCTGGATAAATTCTGAAATCTCAGGAACCCTGGATGGACCGTGACTTCTGCTATACTTACAATTTCTCCAATGGCTGATATAACTCAGGAGGAATATGTGTGACAGATGGGAGGTAGACTAGGTATTTAAGTGTGGACTGGAAATGTCCTCCTACTTCTATTACATGTCTGGACAAGACTTATTTTTTTAAAGCAGCTCTGTCTTTCAGAATCAGACAGAGAGAGCACTCCTGGAGCTTAAACGACACCTTAATTGTGATGGGCAATTTAGATACACTTAGAAGTGACATCACCTGCGTGTTCAGCCATGGCTTGGAGGAAAGTGCCGTTTATCAAAATGGCTTCCAAACAGCTCTGTTTTGTGTAAGCACCGTCTCAGGTGCTCATCAGAGTCCTGCCTGAGTGCACCGCAGAATGCTTTTTGAGAGTGGCTGCCAGGGAAAGCGTTTGCTTGGCTTTTATTTGGAGCCTTGAAATAATTTTTCTGGTGGTGAATGGGGGGCCTTATATGCTGTGATCCTCTGGGGCTGAGGCTTTTTAATCTCAGCCTCAAGAATGCTTTGGAAACCAGCGATTAATTTCCTGATTGCTGCAGGGGAACTTTAAGGATTCTTTTTCCTCCCATTTTAATTTTAGTTTAAAACCAGTGCACTGCAAGCCTCTGTAAACAAAGTAATCGATCAGTGGCTATCAGCAATTCTTGTGAGAGGGCAGAATAATTTGATGGATTCTGGACAGTAGAAAAAAAATCTAGCAAGCAAGTTGAATAAATTAATGAGCATTATTTTTAGTGGAAACGAAGTTCCCTCTGTTGCATTTACAGGAGCATACTTCTTACCCCCAGGCTGTGGCAGGGCACGTGCAGGTGGTAACATGCTTCTCATTTAGAGCCCCCAGTTACCATTTGTGCCTTCCTGCATCGCAATTAGATTTTCTGTGGATTGCAGGTGGAAGAGATCTAAAGAGGGTTCTTGTTATTTTTAATTTTTACCATTCACCTGAACAGTAGAGCTGCAACACGAGACTCCTGACTTCTTCACTCTTTTCTGTGAGGAACCAGGACTCTGGAGCTAGAGAGGAGCCATGGTTGACACCAAATGACAGTTGCTTATTGTGGAATCCAGACTGATGTTCAGGCTTTAGATCCCAAGCCAATACTCTTTCTCCTCTGTTGCATCTTTGTATGCAGAAACTACTTACCTGTGAAATCCGTATGGTTCCCCTTCTCCTTTATGTACTCTTCTCTTCATATGAACTCCTGTGTTTTACATTTTCTTTCAGGAGTCAAAAAGTAAGAAATCATTTATTTTAGAATGTGATTGACTTATTTCTATAGTCACAAAAGAAAAAGAGATAAATAATCAGATTCCAGGGCATGGACTAATAGCAACATCTTGCCCCCCTTGGGACCAACTTACTCCTATTTTAATTCCACCAAACATTGCATTTATCCCTGTGGAACCAGAGACACCTAAACCAGTGTGAAACATTTGTTTGTTATTGGTGCATTGTTGACTATCTAAAATATTTCCAGTCTTCACCATTGTCTTATTTTCTTTGGCCTGCCTCAAGCAGATGTCCTAGTAGTCATCATTTTTTTTTATTCTACTCTAAACATCCTCCTCCTATTCAGATACAAATGTAATTCTTATTCATCCCATAATTCCTTAATACCCTCTATCTACAACATTTATTAACATTCTATCTAGTCTGTAAGATGCATATTAGATTAAATATGTTATTTAAGAAAGCTGCGATGGTCTTCCATACCTCTAACCTTGCTATGTAATTGCTCTTGCTAGATGGTTTCTGAATGACTTTGAAATTTGCATAATAAAAGTGGTATGAGCTGAAAAATGAAAACAGGCTGAGTCACTGGAGCACTGTCTGGAGGATTGTTTTCCCCTCCCAGAACACCACTTTGGGCCTCATGTAAAAAATGGAATATACTTCAACAGCCTCAGAATTTTAGGATTTGTCTTAAGTAATATTAAACAATAATAAGTATGATGCTATGGATATTTCTTTCATTTAAAACAAGACTCCTTAATTGTGTTATCTGATCTATATTTGGCCCATCACCAATTTTTTTGAATAAAGTTTTATTGAACTACTGCCACACTCATTTATTTATACATAACCTATGGCTGTTTGTATGACACAGCAGCAGAGTAGGGAAGCTGTGGCAGAAATGGTACGGACCACAAAAACCTGAAGCAGTTTATTATTTGTCCCTGTATAGAAAATCTGAGAGAACTTCTAGTCTGGAATGTTCTGCTTATGCAGATGAAGAAAGAGAAATGAGACTAGAAGTAAAGACTTGGGACTGTACGTTTTAGGACCAATTGCGGCAGCTTGAAGGAGAATGGCCTCCATAGACTGATTGAATCCTTGGTGCCCAGTTGGTAGACAGTGGTGCATCACTGGCTTTGGGTTTTCAAAAGACTCACAAAATTTCTATTCTCTCTCCCTGTCTCTGCCTCTGTCTCTCCCTCTCTGTCTCTCTCTCTCATCTCCCTCTCTCTCTGTCTCTCTCTCTCTCTCTCTCTCCCTCCCCCACTCTGTGTGTGTGTGTGTGTGTGTGTGTGTGTGTGTGTGTGTGTGTATTCCCTGCTTGTATGTTAAGATGTGAGCTCTCAGCTACTGCTCCAGTGCAATGCTTTGGTTATACTGTCTTATCAAAGGACCAGAAAAGTAACTAAGACAGAATTTGGTACCAGGAAGTGTGGCTATTGCCATGGCAGGACAAGTTGTGCTTGTGTGTGTGTGTGTGTGTGTGTGTTGTGTGTGTGTGTGTGTGTGTGTGTGTTTTATTTATGTTATTTTTCTTTCCTTTTTTTTTGAGGAATGTGGAAGACATAGACTTTGGCATTGGAAAGTAGTTGAATGCGGTAGGTAGAGCATAGTGAGCCATCTTATTAGGAGTTTGGAGGACAGTAGTGCTTGGAGCAATGTGGACTATGGAGGCTGTGCTCAAGAGGTTTCAGAGGGAGCAGTAATGAGGATAGACACAACCCATGATAATTTGACAGAAAAAGTGGCTGCTTTCTGGCCTTGACCTAAGATTCTGCCTGAAGCTAAATTGAAAATTATTGGACTAATTCCCTTGATGGAAGAGATTTCCAGACAGTCTAGTATTGACTCTGTCTCATGGTTATTAGTAACAATTCTTATGCATGTCTACAATGATAAAGAACAAGTGGAGCAAAACAAAATATAAAACATACAGTTTGATAGGAAAAAAGAGCACCAGGATATGGAGCCAAGGCTTAGGTTGAAAGGGATAAAAAAAAAATAATAAAAAATAAAAGAAAGGCCTTATACAAAATGGAATAAAGTGAGGAGTACTCTCGGGGCAAACTCACCAGCTAAGCTTTCAATAAAGAAAGGCTTGAGGAATTTTCTGTTCTTAAAGAGCAGTGACAGATGAAAGCTTCTGTGACTGTGATGATTCACAGGGAACCAGGCTCTACCCCAAGTAAGCAGTCAAACTTGGCAATTATGTCAAATGGTTATGACTTTAGAGTCATGAAGGTTATAGGAGTAAAAAGGTTATGGAACCTTGCTCCACAGATCCACTCACTGGATCCAGTAAAGGCCTTGTGTAGCAGCCCCGAGAGGCCATTGCATTACACTGTGAATTTTAAACCTGTATTACACTGGAGAATTAAGATGTTGGAGATGCTGAAGCTCTTAAACATATGCCCAGGAGAGAAAAATGTGGAGATTGGAACCAGCCTAGGAGACAAAAATAGTTGCAGTTGTTAAAGCTGAAAGGGTGGGACAACCTAAATCCCTTGATATCAGACATGGAGCTACAGGATGCAGAATTTGTCCTGCTGGATTCCAGTCCCCCTTGGGTCTGGTATATTCATATTATGCCCCCATTCCTCCCTTTTAGAATGATAATGCATGTTCTGTGTTATTTTATGTTGGAAGTAAGTTATATGGTCTCTGATTTTATAGAGAGGGCTGCACTGAGAGATGGCTTTGAATGTCAGAAGAGATTTTGGAGTTCTAAACTGGGTTGAGATTGTGAAAGACTTTGGAGTTTTTGAAGTTGAATTCTTCATTATGATATGGCTATGAGCCTAAGGGGGACAAGGGAGTGAAATGTAAGGGTTTGAATGGGAATTGTTTCCATAGGTTCATATAAATATTTGGTCACTAGTTGGTATAACTGTTTGGGAAGAATTAAGGGTGTGGCTTTGATGGAGGTTGTATGTCACTGGGTATGGACTTTCAGGCTTCAAAAGACTTGTGCCATTCTTCTCTCTCCTCTCTCTCTCTCTCTCTCTCTCTCTCTCTCTCTCTCTCTCTCTCTCTCTCTCTCTCACACACACACACACACACACACACACACATTTATATATATATAAGATGTGAGCTCTCAGCAGATTCTGCTTCAGTGTCCCCACTGCCTTTCTTCTGCCATGCTCTTTGCCCTCTCTGCCATGATGGTCATGGATTCTAACCCTTTAATGCTCTAATCCCCAAATATCTTCATTTTTTCTACAAGTTGTCTTTGTCATGGTATTTTTTTCAGCAATAGAAAAATAACTAAGAAGTCAATGAAGACAGGAATAGCATCCAGTTCATGAGGCTGTGTATGAATTAATGAACAGATGATCGTTCAGATAAAGACATGAGTGCTACTTATGTTGAAACAAAAGAAGGAAACCAAAATAATATACAAAAAAATGCTCTAAAAATGCATTCTCTTCTGCTGAGCATTTTGACTAGAGTTTACATAAGGTACATAGGTAGGAAGGGGATGGATGGTGGAGAGTGAAAGAGGCTGCATATATATCATTCTAGTGTTACACTTATTTCCAAGGTTGTCGCCAAAATGAATTGTTTTCAATAATGTTCTGGATAAACAAACCAAGCTACTCATAATAAAGCATTTTGATACTGTCTGGAACATGTTTGACAGTTCTGAGCTCATAGGCTGTTCTCATTATATACCTGCATAGCTCTGCTCCCAAGAGGAGAATTGATGCTTCTTGCAAAGCACTTCTGTTTGTGACAGTTCTTCTTGTTGTATTTGTGTACCTAAGCACGTACTATGAAAATTGTGAAATGCAAATGTGAGGCAAAAAAAGGATGTTTCTATGAAAACAAGTGTCAATGCTTCAAGAAGCCAAGACAAAGGCAAGTGGTTTAATAATTATGGCTAGATCAGTAAAAAGATGTTATCAGATTTAAAAGGCCCAGAAGGCTATCTTCTATTGCTTTCCAGGTGCCTTTACATTTTTTACTCTATTTCAAAAAACTCATATAGGAAATCAAAGGCCATACATTATGAGTGTGATTTATGCAAAAAGGACTAGAGGGAACTGTAATCAACCTGAGCTCATCTTCAAGCCCAGGCCTTGCCTGCACATCTCAGCCTTGGCAAATGAAGACACATTTTTAAATTTTAAGTTAATATAAAATGTTTAAAGTGTAGATGCATCATTTTTATGAACCTCTCTTTAACTGAATCTTTTGATTAATTAAGCAACCGCAGCAGCCCTATTTTTATCGACTACAAGGGCTTGCAATGAATTTCAAGATTCTTTGAAGTTACAGCTCCCCTATGAGTTCTTCCCATAGCAGGTGTTCTTTCTCTGTGTCTTGCACACCTACCTGGATACAATTCTAATAGAATCACATTAACCCCTTTGTAATTATGATCTGAAGACAGGATGCCATCCTGTAGCTGTGTTTTTCCAATACTCGGACCAATGTCTTATGTATTTTAACCTCCTCACTGTTTAAGTGTCCAGCTGATGATCCACGTGTGGATTACTAAGGCATGCTTTACATACAACTCATAATTTGGCTAGGCATAACTGTAGCTTCCTCAGACGAAAGATTTGAGTCATCCTCAGCTTGTATAGTTCTTTTCCAGTGGCACAGGTGACCCTGTAATTGCCTCTCCCTTTGCAGCAGATGCTGATTTGACAACTTCTTGTCACCTACACTGTATCAAAGTGGTCTGAGACCCCCTTCCTGTCCCATCTGGATCATTTCAATAACCTCCTAACTGGTCCCTCTGCTTTAAGATTTGTCTTTTTATTGCCCTGTTCACAGCAAAACTATAAGAATCCTAGTTTTGAAATATAACTTAGATAATATCACCCTTTTCTCAAAGTACTTCATAGCTCCCTAGCTTACAAAGAGCAAGAGTTGCTCAATAAATGTGTTTAAATGAATGAATGATAGCTACTATTACAACTGTAGCTGTGATTCCCATGGCAATAAGCATAATAGCTGCTGTTATAACTGTAGTATAGTTCCTGTAATTGTCAGAGACTGTGGCAATGAAGATAGTGGAAAAAATCAGATGAGTGAGTGATATAGGTCTGAAATATCTGTGTTACAGTCACATATTCATTGGTTGACTAGCAGGTAGCCCTGTACTGTTCCTGTCTATGTCAAACACTGTACAGAACAGGGAAAGGAAGAGTTGGCTGTGCAAGATCATGTGCTAAAAATGTTATATGCCCCATGGGATGTTGACATCATATTTCAAGATCCAGGCCATAGGATGATCGATGACAGGAGTCAGAGCTTCACTCTGCCAGGGTCTCTTAGCTATTAACAAAATCAGGCCCCAGTAAGGGTTGATTAGATGTAAGGGTGATTGAATAAATCAATAAAAATGTCACTTGCTCTTAGGATAGGAAGAGCCTAGAGTTTCTTTTCTATATACAAAAATTGTCACTGTATTAACCTTTAACAACTCATGGAGGAAAATGTTTATTTTGGCTTATAATTTTATAGGGTGGGAAATAGTTTATGGAAGGAGACATGGTAGCAAATGTCAGACATGGTGGCATGAGAGGTAAGCTAAGAGGTCACATTCTAAGAAATGGGAAAAGAAAACAGCGTGAACTGGAACTGAGGCAAGGCCATGGACACTCAAAGACCTCCTCTTATTTGTTGAAAGTATGAATGTAATTAAAAGGCATAGGCCTCCCCAGTGAGGGCACAGTTCTGTGGCAGTCAGACTCTGGCTTCTTTTACTCTATGGTACTCCCAACTCTCAAGTCAGCTGGCCTATACTCCAGATTTTGGACTTTTCAGCCCTTACAATATATAAGATTATATAACATATCCCTGAATAGCTCTGACCATTAAGGGCTCCACACATTGACGTCTCTGGCACTCACCAAAGACTGCTACTAACCAATTCTTGGTCTTTCCCACCGCCTACACAGGGCAATCTAAAATCTCCCACACTAGTCCCTCATTCTTTGCTCTGGAATGTTCTCTTTCATCTTCTTCTTTTCCCATCAACAAACGGATATTCATTCCTCTGAACCCAACTTTGCTTTCTCCATTCCTCTCAAGGTTATATAAATTGGTCCCTTGGCCTTTTCCTTCAGTGGTTTTGTATGTGGCACAGACACCTCAAATTCTTTAAGAATTCATTCAGGTATGCTTATTCCATCAGTGACTATCTCTTTCTACACTGTGAATTTCTAGAGAACAGGAGTTGTATCACATTCATTTTCAGTGAGCACTGTGCCAGCTGAGTATCAGGTGATTAATGGCCATAAGAGCTCATGGGTCAATGAATGATAGAAGGGGTATCTTGCACATCTGTGAAGGTTAATCTCAGTTGTTGAATTGATGAGACCTAGAATTTCCGGGAGATGGGTGTTTATGTATTCTCATAGGGGATTAGCTTTATTACATTAACAGAGGAAGGGATACAACCATTTGATGGGTTATTATCCTGCATCAAATGAATAGGAATAAGAAATTGAGCAGCAGAACATATTTCTTTTTTCTTTTTTTTTTTTTTTTTTCTGACCAAAGTTGCAATGTGACCAGCCTCCTGTCTTGACTTCTTCACCATGATGGCCTGTAACAGTGAATCATGAGGCACAATAAACCCTATCTTCCTTCAGATGCTGTGGTCAGAGTATTTTATCACAGCAACAAGTTGAGAAGAGAGCACAGCATCTCCATGATAACAAGTGATGTGGCCCAGTGATTAGTCACCATCTCTGCAGGGCATTCATTGGTGTCTCATATGACCTGCAGATGACATCATGAGTTATATTCTTCATGCTATAATGTGCTTCTTCTATATTCTACATATCTCAGAATATGGTACCGCAGGCACTCAATTGCTCATGTAAGAGCGTCTCATGATTTTCTCTCTGACTATGCTTACAGTATGGATTAGAAATCCTTTACTGGATTACCAAATCTAAGTCACTTGAAATGTGAGCACATCTTATCAACATCCTACGACTACACTAGCATAGTCTCTCTCATCTCTGACTCAGTCTTCAAACATGTTCTCTTTATATCATTTATTTATTAGGAACTTGAGTCTGTCTACTAACTTCAAACATAAAGCAGACCTAGCCTATCCCTTTACTATGTTTTAGGGGTCCTTTGAAATCATTTTACTTTTAAAACTGTTAAACATTTGGTAACTAAAAGGTTACTGGAGAGGGAGAGACATAATATCCAGTTTTTATGTGTAGCCAAGGCTGGTCTCAAACTCATGATCCTCCTGCCTCCGACTCCTTTAGCAAATCCTACTGGTGTGCGCTACCACAACTGGCAATATCCAGTTAGCCCGCCAGCATCTGTTGGTTAGCTCTAAACTCAGGGTAACACAGACACCCCTAGCTTAACTCTACATACAAAAAAACTAGTAAATATGGGAAATGTGATTGTAAAGAAGAAGGAAAACTGTAAGGATGAGAGTAAGGAAGGTAACCAGAATGTTTCATATGTGTATGAAGACATTTATTGAAACATGGACTTTGAAGCTGTGATGTTGGTTCGAGAGGTGCCATGTGATCTGCCCTCTGAGCTTCTCCATGCTTTCTTTCTGTTTCCATTGCCCTTGTTCCACATTCTCCAGACTTCTCCAGCTGGACTCCAGCAGGTAATTCCTCAGGACTACCCTGTGCTGTTCTTTTACTTGCCATGGTTTGCCACTAAGTTTAAACTCACATTCTACCTTGATAGTGAGGACTTCCATGCCCCACCCAAGCCATAGAAAATGTCTTCTTCCCCTGGAGCCCTCTGAGACAATTAATAGCCTTGAGTATAATTTGAGATGGGTTAATTCCCTGTTAGCTTGTTATCAATTTTATCTTTCCAATCTTCACCATTTTCAAGACTAGACGCTTTATGAGAGTAGAGGTTTTTTTTTTTTTTTTTTTTTTTTTTAATCCATTCAGTGCCTAGAGGAAGCCAAGCAACTAGTAGGGAGGCACACAGTGATTATTGGCATAATGAAAGAATTGGAGGGACAAACAATATTTCTTTGGTTTTAATGCTGTGCTTTGAAAGGCTATTTTTTTTCCTCTATAAATGTATTCAACATATTCTTGGCAAGAGAACACAGGAGAGTGAATGTAAGTCAGATGATAGATGGGAAAATGAGAAAATAAAATGGAGAAACTGCTGAGGTACTGAACAGTGAACCTTAAGGGGAAACTTTCTTATTTTCAATATCTTTATTTCCCTGAACAGAAATAGAACATCTTCGTTTGGAAGGGAAATCCCAGCGGAACTTGAAAAACATGAAAGAGAATTGTTTTGCCGTTTTTTTGGTTTTCTGTTTTGCCTTGCATTGCCTCAGTGTATGGAAAGGGTTTTCTGTGCATTTTTATGAGGTCAGTGTTTGCAATATCATTATTCTCAAGACTACGGGGAGAGAGGGAAACATCAGCAAGTGGCACTGAGGAAGAAAAAGCTCATGGTTTTCAGTCCCACTCTACTTAGTACTTTATAGCAAGAGGGATAGAGGCAGAGGTAAATGGAATAATTGATCACTTCTCTGTTACCTATACTCTGTTGATGGTCTTGCTACAATTCTTATGGAGTCTAGATCTGTGACTATTATCCTCTCACCTTCCTGTGGATGAGAAACTGAAATACCATCCCCTACCACCAGCCTGCAGGAGGCTCTGCTATTCATTGCCACTGAGCAAAGCTCTTCTGTCTCTCTCAGGTTCTGTAGTAATTAACATCCTGTTTTCCAGGATCTCTTACCAGCATGAACAGTCTTCATGTCTCACCCTGTGCTCTGTGATCCTCTCCAGACCCCTCAGCTTTGGAACACACATAACAGGTCATATTTTTGGCCTCCAGTTGTCAGTGCAGCAGAGAAGCTTGAGCTTCCTAGTTAGAGAACAACTTTGAGATGCTGGAAGACAATCTCAGGCCATGCTCATACCGGTGTTTCCAAAGTGTAGGCACAAGCATTCTTTAACTACTCTTTTTCATTTCTTTCTTTCTTTCTTTTCTTTTTTTGTATACATTTATTTTATTACACATGCATAAAACAAACTACGTACAGAAGAGAGAACCATGTGACAATCACGAGTTCTATAAATGTTACATTCATAGTGATTTGGCTATTTGTATTTGTTGAACTTGAAGTAAACATCTTTCCTGTCTTGTTGGGTCTAAATTTCTGAATGAAATTCAATATCTATCCTATTTTATCTTTATTAATTTAACTCCTTTATCATGATCTAAAGAGATCTTATCCCCTAACCAACTAAACTTGATTGTAAAACTAAGCTATCTAGTCTTCAACACCCCTCAGAGTCTAGAGAAGGAATAAGACTTATATTCCTGAGTGAACCAGCAGTGCAGGTTAGCAGCTTCCAAAATGAACAAAGTAACTGAGACAGTTTACTTCCCAAACAGTCACCCAACACTCTACAATGTTGGAGCCTCATCTTCACCCTTCTAGCATGATGTCTCTGCCAGACTTATTCGCAAGGCAGGACCTGTTGAGGACTTGCTTACCCTGTCTTGGCAGAGTTTGGCTGTCGACTCTGCCTGCATCTGAGTTGCCTATTTTTAGGCAGAATTCTGTTTGTAACGGAAATGAGGACATTTTGTCCAGTGGCTGGTTTGCCACATTTGAAGCCATCTCTATATGGAGGTTCTTTGCTGCTCATCATCTTCTTTAAGGTTGGCTGGGTGTTTTCAGGAGTTAACTTATCTTGTTGTCAAAGAAACGTTAGGATAATAGAACATCTTTAAATGCCATATTCCATGTGTCTCTCAGGCGTTTGAAGACCTTATTTAACTATTTTACCTCATATATCTATAGAGTCATATCTATCTGTTAAACTTAGGATATATATTCTTGTGCTAGAATCTGACAAGTATTTGACATGTCCGTGCTTTGTATCAATATACCAAATTCTATACCAATAACTTATAACCTTCATTATGAGTAACAATTAAGGCCTTGAGTTAAGGAGTAGGTTCAATCATCTACCTTTTGTTCTATCCTCCCTCTATATTTCTATATCTCTCTTTCTTTCTTTTCAGCTCCTGTCTCCTTACCCATGGATGAAAGATAAAGGAAAATAGAGATGTCCCTGAGTTCTGCCTAGTTTTTTTCTCTGTATAGAACAAGAATGACTTACAACCAACTCCTGATGAAATTAAGCATTTGTAGACCAAGAGAGCAAACAAAAACCTATCTGATCCCCCTTAGAGGGAATGGGATGTCATTCCCTTGAGGTTTCTTCAGGCTGAATTGAGGAGAATAATACCTTAGAAAGGGCCCCCAAAATTAGGGGAAGTGGTTAAGCAAGCCAGGGATTGAGTGAGATAACCCAGACCCAAAAAGACACTCATGTTATGTACTCACTTATATGTGGATTTTAGCCTAATATAGACATCTTCTGAGAAACTCCACCCAGCAGGAGATAGGGACAGATATGGAAACTTGAAGCTGGACACTGGACAGAATACCGAGAGTATAGAGTGTCCCTGCCAGGCCACAGAGGAAGAAGCCATATGTTGTAGTATAGGGGACACTAGATAAACTAAGGTCAGACATTAGAGGAAGAGGGCTCTCCTTTCTAAGGTCTAGGGGAGGGAGTGAAAGGGGATGAGGGAGGGGATGGAATAGGGAGTTGATGAAAGAGGGAGTGGGATTGGTAGGGGTTGAGGGAGGGTGCTGCAATTGGGATGTAATGAATTCAAAGTTCAGAACAAACAGGTAATTTATATTCCTAATCCCACTACATGGGAATAGCTCTGAGGTTGGCAGAGACATGAATGTAAATGCATAGAGAGGCTTCATGTTGGCCACAGATTCTCTGTGGTTTATTAGTAGAAGCCATTCTTAGTATGGTATGAAGGAAGATTTGCAGATGCCTTATGTCTGCTCATACGGTGAGCCAAGAACTAGCCTTAACTATTCTGTGCATCCCGCACACCTCATACAATTATGTTAGAAATGCATAATGCTTGTGAGAAATTATGTTTGCAGAACAGAAGAATCAGACACTGATGCAGGATCAGACTTGACATGATCCATTCCTCTCAGTGTACTAGACACTGACATCCTGCATCCTCCTTGCTGCAGCCCCCAGATGTCTCTGTTGCTGTCACCCATCAGATTTGGACAGCTTGCTGGACAGCCTTGTAAGAAGTTTCTGATCCAATTTGGACCAGCAGTTCAATTTCCTATTAAGCCTGGAATCTCTCAATTTTAACTACTCTTAATAATTACCTAAAAACCTTCCTATATTTCTTGAGGGTTTTGCCTATGACAAAAGCAGTTACCCATAGAAATGAGTTGCTGATGTTTACTTGGAGGATCGAGATTGGCTGTGCTTTCAGCAGACCACTTTACCGACCATAGAAAAGTGATGAAGCATAATGTAAGACTGAGACAGAGTCCATGAGTTCAGTTCTAAAAAAGTATTATTATTATTATTGTTGTTGTTGTTGTTGTTATTACTATTATTATTATTATTATTATTATTATTATTATTAATTGGTTTTTTGAGACAGGGTTTTTCTTTGTAGCCTTGGATGTCCTGAACTCACATTCTAGACTAGGCTGGCCTTGAACTCACAGAGATCTACCTGCCTCTGCCTCCCTGAGTGCTGGGATTATAGGCATGTGCCACAGCGCTCAGTTCAGCTTTGAATTTTTTAATTTAGTAGTTTTATACAGTTTATGTTTATCTGTTTTATCAATTTTACCTCTTTCCTTCATCTCTAAGATGGAACTAAACAATCACATTTGCTTTGCAAGATTTCTGTGATTATTCAATGAGTTCATATACAACATTAAAAGAAATATCTACACTATAATAAGCATCCAGTGAAGTTTAACTGAAGTTATCAAAAGTCTTGCAAAATCCTGAGGTTGAATTTCTATGTATAATATAATGTAAGAGATGCTGTTGTCAAGACTTGAGTGGTTAAGCACTTGTTCAAGGTCTCACAGCCAATAATGCAAACCTGTGTTTAACCCTGTGTCTGCTTGCCTCTATCTCAGTTGTCTTGAGTTGGAAGTAATTTTGTCCCTGAGAAAAACTTTGGTGATACATAGAGATTTTTAGTTTTCTAATTTGATGGTACTTCTAGCATCCAGTGGGTAGAGCTATAAGAGTTTGCATATTATACATCTTACAAGGCACAAGAAAGAACTCATTAATAAAATTTCCACCCAGTGTCACTAATGTCCAGGTTGAGAAACCATGCTTGGGGCAATAATCAATTGGTTTGATTAACCTGTATACTATAGTTACAAGATAATAATTCATTGATCAATAAAAATACATCTCGGTGGAAAACATCAAACCCTGGTGACAAGTTTCCTGTTATTCCCAAATGGATGTACTTTGGTATAATGAGAAACAGTGATCCATTCAGACCAGGTAGGGATAACACACTCCTTTCCTGCAACAGAGACACTCCCTGGAATGTATTTGGTTCATAACCCATAAGTTAATTAGGGTGGTGTGTAGCACAATGACAATTCTGTTTTCAAAAATCTTTTTACATTATTATAAGTGTGTGTGTGTTTGTGTGTGTGTGTGTGTGTGTGTGTGTGTGTGTGTGAGAGAGAGAGAGAGAGAGAGAGAGAGAGAGAGAGAGAGAGAGAGAGTTTTTTGCCTGTATGCATGACCATGCCCATGTAGTCTAGGAAGGACATTGGATCTCCTGGAATGGTTGTGAGCCACAATGTGGGTGATGATAATACACCATTGGGGTCCTCTGTAAGAATAACAAGTTCTTGAATCACTTAACTACCCCTCCATCACCACAATTCTGCTTTTAAATGCTGTAACTCTGTGATTCCTGGGACTATTTGGTCAAATCCACTACTTATGCTTAGCTTCTGAGAAACTATGTAGACCATAATATATCAACAAATCATACTGCAGATATGCTTAGATGAGTGAACAGATAAAGTAAATGATCCTATTAATTCAGAAACATAAATTATTCTATATACCAAAAGAATGTATGTTTTGTTCATCACACTGGACAATATTGACTTTAAGAACAAATCATTTAAAATCTAATTTTCATTACTTCAGCCACTCATTGGCATCCTATAGTATATTAGGCAGGTGAAAAATGACCAAATTAATTTGAGCATACAGTCACACACTTGACTGTGAATTTTGGATTTGCCCCTTCCCAAACAAAGTTATCTAACCAGCCTGAAGCTCAAATTTTAACATAAAGCAGTATAAGCAGCATTTCAGTGTAATTTTTTAGGTGATTATTTATCAGTATAGAGGAGGAGATGGCTCAGTGGGTGAAGCAATTACTGCAAACATATGAAAACCTGACTTTGAATCTTGAACACGTTAATAACCACAGGTGGGTGTGGCAGCCCACCCACAGTCTCAGCATTTGGGAAGTGGAGACCAATGATCTCTAGAGTAAACTCAATTTAGTGAAATGTTGTTTTAATTGAAAATCTCAGATCGTTATAGTTCACCAATAAAGTCTCAGGAGTCAGATGTTGTAGTGAAAAACTTGCTTCCTCAGAGAGGCAGAGAAAGCTCCCAGCTGACCTTCCTACTCAGCTTATGTCCTGATAGAAAATTCCCAAAAGGCTCAGTAGCTCAGCTGACTTCCTAGGAAGACAAAGCCAAAAAAAAAAAAAAAAAAAATCCAAATCCAAAGGCATGCCAGCTCAAAGCTCAAAATGCCAAAGGCCAAGGAGCTGAGAAGCTCAAGAGCTAGAGTGCTAAGAGCCAAAGAGCTGAAAACTAAAGAGCTAAAGAGCCCAAGTTAAAGTCACAAGAGCTAAAGAGCACCAAAGACCACTTCTACTTCTACATGCCATCTTAAATATCCCTCAACTCAATGTTCCTGCTACTCTTTAATCCCTGTCAGCTGGTTCCTTGCTCTGCCTCTTGACCTAGGGTTAACTTTATTAAATCCTGTGTACAGATAACTCTTGGATTAAAGGTGTGTGTTAGGGCTCAACCATGCCAAACAAAAGACAGGTTTTTACAGTTCATAATCTCAGGGATCACAATGGGCTCAAAGACAGATTTTTACAGTTCACAAACTCAAGGATCACATTGGGATAAAATACCCTGCAAGAGCAAAAGGCCTTTCTTCATTCTGTATATAAGATAAAAAGTGATTTAGGTACATACTTGATGCTACTCTATAACCTCCACCCTACAAACGCCATTGCAGACACATTCATCATGAGCATCTGCAAATACATATGTGAGTATACATAAACACCTATTCAAATGCCCATACACATATGTGTGTATATGATTACAAGTACTTGTGAAAAAGAAGAGATAATTATAGAGTATGGTGCAGCATCTTGAGAGTGAAAATGTTTGAAGCTAGTGAGATGGTTCAGTGGGTAAAGATGCTTGCTGCTAAGCCTGACAACATGAGTTTAAATGAGGTTCACATAGTAGAAGAAAATAACTGACTCCATCAAGTTGTCTTCTGGGTTTTATGTGCATGCCATGGCATTTGTGCACACAGACATAAAAAAAAAAGTAATTCTAATAAAATGCACCTATATGTAAATGCTAATGGGTTGAATATTTCTGTTTCTCCCAAACTCATGTTGAAACTTACTCTCTCATTTAAAACAGTATTAACACACGGAGCCTTTAAGAGGTGATTAGATAAGACCTTGATGTTCTCTGCGCCCCTGAATTGGTTTCATTCCTTAGGATAGAGTCAGAGGAGTCTGGGGATGCAGCTCAGTGGTACAGTGCTTGTCTGCCCTTTACCAGCAGTATCAGAATGATCCTAAAATTATTATAGAGGAGGAGATGAATGGGTAAAGCCTTTGTTACAAAAATGTGAATACTTCAGTTTATGTCTCCCACACTTTTATAAATTTAGCTATGTGTGGCATCCCCTGATAGTCCCAGCCTTTGAGAAGTGGAGATAGATGATCTCTAGAGCAGGCTAGGAGTGAGTTAGCATCCAGATGTAGAAAGATTTCTAAAATATAAACTAGTGCGAAGTACACACATTTTAGACAACATAATGACATTTTTGGTGAAAAGCATTCAAAGTAATCATATCCATCATATCCATCATATATGTGTACACACACAAACACACACACACACACACACACACACACATAACTACAGATAAGTAGAAAAGAAAAACTTCAAAGCAATTATTATTTATGTTGGTGGGAGGAAGTGGCCAAGTATATTTTCAAGATTATATTTTCTTAAATAATTATGAAATGAAAATTAAATGACATAGAACATTTATTTTAGTTTTCTACTTTTCATTTATTTATTTTCCATTAAGTTTATTTATTTATTCATTTTACATCCTGACTATAGCCTTCTCCTCTCTTTCTTCCTGATTCCACCTTACCAGCTTTTACCCCTTTCCTCCCTCTCCTTTTTCTCAGAAGAGAGGAGCCCCCACCCCCATATCAACCCACTACAGAACATCTAGTTGCATCAGGACTGAGCTCATATTCTTCCAATGAGGACAGACAAGGCAAGACAGATAGGGAAAAGTTGTCAAAGAAGAGAAAACTGAGTCCATGTCAGAGACAGCCTCTGTTCCACTTGCTAGGGGACCCACAGGAGGACTAAGCTGCCCATCAGTTATATACGTGAAGGGGGCCTAGATCCAAACTGTGCATGCTCTTTGGTTGGTGCTTCAGTCTCTATAAGCCCTTGTGGACCTAGGTTAGTTGACTCTGTTGTTCTTCTTGTGGAGTTCCTGTCCCATCTGGGTTCTTCTATCCTTCCCCTACACTTCCACAAAGCTCACTGTACTCTGCCTCATGTTTTGTGCGAATCTCTGTATCTGTTTTGATCTCAGGGGGCAGCCTCTTAGAGGACAATGATACCAGGCTCCTGTCTGCAAGCATGGCAGAGTATCATTAATAGTGTCAGGGACTGGCTCTCTACTGTGGGTTAGGTCTTAGGTTCAGACAGTCTTTGGTTAGACACTCCCTCAATCTCTGTTCCCTCTTTATCCCTGGACTTCATGTATGCAGGGTAAAATATGGGTTAAAGGTTTTGTGGGTAGGTTGTGTTCTCCTCCTTCCACTAAGAGTCCTTACTGGCTATAAGGTCATCACTTCATAATCTATGTCTCCTGTTGGTGCTAGGAATCTCAGCTAAAGTCATCCCATTTCTTTCCAGGTGCCTACCCTGTAGGAGGTCTCCAGGACATAGTACAGTTTTTATAAGAAAGTTTTGTAAATGGATCATCGTAGATGGTAACGCTGAAACATGCCCTACATTAATTCCCACACTCTGTACCAGGAGGAGGCCTATGTGTCCTCTTGTCTTGAATCTAGGAAGTTTAAGTGACTTTCATAGTAAACAGAATGACAGAAGTGAATCTGTGAAACTTTAAGGGCTGCCTAAGCAAGACTGTACAGCTACTGATGTTTTTCTGCAGATTCTCACACTTGAAACCATCCTGACATTATTGTGGAATGTCAAGGAGAGAGATAGATGTAGAAACAGAGAAATGAGACAGAGATAGAGACAAAAAGAGGAAAGAGAAGGAGGAGGAGGAAGAGGAACAGAGGAGAGACAAGTGGAGATTTATGACCCAGTAAAGCTCAGATTTATAAACAAAAAATTACTGCTATTGATCAAAGTAGCAGCTGCTGAAAACATTGAATAAAATACAACTATTTCTGGGCTCAATAAGATCTAATGTTTAGATGGTGTTTTAAGATCAGGGACTCTTGGGAATAGGAAAGAGAGATGGTCTGACTTATATGCTGGAGAATATGATAGGCAAGTCATAAAAACTCTGTCCTACAGTACTACAGAGCCCACTAGATAGTATGCTTTGGTACGTTAGCCACCCAGAAACATTTCATTCTTGGGAAAGGTATTGTAGATCATCAGTCTAGAAGGGTAAGTTGAAGTTATATTTCTTAGAAGTATATTATATCACATTCTGTTTAGAAAATGACCATTGAACTATGTGCCCAGGATGGTGACAATGAAATAGACACCCAAGAAGGCTCAAGCATCCTGAATAACAAGTTCAATGTATTGTCACAGAAAACCCACAGCCATAATAATTATGAGGTTGGGAGTATAATCTGTTTTAAATGAAGTTGACTGGATGTAGAAAAGCATGCACATGCCACTGTTTTCTTAATTATTGAGTTAATGGAATATAATTGCAATTCCTATCTTGCTCTTTATATTATCCTCTCAATAAATCATCTGATAACATTCAGAGGTCCACTTTTTTTCTCTATTACACAGATTCTTGCCTGTCCTGGACTTTCTTTTTAGACCAGGCTGGCCTCAAATTCACAGAGATCTACTGTCTCTGTCTCCCAAGTCCTGGGATTAAAGGCATGCACCACCATGCCCTGCTCATCCACTTTTTATAAACAGCAAAACAAATATTTTCATCAATGCTCTTATGAGCAATACTCATAAGAAAATGGAAGTAGTTACATGTCTTTTCTCTTACAAAAGAAAAAAAACCCAAAAATCAACAGAGGAAGCTAATTAGGACATCTTCTCTGTAACAATCAAGTGTTTGGTAGCATATCAGATATAAGGGATAACATGTTATTTCCTATTAGAAAAACAACATTTCCTCTTAGTATTTGGCATTTGAAACTGCATTCTGACCTTTGTATAATGCTACTGTGTGCACTGATGTCATCTACTATTGAGGCTGTTTATTTTTACTTAAGACTTGTAGTAAAGAAAATGTTATTCCTTGTTTAGACTGTTTGCTCCGGCCTGACAAGGGACCAATTGCTAATTTGTGCTGACAATAGACCAAGGCACTGCATACAGAATACACACAGTGGTTCACAGAACCGTAGATGTTCAGCTTATCCAGAACAAATTATGGTGGCAAATTAGATTCATGGCTGGCAATGCTTGAGATTATGATGGCTTTTTGATGAACCACTTAGAGTAAGGTCTATGTTTTATTGGAGTCATGTCTCCATCTTGCTGAAAGCTCTTTGGAGGGAAGAGGGAAGAGTCTTGTTCCCAGAAGCACTGGGGATAGGTAATAGGTTTTGTGGTTCTGAGCATGTGGGTACTGGTGAGTCTCTGTTAAGCCAAGACCTCCAGATAGGTCGACTTGTTCACGCCATTATTTATTTAAGGCCTTTGGTTGCAGGGAAAAACTGGGCTTCAACTTCAACTGTCACTGAGGGTTAATGTTACTTGATGGAGCACTTTAGGCATCTTTTGAAAAAATAAACACTAATTAGTGAATCAACAGGAAGTGAATATGAAACTATGTCTGAAATAGAATGATAATTATTAGTACTAACAGTGTGATAGTCAGGGTGACACACCTGAACTGTGTAAGTGCACTTTATTGCTTAAAATCTTTACCATTCTTACTGGAATTCTTAAAATAAAGTGGGGTACAGTAGCTTCATGACAGCACTGTCTACCTCCTTGTCTGCCCCTTTCCCTCCCATTCTTATTCAATATTTATAGACTTTTGTGTTCATTCATCAAACCAGCCCTCTCCTATCTTGTTGGCATGATTTGTTGCTTCTTGTATTAAGAAGAATTCTTCTCTGTGCTCTCATGTCTAGTTCTTTGTTGTTGTATATATGCGTTCAAGGACCATGCATGCCCTTGGGATAATTTTCAAAGAATGCCCCAAGATTCCTTGTCTCCTCACCTTCACAGAGCTTTTCAAAACCTGCAATTGTTGTTATCCATTCATTAATTGTCTCTGTCACTGAGATGTTAGCATCAGGAAAGTGTGGATTATTTTTGTTCCATTTGTTTCTCTAACCTAAACACCACTAGTGGTGTCTGGCAATAGCAAATGGTCCACAAAAATTATACATATATCATGCCAGGAAGGACTATGGTCTTGATTAGAGCAGCATCCCTACCACCTGACTCTAATTGAACTGGATAGAAAGTTCTGGAAGATGGAGAAAAGTCCTCTGAAATGTATTTTTGATATGGCTGCTAACATTCGGAACACACAGCAGCTGTGGATACTGAACAAACAGAAAAAAAAAAAAAGATATGGAGTTAAGTGAGGTACAAGAGAGAGCAGCCAGAGTGAATGTGAGCAAAATACATTCTATGAATGTATATAGTCATCAAAACTAATTTTAAAAGAGTAATTTCTTTATAATCCAAAAAAGACAGGTGAGAGATGAATACGACAATTAGTTAAAATGGTAAATTCCATGCTGTACATTCTACCAGTTAAAAACAAGAAAACCAGCTAAGACACTTTGCCAAAGGAAATAAGCTCATGTGGTAAAAAATGCTATGGATGTCCTTTGAGTATAGGCTTATGGATTACCCAGTGGCTTAGTATGACATTTCTTTGTCTCTTTGTCTTAGCTGGTAATCTAATTCTTTTCCAATGTTCTGTAGATACAGGACTACTGCGTTCATCGTTTCATCAAGTCAGCACTTTCCTGTCTGAGTGGCATGATTTGCTGTTTCTTGTGTCTGAAAAGACCCTTCTCAGACTCCCTCAAACATCCTTTCTTCTCAGGCTTTGGATTTTTCTAAGATTTGAAATTAGAAGAGCCAGATGTTCAGAGCTACACTGTTAAAACCATTATCAATCATCATGTCCTATAAATTCATACCTAAATTCATTAAACTAGGAACAAATACAATAAAGAGGAGAGACTTCACCTTATCTATTCAAATAAAACACAATTCACTTACTTTAACAAATATTTTGGAAGCTCTTTACATAAGAAAATAGAGATAATTTAATATAGTCCAATTTTTAAAATGAAGAAAATGTATTATATTTGTTGCTTAGGAAATATTTCAAGGTAGGCTGTGTGTGGCTTGGTGGTAGAGACCTCCTTGGCATGTGTGAGATCTTGGCGTTGCGTTCATTGCCTTTCTCATGTACCTCAATCTACATTCTAGTTTCAAGAAAAAGAACATAGCACATTTTCCTTTCTTAAAAAAATTATTTATGTGTGTGGGTATGTATTGGAGTGATTAAATGGTATGGATGGATGGGGAGATGATGTAGGTATGTATTGGATATGGGTATATACAGGGGTCAAAAAAAGCCACCAGATCTTCTGGAGTTAGAGCTACAAGTGATTCTGGGCCAGCCAATGTGTTTAGTTGGGACATAATTTTAGCCCTCTAAAGAGCAATAGATGCTCTATACAGAATGCAAGCATGTAGCCCCTTAATGAAAATCAAGTCAGGGAGCACCATGGCTTATGTCAATCTACAAAGTCTACAACTGTTTACTGCAGATGTCTCTTTTGTAATGTATGGAAACATCAATCTTAGAGATTGCCCATAGGTCTTGGTGTGTGTGTGTGTGTGTGTGTGTGTGTGTGTGTGTGTACACAAACATCATAATCAAATAATCACAAAAGTGTAAAATGATTTCCTTATTGACAGTTTTTCTAATTTTAAGTTTTTGGACAAATGGAGTACATAATTTTTAATAATAATATAACTGTTAAAATACAAATACATTATTCTTGCTTAAATCCTTAAAGTGCATTCCTAGTGGTCATATTTGCATTCTCTGTTTTAGAGGCAAGATGAGACACACAGTGCCTTCTACTCACACAACATGCTGGCATAGAGACTCTTTCCTCAAGCCTGTCTGAAAACCAGTGCTATATAAGGAATATCAAAGCCACTGTGTGGTTTGTTTGTTTGTTTTTATTAGTTCCAGGAAGCATTCATTCTAAAGAAGTCATTTCCTATAGGCACACATATAAATAGAATGCAATTGTTCTCAATTGCAATCTTTCCTGAGCTATATTGATACTTATTGCATTTGTGTTCTAAGAGCCTTCTCTATGATGTAATGGGATTCAAGCCACAGGGTCCGATGTGCCTTACTCAATGGCAGCATCTAGATAGGAGCAGACTTTGCATGCCTACCAGGTTCACATATCTACTTTTCACACAAGGCTGGCTAGTGCACCAGATTCATCACATATATATCTCTCATACAAGGTTGGCTTCCAAAGACATGTCCCTGTGTCCTGTGTGTAGTTCCATATTTCCACAGAGGTGATGGGCTGTAAACATAGAGGTAGATCAATGGTGCAGTGAAAATGATATAGAAAAATGTATTGAAATGATTTTAAAATGCTTTTATGATTCTCACACTAACAAAAACAAGTTATAATTATAGACAAATGTATGGGATATAACTAGAACTTACCCTTTTGGAAAATGAAATGGTGTTAAGTAGTAAGGACAAGTGCCAGCACTGGCTTGTGACACTGAGGGAATGCATAATGTTTAATATGCAAAGACACAGATACACAGGGATATGGAGGTCCACACAATACACACCATGGCCTAGTTATCCTTTCTTGAAAGTTCTAAAGGTTTGCTCACTTAAGGCTTTTGTGTTCATTTTGAGCTGCTTTTTTTCTCCATTTCCTCAACTGTGCTGTCATAATAGTTACTCTCTCCTACCCTCATTTCCATCTTGCCCTACATGCAGTAAACTGTTTATGGAAGATAAACAGGCTTACCATTGGGCTACTTAGGACTGTTAGCTTTTTAGTTGTATGAAAGTGATGACTAGAAATTATAGATGCAAGGCTGAATTTTTGTCTATTCCTGAACAGAGATGTGGCTTATGAGCCTATCATTCAATGCAGTGCAGTAAAAGAGTGCATTGGCTTTCAGTCAGCAACCCCCCTCCCCAAACTCATTCACAATACTGAACTACTTTAAAAAATTCTGTGGTTGCTAAGGATGATGTCTGGTAGGGTGGGTAGACAAAACTCATTTTCGGCTTACAGTATTTTCAGAGTAGGAGTGACCCAGCAAGCTGTAATATCCCCAAGAAAGATCTGCATTTAAACTAATTTCCTTCTTTACTTTGAACTCTGAATTCCACAGAGACATAATAACATTTGTTTATTGCTTTTTCCTAGTTGACTACCACAGTGCTTGGTACCGGCTGTTTCCAGAGCCATTTGTAGACCAAGTGAATGGATAAATGAGTGAGAAAACAGTAAAAAATAAATTGACATTGGTTAAACTCATGCTGGCTGTACACTGGGTTAATTGTGGCATATTTTCACTTTGAGCTTCCCTAAAGCAAGACACAAATATCAACACAATGAACATTGAAAGAGGTGGGTGAGTTAATTGCATATGATGAAATAAAAAAGTAAATTACAAGGGAACTCTGGGGACAATGACCATGAACTCCAGGTGAACACTTTGCTTCTCAGTGTCCCCTGCAGAATTCAGCCATCCCTTCTTGGGAAGCCTGGTGCCTCATGGCAGAGCCACCATGACCACACAGCCATGCCAGAGACAGAAGTGACAGGAAAATTCAAGCAATCAACTAGGTAGGTCTGAGTCCTTCCTTTTAGCTCATTACGCTGAGAGTAAGTCATGAAGATGCTCTTCAAGGTAAAATTTATTCACATCCATATTCAAGTGGCATACATTTGAGATGATGCCTTTTTTGAACATGTAAAAAATTATACGATGTGTAATACATAAAAAAAAAACAAAAATCAAAACAATGTATCAAATGCTTAGGCCAGCACACAATTGCTTGGCTCTGCAAAGCAGTTAGGCAGGCGATGTCTGTGTTCCTCTGAGTAATTCATTGGTAAAAAGGAACAATATCTAATTACCTATTTGAAAACCACTTTGATAATGACCCACAGCCTTTTGAGACAAAGTGAATAGGACAATATGTTCCTTAAACGCTGTAGCATCTACAGTAGAACGACTTGGGTCAGGGGGACCCAAGTTAAAATCCTAAGTCTATAATTTACAAGCTGCAAATTCTTGTACTAATTGTGTGTGTTTTATGAGCCTTAGTTTTCAGTGTTTTATCTTTTGCAAAAAGGAATAAAAGTTGGATGTTTAGTGCATACTATTAACTTCTGTTTTGTTTTTCAATAATCAAAACAAACAAACAAACAATCAGTGTAAATATTTGTTTTCCACCATACTTGGGTTTCTGCTTCAAAATCCCCCAAAATAAATAAGAGAGGGAGTAAAGACTTAACTCTACTATCTGGTTGGAGACATCTATAAATAGCTGCAGAAACCAGTAAGTGTAGTCCTCATCCCTCATGCAGGAAAATTCTCTTTACAATGGCTAAAGCCCATTGTGGAAAACTACAACAGTCAAAATGAAGAGTTGTGGTGCCAACCTCAATGGAAGTATCTATAACACACATCTATTATTAAAAGGCTCATGAACTATTAGAAAAGAGATGGTAGAATGATTATAAGAACCAGAAGATCAGGAGTTTCCTGTGAGACTGCATCTCCTAGTAATCTCAGAAGCTGCATTCATAAAATCCCACCAGCATGACTGCTGAAGAATAGTCATGGCAAAGGGGATGGGGCGCGGGGTGTAGGAGGCCTCAACGCTACACACACACACACACACACACACACACACGCACACAACCCCCTCTGCAGTCAGCTATTTGCTGAGAGCATGACAGTAGTACAAATAATCTTCCCAAGGAAGAATAGTCCATCTGATTATCCAATTCCAAGTGTTCATCCCTAAATACGGACATGTAAGTAATATTATACAGACTGAGTAGGTTGTATTTATGGACTATGGACTAAGGAATATATGTGTACATACATATTCATGTATGTATATAACAATAATTAATGAAAAAAAAACAGGCCATGAATTAGAAAGAACAGGCAGGGGTATATAGGATGGTTTTGAAGAAGGAAAGTGAAGAGAAAGATGATTTAATTATATTATAATCTCAAAGAAGTTCATAAAAAAAATTTAAAAAAGTACCCTAGGGATATGGTAAAACGTGGTGAAGATGTCTGAATTGCTCTGGAGAACAGTGACAATTGTGCCAAGGGAAGAGAAAGATCGTCAAAGAGGAAGTCAATGTTTATAACAGGGGTTTAAAGGTTAGTAGAAGGAGGAGAGGGCATTATCAAGCTGAGTAGAGGTAAACATGGTAGCTTCATACAGCAATCTGTATTGACCGAAGAAAACACTCTGTAGCTCTAGGAACTACATAAAAGCTACAGTGCACATCATCTTAGAAATTCAGTTCCATGGGGACTGAAGAGGCAGGCCACCTTCTGTAGCCAGCCAGGACTTCCAGTGGAGTGATGGGGATACCAAGCCACTCATAAAACCTTTTGTCCAAGATTTGTCTTGCCTACAGGAAGTGTAGGGTAAAAGATGGAGCAGAGATCAAGGAAAAGACCATCTAATGACTGACTGGCCCTTCTTGAGACCCACCCATGGGAGGAAACCAACCCCTGACACTATATTAATGATACTATGCTATTCTTGCAGACAGGAGCCTAGTATAACTGTCTTCTCAGAGGCTTCATCCAGCAATTGATGGAAACAGATGCAGAGACCCACGGCCAAACAATAGGCGGAGCTTGAGGAGGCTTGTGCAAGGATGGGGGGAAGGACTAAGGGAGCTAGAGGGAACAAGAACATCTACAGAGTCAACTAACCTGGGCCCATGGGGGGTCATAGATTGAGCTACCAACCAAAGAGCATGCCTGGACTAGACCTATACCCCTACACATATGCAGCAGATAAGGCGACAATTAGAGAAGGGACTATATATAACTCTGTTGCCTGACTTCAGATCCCTTGCCCCTACCTGGGCTATCTTGTCTAGTCTTAGTCGAAGAGGTTGTGCTCAGTCCTGCTATGACTTGAGGTACCAGGGTGGGATGGTTCCTGAGGGGAAGCTTTCTTTCCCTGAGGATAAGGGGATGGGGTATAAATGTAGAATTGGAAGGAGAGGAGGGAGGGGCCTGTGATCAGGCTGTAAAATGAAATAATGATGGAAAAATAAAATCAGTTTCATAATCATACATTAAATGTTTTTAGTATTCACATTATTTTTCTGTCTCTCTGTCTCTCTCCTCTATCTCTGTCTCTGTCTCTGTCTCTGTCTCTGTCTCTGTCTCTGTCTCTCTCTCTCTCTCTCTGTGTGTCTTTTTTAATTTAAATTTTAGTTACTCAGTGCATAAATACTGTAACAAACAATAGAAACTTTCACCCCAACGGGTTAACTAAAGACTCCATAATAGGCATTTTCCCCTCCAAATTCTTTAGAAAACACTTTTAAAAGAGATTTGTTGCTTCACGAATATAGAGGAAAGACATCTTAGAACAGCCACAAGAAAGAAGCTTGACCACAAAAACAACACTTGGCCATATCTAAGATAAACATCTTACAAAACCACTTAGGGCATAGGTCCAACAGAAGAAATGTTTGACCCATATCCCACTTACTGCTCAGAAGATATGCTCCTCCTTGCTTTAAATAAGCCATAAAAATTAGGGGGCTCTCTGGAGAAATCTGAGTTGTCACATAGTAATTAACACAAATAGCAATCTGCACTTGGACGGATTACGTCTGAAAAATCATCTTTGACAGAGCACATCTCCTCATCCTAGGGAAGTCATGACAAATGAGTGTTTTCTCCTTCTAATGGCTTGAATTGCAAGATATTTCTGAAACAGGATCAGCAGAATACCAATTTGTCTGACAAGGGAAAGAGAATGTGAGGCATGTTTTTTCTGACATTTTTTCCCCTTGAGATGCCAGAGATTTAACTTGGATCTGCCACTCTTTGTCTTATTAGCTATGAGTTCCAGAAGCAGGGGTTAGTGCCCTAGGCCCTGATGTAGCTCACAGCATGCAAGCACAAAGCACCCTAACAACACGCTCATCTGGAGAGAGGCTCTTAGTTTCTATTTAAAAGGCTTTGCAAAGGAGTTGGCGAGCCAAGGGCTGGACTATAAAGAATGTGCATGTCCCTGGGGGTTCTCTGAGCTTTACATGCTTTATGTTAAATCAAGACAGAAGTTTCTTCCTAGAAAGAACAGAGATGACATGGGGATGGTGAGAGCCCTCTTCCAGTGAATTCAATAGCCTGAGCTCACCAGGCCTTACATTCTCATCATTCTCCAGGTGGGAGGAGACCTGAAGTGTACTTTTGCTTAAGATCTTGTGATGACAGGTTGTACTGGATCTGAGCAGACTAATCAAGGTCAAATGATGCCAAAGTTAATGATGAGCAAGGATTGTTGAAAGAAGAAGACATAGAAAGAACTGAGGTTTTTTTTTTTTTTTTTTTTTTTTTTTTTAAGAATCTAGCAGATGTCAGTGAACTGAAATCTTAGAGACATGGGCAATATGTATGAGAAAAGATGATTTGGAATAAATATGGAAGAGGTGAGTTTACCCCGGGAGAGCAAGTATTTGTATCAAGCAATTTCAGGCCAGAAAACTCATTCCTTCACATAGGAGATGTATGATTTTTAGCAAACTATTTAAACTCTCTGAGCACTAAGCCATCATTTCTCCATCTCAATATAAAGAAAATAGTATCAACCTGTGCTTATCGTGGGGTCTAAATAAGAAAACAGAAGTGTTTAGGCCATAGGAGATGTATAAGTAGGAGGCAGCTATCCTTGTGGCATGGTACCATAGATGTGACAATAAAGACAGGTTAAAGTGATGATGTCAGTAGCTACAACTAGTAGTTGTAAATTAAGACCCCCAAAGTGACTAGTATTTTTAGTAAGTGTAGCTTCAGTGGCGAATCATTTGGTACATGGGAATTTAAAAGTAGCATTTGGATGAACACACATCAACTTAGGGGCTGATATGTTGGCTGAATAAAAATGAGAGAAAAAATGCTTCCTTAGCTGGCAACCAAAGCAGACCCTCTTCTCTTCCCAGTACCATACATTTGTTCATTTGCTTAGAGAACAGAGGTGAGTGCAACAGGCAGAATTCTGATGCCTGCTGGAATGTGTCTTCTAGGTGAAAGATGATAACCTGTAAAGTGACAAATCAATGCAGGAGATGTGTTTAGGCTGTGACACAACATATTAAAAATTATACTACAGTCTATGTGTGCAGAGCAGTGGCATTTGTCTGTTTATATCTCGAGATTCCAGAAAGTCAGAAAATAGAATTTTTGAACTGAGTCACAATGATTATGACAGAATAATCTAGTTATATAAGGTTGTATACATCAAAATCTGGATTTTTTTAAAGTGAAAAGGAAACTGCTTAGAGCCTTAAGCAGCAGATAACATAATCTGATTATGCTTTAGAGAGATTACTCTTCTCCTTGAATGTAGGATATTAAATTGTTGGGAGGTGGTAAACAAGAGAAAACAGAAGGATCAGCTAAAGAGGCCATTGCTGAAAGCCAGGAAAGAAGAGACAGCCCTGGGTCTCTCCTTGGTCATGGAGGAAAGGAAGGATTGGAATACGGCGACAGGGACAGATATTGTTTTGTACTTGAAATGAGTTTCTAGGTCCATAACTGAGCTTCAAATTTCATTTATATTCTTTCCCTTATTTATCTCATGTTCTAGTCGTGTGTGTGTGTGTGTGTGTGTGTGTATGTGTGTGAGCATGCATTGTTCTGTACATGTATATGCTATCTTAGTTCTCATTCTAGTATGTGAATGCTATTGATTAATTGTCACAGTAAATCTATGGTGTTCAGAAGACAGACAACTCAACCCTTGTTTGAGACAAGATATGTGCCAGGCTTGTAGTTCACTAGTTTTGGATTATTTTTCTTCTCTCTGTCTCTCACCTCACTGTAGAATCATAAGGTATACAGGCATGAAACTATTACATTCATATTTACATGTGTTCTATGGATTCAAATGGAGGTTCTCACGTTTGTGTAGCATGTGCTTTACCAAATGAGTTATTTCCCAGACAATCTGGATACACATTTATTTTGCCAACTTGTTTGGTGCCACGAACATTGCTCAGGCTGGCCTTCTGGCATGGATTCTATAAATGCACCCTAGTCTCCTTTCCCTCTAACCTAACTCATCTTCTACCTCCAAGTTAAATATCAGCATTTTGGAGTGTTTTTTATACATAGACTACTCCTCTCATCTTATGTACAGTGTTTATGACCTTGAACTATTTGTTAATAACTGCAATGAGCAGGTGTTGCTTCCAAAGGGGTCCCCGTGGAATGTCCATTTGTAGGCAGTTCACATGAGTTATATGGCTATATCATACATTTAAAAAGCTATACCATCTCTATTTTACATACAAAACCACAAAGCTCAAACTGTATGGGTAAGACAACTCATGAGAAATGGGACTGTGATTTATCAAGAAAGGTTGACTTAGTTTTTAGCTCTTAACCTCTCCAAACCCTTAGAATGTGACCTCCATGTTGCTTAGATTATGTTGTTTATTTCTGTTTTCTCTTGGGCTTATAGCATCATTAGATTTATAAGTATGTCTACGTTGTTTTGAAGTGCTGTGATGGTAACTAAGGCCTATTACAGGCTCTGGGTGACAAATATTTGTTAATTGTTCATTATTATTTCAAACCAAAGCCATGTGGGAACCAAGAAGAAACCCATTGGGCTCTGAGGAGCTATTCCTATAATGTTTGACCTGGCCCATGCTGTTGATAGAGATTTTGACTTGTGAGGCACCTAAAGGTCATACTGAGGTCATGCTATATGGATTTGGTCCTCTGGTCCTACCACTTGAATGACATAGTCACTAACTCTATAGCAGGCTCTACTTCCTTTGGAACTACTTAAAGAATTGCTGTTGAGGTTTTAGGTCTATGACAGGGAGGGTGGCTTGTGGGCCATAGAAAGACATAGCACATTCACAGGAGAAACAGAACTGCAAACATATTGCACAGTGGTCAGAGTATGTTAATCTTGAAGCTTTCCTGATGACTGAGCTGCTCATTCCTGTGATATGCATGAAGACCTAGATGGCAAAATTGTCTTAGGACAACTGTGTTACAGAGCTTCCTTTTGGATGCAGGCAGGTTATAAATCAGTGCAGATCTCCGCCCAAAGTAAGCTGGGAATCTGGATTCTACCATTCAGCATGTTGCCTGTGCATGGATGTGAATGGATACTTTCTCCTTTGGGAAGCTCAGAGTCTTCTTTTTCACATGGAGAGGGCATCATCTAGAATCACAAGCATTGATGTCCATATGTCTAAAGCCCTCTTTCCCATAAAATAGGCTTCCTTTGTGAGCAGCCCTTTTTGAAGTGCAAAACACAGTTATGTCCACTCAGTTGTTGTTAACAAGTCATTTGGCATTCTAATTTTAAACTTCAGCAATTGTTTGCAAAGCAACTATTTTTGCCTGTTGTATTAATATCAACAACATTGACCTTGGAGTACCATGAAAAATAACTGCATTGAGAAAAGTGACAACAGTAAGAAGGAATCTAGGGCCAGAGAGATGACTCAGTGGTTAAGAATACCGGTGGCCAAGACGGATGATCTGAATTTGACCCAAAGACCCCATGTTGCTCTTTTGTTTGTTTTGATCCAAGTTCTAATCAGGCTGCTTATGTGGAAGCAGAAACTCTATCTCCTTTTTGCTCATAATCATCCCATATCCAGGTCTGCTTTTCCAATCACATGAACAAAGGATGGGAAAAGCTTATAACTGCCTCCTACTAGGAGTGATTCATTTAGACTTGTTTCCCACTGAGAAGACAGAACATATTGCGATTCCTGGGGGCTGCAAAAAAAGGAGATGCTCATGGGGACTTGTTGAGTGTGAATAAATGCCCTCTGCTAGTCCTGCTTAGGTCAAGGGACTAAGAATAGAGTGCAGCAAACAAATCATATTTACTCCATGGAAAATTTCACATTAGCTCTTAATGCCATGAAATTGGCATGTTAGTTATTACCAAAGCCCATATTTAACATATTATACTTTTTAAAGTAAATAAGAGGTTGACATTCAACTGAGGAAGTGGATTGTCATCAGTAATGATGAATCTAAGCTATGCCTCCAGCAAGCAGCTTATATGTTCAGAATATAAGTAGGAAGATGGTTAGAATTTTATTAATTTATCAGTTGGGATGATCACAGGGTTATCAAGGTTCAGTGCAAGGGCTACTGTTCTAGCCCTAAAGTTCAGAAAGCACTCAATGGAAGTGGTGATTTCTGGGATTTAAATGATAAATGTACATTATCTATAGAAGAGGATGGGACATTCACTACCAAGGAGACAGGAAAAATCATGGCTCATTTATATAAATGCAAAATGTGACTAGAAAGTACATTTAGAAAACTGAGGAGGAGACAAGGTGAAAAAAGTGGCAGGGGGCACAGAATCAGAACATCTTGTGTGTTCTCAGTTCAAAATGCAGAAATAAAATCCTGGTTGGTCTTGTACCTGCTTCTTTCATGGATATTGTCTCCTGAGAAGACTGGACATCAAGAGTCAGACTTGAGAAGCACCTTCATGAGGCCACAGAGCTACGGAGCAGAGGAGATGCCTAAGATGCCCATGTCATTTAAGTTCTCTGTTCAGGATGGAGATGGAAATGTGGATGAGCAGGTTAGACATAGGTTTGGTGGGGTGGCATCCTGATAGGGACCAAAGAAGGAAAGATTCCAGAGTCTTATTACAAGAGCCAAACAATTCTAATTTAATGATGTTGAGCTTTTGGACAAGAGCCTCAATAATTCTGTCAAGGGAATTCTTGGACAGTGCAAAGAATAAGCTCCTGGGTCTTGATTTATAGTGATGCTCCTGCCAATGGCCTCATGCAATATGGCCTGCGCTGCAAAATGGGAATCAGTCCCACAGAAAGGTGAGGGTTTACCAGTGTGCCTTTCCTAGACAATGACCTTGCTCTCTCATCTTTCCATAGCACCCTGTTGAAGCATCTACACTAAACCTTTAATATTACTATTATTGCATGGCTTTTCCAAGGACTCTATGAAGCAGAAGGAATCATCTCAATAGAGAAGAGTAAGCCAGCACATACATCGTGAGGAAAATGGTACTTTTATGGTTCACTCACATGCTTCACACTCATGCACAGATGTCAAAGAAGCTTCTCACAGCACGAGCTAGGCTGTGATACCAGGCACACAGCATAGCCATGCCAAATCATTAGTTTCTATGTGCAGGGAGATGTCACTAGAGAAGCATGTGTATTTGAGTGGAGTAATAGTCAACACTGAAGATCAAATTGTGATATTGGAGATTTGATTTTGGTGGAGTTTTCTGTATGGACTACCATTTCATCACAGTAATTTACTAACTGACTTACGGATCTACAAGCAAGGACTCAAAAATTTGAGAAAATTTAGAATTCAATCATATTGTATATGACTTTACCATTAAGAAAAAAGTCTAAGTACACGCCTTTAATCACAGCACTCAGGATACAGAGGGTTGTGGATCGCTGTGACTTCGATGCCTGCTTGGCTTACAAAAGTGAGTCTAGGACACCCAGGGCTACACAGAGGAATCACTCTCTGGAAAAACTTAAAAAACAAAAACAAAACAAAACAAAGAAAAAAAAGTCTAGAAGTATAACTTTCCATTCTGTATATTATTACTGTATTTTGAATTATATTTAACTTCATAGAAACATAGTACTTCTTTTCAAGGTGCAGGGGCTCTCAAGAAATAAAGCAGGCCTGTTCCCAACCATTCTAATGTTGGTCAGGCTGCCTGCTTCACCCGTACCCCAGTTCATTTTACAAGTACACCAATGCCATTTCCTCCATCATATGCCCGGTATTTTCCTTACTTCATGAACCCATGGGCTCATAGCTTATACACCAGCTTTTTCTTTTTAATCTGATGTTCAAGGCCACCTATGTACTCTATACTTTCCTTTGTCCTTATGATTCCCCATCACCTGCCTCTGTATCTGCACTTTTCATACTGAATACTATTCTAGTCTCCACCTCTCAGACTAAAATCTCCCTCTTCTGACTTTTCATATGTCTTGCTATAAATTGAATTATTCAGCCTACACTGTTATGTCATTGTGATGGTACTGCCGCTCTCAACTGGATAACAAAATCTCAAAAGTGGGTGGGATGCATATTCCTTATCTTCATGCCAAAGAATGTGACAATATATGGAAGGTTTTAGTCACTGTGTAAAAATAAATGAAAACATAAAAACCATGGAGGGAAGGGTGAATGGAACCCTGTACCACAGATCACAAGCATGTAGCGAAATACCCCGGTAGCATCCTTCTATCCAAAACCAAGGAGGGCACATTTTGACCAAGGGTCTCCTAAAGAACATATGCCAAGATCCAGGACAGCTTCTATATGCCAGTGACATAAGTGCTTCTGACAGAGTGAGATTTCAGAAACCAAATGGAAGCAAAAAGAATGGAAAGCCAAACTATGTTACTAAAGTATTAGGAAGCAGGTTTTTTGCTTTTTGGTATATCTGTGTGATGAGCAGCATCTTCTCTTCAAGGGCATGGGCTGAGTCACATCCATTGCGAAAGAGAGTCATAGCTGGGCTCTGGAAAGGTGCCTGATTGTTCATGTCTGGAGTTAGTGCTGTTGGCCACATCCTGCTATGTTGGTTACACAGATCTTGGTCTGATGAATAAGCAGCTGAATTTACAAAGTCCTGTAAAGAAGATTCATGGTACCCTATGATCCTGACCTTCCAAGCAGTAGATGTCCTTGTTCATGCTCTCCCAAAGTTATCTTTTGTTTACAACTTGTTCTGTGTCTAAATAATAAACTTGCAAATTCCATTTGGATTGAATAGAATGACTTTTGGTAGGAAATTTCAATAATTTTTTTTGCTAGTTTATAATACTGTGACCTTGAGAAATGTCCCTCAGCTCTTTGAGTCCTCAAGAATAACAATCTTAAACTTAATCTCTATACTATAGATTTAGTCAAATTGCAAGGAGGATCAAATTTCTAAGTCTAGGACTGGGTTAGTGAAGCATAGAGGGCTACTGAAAGCTGAATCATTATTAGTTCCTCTCTGCTTCTTAATTTACTTTAAATATTTGTGTCTAGACTTTAAAATCAACCATCTTCAAAGAATGCTAAAAGGGCAAAGGGAAAGTATCCAGCTCTGCCCTCTTACAGGATACTATCTTCCTGGCTATCATTTACTAATTTCTAAATCTAGTATTTCTTTGTCTGTATTACTGCTGACAACCCAAGACAACATGCCCAACAAAAGTCAGCTGCTGTTCTTATTTCATTGCAAGACATAAGATTGAGAAATACAAGTTAACTCTTTGAAAGTGATGTATTCGTAGAATGCAAAAACTCTTGTCAAACTCTGCTTCCAAAGCATTTGGTGTTTCCATGGCTCATACAAGGATATTTTCTGTTGATGTGTGCCTGGACCACATGAAGACTGTTGTTAAAAATGACGTAGGCTGTTGCCATGTTCTGGCTATTATGTATAAAGCAGCTATGAACATGGTTGAGCATATGTCCCTGTGGTGTGGTAGGGCATTTTCTGGGTATAATCCTAGGAGTGGGATAGCTAGGTCTTGAGGAAGCCCTATTCCCATTTTTCTGAGATAGCACCAGATAGATTTCCAAAGTGGTTGTACTAGTTTGCATTCCCACAGCAATGAAGGAGTGTTCCTCTCTCTCCACATCCTCGCCAACATGTGGTGTCATTTGAGTTTTTGATCTTAGCCATTCTGATGGGTGTAAGATGGAATCTCAGTAACGTTTTGATTTGCACATCTCTGATGACTAATGAGGACGAGCATTCCTTTAAGTGTTTCCCAGCCATTTGATATTCCTCTGTTGAGAATTCTCTGTTAAGTTCCAAGCTCCATTTTGCAATTGGGTTATTTGGTTTGGTGGTGTTTAATTTCTTGAGTTCTTTATATATTTTGGATATTAGACCTTTGTCAGATGTAGGGTTGGTGAAGATCTTTTCCCAGTCTGTAGGCTGTCACTTTGTTCTCTTGACAGTGTCTCTAGCCTTACAGAAGCTTCTCAGCCTCATGAGGTCCCATTTACTAATTGTTGACATTAAGGCCTGGGCTGTTGGTGTACTGTTCAGGAAGTTGTTTCCTGTGCCTATGTGTTCCAGGCTCTTCCTCACTTTTTCCTCTAACTGAATTAATGTCTCTGGTTTTAAGTTGAGGTCTTTACAGCCTAAGTGTCCCTCAGTAGAAGAATGGACTAAGAAACTGTGGTACATTTACACTATGGAGTACTACTCAGCTATTAAAAAAAAGGAATTCCCGAAATTTGTGGACAAATGGATTGATCTAGAAATTATCATAATGAGTGAGTTCACCCAGAAGCAAAAAGAGACAAACAGTATATACTCACTTATATCAAAACACTAGTCCATGGGATATGTACCATGAAAAACTTTACTTACCAAGAAAGTGGGTCAGAGGAGAGGACATCCTATTGAGACTTTAGGTGAGAGTAGCATGGAAGAATGGGGAAATAGTAGGACCCACAGGGTCCTGGAAATCTACAAGAAGAACTTTATGACAGGCAGATCTGGGTCCTGGGGTCCTCCTCAAACTAAGGCACCAGCCAAGGAGAATATAGGCAGTAAACTTCGAACCCCTAACAAGACCTAGCCAATGAACAGGATATTCTCCACCCTTGAGTGGAGAGTGAGATCTGACTCTCACACAAACTCTGGTGCCCCTTTTCTGACCATGTCCCCTGTATGGGGAGGCCTGGTGGCACTCAGAAGAAGGATAGCAAGTTACCAAGAAGAGATTCGATATCCTAAGAGCATATATGGGGGAGGAGGTCTCCCTCAATCACTGACATAAGGGAGAGGAGAAGGGGGGAAGTGGGAGGGAGGGAGGAATGGGAGGAAACAGGGAAAGGGCTAAAAATCGAGATGTAATATGAATAAATTAATAAAAAAGAAAAAAAATGATGTAGGTGGCCAGTTGCCATGGCGCACTCTTTGAATCCTACCACTCAGAGAGGCAGGGATAGGCCTGTGAGTTTGAGGCCAGCCATTTCTACAAAGCAAGTACCTACACAGGGAATCCTGTCTTGCAAAACCAAAAAAAAAAAAAAAAAAAAAGTATGTGTTTATAAAATGATTCAAAATGAAGTTTCTTATTTGTCTCTTAGGATAATATGAGTTGAAAATTTTCCCCCTTCATCTTTTCTTATCTGTCATTTTTTTTACCAGTATCTTTCATCATGTTCACAAATTTTGTTCCATTGGATACTTAAAAAACTTCCCTGAGAATTCTGTCTTTCAGCTCAGATAAGAGTAAAGGCTAGGAGATACTTAAACTTGAAGGGAGGCTGTGACCACTGTGGGCAGACAACTTGCTATTTTTCCAACACTGAATAGAAAAATGAAGACAGCAATAGAGGTTTTTGCTTCACCTTTCTACCTTAGATTGCTGTTCACATCTACAGGGCAGGATATGAACCACACAGTATAAATATACAGAAATATTTCTCTGATTTTTCCAACTAAGGTAACATAGGCAGAAACAAAGTTCTAGAAAAGGAATAAAGAGAAAAGTTTTAGGGAAGGAAAGTTCTGGGTCCTGCCCTATGTAGACACACGCAAGTTGCTCTCATCCACTCATAAGACAGAGCTGAATGAGCACTAGAATTGGCTAAATGTTTAGTGAAGTGGTGACCTATCTAACAGAAGTAACTCAAAGAAGGCTATACTCTGTCCACAGTTTGAGGGTGCAATCTACCATGGGGGAGATGTCATGGCATCAGGATCCTGATGAAGCTTCTCACATCATACGAGGAATCAGGAATTAGAAAGAAGTAAATGGTGGCGCTCATCTCAGTGTCTGCATTTAATCAGTCCAAGAGCCAAGCTCATGGGACAGTGCTGCCCATATATGGATAGATCTTCCCTGTTCCTTTAAATGTTTCTGGAAATATCCTCGATGAAATCCCCAGTGCTGTGTTTTCACGGTGATTCTAAATCCAATCAAGTTGACTTTCAATATTAACCCTGAAAATACCTGAACAGCAGACTGCATTTTATTTTAATTTTATTTACATAATTTATTCAGATTACATCTCAGTAGTTAACCACTCACTTGTATCTTCTCATTTCCCCTCCCTCCCTCCCTCCCTCTTTCACCCTATTCCTCTACCCTAGGTCTGTGACAGAAGGGGACCTCCTCCCCCACCATATGATCACAGTCTATCAGGTCTTATCATGGTAGCCTGCTTATTAGAGAATTCTCAACAGAGGAATATTGAACGGCTGAGAAACATTTAAAAGAAATGCTCAACGTCCTTAGTCATCAGAGAAATGCAAATCAAAATGACTTTGTGATTCCATCTTACACCCATCAGATGCACTTTATTTTTGAAGTAACCAATTATATTAGGCAAATGATTACATCTCATAGTCCTATTGAGACCACGGTAGAAAATGGAATTCTTGGCCTCAACCCCAGGACTTAAGCCTTTTGCCTAAGAAACACTGGCATTCTATCTAGTGTTTTATCATTGTCCTCTGTATATTAGTATCCTCATTAGGCCTTCAGTGCTCTGTCTTACTCATTTTCACCTTCCCCAGTACCTTGGCACCCTGCTTCAGTAATATTTTATTTCAATATTTTTCTTTTACTTCAAAATCTTATTTAGTGTTTTCTGTATCCTCTCTAGTCCTTCAGCTCATTGCTTCAACATCTTCCCCTGTGCTTATCACTCCTCCCAGTATTCTTCTTAGTGTGCCATCATTTTGCCCATTGTTTCAACATCCTTTCCAGTGTTTCAGTTATCCTTGGTGTTCAACCATCCTCCCGACTGCTTCAACACCCTTCCCTGTGTTTCAGTATCCTTCTTAGTGTGCCATCATCCTTCCCATTGCTTCAGCATCCTTCCCCGTGTTTCAGCTTATTATCTCAGGGGTTTTTCTATTGCTTCAGGACCATCCTCAGTGCCTAGCATTTCCCCCACATATCAGTATCTTTCTCAGTGAAACAGCAAACTCTCCATTGCTCCAACATCCTTACCAGTGTTTTATAATTATCCCATGTGCTTAGTATCATTTCCAGTGCTTCAACATAACCCCTACTATTTCAGCATCTTATTTAAAGTACCTCTGAGTTCCTCAGTATCCTTCCCAGTTCTTCAGACTTTATACTTGGTGGTTCAAAAATTCTTTCCAGTGTTTCAGATCCTTCTCTGATTCCTTTTGCTTTGGTTTGGTTACTTTTTTTTTTTTAAGAGAAAAACCCTAAACTTTTATTATTTAATATACAGCCTAATAAAGAGATAGGAACCAAAGTGAAAAGGAAATGACATTTATGGATCCTATGATGTGGCTCAGTTGTTTGACTGCCTGCTTACCATATACAAAGCTTTTATTTCCATCACTTTTGAGAATGCAAAGGAATCAGGAATATTTTCTGTTTTATTGGCCAAGGTACAAATATAGGGAGAGGAGAGAAATAGTCCTTACAAAAAAGAATTTGCCTTGTAAAATCAAAGAAGTAAACAAAAATTTCCAGGTGGGCAGATCCCCAATAAATAGTTTCTATGTCATTATTTACTTATTTATATTGATTTTACTTCCCAGTGAGTTTTTGCCTCTTATCTCCATTACTTGACTTTAGTACAGGACAACAGGATACTTATCTGATACATATTCTAACAAACAGAAGGAGCTAAGTACATGTAAATGCAATATGTAACACTTTTATGTGTGTACACATGTAATCATAGTAGACTAACAAGGGGTTAGTAACTCTGCACTAAATTTGAACTGAAACTTAATTCTTCTGAACTGACTATTGGCCAAAAGCCCAGAATGGTGGCCTATTGTGTGGCTTTCACTAATGAGATTTGAAAAATGTCCATTCACTCTAGATAAGGCACTGACAACAGCATGGGAGGAATTATTCTACTGAGTTTAGCTGGAAGAGTGACTTATGAATTGATGAGGCTTGAGTAGAGGAGATTATGTGATCAGAGGCAACTTCATTAGCTAAATCCCACTTCATAGGTGATAATCCACAAAGTTGTAGCCTGTGCAGTGTTTCCTGCACAACTTGGAGGGCACTCCTCTGGAGAGATTCCTTTACCCATGATCCTGTAGCAGTTGCTCTGAGGAACAGTCATAGGGGAGGGGAATAAGGGGAAATGGGAGGGAGGGGAGAATGGGAGGATACAAGGGATGGGATAACCATAGAGATGTAACAAGAATAAATTAATAAATAATAAAAATAAAAAATAAAAAATTAAAAAAAGAACCCTGAGGAAAGGTTCCCTGCCTGGTAAATTTCTGTGCCTCATAAGCCTTGTAAGTTTCTCTTTCTTTCTTTCTTTCTTTCTTTCTTTCTTTCTTTCTTTCTTTCTTTCTTTCTTTCCTTCTTTCTTTCTTTCTCTCTAGTTTTATGAACCTTCTTCCTCTTTCCAGAAATGAGTATTTCAATTCAGAATAAATAGGTACCCAGCATGAACATTCAAGCAAAAGTTAAAATAACCAGAAATTCTGAGCTTTAAGATTTATTGGCCACCAAGTGTTTGCCTTAGATTGAGGCAAGATTTATTGATCAACACAATATGTTAAATGTTATGTCAAAAGATTCTACATGTTATTTTCAGCTTCACAAACTTCTGAAAAAAGTAGACTATTACCTCCATGTTAGAGATTATTTTTAAACTGTGAAATTTAGAAAAGTGACATGTCTAACCAAAGTCACAGATCTCATATTGAACTGAATTGAGAAAAATGAATCCAGGCATTTGTTCCTGTGGAAAATCATGACTTTCAAAATGTAGGTAATTATTCTATCCATTTTGTGAAGGAATGTCTTGAGTGGATATAGCAGTTGTCAATAAAGTACTATTTAGCCAATCAGAAGGAAAGGAAGTGGAAGGCAGAACTTCCAGGAGAGGAGGAGAAGCCTGGAGTTGACAGTTGAGAGTACACAGTTGGTGGACAGAAGCTGCCCTAGGAGGATCAGATTGGCAAGTGATTGGGATATAGTACGTAGAGGACATAGGATAAGAGTAGTTTATTTTCATTTATTGGTAGATTACTAGCAGTTTAGATTCTGCCCAGCATAGTGCTTGCAGAGTTAAATTATACTTCAGTCTCATTGTATCAGTTACTGGCTTCCTAGTCCTTACAGATATAATAACTGCAATACCCTTTAAATCAGAAATATGGATATCAAGTGAGATTTATCAAATAATTATTTTCTATAAAATATTTTTATAGATTTGGAAGTGCTTCTCAAGTTAACATTATGGATTTAGGTGAATATAAGACACTTACATATTAGATTGAATGAAATGAGGGGCCACTAACCTATGCCCAGAAAAGAAAGAACATTTTTCTATGAGACATGGGTGAATTTTTAATTAGATTAAACATTATTAATGTGTGTGTGTGTGTATACCATGACATGCATGTAGAGGTCATAGTACAGCATACAATCTTCAGCTTCCTCCTCTCATTGTGTTGGAATGGAGGATCAAACTCAGTTCTTCGTGCTTGGCAGCAGGCACTTTTATTTACTAAGCCATTTTCTTGTCCCAAGACACAGGCTGTCTGTTATGATGCCAGAAAGGTTATATGAAGGTAAAACTCATTCTCTAGTCAGTTCCATCAACTACAGGTGTGTTGTGCACTAGATACTGAACATACAATTCTTTTTAAAAATTTATTCTTGTTACATCTCAATGGTTATGAACATACAATTCTTATTCAATGCAGGAGACCTTCTCCTTGAAATAAATAATGGCTCAGTTTCTTTCCACATTCTGACAACATTTTGTACCCCTTTTATTACTGTTCATTACATCCTGACTTTCTGTATTAGAGAAAGACCAGATGCTTTTTCATTTCCTTAGGGTTTGTAAGAGTAACACGTAAATGAAGCAAGTTGCATTAAGCATATAGTAAGGAGGACATGCTAATTGGCAGGAAAGAAAGTGCCTGTGGCTTCGCAGGGCTGTGTGCCAGGCAGGAGACTTTGATGCCAGGTATAGATACATCCCCTACTTCATCCTCCTTTGATGACCTGGGGAACTTCTGAGGCAATTGTTTGCTTACCTACATCAGAGGCATGACCCTAGCTAATGAGCAAGATGTTTGGCGTGATAATGTAAGATGCTTACAAAGGTATCTAGCTCAGAGTCTGGCTCAAGGCAAGCATTATAAACAATTTAAAAATTCTGTACTGTATGTCTCCTTCTACGCTAGTGAGTAGTGGAAATGTTTGTGAATGGGAAAATTGGCAACAGTTGAGATGATTTTTTAAATAGGAAAGTTGAAGAAGTCAAAATACAGGGCACAAATGAATTATAAGGCCTTGGGTGTTTTGTGCATGTGACAACAGCAGCCTATTCATAGCCATCTACTAGTTATATTTAAGCCATGCCTTCTTCTGCTTAGATAAGTATTCAATGGAGCATTTTGTTTTATTTATTTTTTATTTTGTCCTCTTATTTTCAGTGATATCCTGTTTCATGTGATTGAGTACTGTGACTGATAAGTATGTGTCCTCACATCTAGATAAATGTACTATTAATATACTTGGGAATTTTTGAATTGTTTGCTTACTTTTCTGTGCTGAGAATAGAATCCAGGGCCTTGAATATTCCAGACATTGTTCTACTACAAAGCTATACCCATAGACATCTTTATCCGGTCGCTGTCTCAAAACCTGTCAGACATGTCATGAGTAACTCAAGAGTTATTGATTATTGAACAGAAGTGGGTGTGCTTTTATGGATGAGAGGAACTCTGAATGCAGGAGCAGAGAAGAATGGTGCCATTTGATTCCTAACCATTGAAGAACAGCTTTGTAGTGGTTACAGAGAATAGCCAGATGTACACCTAGTGTGACAATAAGGACATGGAGTGCTCTATCAGCACAGACTGCCCATTTTCAAAGCAGAGAAAACTAGAAAAAAATGTTTGTATGTACAACGTTTGTATTTCTCTAATGTAAAATCTTTTATTTTTATGTGTGATTGACATTCCAATACCTGCACATCCTGTCCCTGTAATTTGATGAATGTGGATTGTGCAAACATGCATGACCTCACTACTTTAATCTAGATATGAGGCCTTCTCAACACACCCCAAAGTCTCTTTGTGCCTGTTTGTTGCTTATAGTTTTTGTTCTTGAGGGAGAACCTTCAGTATATAATCTACACTCTTTTTTTAAATTGTGGTCTTTCTTTTTTCTTTTTAATTTTTTTTACACTCTTAGGAAGCATTTCCTTTCAGAACCACATTGTTAACCATCTGTTCTGTGTGGTATAGTGGAATTCTCACACTTACTCTCCTAATGTAATGAGACCATGTTACTGTCTAGTACCTGTCAATCAGAGCTATATTCCCTCCAGGTCGCTGGAGAAACTTCATATAAGCAATCATTAATTTGTTTCATGAACAATTTATTTCTTTTATTCTGAATTAGTATTTCCTTCTTTCACAAGTTACCTTGTATGCACACTCCCCACTTCCTTTAGCAGGACTTTAGCTCTTTCTCTGTGTTGTTGCTTGTGAATGATGCTTTAATAGGGGGCCACCAATGCTATACACCTGACACTTCCATTTCAGTTCTTTTGTGCGTACAAGGAGGATGCCTATACTACATGGTAGTTCTATTTTGAACTTAGAGGAGCCTCCATACTGTGTACCTTTGCTTGTAAAACATGACACATTCCTTCAAACTGCACAGGGCATCCAGAGCCACACCATTCTCACCAAACCCATTTTCCATCATTTTATCCTAGTACATATAATGGATTACTGTGTTGCTGTCTCATTTTAATCTCTCTGATTGCAATGGTAAGCATGTATTCAAACATCTGTTTGCCATTTGAATTTGTTCTTTGGGGAATTATCTATTTGGTTCTTTTGCCAGTTTTAAAGTTCCTTTCTTCCTTTCTCCTTCTCTTTCTTTTATGTTCCTTCCTTTTTTTCTTTTCCTTGCTCTTCTCTCCTTCCTCCCTTTCTTCATCTATTCCTTCCAGTTTTTCTTCTTTCTTTCCTTCCTTCCTTCCCTTGTTAAAAATTCTCTTAAGAAAACTCTAAATTTTCATTATAATTCTGTAAGTTAGACTCTATGAAATACAGGACTTGAGACTATTTTCTCCCATCCCACAATCTGTATTTTCTTCCTGCTGATTGCTTTCTTTCCTATGAGAAGTTTTTTTTTTTTTTTTTTTTTCAGTGTGATCTAAGCCACCTGTTCAGTTTAGGATGCATTGCTTATGCTTTGGGTTTATATCCCATATCTTATTGTCGGACGATGTCAAGTTTTCCTCCATGTTTTCTTTTAGGTGGTTCTCAGATTAGATTTAAACGTGAAGATTTAATCCACCTTGACTGACTTTCATTTATGGCCTAAGGTTCAGGTCCTTGTTCTGCTCATTGCGCATAACACAGCATTTGTTGGAGAGACTTCCATTGTTGTACTGTGAATTCTTGGCATTGGTGTTAAAGATTAATTGACTCTATATAATATGCTCATTTCTGGGTTCTCTATTTTGGTCACTTGGTTTAAATATCTGCATTTATGTCAGGGCCACAGTATTTTAATTATTATAGTTCTATAGTCTATTGGAAATAGGACAGGCTTCCAGATGTATTCTTTCTCAAGAGATCTTTTGTTGTCATGGATATTTTATGGTTTAACATGCATTTTAGAATATTTTTGTTATTTAAATAAACATGCCATTGGTATTACCATGGTAAGGATTTTTCAACTAGAACATGGACATCTTAAAATGTTAATTCCTCAATACCATGAGAAAGTAAGCTATTTCAAAATTTTTATGTCTCCTCCTTCATAAACATCTTGAAGTTTTCATGGTGTAGGTTTTAAACCTCATTGGTTGAGTTATCACTAATATTTTACTTGTATATAGATGCTGTACTAGAGTGCTCTCTCTATAGAAAGGGTAGTTTACTCACAGGCCATGTTTCAGATAATTCAACAATGCCTGCCTATGAACAGAAGGTCCAAGAATCCAGTAGTTGTTCAGTCCACAAGGCTGAATGTCTCTGATAGTCTTTAGTATATGCCAAAATCCTGAAAAAAAAGTAGGCTCTAATGCCAATAAGTGAATGGGCTTGTTAGTAGGTAAAACCAATTAGGGAAAGAGAAAACCTTCCTTCTTCCATGTCCTTTTAGAGACTTCCAGCAGAAGGCATGGCCTAGATTTCTACCTCATGGATCTGGATTAAAGCAGCGCCTTCTCACCTCAAATGCCTGGATTATAAATGGATCTTCCCCCTTCAAATTAAGCAAAAGTCCCTCAAAAGTGTGTCCATTCATTTCTAAGGTTTTATTTAAATCTAGATTTTGTCAAGCTGAAAACCAAGAATCTCCATCACAGATGCTATTAAAAATGAGATTCTTTGCTTATACATATGTGTGTTTTACGTACAAAAGTATATATAAATATATCTGTAGTGAGAATTTATTTCTCTTAAAATCAAGTTATATTATATGAATATGTTTTTGTTTTAATCCCAGACACAGGATATGGGGTGCTTCAGATTGTCCACAGCCACTAAATCTGATTTGTCTCATGTTGTAGGAGGGCCACAGCTTTTGCCAGATGCAGACAGATTCTGTTTGGATTTATGGAGACTCTTGAGAGGGTATAAATGCTGGATCTCCAAGAAGGCCAATCATAGCTGCTGCTTTCCCTGCTGCTGGTGGTTCCTGCTGCTATTGCTGGATTTCTAGATTGCTGGATTGTTGTTTACTGGATTGCTGGTTGCCGGTATTCTGACAACAAAGACTGGACTTGCCCAAGGGAACTCGACACCCCTAAAGAACAGGAAGTAATATAAAGAGTTCTAAGTGTACGTTAATCTGTGTACTCATTCTATTTTAGAATTTTTATTACATGGATAATATAAATAAAACAAACATAAAGGAACTGTCATCTAATATCACTATTATTTGAGCAATAAGATGGCTATTCTGAATTTTAAACTATGTTTATTTTCAAAGTATAAGGAAAACAAAGAAGCATGTATTTGGGCTTCTAAGCTTGTCTGCCTTGTCCTTGTGGTCCTGAGTGTGCCTGAAGCCTGAAGAAATTTTTATCACATATTGACTATGCTCTGGGGGTCTTGGGATCCACTGCCCTTGATTAATCTTTTTTTTTTCATTTCTCCCCATTTCTATAGCTGTTTTCTTACATTTCTATAACTGTTTTCTTACAGTTGTTTTTCTTATGATCATGTTGTCATCACACTTAATATGGTTTATCTAAACCCTTTACTCTGACCCAAGGATAAACTAACAACGATCCTTCTGCAATCCCATCACTGTCTCTAGCGATGTCTGTTTAATACAGGCAGGATTTTTCCCATTTTGAAAGAATTCTTTGAGTTTATTAATTGTGTGATTTTGCTTCTATATCCTATACAGGACAAAGATACAACAGACAAAGCACGTTTCACTTGGTTAAATGTTTAATAATTCTCATAGCTTATTTAATATTATTTCCTTCTGAATTCTGATAATTGATTTTTTCTTTTTCTTCTTTAATTAAACATTTTTTTATGTTTTACATATACATTTATATTATTACACCTATATACAATATATTACCTATAGCAAGAAGAACAATGGCACAGTCAGAAATTATATAAATGTTACATTCTTAGTGTTTTGGCTATTTGTATTTGGCAGCCTTGAAGATAACATCTTTCCAGTCTTGCTGTGTCTAAAATTCTGATTGTAAATCAATCTCCATCACACATTGTCATTATCAACTTAAAACATCTCTCTAGATCTAAAAACATCTTAACCCCTAAACAACTAAGCTTCATTGTAAAACTAAGCTACTTGGTCTTCAACTCTATCAGAGACTTGAGAAGGAATAAACTTAATTACCTGAATGTGCCAGGAGTACAGGTTAGTAGCTTTCCAAATGAGAAGCTGACAGAGACAGTTTACTGCCTGAACAGTCACCCAAAACTCTCTATAATGTTGGAACATTATCTCCAGACTTCTGGCCCAATACATCTGACAGGAATATTTGTGAGGCAGGAACTATTGAGGACTTGCTTACCCTGTCTTGGCAGAGTTTGGCCATTGACTCCGCCTACATCCAAACTTCCCTTTTTTTAGTCAATCTGTTTGTAGTAGAAACGAGGACATTTTTTCCAGTGGCTTGTTTGTCACATTTTGAAGCCATCTCCATTAGGAAGTCCTTTGATGCTCATCATCCTCTTTGAGGTAGGCTGGGTGTTGCCAGGATCTAACCTGTCTCATTGTCGGTGAATGTTTGAAATAATAAAAACATTTTAAAATGCCATGTTCTGCATGTCTCTGAGGTTTTTCAAGACCTTATCTATCTTTCCTACCTTAACCTTCTATAGAACCATAGCTATCTGACATATCTAAGATGTATATTATTGTGATAAAAGTAGACAAGTGATTGACATGATCATGATTTGATCAATTAACAATTAACTTGTATAGCTTATTTATCCTAAATATCCTGCAATAGCACTTTCAAAGTATTGGAAGTAAACCTTGCATTCTATACCACTGTAGCTAAAATTAAACTTATTTTGAATCTATATAAAAATTCTATACCAGTGAATTAAAAATAACTTTGTGAGTGGCAACTGAGGCATTAAGTTGAGTAGATTCACTAATCTACTTTTTGTTCTATCTTCCCTATATATTTGTGTATTTCCCCTTCCTTCTTTTCTACCCCCATCTCCAAACCAAAGGATGAAAGATAAAGGAAAAGAGAGACATCGCTGAGTCTAACCTTGTTTTCTCTCTAAATAAGACTTATAATTACTTGTACCAACTCCCATTGATAATTATTATACATATATACAATAAACTACCTATAACAAGAAGAACCACAAAACAATCAGGAATTATATAAATATTATATTCATAGTGTTTTGGCTATTTGTGTTTAGTTTATTTTTTAGAAAACTAAAATTTTATTAAAAATTAATACACCAAACTAGTCCAATAAACTTTATTAATGACTGATTAAAATGTTAATATACTTCACCTTTCTAATGGCCAAACTTGTATTAAAATGATTTAGCCAAATTTCTAGATACTTTTTTGGAGAGGTAGTTGTACAACTTCATTACAGGGTTAATTTTCAAGTCTTGGTGTTTTTCAGCACTGGTGAGTCCATGGTCTTATGAGAACAACTGGATGATTTTGAAGCCTTTAGAAAGTGGATTCTTTGAGACATGGCAGCTGTCTAAGAAATGAAAAATGCTAAGGGGATTTGCAGATATTGGTTTTGTGTCTACCTACTCTTCTTAAAAAAAAAACAGGTAGGCACAAAGAGGAAGGACAACTGAAATAGTTTAGCCACTTTATGTACAGTGTTTGTACATCAATTCTCTATAAGCTTATGTCCAAGAGATGAGCAAGGAGGAAATCCCAGCTGGCCATGGACTTTGATTTTTACTCTATTTGCATATTTTTTCTGAGAAAACTTCATGCACTAGGAACTGGCAAAAGGGAGAATAAATGTACATTTAATAACACGTTCTTTTATAGAAAACAGAAATCCTTTTGATTCATCAATATTTTTGGAGTTTAGCTCTGTCCTGGGGCAACTTTCTTTAGGAGAGTTCAGTAAATGTGTTTTCAGTAAGTACCAGATTACTGTTTCCTAAGAATTCTGAGACAGTGTAGAAGGAAGTTCAGCTGATTTCCTTGATGAGTATACAATAACAAAAACCACAGATATGAAAGGAAAGTGAAGCATAAAAATATCAACTTGGGACAAATAGTGGGTGTAGCTTTAGAATGTTGGTAGTCTGTGAGACATAAGAAATGGCGAGCAATGTTGCAACTAGAGCCCGAGTGTGGGAAGTAATGTACCCTGCACTAAACAACAAGACTTTTAAAAAATGAGAACCTTTAAGTATTTGTTTTATTTTTAGATTATATTTACATAATTTCTTCTTTCCTTCTTCTCCATTCAATCTCTCTCATGTATCCCACTTTGACTTCTTTTAAATTCATGGAATCTTTTTTATTATATACATATATATATATTTATTTATTTATATTTATATATATAAATATAAATATAAATATATATTTATGTTCACAGAGAAATATATATTCCTAAATATAACCTTCCCAGTCTTTATAATGTTGCTCATATGTGTATTTTCAGGGTTGACTACTTAGTGTTGGGTAACAGTTTGATATACTCATCTCCAAGGAAGACTATTTCTCCCATTCAGCACTTTCTAGATGCCTGTAATTCTTTTGTAGGGTTCTAGCTTAGTGTTCTTCCCTCTTGTCCATCTGGTCAATCTCTTCTTTTTATCCTTGTTCAGCTCATGTTGAGGCAGTCATATTGAAACTGTATGGGTGCAGCTTCTGACATTACTCAGAGACACGATCTTAGAGAAAATCCCATGATCCTCTGGATCTGAGAATCTTTCTGGCCCTACTTATGTAATGATACCTGAGCTTTAGATGTGAGCCTTAGATTTGGGACTTGTTTCACAGATATATACATTGGGACTGGCTGTGCATCTCTGCGTCTTTAATGGTTGTAGTTTTCTGTAATGTTCTCATTCTGTTGTAAAAATATGTTTTTTAAAAATAAGGGGTGTGGGTTATACTTATCTTTGGGTATAAGAGCAAATGCCTAGAAGAAAGTAAGGGGTTATACTTGATTACTAAAGTAGGTTCTCCTCTAGGATCCATGACTTTACTAGCCTTGGTTAGTTGGCTTGGTTTTCAAAACCAGGTATGATTTCCTTCTTGTTGAAAATGTCTTAAGTCCAACTGGAGAGCTGGTGGGTACTGCCAAGTTATGTGTGTCACTACTGTGCTCTTGGGCATTCATGCCATGATGGTCACCGCCCTTCATGGTCATGATGGTTCATAGGCATCATTGCTGAGTAGGAACTGTTGATTGCTTCTTTCCTTTGGAAGCTTACATTGTACACTCTGGCTGCTAGTGGTCTGTGGGAGGTAGAAAATAGGAACCAAGAATGCAGCCTGATTAGGACAATGAATATACCCTGGAGCAAACAATGGAAATCTTTTTTCTGAATTGAATGTTTTAGTTATTTTCTTTGTTCAGAAATAGTATAGGGAAGAGGCAAGCAGGTCAGTTCCTCCTGGTTCTGTTTCAGAAAGTCATGGTGTTGGCAGGAATATGGACTTAACCTTTCACCTCTGGGGAGTAGCCATGAGCAATAACAGGAGTCTGTATAGTTTTACAAGTGTCTTTTGGATATCCCTAATCAGCAAGTCAAAAGAGAGCTTCCCATGTCTGGTGTTGGGATTTTGTTAAGTGGTCATTGGCTCTTGGAGTGAATATTGTCAGCTCAAATAACAAAATTTTATTAAAATACATACATACATACATACATACATCCATACGTACATAATGTTTTAGGTAGGCAGTTCATTATGACTATTTCAAATATCTTTACAGTTTTTATTCTTCTCCATTCTTCTTCTGTATTTAACTCCTCTACCACTCCTAATTAGAGTCTCACTTTTCACATCAGATTACATGTCCCTGTTGGCTTTGGTATTTTTAAAACCTACTTTATCTGTGGTTCTTTAATGTGTCTACCTTGCTTCTGACCCACCTACCCTAGATAAAAGAGAAAAAAGGTTAATAGGGACAATAAAAGTAGATCTTTTAGCCTCAGGTGCTTGAGGAGATTCCATTCTTCATCATCAGTATTCCAGAAGACATGTTAAACAACAAACCAGCAATTCAGCAAAGGCAACTGAAGCTGTGTAGGAGCATCTCAAAGCAGGAGCAATGAGCAGTCAAGTGATACAAAATGATTCAAAGTATGCAGACAATCCTCTGTTTTTTTGGTGCCCGAATTTATCTCCTCTCAGGGTCCATACCAGGATGTATTTCAACTGGCAAAGATCAAGAGACAGTTCCCTTTCTAGAAGACAAACATAATGAACCCTCACACAAGTCTGTTTTCATCGGAAAAACATCACATTCTCTCACACAATGCACCTTTATATTCCATACGTGAGATCAAAACAAAAACATGTTTAAATCCACTATATATACACCCTCTTTGTTAAACGAATAGCCTTTTCTCTAACATTGATAAACAGTAAGAATAATTATAAGAATTATTAGGTAAAAATTACATTTACAAAGTCCATTCCATTTGCATTTGACAATCTTGGAAAAAGTATTCCACTTTCTATCTTATCCTAGTGAGTCCTATCCTAGGGTCCAAAGTTCTGTACCTAAATCATGTTTTATAATAACTTATGTTTATCAACCTAAAAACAAGGTTTTAGATCCTAAACAAATTAAGATTAATTGTCATAGGACTATGACTGGTCTTCAACCTCAATGGAGACATAAGAAGGAAATATTACCTAATATGTAGCAAGTACAGGCAAGCAGCTTCCAAAAGTATAGAAATGACAGAGGTATATGGTTGCCTACACAGTCCCCCAAAATTTCTCTATAATGTTGGAGTATTATCTTCAGCCTTTTAACTTAGAATATTTGACCGATTTCCTGTGAAGCAGAATTATAAAAAACTTGTCTACCTTGTGTATGCAAAGCTTGGCAGTTGACTCACCTGCATCTAGTTTATTCAGTTTGGTACAGTAGTCTGTCATTAATTCACACAAGTTCATATTTTTTCACCTGGTGGCTAACTTGGTACATATGAAGGCTTTGATGCTCTTTGAATTAAATTGGGGGTGTCTCTATTGCAATCGGGATGCAGAAGTATTTCATTGTCAAAAATCCTTAAGTTAATAAAATCTTTAAATGACACATTCTGTAGATCTCTGAGGTGTTTTTAAAGACTATCATCTATCTATCATTTCTCTATCTATATATCATCTATCTCTCTATCTTATCTGAATTGTTAGTTTTTAACTATTTTTTTATCTGTCAATCTAGGAAACATGAAGTTGTAATTAACTAAACCAGTATCCAACATTACTATGAGTTTTAGTGTCTGACTGCCAATATCCATTTCTTAACTATCCTAAACAGTTGGTAATAGCAGCTTTCAAAATAACTAGAATTTAACATTGCAGTTAAGAATTACTCTGATCTAGCCAATGGTCAGGACATTTTCCACAGTTATGTGGAGAGGAGGGACTGACTCTGACATGAACTCTGGTGCCTCATATTTTACCACCTACTCTGGGTGGGGAGGCCTGGTGGCACTCAAAGAAAGAATAAGCTGGCTACCTAGATGAGACTTGATAGCCTATGACCATATAGAGAGGGAGGAGGTCCCCTTTGGTCATAGACCTAGAGGAGGGGAATAGGATGAAAACAGGTGGGAAGGAGGAATGGGAGGATATAAGTGATGGGATAACAATTGAGTTGTAATCTGAATAAATTAATAAAAAAGAAATACATAGGTATAATACCTTAGTATCTTGTAGCAAATTATGATTTTAGATCTGTAGTAATATACAAAGATCTATACCAAGGTAAGATATTTGCTTATTGATGCTCTTTGATACAAAAGTAGATTCAATAATCTATCCTTTTACTTATTATTCTTATAGCTAACCCCTTTAAAACAATAACAAACATCTATCACCCATAGAATGACCAAAAACCACCCATCCTCTCTTGGAGAAGGGGCATAGTTTTTCTTTTGGGGGACCTAGGAAAGTTAGAATATTGTCCACTTTTAAGAAATTTAGCTGAATCTTTTGTTGTCCAGTCTCTTTCTGTTGAGAAAGTTCAGAATTTAATTGACATCCTGACTGGAACAGCGTCTGATGCTGGAAAAACTAGCTAGTTGTTTTGAAATGTTCCCAGATGTAGACTTTTAAGGAAACAGTTATTGATGCTCTCTGCGAGGTTGAATCACTTGGGCTATTTGTCTGATCTCTTTTGGTGCATGGTCCTCTTGCTTTGTGAAAGACCTGTATGAAAACCTTCAAGTCTCTGAAGAAAGAAATTGAAGAAGATATCAGAAAATGGAACAATCTTCCATGTTCATGGATCAATAGGATTAACATAGTAAAAATGGCCATCTTACCAGAAGTAATCTATAGATTCAATGCAGTTCCCATCATAATGCCAAAACAGTTCTTTACAGACCTTGAAAGAACAATTCTCAACTTCATTTGGAAAAACAGAAAATATCAAATAGTTAATAAAAGTACAATAAAAGTACAATAAAAGATCTTCTAGAGGTATCACTATTCCTGAACTAAAGATGTAGTATAGAGTAATAGTAATAAAAATGTCATGGTACTGGCATATAAACAGACAGATGGATCAATGGAATTGAACTGAAGACCCAGAAATAAATGCACACACCTAGGACACTTGATTTTTGAGAAAGTAGCCAAAACCATACAATGGAAAAAATGATAGCATTTTTAACAAATGGGACTGGTCTAACTGGATGTATAATTGTAGAAAAATGCAAATAGATTCTTATTTACCACCCTTCCCAAAACTAAAGTCCAAGTGAATTAAAGACCTCCACATAAAATGAGATACATTAAATCTGTTAGAAGAAAAAGCAGGGAAGAGCCTTGAGCTCATTGGCACAGGAGATAACTTCCTGAACAGAATGCCAATAGTTCAGGCTCTAAGATCAGCAATTACTAAATGGGACCGCGTGAAACTAAAAAGCTTCTGTAGGCAAAGGAAACTGTCAATAGAACAAAAGAACAGCCTACAGACTGGGAAAAGATCTTTACCAACCCCACATCATCTGACCGAGAGCTAATATGCAAAATATAAAAAAAAACTCAAGAAATTAAACACTACCAAAACAAATAATCCAATTTAAAAAATGGGTACAGAAATAAACAGAGAAGTCTCAACAGAGGAATATCAAATTGGCAGGAAACACTTAAATGCTCAAAGTCTCTAGTCATCAGGGAAATGCAAATCAAAATGACTCTGAGATTTTTTTTCTTAAACCTATCAGAATGGCTATGATCAAAATCTCAAGTGGCAGGACATGTTGGCAAGAATGTGGAGAAAGGGGAACACTCCTTCATTGCTGGTGGGAGTACAGACTTGTACAGCTACTTTGGAAATCACACTGGTGCTTTCGCAGAAAATTGTGAATAATTCTACCTCAGGATCCAGCCATACTACTCCTGGGCATATATCTGGAAACAATGTTCTCCAATATAAGGACATTTGCTCAACTATGTTCATAGCTTTATTCATAAAAGAACCTATATATCCCTCAACTGAAGAATGGATAAGGAAACTGTGGTACATTTACACAATGGAATATTAGTCATTTAGTAAATACAAGGAAATCTTGGAAATTTCCAGTGAATGGATGGAACTAAAAATGATCATCCTGAGTGAGGTAACCCAGACCCAGAAAGACACATGTGGTATGTACGCACTTATAGCTGGATATTAGCCAAGTAATACAGGATAGTCACTAAAATACACAGATCTAAAGAAACTAAATAACAAGGAGGACTCAAGGGAGTGCTTAATTCTCATTCAGAAGGACAAGTAGAATAGACACTGGAAGCAGTAAATGAGGAGGAACAGGAAGGGACTCTACCATAGAGGTTCTCTGAATGACTCTACCCATTAGGAGATCCAAGCAGATGCTGAGACACATTGCCAAACTCAAGGGTGGAGCATAGGAAGTCTTATGGATGTGTTGGCAAATAGAGGGATGCCAAGGGAGCAGAAGCTTTACAAGGAGACTAATGGAGCCAACAAATCAGGAAGGGGTTCTGCAGAGACAAATGTACCAACTAAAGACCAGGCATGGTGTGGACCTAGACTTTCTGCTCAGATGTAGTCTATAGGCATCACGTTTTCCTTGTTGATCCCATAATATGAGGAGTAGGTAATGCTTCTGACATGGACTCTGGTCCCCATGTGTTGATTACTTCCCCCTAGTGAGGTGGCCTTGCCAGGCCACAGAGAAAGGGGATATAGGCAGTCCAGATGAGACTTGATAGACTGAGGTTAGATATTAGGGGAAGAGAGCTCCTCTTTCTGAGGACTAGGGAAGGAGGTAAAGGGTATGAGGAGGGAAGGTGAGATTGTGAGGTGATAAAAGATAGGGTTACAATTGGGATGTAAAGTGAACAAATTTAAAACATTGAAAGGTAAGCATTCCGTATATTATTGACAATGTTTTAGATATAGTCACTTACTGAGTGAAGCATTGCTTCTTTTATTTCAAATGAAAACCTCAATATTTTTCTTGTTCCTTTCACAAATGGGTACCAGATAAGGCAAGAAATAATGTCTTGCAGAGCTGGACACAAGGTGATCCTAGAAGAAATGTCCTCTTTCTGGTGCTATTATTTTCCCCTTTGTACCATTTACATAGTTCCTGGCTTCTGAAAGCAATGGCCTCCTTGTACTTTTGTTGGGAATCTAAAGAGGCTATACCTAGTTAAATCAATGATTATGTTAATAAATAGATGCTTATGTTTTTAATGCGAGTGTCAATAATACTAACTCATTATTGGGGAAAGTATGGATTGCACTTGACAATTTGTTTACTATGAAGGGTCAAAGTAACTAATTTGTAGAAATCTGACTTTTTAAAATATATACTTCCATATGTATCCATACATAATTTTATAAAACAACTGTAATACTGGTTAAACTTCTTGAACTTTCCCACAAAGCTCAGTAAGTGTAAATACAGAGGGCAAATTTGTTTATGAAGTTTGGGTTATAAAGACTGAAATGATGCTACATAAAAATGGTCTTTAGAAATTTTGTATTCATTGACCTTGAAAATTTCATTAGAGCTCTCCTTCACTCATTTACTCATTAAACAATTTAGTGCCAATTTTTATTCTGTTCTGATGGCTGAGTATCAATATACCATAGGCCTTTATAAAGCTTTTGATTCCAAGTGAAGTTAATGCCCCAACATGTATCATTGTGGGACTCAATTAGCCAGGTTATTATATCTCGTTTGCTGAGTCTTTTACTCAAGAAGACTGTGGGCATCAATGTTGCTCCTGAGCTGATCATCATGCACTAATGTTAGCTTGGTGATTGACATGTTGTATAAATAAAGTCTTGGAAATACAGTGTGGGAATAGGGAGAGACAATTCTCAAAAAATGCTCTGAAAATAATCATTCAAATGTATGCAAATTGCCTAATTAATTGACCTCATTTTTGCTTGCAGATATCCTCTGCCTCCCCCTTTGTGTGTTGGGTGTATTTTATTGTGCTCCAAAATAATATTCCAAGCCTAATTAAACCTTCTAAGCTATAGGTTAATATTCAACTCATATGTAAACACATTTATAAACATTAATCAAATCTAAATTGCTCATTTTATAAATACTGTTTTATTCATTTTGAGTTAATGGATGTGTTCACTGCATTTATGCAGAGTTGGTCTGTGGCGTTCATGTTTAGGGAAAGGATAGTTATTTAAATAGCAACCTAATGTTTACTTTCAAGTCTATTACTATTTTGTCCCAGTCCTGGTTGTTTGTTTCTATAAAGATTTAGTACAAAGGCTTCATTTAGTATGTCAGTGGGGCATATAAAATATAATGATGATGATCAGAGAACTATTTCATCCTAGAGCACTTGTGTTTAAAAGAGATGTCAGAATTAAGACATGCTGCTTCTTCAGGATAGATGCATGTAAGAACAGAATCCCAGGGGAGTCAATAGAATTTTGAATCTAGCCTTGGCTTGACATGAATTAATTTATTTACTAAATAATTAATTTGTATCTTTACTTATTATTAGACATCTGTCTTTCAAACATTCAATCACTGTCTGCTAAATATCCACTTATAACAAACTCTGAAGAAAGTTTTTATTCACTGTAATGTTCTAGGCTCCTTCATTGGCACATTGAATCTGAAATATACACATCCTTGACAAGTTCCCAGAGAAATTTTATCTGCTTCAAATTTAATATATTTTGTCTTATATAGCCTATCCTCTATGCATACTCTATAATACTAAAAAGGAAACAGAGGGGGGTATGCACACTGAATGAGGCAGACATTTCCTTCCTTAAAATTCTGTGTATAGTGAGCATCTATCAGGTGGCTGGTATTATGGGAGTTAAACTTAAGATGGCAAAACAAGCCAAAGGACAGGAAATGTCTCTGTAAACACGTCATTTCAAGTAGAGCCTGAAGAATGAATGAGATCTTGCCACCCAGAAAATAATTAACCAGGTTGCATAATACTGTTCTGATCAGCTCCTCTGCAGCTATCTAAAATATAATGTGTGTGAAGCATCTTTCAGGATCCCCAGCAACAGATGAGAGGTATGAAATAAAATGTTAAAAAAAAATCCTGTAATTATCCTTGTATGTCTTGAGTTTATACCCATTCTGGTGTTTCTGGTGACATCAATAAGTTTCTCTTGCATGGTGGAGTTGTTGTTGGGGTGAGGGATGAAGTAAATTACATTTTTTTTTGGTGCTTTGCATTAATCTCATGAGAACATCCAAGAGGCACCATGATTTATCACTAAATACAAAATCTTCTAAATGTAGACTTGGCCATGATTTCATCTCTAGATGATTTATGGGCTTAAATAAAATGTGGTCTCCAGAAATGCTCCTCAAAGCCACAGATTATTGCTTGTCCCACATTTGTATTTGTAAATACCTCTTAGTTGCATGATTTCCCTTTGCAGACCTCTTTGTTCATGTATTTTCTTTTCTTTCTTTATGTTGTAGCCTCTGGTCATCTCCTTTGTCAATGAAAGAGCATTTCTTGAATCCTTCCTTCAACTCATTGGGATCTAGATGGGTTGCCTGGAAGACATGGATGTAAAGTGTGGAAGAAAGTAATCTGCTCATAAGACATGACAGCTTTTTTTATCCAACCTGTAATGATTCTACTTTTATAGTTTTCTCTTAAGTGATGAAGAGGCAATAACAGCCATTCATGCTTTCTGGGTGAGCCAGGTAGCCTAATTTCTAGTATTGAAATTTCTACAAGTGACAGCTTTAAGCTAAAATATGCTTCAGCTTGTGAGTCATAAGAGTGTGTGTGTGTGTGTGTGCGTGCACATGCACGTGTGTGTAGTAGTAGTAGTAGTAGTAGTAATAGTAGTAGTAGACGACCCATTAGGGAGTAAACAAAAAATGCACACAGAATTTCCAAGTAGGAAAATTTTAGTAGCTAATTTGGGGATACAGTGAAAGTTAGGATGACTAGTAGCTCCTAACATAGCGGGAGAAAACCCAGGTGCGCTTGTGAATGCATATAAGTACATGTTTATTTACTGGTGTGCCTAGGTGACTGCATGTTTCTTTGTTTATATATTTGGACATACAAATGTACATGTGTGTAAGAATTTGTAGTGAGCACCTCCAGGAACTGCTGAAACTACAGAAAACTTGAGGCCGTAAATTTCATTTTGAAGTATGTCAAGGTACATCTTCAACACTATTCCTGCACCTGAGACTTGGGGTACCATTAAGGAAGAGGGTGTGGAAAGACCATAAGGGAGTTTAATGGAAGATTGTGTCCCCTAGAAATGTCGTAAGACACACCCATAGAGTCTTGTAACATGACTGCCTAAACAAAAAGAATTAAAACAGCAGGCATGTTAAAATGAATGGGTGGACACACATGAGTCCTTAATATAAGCAATTAAGGAATGCTGAGAGTAGAAAAAATAGTCTTCCCAACAATTGTCAGCCCAGAAAACACGAGTAACATATAGACTGAACAGATTGTATGTTTGTATTTATGTATATGTGTGTGTGCCTTTATGCATGCATGCACACACATGCACATGTATCTAACAACTATTAAACAAAAAAGAGGCCATGAAATTTAAAAAGACAAGGTTGGATGATGCATGGGAGTGTTTGAAGGGAGGTGAAAGAAGGGGAAAGGAGACAATTGTTTAACAATCTCAAAAAATATTTAAAATCCCTCATACTGTTGATTGTTAGCTAACTGACAGAAGGTATATTTACTTCTCTTTCACTTTGCTAGATAGTTATTAAGCTATTAGAAAACAAAACAGACTTAAAAGACCTTGTTAGTTGTTTAGGTCCATTGAACACTCCTTGAGAAAAGACCAAAGGCTGATCTAGATGATGGTTTCAATATTTCTCCATGGAAAATACAGATTTATAAAAATAAACACTTTTTACTTTTAAAAATATAATATTTTAAACATTGCAAGCAATTATAAATATTACTTAAGGAGAGGAAAAATCACGAAATTATAGAAATAATTATGATGAATTTTTATGGCTGAGACATACTCATGGAAGCAATAACCAAATCAAAGCACAAAACATTAGCAAATATACAGAATTCCTTTCTGCCTCCTTCCAATGACCATTTTCTTCAGAACTAACCACTGGCCTGACTCACCACATCACGCTGCAGTTTACAGGTATATTCGGCTGTACTGTATAAACTATGCATACCACATACTCCTTAAGATCTGGCAACTGCCACTCATATCTTCTGTGACATTCAATGACACTGAAGGAATTTTCAATTTCTAATTCAGGTCACTCAGTAGCATTCTACAATGTGAAGATATGGAAATTTACATTTACTTCCAGTAAATGTGGAAAATTGATAACTTTCAAGTGGCCTGAATAGTATCTCTGTGTTTATGTTTGAGTTTAATAAAGAAAACTCTATATTCCTTGGGTGGACACTCAGGAGTACAGTTGGTAGGTCACAATGTGTGTGTTTCCTTCCTTGTTAAATCCTGAGTCACCAAATTGCTTGAGCCAGTTTGTTTTTCCAGCAAGAAGATATAAATGTCACAGTTCTGTGATGGACTCACTGACATTTCAAAGTCTAGATTCAGCATTCTTGTGGCAGACAAGCACATCTTAAGCCTTTATCTGAAATCTTGTTTCCAGCACTAATTCATGCTGCTCCCTTAGGCTAACCATTTAACAACTCCATGCTTTAGACTCTCTATGTGATACGTAGCTAACATCTACCTCAAGATGTTGAAGGACGTAAAAGACGATAAATGCATGTGAGCCACCTAGAAAAGTACTTGACAAGCAATATGTACTTAGTAAAACTTAGGATCACTACTAATTATTATTATAGTTTTGTTTTGTTGAAAGAAAGGCTCACTACATAGCTCTGGCTATCCTGCTACTTGATGTGTAGCCCAAGTTGGTTTCAAACTTACAGTGGTCTGACTTTGCCTCCCAAGTTCTGGCCTTAAAAGTTTATGTCACCCTGCTCAGCAGCATATAATTGTTTTGTAGATAGGGAGACTGTGGTTTAAAATGGCTAAGAAACTTTAAGACATACTAGGGAGTAGAAAAACTTAGTTCAGTAGAAGGATTAATTCCAAATCAAATTTTGTTCTCTTTATGTGTAGCTAGAATGAGTATCCTAAAAAGGGAATTTAGCTACCCTTTGTCCTAACCAGAAGTCCATGGCTTCCAAATGATTTGTGAATGGTAAACAATCATTCTGTTTCTTGTTTTCATGTTCTTACTACATTGCAATCTTAAATATGCTCATTTCTATGACAGCTTATTTTTGACCACATATGAAAATTCAAATCTCTGTTACCACCATTTAAAGTGATCTTGAATGTTGATGTAAAACATATTTTAATACATAATGGTGTGTGCATATTTGTAATTGTGTGTGTTTATCCTTTAGGAACATGCATGGCATAATTACAACTGAGAAATACATTACTTATGACTTGTCCATTATCATGAATTATGTATCAGGTGGCAATGTTACCATTAGGATGGTCACATATGCCGAAAATCTAAGTAAAATTCTAGGCTAAAAGATGGCCTCAAGAATACTCATTCAGTAGCATTTGCCTGGAAAGAATTTGTCAGATCAGACGTTAAATTTTTTTATAATTTTATATACGTAATATTGTTTGATCAAAATTCCCTCATTATTTGTCTTGTTTCCTTCCCTTTCTACCCAATCACTTCCCAAATTTCTCTGCTACATCCATGCTATCCCCGCCCCCAGATTCACTAAATTTAATCACGGTTGCCTGCACATGCAGAGTAGGCATATTCTGTAAGCTTCCTGCTTGGACATAGGTGAGCAGAACCCCCTGCTGATAACAACCCACCAGACCCAAATGTGTTAAAAAGATAGTTTTGTGCAGACCCTAACCTAGACATATCAAAGGTGCCCTGGAGACAAGCCCCGGCCCCCAAGTGTCCTGGGATTGTCTGTTGCTATTCAAGTACACTTAGTTTAAAAACCCAGAGGCTGGAAGGTTTGAGAGCATACTCCCCACTTCTTCCCCATAGCTCTCTTCCCTTGTCTTTCTTTTATCATTAAGCTTAGTGAATTAAAATCTAGTTCTTTGGCACTAGACTGTTTTCATTTTAATCAAGTGCTTTCTGTTCCTTCACAAGCCAGAGGTTCCCTTCCCACTCTAGAAGGGAAACAGATTTTTATAGTCTCAACCCCAGCTGAGCTTGGCTACCCTGTGCTCCCTCCCTGCCCAGAAGGCCTTCTTCATGACCAGTCTCAGGAGGGAGCTGCCTTCAGCTAGCCTCCAGAAGGCTGAAGAAAACTCTGTGACCAGATTCTCAGCCCAGCCTCTAGGAGAAAGGAACCCACAATTGTGGTGTTAGTGACAGCCTTACTTATCAAAATTGTTCCATGGTAACTGAGCTCATCTGAACTGATCCTGGGAAGACTTGAATTTGGGATCTAAAACTGAGCCACAGGGAATTCAGAAAAAGGAGAGATTCCAGGTAAGAAACAAGATACAGGTCCCAGGTTTAAAAAGTAGACAGACATCTGAAAAAATATCTATGCTCTGTTTTCAATGTGAGGTGCATTTAGAGGTCACTGATTAATAAAAGGCAAGCAGGTGGCACTAGGACCCTGTCTGCCTTAGCTAAGTAACAGCTGGAACTTGCTGGCCTGGTTGTTTTTTAGTATATGTTAGTTACAAAGTTAGAGACTGTGTGCTGTGTAACAGAGCCTACTGAGTCCATTTAAGTCAAGTGAAAAATAATGCATGTCCTCCAAGAACTCAGCCAATGAAGTAATTCAGGAAATATGAACATGCTAATAATAACTCAAAAATGGCTATTTTGCACAAAATTGGTGCAAAAATGCATATACTTTTTTTTTCATTCCTCGGAGCTGACACCTGACTTTACAAGGTTGTGAAATAAATTGCTTCATTTTGGCTACTCTGAGTCTCCAGGACTCTTACTATGAAGTCGGGTCACCCTCTAACTGGATGAAGACACAGGCTCAGTGAAAAGGCAGCCAACTCAAAGGCTGAACTTGCAAGAAAATCTTGGGAAAGTTATTTAATGCTTCTGAGAACCTATTAGTGCATTTTAAAATTTGGATGGCGATATTGGTACCTAACATGGGATGAACAGTGGCTCCCATGACAGTATACTTGCAGTGTGCACTTCACCTCCAAAGACTCTATCAGAATCTACTGCTATAGCCGCTCTCAGCATATTGTATAACTCACTGTCAGGACCCCTTGCTTGAACCACTGCTCACACATCCTCTGGACAGATCTTTGAGTACTGCCCTTTTCCTGGAGGTTCTCACAGATTCCCAACCAAATATTGGATTCATTATGCCATTTTCTGTGTTTCCAGACAGCCTGGAATGGGTCTCCTTCCTGTAAGCTTTTCTCCCAGTCCCTACATTATAAATTCCTCAAGGGCACAGATTGAATTCTTTGCATTATTATGTCTCAGGAATAGCATTCGACAATGGCAGGAAATCTGAGTGTCATTTTACATTTCGAAAAGCATGCATTCAATAGCAATATGCAATATTATTTTAGCAAATCCACTACTAATATGAGTAAAACAGGTACAGTATTTGAAAGTGAAGAACAGCCTCACTCACACATTCCAATTATTTGGTTTCTTTTTTCAGGTTGTTGGTTTCCCTTTAATTTTCTATGTGTTTGTACATATAGGAAATTTCTGAACTAGGTTCGTTCATTGTATTCTTATTCTATGTTAAGGGGTTAAAATGATTGTATATTTTGAGTACTGATTTATGGCTGTTCCCATAGATACCTGACCATAATAGCTAATTAGATGAGCATGTTTGTGAAATCCTTTGAGTGGCATTTTACAATAATAAATGCCCGGCTTTTATTCAATTAGTGCATTTTTCTTATTTCTCTCAGGCAATACTCATAAATGCTACATGATGTCTTGCTTCAATAGATAAAATGTAATAGGACTCAGGTAATCTTTTGATCCCTGTGTGGAAGGCTCATTTTGCTCGTTGCTCAGATTCAAAGCTGTATTTTCCAATTTAATGAACTCCCTGAGCAGGAGACTCCACAACAATGCACACTTGAAAAGCACATTTTAGCTTAGAGAAAAAAAATATGTCCTGTATTCCAACTCATTAAAACTTCACAAAGAGCCCAGGGATATGAGTAAAACCATCATCTTCATCTTACAGCCAAGCATAGATGCCCTCCCCATGTAGATACATGGTGTTCTGCCTTGACTTCCCTTGTGTATGGCTATCCTTGAGCCCACCTTCACACTGATCGTACTGGGATACTCACATGAGAGAAAGCATGTTTTGTGAACTTTTCCCATCTACTTTGGGTACTGAATTACTACTGTTTATACATCTGACACAAATTCTAAGACTTATAGTGAAGCCTTTTTCTAGTACATTCATTCAAAAACCCATTTATTGATGATCTAGGACCAAAGATCTAGAGTTATTTTGAAACAATGTTGGGTTTGTAATATTTAACTTTAAAAAAGTATTAGGTTAAAAAAAATTCTACACCTCTTGCAGGTCAAAAGTTGTATTCTAAAAAGATCCAGCCATTTTCTTTCTTTCTTTCTTTCTTTCTTTCTTTCTTTCTTTCTTTCTTTCTTTCTTTCTTTTTTTAAAAGAATTTCTTTTCTTTTTTTAAATTTTTTTATTTTTCATTTTTTAAATTTTTTATTAATTTATTCTTGTTACATCTCAATGGTTATCCCATCCCTTGTATCCTCCCATTCTTCCCTCCCTCCCATTTTCCCCTTATTCCCCTCCCCTATGACTGTTCCTGAGGGGGATTTCCTCCCCCTGTATATGCTCATAGGGTATCAAGTCTCTTCTTGGTAACCTGCTATCCTTCCTCTGAGTGCCACCTGGTCTCCCCCTCCAGGGGACATGGTCAAATATGAGGCACCAGAGTTCATGTGAAAGTCATATCCCACTCTCCACTCAACTGTGGAGAATGTTCTGCCCATTGGCTAGATCTGGGTAGGGGTTTAAAGTTTACTGCCTATATTGTCCTTGGCTGGTGCCTTAGTTTGAGCGGGACCCCTTGGCCCAAATCTGTCTATCATAATGTTCTACTTGTAGGTTTCTAGGACCCTGTGGATACTTCTACTTTGCTATTCTCCCATGCTTCTGCTATCTCACAAAACTGGGAATAGGGCTTCCTCAAGACCCAGCTATTCCACTCCTTGTAATATACCCAGAAGGTGCTCCAGCACACAACAAGAACATTTGCTCAACCATGTTCATAGCAGCCTTATTCATAATAGCCAGAACATGGAAACAGCCTAAGTGTCCCTCAGTAGAAGAATGGATAAAGAAACTGTGGTACATATACACTATGGAATACTACTCAGCTATTAAAAACAAGGAATTCCCGAAATTTGTGGATAAATGGATTGAGCTAGAAATGATCATAATGAGTGAGTTAACCCAGAAGCAGAAAGACTCAAATAGTATATACTCTCTTATATCTGCATACTAGCCCAAGGGGCATGTCCCATGAAAGCCTTCACTTACTAGGAAACTGGGACTGTGGGGAGGACACCCTATTGGGACTCTAGATGACAGCCATTTTTTTTCTTGTGGTTACCCTGTCTGTCCTTGTTATTCAAGAAAAGATTTTGGGGAATAAAATTTGACTTCTCTGTGGGTGTCCAGCTCAGGTTTCAACAGGGGTTTTGTTTATTTTCTTCAGATAAGATTTAATTCTACAGTTAAGGCTAGCATCAAAGTCATGAAGCTCCCTTTCAAATTCTAGGCTTATACACATGAGCTTCCATGCTTGGCTTGCTGAAGGATCCTTGTAGGCAGACAGCGTGTCCCTCCTTGAGTTGCAGGCATCAGCTGCACATTCTGTGTAAATGCTTTTCCTATAGCCTTCTTAGGAACAGGCTGACTGCTGCTTACAAGCCTTCCAGCTCAAATAAACAGTGCTCAGCAATCCTTTCACTACTCAATGCTTTCCCTGCCACCGCCTTCTGCCTCTTTGTTTTTATTTTAATTTTATTCATCAAACTTGGCAAGAATGGAATCTTTTTGTTCATACCTAGCTCCCCTCCACTAATGTATTATGTTCATCACAAAACTAAGCCATGTTTCTTCTCCTCCTCCTTCTTCTTCTCCTTCTCCTTCTCCTTCTCCTTCTCCTTCTTCTTTTTGGAATCTCTCTAAATCTTCAAGCCATATCTGACTCTTGGTGCAGAATCAACAAACAGCTGTTTCTTGTTGAAAGAACCTCATATCACTCATTGTATTGCACACCAGTAGTCAATGGAACAGAATTCCTTCTCAACAGTTACCCTACCCTGCTGAAATATAGACATTCAATATGAGTGGTTGTTTGTCCTTATCCCATGAGTACCTGGTAAACAGAAACATGGTCAAGACAGCAATAGATTCCAGGATGTACAAGGAGAAGGAGAAGCTGAAAAATTAGTACTGCAATCTTCCTTCTGAACTATGTGTAGCTTCAGTGAAAAAGAGACACTCTGGTATCTCCAGGGAATTCAGGGCAAACATGCAGCCATTTGGAATACTGAAATTGCTCTGGTAAGACAGTATGCTGTGCTGGTTGGTGGGCTGAGTTCTGGCACAGTGGAAACCTTGCTATTAGATAAGTGAGGTATCTCACAAACTCTCTTCCTCAAAGTTCAGCACCGATGGTTACCTCACCTAGCATCACCAAAGGAAAATAGAATTAAAGTAGTAGGAACGACCAGAAGAAGGCCATGATAAAAACTGAGAGAAGATGAGATGAGCAATTATGAGATCCAACTTGGGAGGCAAAGGATGCTTAGGTCCAGGTCCAGAGTGAGCAGATGTCACCATGCAAATTGCAACCAATGCTGGGCAGCAAGGGCCTGCATGTCCTGACAAGTTCACAAGCCTACACTGTTAGGCAGCCTAATTCACGGGTAGTGATCACAACAACGGGGTTCTTGACATGGTGCAGACCAAGCGCCCCACACGTTGGATGTCCTTCTCCTACCCAATACTCTGCTTCTGTTTTTGTAACAAGTTCATCTTCTTAAATATTACACTTTCAGTGGGTCAAAGAAGCTAGCACATGCCTGCAATCCTAACATTCAGGAGGCAGAGGCAGGAGGATTGCCACAGGTTTGGCTTATCCTAGTTTATAAAGTGAGACCCCATTTTTAAAAAAGCAATAAAAAATCCATTTTTCTTTCTTATAGTGGTAGGTTAAGGTTAGGGTTAGGATTATATTCTAATTAATTTCCTGTCCAGCAAACTTTACTAAGTCTTAAAGTCATTATTTAAAAAAATAAGATTTTATAACCCTGTATAAGCCTTCAATGCTTATCAGAGCCTGTGGGCTATAAAAGGAAGCTCTTAATTTGCCATTGAAATTCATGTGGGATCTGGTGTCCATCTTCCATGCTGGGTCCTTATACTTTTTCTATGGCACTTATTTTAGTCACTGACTTCATGCTGTGAAGCACATGAAGAGAGACTGGGCCTGGTATGGCCACTTGAAACCTCAAAACCCATCTCCAGTAACAAACCTTCTTCTTCACCAACAGTGACGATCCCTGATGACTCAACATTCAAATAAACAAGCCAATAAGAACTACTCTTATCCAAACCACCAACCATCACAGCTCCAATAGAAGCTCTGGTCCTCTGAGTGCATCTTCTCTATCTTCTGTCATTTTCCCATGCTTGCTTTTCTGTGGAATTTTTCTTTTCCTCCTTGTTACCTGGTGAAATTCAGATACTTGTTAGCCTTACTATATGGTGTCATTTCCGGTGTGGCAATCATCCTGAAGTGCTTCTTTCTGTCTTCCTCCTCTCTCTTCTTAGATTCCTATGTGGAATTCCATCATTAGCAGCATCACCAACTTCTAACAATGCTTGTCTGTAAATACCATGAGCCTCTAGACCAGAGTTAACAAACAGGTGTGAAAATAATCTTGGCTGAATAAATGGGTGTTTATTCCCACAGAGAGGGCTGGGGGATGGAGAAGTTGTAGACAGAGTTAACATTAGACACTCTGCCTGTTTCAGTCTTACATTGAAACTCAAGTGGCTTTCATGATAGAGGATAGAGGCCACTTTGAAATCCTTCAGGGCAAGGCTCATTAGTTGGGTTTTTTTAGTTTATTTATTTGAATGACCTGGTCTCCAGGGAGCTTGCATTCCAGCAGCTTGTAGGGCTGCAGTAGCAAAGATGTTTGTCCTAGCATGCAAGGTTATAATATACTGCCATGATTGACAAAGGCTTTCTTTGAAAAATGTCTCCTGAGATGAGCTGTGTGCTGGCATCTGTGGCTGTTGATTGCATTGCTGTATGAGACCATTATCCCTTTGCAGAGAAGAGGCATGTCATTGTCATTAATAGAGTCCTGTGGCCAAGCCTAGGAGAGGAGGCAGGATCTCAGGGGCAATTTTCAACTGGCACAACAGTGTGGCACAAAGCAATACTATCATTTCTTTGTTTATTTCCATGGCCCAAATTAATATCAACCTCCAGATTTAATAAGAGAAATAACTAATATAGAAAGAGAACTACTCAGTGCCTCTTAGTTCTGTTCTTTCCTGTGTTTGTGACCTTGGCCAAACCACATCCCCTCCTTTATACATTAAACCGATTAATCCCTGTCCTGTGTTCTTTGCTGGCATTTGTGAAGATTAAATGTGATAATGGTTGGAAAGTGCTTGGAGAACTGTAAATTGATGTACAAATGGAGAGGATTAAGGGATTAGCTCCAATCCAGTAAAGATTTTCTCTTTTATAGGGCAACCCTCAATAAGCTGTTGACAAGCACATGACATCTCCCAGACAAGCACCTTAATTTGTTTCCATTTCCCCCGAATTTTCAAGATCCTACATTTCTTCCAACACATGAAGATCTTTATACAATGTATGGATATAATATATATCCAATATATAATTAATCCCTATTCAATAACAAAACTATATTTTGTTAAAGACTTCCTACACAGATAGCAATGTGTGAAGTGAAAATGGTTAGTTTGTATTTGTAAGTGTGAAAGAAGAATCTCTAAAACAAAAACTTTGAGGAAAACAGTAAATGTTTCTTTTCTTCTTAGTTGCCAAAACTTTTTTATAAACAGAAAGCAGGTTTCAAGAAAATGTCCCTAGCTGGTGTGTTTCAGCTCCTCATCTCTCTTTTAAATAATGATTCTTATATGATTCTTCTATATTTTCATTTTGAGAATCTCCTCTCAGGCATCTTGCAAATTATCTCTCTGAAGAAAGGCTTTTTGCTCATAGATTGATGCCTAGACAAGTTGTCATCAGAGAGGCTTCACCCAGCAACTTATGGAAACAGATGCAGAGTCTCAAACACAAACATTATTTGTAGCTCAGGGAATCCTGGGGAAGGGGGGGGTGCAAGAATTGAAGGAGCCAGCAGGCCAACACCACCTTAGGAAAACCCACAGAATCAACTAACCTAGGCTCATAGGGCCTCACAGAGATTGGTCCATTAACCAGGGAGCCTGCATGGGACTGATCCAGGCTCATGCATATTAGATATAGTTTGTAGCTTGGTCTTACTGCGCGGCTCCCAAGAGTGTGAGAAGAGGCTCACTCTGACACTTTTGCCTGTGTTAGGGACCCTTTCTTCTACTGGATTGCCTCAGTATGAGGGGAGGTGCCTAGTCTTACTGCAACTTAGCTTGCCATAGTTGCTTGGTCTCCATGGGAAGCCTGCTCTTTTCTGAAGAGGAACGGAAGTGGAGTAGGTGGGTGGGGGTGGGAGTAGAGCAGAGGTGGGGGGAAGGACTGGAAAGAGAGGAGGGAGGGGAACTGCGTTTGATATATATCAAAATTATAAGATATGAGAAAAATTCCTACTTGTAAAACAAATCTAGAAAACATATAATAAAAAGATGAGTATACTTTTTTTTTTTAAACCTTCATTGTTCTTGTGGCTTAGGGCAATATCAGCTGCAAAGAACAAAAAGACAAATCAAACAGGTGGTAAAAAGTCAATATGTAAATTTATGAAATTATGAGTAAAGAAATAGTATCAATATTAATCATAAACTAATTTGACCATTAAAAAAAAGGAAAGGATTTTTATTTTGACCTCTTTTTTTTTAATTGCCTTGATGATAGTAGCAGAAGAGTGAGCTCAAAATTATCAATGCATCCAATAGAAAGCAGCCTGAAAACTCCTCCCACAGAAGTGAGTATGTAAGAGAGCAAATTCCAAAAGGAGCAGCATACTGTATGCAGGTAAACGTTCAGCCATTGACCCTGCTCCATCTCTGACCACTGCTACCCTAAAAAGGATGCTTCTCTTTTAATAATCTACTTCATCTTTGGTTATTATCACCTTGTTGATTTCAAAATTTGTGCTCAGGATCAGAAGAATGTTGAAATCCCAGAGAGTGTGCACTGCAGAGAGTGTCTGCCTATAACATGGTGATGGCTCCACTGATAACTTGTGAGTTAACTTCCCAGGATAAAGCCACAGCTGTGTTAAAAACTCTAGGAGGCTTCTTGGTTAAGTTTGTGATTATGTAGAATTTTAAAGTTTCAGACCTGTTGCCAAGTACACTGGCTAACCTTCAGACTTAATAGGCACTGACTGACTGCCTTTGCCCTAACATCTTTGTGACTGTAAGGTTAAATATTTGTTAGGGTATAAACAGACCACTAACTTCCAACAGCAGAAAAGCTAAGAATGTCATCAGATGACATCTGAAATTTTCAGCAGAGTTCCTTCAGTCTGTCATAACTCTCTCCCTGATATCTCTACCAATATATTTGGAAAATGTCTTGATCTTTCTTTTGTTCTGTGACTGTGAGAACCTCGGTTTCACATGGGAACATGTTCTTGGTGCAACCCAAATTTCTCTTTCAGAACCACTCATATGAGGTCACTCATATTTAGCTCACAAATAAACTCAATACCTGTGATGCAAAAGGACTAGGCTCTGTGCTTAAACTGACATAGAAAATGTAGGGCCTGAATAAAGAAAAGTCCCAAGTCCTGTCTGCCAGAATTCTGAGATAATATTTGAAGTACCATCTTGATTCTTTACTCTTCAGTTTCCGTTCCTGCAGTGAGTTCCCTAGGAGTAACACCATGCAATTCATCTCTGTATCCTAGCATTTACTCCTGCCTATGATAGAAACAATCTTGTTATTGAATAAAATAATTATGTATCTCTACATATGTATACATACATATATAGTGTTTCTGTTCTCCTTTATCCAACGCACATTTTACATATTATCCATGAAAGGTGATTCTCTCTGTAATAAATAATTTCATCAGTATTTTATACATATATCCATATTTAGTGTATAATTTAAAGATTACTCCTATGCAATCTCACAGGTCTGAATATTTATAAAAGATGTACATTTACTTACAAAAAATTAAAGGAAATTACACATTGTAATTTTATTTTTCTGTGTTTTCAATTTAACACCTGTGGGGAAGGAAAAACTCATTTTGTGATTCTGTGGGACTTTATATTCTATCTGCTGTAGCTGGGCTGGGCAGGATGGGATGGCTGGAGGCAGAAGATGAGGTGGGAGGGGAATATATTTGAAGGCAGCAGATAGGAAATCAACCAAATGAAAAGGTGCATTAGTTATGGGGTAAGCCTCCAGGCAGAAGTCAGCCAGGAAAAATGACATTTTTCCTTGAAAACCCAGGAAGGGAAATTAAACTCCTCCTCCTACCAGCACATGGCACTCCACAGAGGTCACTGGAGTGGTCCTGCTCTCATGGGGAGCCACGCTTGCTGGATGCCTGTGTTTTCCTACGGGTTTGTAAAATAATAACAATCAAAGGCATAATTAAAATATTCGGCAGGCTGTTTGTAAATTCTGGTTCATTTATATACAGTGCCTCCAATAATTTTTTTCTTAACTGCTTAAGAGAGGGAAAATTCACCATGGATGCTAGCATTTTATTTAGTGCCATGAACAACCAATTTCCAACACAAATGAGTACAGTATTAGTGTTGGAATTGTACAGATTTGCCTCCATCACCTATAGGGAGAAATGATAGTCATAGTGAGGAAGAATGGAGATACAGGTGAAAGCTACTGCTTCCATTGTTCTACTCATTATCTTCTGTAATATATTTCTGCTAAATCTAATTAACCCTTCACAGATAAACACAACATGAAAATGCTCTGTGAAACTGTAAAGATGAAACTACTATTGAATACATGTTCAAGTGGCTTAATGCTGGTTGAATATATCAAGAAATCACAAGTTTGTCGGTACTGTATTGAACAGAATAAATAGAGCTCTTTATCCAATAAGCTGTGTTTTCATATTCATAAGTTTTTGTTGTTAAACCCAAGGCCTTATAATGCTGCAGAAATGTTCTACATTGAGTTATTTGTTCAGACTTGTGCCTTGATTTTTAAATTTCTAAACTGTCTTCATGTGTTTCAGGAATGTATATTTGGGCATGTTTTATCTCTATCCTTTTAAATTATATATTCAATAATTACAAAATGATTTAAAAGTATTTACCTGGTGTTAAGTGCATGACAGAACTTACTAATTTAAAACTCTCCATAAAGTTAATACCAAAAAATGTCATATATACAAACAGCTTATATAATTTATCATGCAACTGTCATTGATAACCTGAAAGATATGAATTGGTTTTTCTTTTCAACACGTTAAAGAAAGCTAATGATTATTTGTACATTTCTATGTGATTATCATTAGATTTTGCTAATATTTTCACTAATACCTCTTGAGATCATGGAGTACTCACATGGTCTGAGTATTTTCATTTTCTCCAAATTTTATCTTGTGAAATCCTGACTCCCAGAGTGATAGTGTGAGATGGTATGGCCTTCCTGAATTGATAATGTCATGAGTGTGGGTTTCTTATGATGCTGTTAGTGCCCTCATAAAAAGACTTGGGGAGATCCCTCACCTCTGCCACCATCTGAGGACATACAGCAAGGTGACCTTTGTGAGTTAGAAGGCAGACAGATTAACAAACCATCAGCACCTTAACTTGGAACTTTCGGCATTGTGAAATAATAAATTTGTTTCATAACACACCAGGCTGTGAGTCATCTCAGCAACATGGTGGAACCAGGATAAACTCTACCATAAGGTTGGCCATAATTTCCACCTTCACCATCTCCCCAGGTAGGGCATCTACCTGCTCAATCACTCTCAGAGACTGTCACTAAAGAATTCATACAAGCTGACCAGCTTTCAAAAGAAATGTGCTTGCCCACTATCTTATTGCTCTATTGAAAAAAAGGTTGTCTACGTTCCTTGAAGATAGCCAGAGAATCAGTCGTGCCATGTTCAAGGTCACTAACATGACATAGTATTTATGTGTTTGGGTTCAGAGATGCAAAGGCAAGCACAAATAGAAATGCAAGCATGAAAGTCACACAGATTATCTTTTTGAAAAATAACATCCTAATAGCTATTTCTTGGTACTCTGTGAAATGCCATTCTGGATGGTGTCATTGTCAATCTCTCTAATATTTTAAGAAGTTCAGTTTTGTATTAGATATGTGTTGTCAGTCTACTCCATTTAAAGTTTGGTGCTCAGTGCAGACAATTAGAAATAAGTGTAATTTATTTCAATCATGGATTGGAAGCTGAATTACATAAATTTTTACTATATTTCACATGATGCAGTTGTTGTTTCTATACCCAATAATTAAGATGAAGAAACTAGCCATGCAATATTGATCCTGAAAAAGTCCATCTGTTCTGAACAGTCTGACCTGGAGAGAGACTCTCATGAGACTAAATACAGTAGACCAAGGAATATCAAGTGATACTTAACTGTCCAAGTTATGGATTTTTAAATAATAGTAGTAATTAATTATAACAATTTACTATTATATATATATATCCTGAAGTTTTATTAATACCCAATGATCTTGATAATCATGAAATTTCCAATTAATGAGGCTTCTCACAGTACATTCTGGGAATTTCTGCATTCTGTTTTATTGAGGGGAGTCTAACTTGCTCCACATAGAAAAAAAAAATGAACACCACAACTTGGGACATATATTAAACTATTACCATAGTACACTGTTAGATTCTAGAATCTAATATAGCTACAATTACATTATACAATATTTAATCATTTTTGGAAATGAAAATACCATCTTGTGAAATAAAATGCTATTAAACAAGTTAATCATGTAGAAATTATATAGATGACATTGGGACAATAAGTATGCATATTTGCATACTGAGATTTTTATTTGCATATTATGTTCCTCACAGATACACAGCAAGCTCCGTTTTGAAAATATTAAGTTATCACATATGCATGTCCACAGAGTTCACTTCCTATTTGCTAGGATTTACTTTTTCTATGTTTATTTGTAGGTTAGGATAGCTGACTGTGCAGAGCTTATAGTTACAAGTTTTGGGAAGCAAAAACTTCCTTGATTAGTCATTGTTAGCACTGTATTGACCCCCATATCATTGAAACATGTGCTCCTCTCATACAGTGCACAATGCTACAGACATTTTATCCACAGCACAGGCTAGGTCCTGAAGGATGATACTCATGCTCCAAAAAGGCTGAGCCTGAATCACTGTCTTTAGCATGACACTTCCTGCTTGTAGGTTGTTGTATTTGTTACTTTTCTGTCTCAGCTATAAAATACCATGATGTAGGCATATTATTGAAGAGTTCATATTAACTAATTGTTCCAGAGGAGTAAGAGTCCATCTTGGCAGAAAAGTTGCAAGGGCGGTAGGTAGTAAGTATTGGGCTTTGGAGTAACAGCTTGAGAGTTCACATCTTCTACTGCATGCACAAAGCAGACAGATAAACCCAGAAATGCTATAGTAATATTCCTATACAGTGGGGCCCTAGACATTTTGGATGTAGCAAACTGAAAGAAGTTAGATACCCAGGCTACAGAGAAAGAGATTACAGGTAGTACAGACGAGACTTGATACACTGAGGTCAGATGTTAGGGGAAGAGGGCTCCTCTTTCTGCATACTAAGGGAGGGAGGTAAAGGGAGGGAGGGAGGAGGTGACAGAGGGAATGGGGGAATGGACTACAATCAGGATGTGAAGAATTTAAACTGCAGAACAAGCAAGTAACTTATATTGCTAATCCCACTATATGGGCCTAGCTCAGAGATTGGCTGAGACATGAACGTCTAGGCATAGACAATATTTCTTGTTGGCTACAGAACCCAATAAATTAGTATTACCATTTTTCATATGGTATGAATGAAGATTTACAGATGTCCTTTTTTCTCTGCTCATACAAAGAGCAGAAAACCAGCCTTAACTGTTCTATGCATTACGCACACTTTATACACTTACAATTTTAGGACTGTATAATGCTTGTGAGAAATTTTATACTTTCAAAACAAAAGAACCAGACACTGACATTGGATCACGCCTGACAGGATGCATTCCTCTCAGCATGCTGGACACTGACATCCTGTATCCTTCATGTTCTAGTACCAAGTACTTCAACTGCTGTTCCTCATCAGAACAAGGCAGCTCTCAGGAAACTTTATCCCAATTGGTCCAGCATTTCAGACTGTCCCTCACCAGACTCTAATTAAGCCTGGAGTTTCTCAACATTTAGAAACTGGACTACACATGCAATTCCTACCTTGTTTAACCATTTTCCCAATTTTATTTGGGCCCCTTCTAGGTAATATTTGTCTCTAATCAGCAGGAAGAAACCTTAAGAGAATGGTGCCCCCATATCCTTTAAGGGGGATTGGGTAGGTTTTTGGTTGCCTTCTTGGCCAATAGAAAGTTATTATCAGTGGGAGTTGGTTACAAGTTATTTTTGGTCTTATTTAGAAAGAAAACAAGATTAGACTCAGTGATGTCTCCCTTTTCCCTTATCTTACATTCTTAGATTTGGAGATAGGGGCTGAAAAGAAAGAAGGGGAGAATATAGAAATATATAGGGAAGATAGAACAAAAAGTAAATTAGTGAATCTACTCCTCTTCTTAATACCTCACTTGTCACTTACAAGGTTATTTTTATTTCCCTGGTATAGAATTTTGTATATAGATGCAAAATAAGCTTAATTCTAGATACAGTGGTATATTCTTCACACACATCTCATATATATATATATATATATATATATATATATATATTGAGGTATTGTACCCATATAACTCAATTATAATACAAGGTTTACTTCCAATACATTGGAAGTGCTATTGCAGGATACTTAGGATAAATAAATTATACAACTTAATTGTTAGCTGATGAAATCATGGTCAGGTCAATCACTAGTCTACTTTTATTTTTTTGAGACAGGGTTTCTCTGTGTAGCCTTGACTGTCCTGGACTCACTTTGTAGACCAGGCTGACCTCGAACTCACAGTGATCTGCCTGCCTCTGCCTCCCGAGTGCTGGGATTAAAGGCGTGCACCGCCAAGCCTGGCCCTTTTGTTTTGGTTCCTTTTTTTTAAAGATTTATTTATTTATTTATTTATTTATTTATTTATTTATTATTTGTACAGTATTCTGCCAGCATGTGTGCCTGCACTCCAGAAGAGGGCACCAGATCTCATTGTAGATGGTTGTTAGCCACCATGTGGTAGCTGGGAATTGAACTCAAGACCTCTGGAAAAGCAGCCAGTGCTCTTAACCTCTGAGCCATCTCTCCAGCCCCACTAGTCTACTTTTATCTCAAGAATATACATCTTAGGTATGGCAGATAGATCTGAATCTATAGAAAGATAAGGTAAGATAGCTAGATAAGGTCTTCAAAAACCTCAGAAACATACCGAATACTGCATTTAAAATGTTTTTATTATTTGAAATATTTACTGACAATGTGACAGGTTAACTCCTGACGACACCCAGCCTACCTAAGAAGGATGATGAGCATCGAAGAACCTCCTTACGGAGATGTTTTCAAATATGGCAAAAAAGCCACTGGAAAAAAATGTCTTCCTTTCTACCACAGACAGAATTCCACCTAAAAAGGGCAAGCTTGAATGGGGGCAGAGTTAATAACGAAACTCTGCCAAGACAGAGTAAGCAAGTCCTCAATAGTTCATGCTTCACAAATATGTCTGTCAGGTATATTGGGTCACAAGGCTGAAGAAGATGCTCCAAACTAATAAAGAGTTTTGGGTGACTATTCAGGTAGAAAACTGTCTCTGTCATCTTCTCATTTTGAAAGCTACTAACTTGCACTCCAGGCACACTCAGGTAATAAAGTTTACTCCTTATCAAGTCTCTGATGTAGTTGAAGACCAGGAAGCTTAGTTTTACAATGAAGCTTAGTTGTTTAGGAGTTAAGATGTTTTTAGGTCTAGATAGATGTTTTAAGTTGATAATGATAATATGTGATGGAGAATGATTTACATTCAGAATTTTAGATGCACCAAGATAGGAAAGATGTTTTCTTCTAAGTTGTCAAATACAAATAGCCAAAACACTAAGAATGTAACATTTATATAATTCCTGATTATGTCATAGTTCTTTTTGCTATAGGTAGTGTGTTGTATATGTGTGTAATAATATGAATGCATATGTAAAAAAAGAAGTTCCATACTTCACCATTAGGGCCCGTGAGTACCGATAGCATATCCAGTGTGTATACCAGTGTTTTCTTACTTTTTTCAATGAACATACGACTATTATTATAATAGGTCAAAACAATGTTTTATAAGCCATTCTATGCATCATGTCTTTCTGAACTTATTTTTCACAAGGTACAAGATTATGAACCTAGATACAGGGAAAATATTGATAATGTATATGGTTGTATATTTCACACGAACACAAACTAGACATTTCCTCTTCTGGTTTGTAGTAAAAACACATTTGCTAGAATAACATGCCTTTGATAATCCTGAGGTTGTATTAACTTATTGTCATAAGCAAATATGTTTGACATCATAGTTACTGCCAGGACTGTTATGTGACTAAGCTTTCATTGGCTTATAGTCATCTGCACCCCAGGAGATATCTTATTTCCTCAGGGACTATACTATGCTAAGTGTGAGATCTGTAAGGTCCAATACTTTTGTACCCTTTATCGCCCTAGGGATAACATTACTTGTTAACATGCTCATTTCTTGTAATTCAATACTACATATGTGTTACCATTTTTACAGTCATATACTCTGACAGTTACCTCCCTTTCTATGGCCATAATATTTTTTTAAATTTCTTCTGAAGAATGTAAGATAGTAAACCGAAGACCTCTAGCTTTAACATCTGAGTCTCTGCTGCAAGTGACTTATAATTAGTGCTTCATTATTTTTATGTATCAGTGGTTTGTTCCATGCTAGTTACATAATCCTAAATAATACTGTATTCCTTGTATACTTCTAATATTTATCATATCATACAGAGCAAAGGTGTACTTCTAATATTAGTTATTTTTCTATTATTTTGATAAAAGAGATAATATATTTTTCTGTTGTTGTGATATAAGTTGAACAAGTTCTCTTATAGAAGAAAGAGCCTTACAAAGAGGAATTGGTTCATAATGGTGTGGGGGCACATGGCACAAATGGAAGACCTAGTGGATAGTGCTAGAAGAAGAGCACTCATATCTTCAAGAGCAAGCAGGAAAAAACTGGCAGCAGGTAACAATTTATCTCTCAGCACCCCCTATGACATACTTATATCAGGCAGATAGGTATACCACCTAAATGCCCCCAAACAGTACCAACAGCTGATGACCAAATGTCCGAATGGCTGCGACTATAGAAGATATTTATCATCTAGAAACAAAACAAAACAAAACATCACACTTCATATCTTTATGTCTTATTAATTCAGCACCTGTGAATATGTAAATAACTAAATAGCCACTTGCTATCAGGAGATGTCTACGTGTCACCATGGACACAGAGGATTCCATTGCTGCTTCTGTCATTCTGACCCAGATCAAACAGGATCTTCTTTTCTGGTCAACTTTCTTTACCAATAGTTTCTATTTGCTTGAGAGAGATGGCAAAAGATGTTGCCCAAAAGTTAGATACTGTTAAGGGGACAGGATTGATCTTTAGAAAAAAGAGAACTCTGTGGCAATATAGGAAATATTAGACCAACCCTGCTGACCTTTCTGGGTCAGGCATCACCAACCTGTATCTTGCAGAGATCTACATCTTCACTATCATCCTCTTGATCTTCGCTGATTTGACCTTTTTTGTTTCTTGCCAGCTGTAGCTTATCTCTAATTTCTTTTAAGCCTCTTCTGTGACCCTTGGAGTGTTTTCATTCCCTATTTCTTCTCTCATACTTTTCTGGCCACAAAGGCCAGCCAGCTGATGTGAATTCTCATGCCTTATGCAATCTTTTTTCCATTCTTCCTCAACTCGTCTACTGGATCTTCAGAATAACAGCCTGTGGTACTTTGATACAAAGTTTAATGTGAGAGGATCTGGGGTCTATGGGACATCAAGCTCTTGAGTTTGGGCTCCAGTGATGGCCTGAGATCCCCAAACTAAGTAAGTTACATTTGAGCCTCTGGGGGGTTCCTTGGGAATCCTGACACCACAGCTCATGATGAGTCATTGCTCACTAGGCTTCTGTTCTGTTATAGTCTCTGCTGATATCAAAGCTCAGGTTACGTTCCCTCTTCTATCATATGATGGCATGGTACAGCAGTCTTTAGATGGTCCCTTGCACCAGGGGAAATTAATAGAGTGTTCTTTCTCCTCACAAGCTGTTCAAAGTAGCTCCAAAGGTTCTTAAGGCTATAAGTTCATTATCACAAACCTCAAGGTAAATTTATAAATTTCAACCCAAGAGAGCCCTGTTTTTAACTTAAATCTAGAAGAGTAGCGACATATTCAAGGCTCCACGCTGCCCATCTCTGTGACCTCAGATTAGACATTTCACTGCTTAGTCCCAGTTGTTTCTCTGTAAATGAGAAATGTCATTCTTTTCTCCTAGGTTTTGGCAAGTTGTCAAGATAATTGGAAAAACCATTTTAGATTCTAAAGTATGGTTCAGTTATCTTCTGCTGATGGTGCAGCTTTTAATTCTCTACTCAGAAATTAAGGAGGAATGAGAATGAGCAAACCTGGCTTAGTGCTTACAGAAGTGGAAATGGAAGTGCTGGATAACTAATTAGCCTCTCTACACTTCATTCAAAAATAATAATAATGATAACAATAACAATAATACTAATAAATTTATAATGTTTCATCATAATTAAATATATGTTTAATATTATTATTATGGACCTGGGTTAAGTACTATATGAGTCTGCATTTGGTACTTGTTAAAAACCACATAGTTCCTAGACAGTATCACAATCACTTAGAATGGAATATCATGAGAGAAACTTAGAAAAAATATTAATCCTAAAAAAGTTAATTATGTAGAAACAGGTAAATCATATGTTACTACTACTATACTTAGCAAAATATTCACATCGTATCTTAAATATTGCATACATATATGTTGGCATACCACCCTTATTTGTAACGACAAAAGAATATGTTTCTGCATAACATCATAATAATTTTCACAAGCAAACAGTTATGTGAACAGTTGCATGTACATCTGTGATAATCTAGGTAGTTTCCTGTTTCAGAGATTAGTTAAATACAACAATCTTTACTAATATGCATGTGCTATATTTTAATTATTAAAATGTGTTGTCAGTTTGGGCCTGTTACCAAGTTTTAATAGATTTGTTGTTGTTGTTGTTTATGTCTTGTATAACTATTTAGTAGTTTCCTTTCTAGTCTATTTTCTTAATATTTATTGATGGCTTAAGATCTCTTAAGATTATTCAATTTTATAGTCACAATACTCAGAGTTGTTTCATCAATTTGTGCTGGCATTTATATAATATCAGGAAACCAATACTCAGGGTTAGGGTTCAATATCATTTTACTGTGAAATGTGTCCCATTAGGAAAATAGTGGCCTATGCAACTTGTTTTAATTTTATCTTAGATGTTGGTGAGGCTCAGCATCATCTGAGTTTTATCTAAGTTCTCTCTCTCTCTCTCTCTCTCTCTCTCTCTCTCTCTCTCTCTCTCTCTCTCTCTTGTTCAAGAAGCTACACCCCTCCCCAAGGAAGGTAGCAGAATGGCCTGGTCTCCAGACTTTAGAGAAAAAACTTTTAACATCTTAATTGTCTATTCTTAGTATGATTAATTAATTAATTTATTTTAATCTTACTTTGATTCCAATGCATGCATTTGAGGCTCACTTTTACATCTTAAAGTAATATATGCATGTCAATTCAATTAAAAATATTGTGAAATTTCTATTTTGTCTTCTTTTTCACCCCTAATTTTCAGGGTGTTGTTCTCAGTTTCTGTACGTTGGAATGATTACATTTTGATTTTTCACATGAATCTCTAATTTGATTGCTTTACAGCACTTAAGTATTTTTGTGTGTATGTAAACATGTATACATATATGTGCATATTTGTATGGGGATACATGTGTACACAGTGTACATATCTGTGCACATGTATGTGATGAACATACCTCAACTTCAAGCATTATTGGTCTGTCCCAGGTCTGGGACTCACCAAGTAGGTTAGCATGGTGGTGAGGGAGCCCTGGACATCTGCTTATTTTGCTTCTTGCCTCCTCAGTACTGGGATACTTATTCACTCTACCACACTCTGCTGTTTTGACTTCCTTATATGAAATCTAGAGATCAAAACTCAGAGCCACGAGAAGGAGCATCAGACAGTTTACTGACTGAGCTATCTCTTGTCCAGTGTAGGTCATAATGAGTATTGATTAGATACATCTTGGCACTTGTGTTCTGTTCTACTAGACCAGTTTCTTAAACTACAACCCAGTAAGACACAATCTATAGCTTGCCAAGGTGTATTTGCTTTTACATATTTACAGGACTTTGTACATTAAATTTAACTATATATGAATTAAAAATAATATATATCAACCAGTATTCATATAATTATGTAAAAATGGTACACTATATTATATACAATGTATAGAGAAAGTGAAGAGTGCAAATCTTAAAATATGTAACATTTAATATTTTATAGAAAATATGTACCAAAATATATTTTTGTCCTTGGTTTATTTCTACTTATTTTATAATACCTTACAAATATGTGTTGACATCTCCTCTTGAGTATCCATTAAACAATTGTCACTTTTTATTTTACTTACAGAAGTTACATTTTCAAGTATACATTGGTCTAGGATTATATTATAACTGGTGAATTATTCATTTTATAATGTATAAGGGTCAACCATATCCATATTAATGCTCTCTTCATTCTTCTAATTAACATCTGTTCTGCCTATATTAAGAGAATGCTGGTGTCCAAATGTTAATACTTGAGTAAATATTATTACAGTGGATATTTATATTGTAGGTATTCATTGGAATACCTTCTGCTTTTGAAATAATATCTCAGAAAACATTGTTTCCCTCACATGTGCCCCAGAGATGAATCTGCATTGAGAGTAGTTAATTTGTTAATATCACCATAGAGATTATTAAGTAGCTATACAGAATAACTTGAATCCCATGTAAACATACCGTGTTTCTTGGGTGTTTGATAATTCTAAAGAATGACATCCCCTCCACTTCCAAACAGGATACCTGAGTCACATTTTACTCACTGTTTCTAGGCTGACAAACACTAGCTGTTTTTCTTTCTTCACTTAAGCATTGCTTTCTTTCTTTCTTTCTTTCTTTTTTTTTTTTTTGGTCTCTCTGTGTAGCCTTGGCTGTCCTGGACTCACTTTGTAGACCAGGCTGGCCTCGAACTCACAGCCTCACAGAGATCCAGCTGCCTCTGCCTCCCGAGTGCTGGGATTAAAGGCGTGCGCCACCACCGCCCGGGTAAGCATTGCTTTCTTAGACCATAGTTTCATGAAGAGAACTCATGGGTACCCTGGCCAAGTAGAAAGCCTTTTCTCCTATAAAGTTAGTTAATATCCCAGTATTCAGGCATTGTTGCCTGATTTTTTAGGATCAAATCCTGGGTATGAGTAGGTTTATCAAACCAGGCTTGGCCACCCTTTCCAAATATGTCAATTAGAGTTAATTAATAACACAAAATAGGGAAATAATTTTATTTAAATTGGTAATGTTGCTTAGAAGAAGCACTAATAAAGAAGCCCAGTGACACTCTTAGTAGATATGTAGAGACATACAGTTTAGGTTTAAGTAGAGGTCAAGACCATTCTTTTTCAAATATCTTTTCAAAATATTATGATTTATTCACATTACATCCCTATTGTTATCTCCTCACTCTTATCTTCCCATTCCCACCATCTTCTATCTTTTTCCCCTCCCGTAGAACTCTGATGGAAGGAGCCTCCTCCCCCACCATATGAATCCAGCCTATCAGATCTCATTCCATCAGGATAGCTGGCTTCCCCTTCCTTTGTGTGCTCCCAAGGCTTCCACAATAAGGAGAAGTGATCAGTTTTGGGGTACCAGAGTTCATACCAGAGGCAGTCCTGGCTCCTCCCTCAACTGTGGAGAATTAGATGTCCATTGACTATACATGTACAGGGGGTCTAGGTTTACTTCAAGCATTGTCCTTGGTTGATGAAAGAGTTTGTGCAAGCCTCCTGGGTCCAGATCAACTGGCCTTGATGGTCTTGTGGAGCTCCTGAACCCTCTGGGTCCTTCCATCCCATTCTTTTTTTTTTTCATAGGAATTCAAATTTGATTTAATTCATGTAGATGTGGGAATAATGTACTTAGTTCATGAGCATACTCTTTACAAATCATGGAGAATGAGTTGGATACAAGCCTTCCTGTACACATCATAATATATTCCCTCCGTGTAAACAGGAGCAGATACATAGCAGTAGGCATTATGTTTCCTACTACGGATGTACTAACAAAGAGTCCATCCCATTCTTGATCAAGGTATGGTCTGGTTCATCATTTGCCCATTGTTGTCCTGGCTCCAGTGTCACCTATACAACTATGAAATCTTCTTTTGGGGGACGGTAAAATTCATTGCCTTGGTGACATTAGGCCTTCATCTTTTCTTTTGCCCCAATATGACATTGCTGGAGAAGACAATTCACCTGAGAGCACTTTAAAACAAGTTTCTTCTACAAAGGGTGGGTCACAAGTGTTTCTCTTTTTGATTCTTAATTTTTTATACAGTATATTTTGATATTTTGATCTTATTATTTCCCTGCTTCTCTTTAGAGTACCTTTTCTCTTTCCAAGATGAATATAGTAGTAATTACAAGTTGTGGATCTTTCAGCCTTATACTTGCAAAGCACTCTATTATAATGCCAGTTCCCAGCACTAGGGTCTTCCTTCTTTTTAAACTGGATTTTGTGCTCACTTACATGTCTACATATTATTTTATGAATTACTTCTTAGAGGGATATCTGATTTATGATGCTAAAACACTCTACCACATTTCAAAACTTGAACCCAGCAATCTCATCTTCTTATCCCAGCAATATTGTATACAATTACATGTTATTATTATGTTCATCATGGGATAGTTGGCCTCAGCCACATTAGGTAACTTGTTCATGAACATATTACTATTAAGTGATAAAGCAAAAACAAAAACAAAAACCTGGTATTTCCTTTATTATGTCATAACTCTGTCATAACTCTAATGTGAACTGAGGATAAGTGAATAAACATAATTCACAGATTACATTCTCTAGGATTCTCTAAGTTGTATGTGACAGAAATAGCTCAGTCTTCTTTAAAAGGAAAATGTTTTTCATGCATGAGAAGTCCATTGTAGCAAGATGTAGCTCTCTTCACCTCAGCCCTGATTTCATATGCACTGTTTTCATTCTGGACAAGCTGGCTGGATGCATTAGAAAAATTGAAATAAGATGATCTCAGTCTATGTTCTTAAGTTTAGTAACTTTAAACAATGAAAATCTTTCTCTTCTAACATCGCCATCAACGTCCAAGGGATGTGTCACTGAGCACTGATTTCAGTAATAGGCTAGTGACCAAATCCTACTGAGAGACTATGTTTGGTCTTGAGAGAACCTAAGTAAGGAATCCGGAACCAGAAAGTATTGGAAATGGATAGAGACTGTGCCCATGTTTAGATGCTGTAGGCACAGTAGGTGATAGAGACTGGCTGGACCCAAGCTTACTCACACTCTGGTTTCCTGATCAAGGGAATACTTGTTTCCCTGTATCTGTCAGTTTTGCTGAATCTAGTGCATCTAATACTTGTGTCTCCCCTCCTACAATCTCCACAAGACATGAACTATTTTTATGTCATCTTTTAACTAATAGCCAGCATCTTGAAATCTACTGACCAATTACCAACAGTCAATTAACTAGTTACAAACAACTGGTCCATATGAGATTTACACACAGAATTGGATATTCGTCTTTTCTAATTGATTATTTATTTACTTCACATCCTGATCACAGCATCTCCTCCCTCCTCTACTCCCAGTTCCTTTATCTCATCTTCCTTCCTTGCCTCCATATCTCTTCCCTTTCTCCTCAGAAAATAGGAGGCTCCCCATGGAGCCTTGGCATATCAAGTAGCAGTAGGACTAGGTGCATCTTCTATTGAGGCTAGACAAAGCAGCCCAATTGGGAGGAAAGGGATCCAAAGGGAGGCAATGTAGTCAGAGACAGCCCCTACTCCTGCTTTAGGAGTCCTACCAAAGACCCAACTGCAGAACTGTTACCTATGTGCACAGGACCCGGATCCCTCTCATGCATACTCTCTGATTGTCTGTTCAGTCTCTATGAGCTCCTATGGATGCACGTTAGTTGATTCTGTAGATTGTCTTGTGGTACTCTTGATCTCTTTGACTCCTTCTATTCTTCCTCCCCATCTACCCCATCTACCACAGGAGTCCCCAAGCTTCTATGTTTGGCTGTGGGTCTTTGCATCAGTTTCCATTAGTTTCTGGGTAAATGATGACATTTATGCCAGGACTCTGTCTGCAAATATAGCAGATTATCATTAATAGTGTCAAGAGTGGGCTTCTTCTTATGGCATGGATCTGAAGCAGGGCCCGTCATTTGTTGACAATTCCCTTAAATTCTGCTCCATCTTTTAACCCTGTGCATTTTGTAGCCAGGAGAAATTGTGAGCCTAAAGTTTTGTGGCTGGGTTGGTGTCCTAATATCTTCATTGGAAGTCTTTCCTGGTTACAAGAGATGGCCTGTTCCGGCTCCATAGCCCCCACTGCTAGGAGTCTTAGCTAGATTCACTCCCATATATCCTGGGAAGTTTCCATTGCCCTTGTTTTCTCACTCTTTCCAGAGATATTCCTCCACCTTAATCCAATTGTCTCCCCAGCACTCTCTCTCACTGTCCTTCCCATCTCATCCTCCCCACTTTGTCCTCTTCTTCCATCCACCCAGATGTCTAATATATTTTCCCTTCTCAGTGGGATAAAATCTGATATTCTAAGAAATAGAATTTTATCTGTTTCTCCCATGAATTTTAACTGCAGTGATGCTAAGGTATCACATGAATTTTAACTGCAATGAAGTCAGATTTTTGTATGCATTCATTTGGAAACTGAGGCTTTTGTGGGGCTCATCATCTTAGAAGTTTCATTCTAAAGATCACTTAGTGACATCTACCTGATAGGCAGATGTGGACGTGAAAAAATAAAGCATAATCCAGGGAGATGTTGAGTAGCATCAAGCTTGAGGTGACATACAATGTCCCTCTATTGCAAAGAACTCAATTACAAGTTTATCTCCACATTCAGTAGGGATTAAAGTCCTTGGCTGAACACTCATGTCATCTTCTAGCCAGTAGTCATCTACAGTCCAACATGAAAATGATCTTCTATAGATAATCATTGACTTTTGTCACAGAAAGTTTTCTTTAATGAATATATAATGTTATCACCTTTGTTTCAATTAAAATTAAAGTAGTAGGATTTTTTGTGTCACATTTTATTTCATTTCTAATTTTGTTTTAATTTTCTTTTATTTTTTTATCATTGTTAAAGTAAAGAGTCAGATAATACTATTAAACACAGAATCAACAAGTATTACTAGAAAATAAATAACAATCTTTATCTGGGCTCCATTGAAGAATGTCTTAAGGAAGTCTCAGTAGAAAGTAACTTCATGAAATGAATGATGTGAAGGGATCTATAATGGTTATTTAGATGAACACATCTTTTTGTATTATGATAATAACCCTATAGTTTGTTGACATTTTCTAAAGAAAAAGAAAGAGACAGCAAGTAAATTGTCATAATTTGTATTAAGTACAGTTTGTCCTCTTGTAGGTACATTACATAGACTCTTGTTTTTGTGTATTTAACTCGGCAGCATGGTTAGAATCACATGTTTCTTTTTTAAATTTTATTTTATTAATTTATTCATATTACATCTCAATGGTTATCCCATCCCTTGTATCCTCCCATTCCTCCCTCCCTCCCATTTTCCCCTTACTTCCCTCCCCTATGACTGTTCCTGAGGGGGATTTCCTCCCACTGTATATGCTCATAGGGTATCAAGTCTCTTCTTGGTAGCCTGCTATCCTTCCTCTGAGTGCCACCAGGTCTCCCCATTCAGGGGACATGGTCAAATATGAGGCACCAGAGTACGTGTGAAAGTTGCAATTTATCTTCAAATATAAAGCATAATAATTTTGCTTAAGAAATACTAAGAGCTAGCATTTAAACAGTTCTTCCCACATCCCTCATTTTATATAGAAATTCTCCTTTAGCCACTTGCATGACTTCCTGAATCTGGAGTCTCTTTGAAGTTCACAAGCAAGAACTAGAGGCCAAGTAAGAACCTAGACAGGTCTTCCAGCTAGTTAAAAAGCAGGCTTGGGATTTAGCCAAGTTCTTGCCCTTTCAAGCAGCCTGGCATCTTTGTTCTTTAATAGTCACTGTTGTTACTTGCATGCCCCCAAGTGGAGGAAAACCAAAGGTCACATGGCATCTGAGTAGAATTCATTAGCGGTATCAAGGGAGAAGAAAGACTTAGAAGAGGTATGAACAAGATAGGGCAGTGTGCTGTCAGGAAGAGTCCCTGGGAGCTGAAGGGGAGGCAGGGGCTGCCAAGCATGAAATATAAGGACAAAGCCCTTTTACTGTGGGTGCATTGTGCAGAGTGTGTACTTGCTATTGGGTGACATATGTCTTTGTTTGCCTATAATTCCACAACGTCTGTTAGAACCTGTTGGTTCTGTGCTTCTGGAGTGATAAATGAATGGAGACAGCTCACAGGGCTAGAGGCTTCTCTGTGCTTAAAGGGAAAATAACACAGACTTAGGCAGTGCAACCCTTCATTCTCTGTAATAAGGCAGGGCAGTGTGTGTTTCTATATATAGATATATACATACGATCACACATTCATTGTGTACATAATTGTCTATGGAAACACACACACACACACACACACACACATAATATTTTTGGGTGCATCACTCTAGCTGAAAAGAAACTCCTCTTTCAAAGTCTGTACCATCATTCTCTCTAAAAAGGTATGAGGTTCTGTGTGGTCATTCTAGAAAACAATCTTATTTTTACAGTTCCACTAATCTTGACCTAAAAGAGAAAAAATACAGTTTAGCTTTTTGTACACTTTATACATTTGTACATTCTCCAGCCTTGTCAATTTGGGCACATATTATCCTAATTTGTACTTTAGGGGAGGGCAAGATCAGCCAGGCGGGGGAAGATGGGACTTGAGGTTTTCTAAGTCACTGTTGTGCACCTGGTCCTCCACTTCTGTTTTCTCAGCTGGTCCTCCAGCACCTTTGAGAGTGTAATAGACTCCTCCCTCCCCCATTTCCCATTACTCATGTGACTTCAGAATAAGATTTCCTCACACCTCTAATGCAGCTTCTCTTAAACCTAGCCTCTCATTTTCAAGGATAAAGCATTTCTGTTCAAACAACAGATTTGGAACTCTTCTAAAAAAGCACCAAACAACAGCAACAACAACAACAACAACAACAACAAAATAATGGTAGCAATTGAAAATTCCGGCTTTTACTACATCCCCAAAGACTTTTTCTGTATTCAAAATTTACATTAGTTATCTAGCACTGTTTAACATGTTGTTCTGAAACATTTCAGCTTTAAACGAGAAACATTCATTATCTCACATTAAGAGTGAGTAAAAGCTGTGGTCATGGGTTAATTGCTTGTGGTTTATTCAACCCATCAAGCAAGGGAGCAGTCTTACTGAGATCCCATGCTGGGAGAGAATTTGTGCTTCCAAGTTCATCCACCTTCATGGCTACTTGTAGGATCTGGCTTGTGACCTTGTGGACCATTTCTCAGGACTCCCAGAACTTGGCATCTGAGTTCTACCCAACTTTCCCTAGAGAATAAGATCCAACACAATGATTAGTGTTTAGGATGGAAGATGAGCCCTTTTTAGAGAAAACCCAAATACATCTCGAATGCCAGTGTACAGTCAAGTAGGGATGATAAGCAGGCCAGAGACTCAAGGTCACTGTGGTGCCTCTACAAGCCCACTAGAGCATTTCCAACCCTCCCAGTAGCCAGGCAAGGGAAGGGGGTATGAGAAGAGAGAGTTGCTTAAGCCTCTTCTAGCGGTTGCTATGTGAACTAACAAATACCTGTTATAAACAAAAGATCTAGGACCCACATTATTTCCTCAGAAACAAAATTGCAGTAGGTATCATGCTGTTGCCCTGGTTCTAAATAGTAAATCTGTAATAAGAAAGCCACTGTTGATAAATACCTTTAGATGAACATTACCCATGCTAAACTAAATGATGGAGTTTGTTTCTCTTGTGGCCTTCTCTCTGTTGTTGGCAGACATGGTTATTCTGTAATAGGGTACAAAGTATCAGACTTTGAAATTTTTTCAATTTGGGCCATGCCATTTTTGACTCATTGACCTAAACTTCAAATTCTTTCTCGTCATAGGGATAAAACCCTGTTATGTGTGCATTTCCTTACTTTTAAATGGGATACCATAAGCTAAATTAATTTAAATAATTTTAGAGTTTGTTAGGCAAAGATAGTTGTGCTCTCGTAGTGAATGAGTCAAATATAATCCTCAGGGCAAATGCATCTTAGTGGTAGAATATTTGCCTGGCACTTTGCCCTTGCTTCCATCCTTATCTACCCTTCTCAAGTACATGACCTAAAACAAAATGACCCCTGAAGTTTCCAAACATGTTCACTCAGTAACTTTCTGCTGTTTTTTTTTTTTTTTTTTTAATCACACAGGTATATCCATTTTTCTTCCTGTGACATATTTGGCTTTACAGAGTGTGTGATCCACTCACAAAGCGATTCTGTCAACTACTCATTAGTTTCTTGCATTAGAATTGAACATCGAACAATCTTGACTTTGTGCAGACATCTCAGGCTACTTGTGTACATCCACATGGAGCGACCATTTCTTCTCTTGTCAGTATAGTCAGAATTTCTTAGTCATTCATTTACGCCCTAAATTATTTCAGCCAGCTTGTCAGTTGTGAATGTTGATCTCCATTGTCAACTTGACTGGGTTTAGCATCCCCAGAGAAACACATCTGTCTCTCTCTCTCTCTCTCTCTCTCTCTCTCTCTCTCTCTCTCTCTCTCTCTCTTTCTCTCTCTCTCTGTGTGTGTGTGTGTGTGTCTTTGAAGATTTCTGGTACGGTTTAGCTGTAGAGGCATCACCTTCCAGTGAGCTGGAGGTTTGGACTGAATCTGAGGAAGTATTTGAGCAAAAGCCACGACCCATCCCCCTTCACTACTCTCTGCTCCCTGGCTGTGAACACGATGTGTACAGCTGCTTCGTCCTCTTTCCACTGTGCTTTCCGTGCCATGATGATCCACCTCAAATTGTACACCTCAAACTGTAAGCCAAAACGAACCCTTCTCCCTCTCAGTTACTTCTTATCAGATATTTAGCCATAGCAAAGAGAAAGTAATTAATACAGTGGTAGATAATCGAACCCCATGCAAGAGGACAGACGAAAGCAACACTTCTGGCTCATTTGCTATGGTCTAACAAAATAGTACCTACCGTTACCAATGAATCAATTCTCATTTCTGTTGCATGTTGTAAACATAGTAATGGCTAAGATAATTTCTACTCTAGTGAATCCCCATCGACTGTCTTCATAAATACTTACTTCGTCCCATTCCCTAGGATCCTGATCCTCTTAGGTTGGTCTTAGGCACGCACCTCTTCCCATGGAGCCTAGAAATGAATAAAATGTTCTGTCTGCTGTCCTCCAGGAAAGGCCTTCACATTTTCACTTCAGTCCTAACTGTGTTTGTAAATATAACTGTGAATGACTTTATCTTGTCTTTGGAAGTGCAACAATTTTTTAATTGGCTGACTTTTAAAAATAGTTCTATATTTTGTTTTTTGGAAAATTCCACTCATGAGCACTGCAGCTACACTACATCCTCCCCTCTCCTCACCCCCCAACTCCTGCCAAATTTATGGTCCCTTCTTTAATTATTGTTACAGGTACATGCATACACATACACACACACATAACCTACTAAGTGTACTTTTCTGTTCATATACCCATATGTCCAGGTCTGACCTCATGGGATTGGACCACCTATTGGAACTCACCGATGTTACACATTTCACTTTTTATTCTCATTCCCATCGCCCAGTTCCTTCTTCACTGTTACCCACCCAGAAGAGAAGAACTGACTCTATGTCATAGTCACTGAGGCAGAGGAACATCTCACATGTTCTCTGTCCTCTCAGTTCAGCCCCCTGAGTGGACAAATCCAGTAGGCTATGAATATTTTGAATTAACTCAGTTGATTATGAAGAATCCTTTAAACTTTCCCTTTAAATCAAATCCAAGCTTCCCTTTCCTACTGATTCAATTAAGATTCATTTTAACTGCAGAACCCTGCCTTCATAATTGTTCTTTTAAAGTCTTTTAAAAGACATGTATCAGATTCCCATGTGCTGTCTAGCTTCGAGTTTTACCTCCAATTCCCTACTTAATGAAGCTGAAAAGAGCAGGTTATTATATTGTTCCTTTGTTTTTATTGGACAGGCCCAAGAGAATTTGTCCAATTCTGCTGAAATACTTCTAGCCTGACATTTTCATAAGGATTTAGAATATGTTCCTTTCATGTGCAGAATGAGAGACAGCTATTTTTCCCTCTCCTCTTTCCTTCTTTATTATTGTTATCGTGACTGTTGTTGTTGTTATTAATTTATTTACTTTAAATTCCAGTTGTAGCCCTCCTACTCCCATCCTCCTTCCCGCATATCCCCTCCTATTCCTCAGAAAAGAGGAAGCCTCCCTACCCAAGCATCACGGCTGATCATGTCACATCATGACTGAGATTGTTTTCTTCCCCTGTGTCTTGACAAGGCAGTCCCTTCAGGGGGAAGTGATGGAAAAGCAGGCAGCAGAGTCCATGTCAGAGACAGCCTCCACTTCCCTTACTAGGGGACTCATAGAAAGCCTGATCTGTCTATTAGCTACATCTATGTAGAGGACTTATGTTTAGCCATGCATAGTCCTTGCTTGGTGCTTAAAACTCGCAGGCCTCTCTGTGCCCTGGATGTTTGGCACTGTTGTTCACCTCCTCTCTCTCTCTCTCTCTCTCTCTCTCTCTCTCTCTCTCTCTCTCTC
>OU015748.1:77666362-77701004 GCA_907169655.1 Acomys percivali | reverse complement strand
TCCACTTTATCCATCCCTCAAACCTTCTTTTTTGTTCTCAGTAATTAAAAATCACCATTAAAGTGAGTCCAGGGCAGCCAAGGCTACATAAAGAAACCCTGTCTCCGAAAAAGAAAAAAAAACAAAAAAACAAAAAAAAAACCCGCACCATTATATTCTGCTTCTCTGAGAGAACTTTAGATTTACCAGAGGAATAAACTCATATACATCTTATATTTCCGGTACTGGGTCATTTCATTTAACATAACAACCTCTATATCTTCTATGTGGTCACATGTGACACGATTCTAATCTTTTTGTGGCTGCACAGTATTCCACTGTGGGAGGATCTTGGATACTTTTGAATCTGGTGTGGAACCAGAGGCTGTATTTCTAAAACCCTAGGGAAGTTGGTGCATCTTATCCGTAGACAGCACAGTGATTAGGTCGTTAGTGGTACACTAGGTAATTCATAATGGATGGAGTATAATGGTGGAAAAATGAGGTTACATGCTATGAGAAAGCACTGGGCAAGAGAAAGCCTATATCAAAGTTCAGTGCTCTCATCCTTGGGTCTAAACACCAGCATTCTTCCTCTTAGAGTCTCTGCTTGCCAAATGATGGATTGCTGTTAATGATCTCCTGCTAGGGAGGATCACACTTCCGTTGTGATAAGCTGGAGTCTACCTCGGAGTGGTTCTATGAATGACCTTGATCAAATCACTTGAGTCTCAAGCTCATGATTTTTTTCTTAACCATTTACTTCTTGCATCCATTTCCTAACATGTTTGACAAGCAGAGAGGCTCACCTTTGTATATTCTGTCACTTGTCTACCTGGTTTCTGGTTGCTGGTAAGAGATGCCAGCTGAAAGTTGATGCGAAGGCAAAGGTACTGTCACATTTATTCTAGTTGCTCCACATCTATAATATGTACTCAGAATTTGAATGACATCCATGTGCTTTTATTTACACTCCCACAGGAAATGGTTCTTCTGATATTCTGAACATGTTTCTTGAAATCTTTCTGTCTCTGTTCCTTAAACTCAAAGTGACAAAGCAGTCCCTCTCCAGCTGCTCCTGGGACCACTGGCATCTTATGGGTCTTTGAACATTGCTGTAGTCAACCTTGAGTAATGCATCTCTTATTGGTCACTGTTAAAATGGATTAGAATGCCTAAGCTGCTTACTTCATATGAGAACTGCATAATACGGATTTTACACGCACCTTTCATGAACAATAAGATCACTGCTCATGGTACCTCTGTTGACTTCAAGTTATACTACAGAGCCATAGTACAAAAACAGCATAGTACTGGCATAAAAACGAGGAAATAGATCAGTAGGACACCCTAGAGAGCCCAGATATGAACATTTATGATAATAGCCACCTGATTTTTAACAAATATGCCATAAAACACATTGAAGAAAAAGATGGCCACTCAGTATATGGTGCTGGAATAATTGAATCTCTATGTGTAAGAGCTTGAACCTCTGCCCTTCATCTGTTGCCCTGTACAAAAGTCATCTAACTGTAAGTGGATCAATGATCTCAAGAAGAGATGTGAATATTTGAAACTGTTCACGAAATAAGACCTATAATCAAAAGTTAGGACTGCATGACATGAAATAAACTGATTTTAATTTGTGCACACTCTCCTTACAACAGCAGGAGAAATGTAAATTTCATAGGAATAAAGAAAATACTTTCTGTTTAAGAGACCTGCACAGAGGAGGAAAACTCATGCTTCCTGTTGTAAACTGTGACAAAAGACCATGGCTTAGGTGGTCACATGGGCCATTTAGTGGAACCTACTTCTGTGGTTTTGCTAAGTGGAAATGTTATCAAACTACTTTCTAAGTATTGAAGCTTCTAACTATTTATTGGTGTTGCTCTTGGCCTTGCTCAGAGAAGCATCTTCCTGCAGTGGGCAGCAGATAACCCAGAGACTCATAACTGTTCACCATGCCAAGAGCAAGTGACTGTGAGTGCTCAGTCATAAATGGAACATATATATTATCTGTCCCACAAGGTACAGAAAACAATGGGGCTGGGGGTAGAAGGATATAAGTACAAGAGGATAGGGAAGGATGCTATGAAATGCTGTCATCTGGTTGTGACATAGCCACTGGGGACCCACGAATCTAGCACCTATGGTTATGTGAGGGGAAGTGTTCAAAATCAAGCCATTCCAGGTTTTAACTCACTATTCCAGCATAAATCTGGAAGGCGTTCAGTGCTTCACCTTTCCCCAATGATCAATGGCAGCAGATGGCTGTTTACAGAGACATCATTTTTCCTTTGGGTGTGGCTACTGGTAGACTGCTCATTCCATGTGAAGGCAGACAGCACTGATTGGACTCAATAGATTCAAACAGACAAAAAGATTAGAAAATGAAGGTTGTGGGAGGGGAAGTATAGAAAAATCTGGAGAAACTTGGGATGAAAGATTTAGATTGATATGTTCAAGATACATATTCCATGAACTAATAGTCATAGAATAAAAATTATATTCTAAAATAAAGAAAACATGAGGAAAATTTACAAAAATGTAGACAGTGCCAGAGGAATCACAGCTGATATAATTTTCTGAGTTCCACACAGGTACAACTGCACACACAAACATACCACACACACATAGAGGTGAAATATAAGATTACTTTTTCCTGTAGCATGTTTTTGCTTATTCTGACCACTGAAGTGGTCTTGAACAGATCACACCTTCTCTTAGGGATACAGTTTTATAACTCACAAAAGGATGTAGTTGCAGGAAACTAGGATTTCTTTTCCACATCTCTCTGACACTCAATGATTCCAATTTCCCTGAAAGCATCTAGATGGGATATGGCCACATATTTCTCCCCCTTGGTATCTTTCTACCTAGTGATGAAGGATTAATATATCTTCTATGAAACACATGATAGAAAAGAAGAACAACAGCTGGCTAAACAACTGTGAACTATAAGCCAGGTGTGTACTCCAGATGCTCAAAAATCACTGTCAAATACCCAAATGCATGCCAAAGCAAACATCAAAGAAATGTCCAACACAATTGGAAAGTTCACACTTTTCTTTATTATTTTTTTCAATTTTTGAGATTATGACATAGTTACATTTTTCTCATTCCCTTTCATACTTCTAAACCTTCCCATGTAACACCCAGTTCTGCTGTTATTAAAACATATGACCTCTTTTTCTTCTATTGTTGTTACATATATGTGTGTACCTAAATTCATAAATACAACATGCTCAGTCTATACAATGTTCTTTGTATACATCTGTTTTTCGAGATGACCATCTAGGGTCAGATAACCAAGTGGTATATTCTTCCCTGGGGAAGACTATTTCTCCCACTCTCAGCAATCTTTAGATTTTTGTAGTTCTTTGTCTAGAGTAGAAATGCTTTGAACTTTCCTCTCTTCACATATGCATGTCTATTGGTGTCATACATCTACAAGTCATGTTGGGGAGTCATGTTGGTGAGACTTCATGGATGAAGCTCCTGACATTTCTAGTACATGAACTCTCACAGCAAACTACCTGTTCCTCTGGACCTTAAAATCTTTCTGCCCCCTACTGTGTAATGATCCTTGAGTCTTCTTAAAAATAATTTATTCAGATTACATCCTGATTGTTATCCCCTCACTTGTATCTTCCCATTACCCCCTCCCTCTTTTGCCCTGTTCCCCTGCCCTAGACCTCTGACAGATGGGGACCTCCTCCCCCACTATATGAACACAGTCCATCAAGTCTCATGTGGATAAACTGCTTGCCCTTCCTCTGAGTCCCACCAGGCTTCCCCACCAGGGGAAGTGGTCAAATAGGGGCCACCACAGTTCATGTCAAAGGTAGTCCTCCTCTCCCCACAACTGTGGAGAATGTGATGTCCATTGGCTTGATCTGAATACAGGGTCTGGGTTTACTGCATGCATTGTCCTTGGTTGGTACAGCAGTTTGTGCAGGCCTCACCTCCTTGGGTCCAGATCCCCCAGCCTTAACAGTCTTCTTGTAGGGTTTCTGGACCATCTACGTCCTTCTAACTCCCCATTCTTCCATACCCCTCTCATCTGGAGTCCAATAGCAAGTCCCAGCATCGGTCCCAATCCCCCATGACCATAGCAACTCTTATACAGAAAAGTTTTAATTGGGTTTGGAAGTTTAGTCTGTTATTTTCATGGTGAGAAGCATGGCAACATGCAGATAGACATGGTGCTAGAGAAATAGTTGCGAGATGTACGTCTGGATAGGCAGACATCTGGAAAGAGAGGGAGCCACTGGGCCTGGCTTGAGCTTCTGAAACTTCACAACTCACTTCTAGAATATATTTCATCCAACAAAGCCAGGTCTCTGAATAATACCACTCCCTGTGGCCTCAGTGGGACATTTCCATTCAAACCACCAAAGGTATATCAGTTAGAACTGGGCTCCACAACTCTTTATTTGTACTGTAGGAGAATAGAAATCATCTTCAACAAATGATACTGAGAAAACAGCATACCCACATGCAGAGAATGACATTAAATCCATATGTGTGTATCATTTTGCATAGAAACAAACTTCAAAGAGAGCAAAGACACAAATCTCTGAATCCTGAATCACTGAAACAACTAGAAGTAAAGATAGGAAATGCCCAACAGGATATAGGTGTAGGAAAGAAGTTTCTGATTCAGACTTCATTTGCCCAAGAATTAAGACCAACAGTTGACACCAGGAAGTGTATAAAGAAAAAGACTTTTGCAAAACTAAAGGCACTGGTAAGAGGAAGCCCACAGAATGGGAGAGAATTGTTGCCAGCTATACATTTGACATAGAATTAATATTAAGAATATATAAAGAACTCCTAAACAAAGAGTCAAAACAGATAATCAAAAACTGAAAACAAGAAAAAGAAGAACCCATTTAAATAATGGCTCTAGGTAATTAATAGGAGATCTCTAAAGAAAAGAAAAGTGACTAGGAAGTATCTTTAAAATGTTCAACATCCATAGAAATTAGGGAAATCCAAAGCAAAACAGCCTTAATATTTCATATTATCCTATTCAGAATTAATAAAACAAAGGACCACATATGCTGACAGAAATAAGAAAAAAAGGGAATCCTCATTCACTGTTGATGAGATTGCAATATTCATAATATTGTTTTTTTACTGTGTGACAGACTAATTTATGTAGAGCTTAAAATACAGGGGCTAAAAGGTTCATGTCTTTCTTTTTTTATTAATTTATTCATATTACATCTCGATTGTTAGCCCTTCCCCTGTTTCCTTCCATTCCTCCCTCCCTTCCACTTCCCCCCTTCTCCCCTCCCTATGTCTGTGATTGAGGGAGACCTCCTCCCCTTATATATGCTTTTAGAATATCAAGTCTCTTGTTGGTAACATGCTATCCTTCTTCTGAGTGCCGCCAGGCCTCCCCATTGAGGGAACATGGTCAGAAAAGGGGCACCAGAATTTGTGTGAGAGTGAGATCTCACTCTCCGCTCAACGGTGGAGAATATCCTGTTAGTCGGCTAGGTCTTGGTAGGGTTTCGAAGTTTACTGCCTATATTCTCCTTGGCTGGTGCCTTAGTTTGAGGAGGACCCCAGGACCCAGATCTGCCTGTCATAAAGTTCTTCTTGTAGATTTCCAGGACCCTGTGGGTCCTACTCTTTCCCCATTCTTCCATGCTACTCTCACCTAAAGTCTCAATAGGATGTCCTCTCCTCTGACCCACTTTCTTGGTAAGTAAAGTTTTTCATGGGACGTATCCCTTGGACTAGTGTTTTGATGTAAGTGAGTATATACCGTTTGTCTCTTTTTGCTTCTGGGTGAACTCACTCATTATGATAATTTCTCGATCAATCCATTCGTGTCTTTCTATATAGCCCAATGAGTTCAGTTTCTTACCTGAGCCTAAGAGGGATGTTATTACTGATGAAAAGGCAACCAATTAGCACTGAAGTCCTTCCCATTTTTTCACCATAAGAAGAATGACAAGGGGACAATTTATTTTCAAATTTTCACATGAAAACTGCAATGGGTTCAACAGTGAAACTATAGGCTGCAAGACCTAGTAGAAATGCAGATTTTACAACTATTAGTTGTTAACTGAACTATGCAAGCCTTCATTTCTCATATAACAAAGTAGAGGCAAAGTCAATTATATTTAAAATGTCTGATAGATAAAATTAGAGCGTGCACATCCATTACTTAAGGTACCATGATGCCCAGGAACGGGAATAGACAGTTCTCTTGCCAGCAGAACCACTGTCTTGGTGATAACAGTATAAGAAAGGATGACGTCTTTGTCTCAGTGGGACAGGCATGTGTGCTTGCTTGTCTCTGAAGACTTCGCTGCCACTGGTAACACATCTTAGCATATCAGATTCAACTGACATCAAACAGCCCCAGGAAAGATTAACTGCCCTGAATGCCACACTCTGTCATTTTCAGCATGACTTCACCCACAGATATCACAGGGGATTTCTCATAAAACCCAGCTTAGTGAGTTAATCAACCTTCTGTAGGTATTAGAGGACAGAATGGATGTACATTTCAAAGGCGCTTTATCCCTAAATCATTCCAAATCAGGGGTCTGAACAATTTTCTTCCCTCCTGCAGTTAACTTGTTGGCCGGAATTTATTGAATGCTTTTCAGTTACTCTGATTTGAGAATGATCCTTGCTAGTCCTCATCAGTTTAATGAACGCACCAGCACCCTTTGTCTACTGTCTGTGAAGGGGAGAGAAGCTTTTTACTAAAGTAGTAAAGATTTAGAGCTTGAACAGTGGCAACCCTGCTTAAGTTTGTGCAAGTGTCATCCTTTGCAGAGTAGTTCCTGGAGCATCTAAGCTCTAATGGATGGATTTTTTAAACTTTAACATAGACTGATAGTAATGTTTAATAAATCTCTACATTTTATGTGTGTTGTCACTATACCACATAGCATATCATAGCAAACCCAGTAGGAGTATTCTAATGACTCCTCATTTTAAAATCTGTGAGAAAATACACTGGCTTAAGTGATGACTGAAGATCTAAGCCTGTATAATACTCATCTCTAGCTTGTACTTGATTCCTGTGTACATTTTTGCCTCACAATGAGTTGTTTGCTTATGGATGCAGAAAAATGAGGTAAATCAGTGTGACTGGGCTACCTCACCAGAGCAGAACCTCAACTGAGTGATGCGTGTTATTACTCTAATTGTTTTTCACCTTCAGAATGGAAGAAAAGATGCTAAAGAATTGATACATCAGGAGATTTTTCAGTCCAAGGAAAATGAGTATTTTGGAATGACAGTATAATTCACAGATAATTCCTTACCTCTAAGGCATCATGAGAGTGAGATTCTTGTCTTCCAGGATATTTCAGAGGATGGCACTGTACATTATACAAAGCAGGGATATTTTTGTCTGCCCAGTGTGCTTATATGCTTTATGTGTTTAAGTAATGTTTAATGGGGAGTAGATGTTCAGCATATACTTGTTAACATGTTTACTCTGCTTTCTCTAATGCTCACATGCATTCAGTCTTGTCTACAGCCCATGCTAACAGCCCTTCCTGGTGCTTGTAAGTTTTAAGGCAGTGAGCCAAACTGCAAGAATGAGAAACCTCTTGGAGAATGGTCTGAGCCTCTGTTGTGTGGCAACTGTTTGGATTGATCAGTGCTTGTCACTCCTTTAATGTGATCAGGAACATGTGCATTTCCCTAACTTTAGGGTGTTTAAATATTAACTCCCTTGGCTCACTTATTTAACATATGGCAGTAGACATTTATGCTGTCATAGGACAGGCCTGGATTTCTGTCACATCAGGCACGAATGTCAACTTCCTTGCTATTCTCTCAGGTTAGTGGATGGGGCTTTGCTCCCTCCATTCACATAAAGCTTAGACATTTGTGCATTTTCTCTTTAGTAGACAGATTTGCTGTGCAAAGGAGTCATGGCCTGCACTCCCCTCCCTTCCTTAATATTGAATATCCATGCCCCAGCCACAGATTTTATATTTGGTTACAAATCTCCAACAACAATAATTTTTCAATTTTATCATTTTGTTTCCATTGTGCTTGCTTTTTATCTCTGAGTGGATATACTTTGTATATGGAAAAATAATACATTTTAGTGGAGTTTTGCCTTCTATGTGCTTGATTAGCATTCTATGTGCTTGAACTTGGAGTGGGAATATTTCTAGACTGGTACTGTCTGTTAAGTTGAATGGAAAGCCTAAACACTATAACATTTAGGGAAACCCTTGATGTGGATGCAAGTGTTAAAACTGTAAGTTTGTGATTAACTGATGCCTTCGTTCCCCCTTGATCTCATGATTGCTAATGTTCTGTTATGTCACAGAAGCCCACCTCTCTAGTACACATGACAGGCCACCAGAAAAATTTGTTATTTGGCTAACAACCATACACCCATTTCACTCTTGTTTTTCTGACTTATTGATGCCTTTAGTCACCCACTGCCACATCTCCAACCCAAATAGTCTTGTGAAGATGTTCCAAGGGAAACTCGACTTTAAATGAACTTTTGTCATCTTTCCTCAAAGATAAGGCTAAACATGTCATCATCCACTGTGCTGTCATCTTTGGAACTTCTTTGTCTCCACAAAATATGCTGTTTTCTAATGACCTAAGGTTTGATAGATTTGCACTGCTGTATCTTGTGGTGATGTGAGCCCATTCCCTGTACTTCTCATGAATCAAGACAAACTGGACTCTAAAGTCAACAGTGTGGGAATTCTTTGTGAAATATAATGATAAATGTGAACAGCAAAATTAGAGACCACATAGTAGTTAAAATATAAATTCCAAGAGTTAGGTATTATTTACATTTTATAGGCAGGGAGGATTTTAGGGCATGAATACGTACAATGAGACTACAGTGAAGTTGTTATGACTAGGACTCTTAGTTAAGACTCCTGTAGCAGAAACTTCTGTGAGAACTGAGGATCTAAATATTTTTTATTTTTATTTTTTATTTTGAAAGCTCTTGTCTTAAATTACTGTTTGCATGCATTTGTGTATGTGAGTGCAGCATCCCCATAGACTGGAAGAGAACATCAGATCCTTTGAAACTAAAGTTACAGGAAGGTATGACCTGGCCTGTGTGATTCCTGGGAACTGAAAGTTCTGAAAGAACTGCCAAGCCACCTCCAAAGCTTCTAACTACAAGTTTTAAATTTTATTTGATTTTTGTTTGTTTTTTAAAAGACATAGTTTCTTTGTGTATCCCTAGGTGTTCTGGATCTCTCTCTGAAGAGCAGAGCTCTATCTGTCTCTGCCTTCCTAGTGCTTGTATTAAAGGCATGTGCCCATCCTTTCTAAAGCAGTGTGTATGTGTGTGCATCCACGTTTACGATTTTGTTTTAGTTTTGTGATTTGGTGATTAAGTATTCAGATGTTGGTGGGTCATATTTGCTTCAATAGAGGAAAGACAGGTTATAAAGGCCCAGGGACTGGGTAGACCTGTAAAAGTGTGGAACGCACAACTGAGCAGTGTAACGATGTGGTTTTTCCCTCCAACCTTCAGGCAAACAACAGAACCAGTGAGGTGTGGCTGGAGAAGGCTTAGCTAGAAACAAAGAAAAATTGCCTTTCTATATGAATGGAAAGGGAAAATGGAGAGTATTTTTATCCCTGCTATGTTTTTGCTGGGGAAACCTTATTAGATTGTTACAGTCTCAGCAGATAAACCTAAGGATTCATTTTTATTTATATGTTTGTTCGGCATTTCCTGTGATAGACTTCAGTTGTAAAGAGAGTTATAAATGCTGTTCCTGCGGGCTGTTTTTACTGTACTCTGTCTGTGTTATTTCCAAAGGGCCCACTGAGACCTGATTCCAAAAGGTCTTGTTGTTGGTAGAGGTCTGCTTCTTGTTAGCTGCAGTCCAGAGAATTCTTGATTGGCATTCTGGAAGTGTTCCAATTATTCAAACTGGCCAGAGAATGCAGCCATGGAACGTAGCTCTACTGTGCTCCCACATACAATGTTTATGGAGTTATTACTCCATCATTTATTAATTTGGTGTGAATATGGACCCTTAATTCAAATACAATATCTATCTATCTATCTATCTATCTATCTATCTATCTATCTATCTATCATCTACATCAATCTAGCATGTATTTATCTATCTACTCAGCCTAAACTGTTGTAAGAAATGATGATATATAGAATAAAAACAAATAAAGCAAAAGGATCTGCATTTTTGGAACATATATTATTGTGTAGTTTGGCAATAAAAATAACAAGCTATAATAAAGTATTATACTAGTTGATCAATGAAAAATAATATTTAGATTTAATGGCTCATGCTGTAGTTCCAGCAGCTTAAGAAGCTGAGATGAGATGAGAAAATCACATGTTACAGACCTGCCTTGGGTATGGCCAAAGTGCAATTCCAACTTGGAGAGCTTAGTGACCTTTAATGAGATATAGCAGTTATCTAGCATGCGTGTGACCCTAGTTTTGATCCTCAAAATCAATCAATCAATCAAATAATAGATAAAAGATCATAAATTTCAGATAGCAAACTAAAGATGAACCAAAGAAAAGCCAAACCTTTGCTTGAAGAAAGTTCATACAAAGAAGCAGGAAAATGGAAGTAGGAAGCAGACATTATGTCCAGTGTGGGCATCAGTGACAGCACAGAGTTGCCTAGAATTATGAATGAAAAGGACTAGCCTACAACAGAAGGGGCTAAGAAGAACGAGAACAAGTAGAAAACTCTGGGCTAGAAACACACTCAGCATGGTTTATGTAGATGAATATGGCTAGTGTGGCTAAAGTGTAGACACTGCAAGGTTTAACAGTAGAGGTGAAATAGAAGAGGAGACTGGAGCCTGGCAATGAAGAGTAACAGAGGCCATATGGTATCTGTCACAGATTCTTATTTCTGCTTCCTAGGTGCTTTGATTAGATCATAGCAAGGATAGATTAACGATATCAAAGAACATTCTAGAGCTTGGCAATAGGAAGAAGGAATGCCAGCAAGAATAAGTTCAGTACCTGGCATTGATACAGATGTTGGCAGCAAGTTGAGCCAGAGAAGCTGAGGAAGAAGCTTTTCTATTTGTGTTTTTTTCTTCCTTTTTCTATTTGTGTTTTTTGCTGCAAGTTTCCAGGTATAATATGAAAGATTGTATAGAGGACATTAATAAGTAGAAGAAAGGATAATTCTTAAGATTTTTTTTCTTTACCCTTGAATGTCTGGATGAAAGATCACCCCATGCAGAGATGGGAATATGGGAGAGTAGTAAATTAGAGAGAAGAGTTGACCTTCAGCTGGTGTATATTTCAGGGCATATGATTCGGACGGTCATGCAGGGAGTGAATGCCAAGAGAGATAATAGGTCTAAAGATATGCACTGGAGCTTTGCAATATTTGGAGGTCAGGAAGAGGAAAATGGTACTTTAAAAGAAATGAGTGCACACAGAAGTCGACAGACAAGCAGGGAATTTGTTGTACTAAAAAAAAAATCTGTGCTAAAATGTTCCAAAAAATAAAAAAAAGGAATCAGTTGTGTTTAGAGCTGCTGTACTTCTATGTCAGAAGAAATAAGACACAGCTACTGGGTCCTTCAAGCAGAAGATACTATTCTTACCGAAAAGGCTTTGCTCATTAGATGAACAATGGATGGAAATGGACAGGTGTGATCAGAAATTAAGGAATAGGAAAGTGAGGGCAACTGACCTTTCAATCTCTTTGCAAAGAACTCAGAGTAGGAGATAGGAGGCAAGGTGAATGTTTGGGACTGCTCTGTGAGGCAGTTTCACTTAACAGGTAAGCTATTATCTTATTCCCATCCACCTCCTCCCATCCTCATCCCTCTCCCTATTTTTGTCCTTATCCTGTCCTCCTCCTTCTTCTCCTCTACTTGACTTCCATTTGAGGAAAGTTAAGCCAAAAATTTCAGATCAGTGTCTAAGGTGAGGAACTGGTGAACAGGGTATCTTTTTTCTCATACAGTATCCAAGGAGACTTAGGTTTGTGCTTAGAAAAATATACTTTCAGGGACTGAGATCATGGGTGTTATATTCTCTATGCATCAATTAATATTTTAACAGTTTTACATCTGTTCTGACATCTCATTAACCTCAGTGGTTCACTAACCCTCTACGCTCTCTATGGAGTGATTGAGGGTCAGCATGATACACTATGAAGTCAGTCAAGATGGCTGCTTTGGGTCATTTTAATTCATGTTCTTACTTTTTATCTCTTCTATACACTATCTATCTATCTATCAATCAATCTATCTATCTATCTATCTATCTATGTATCATCTATCCATCAATCATCTATCTCTTCATGAAAAACATGTAGTGATTTGTCTGAAATATCTTTTCCATTTCATCTTCCCCATGAGTCTCAAGAATGAAACACCAAGAGCCAGCAGACAAAGCTGATCCCTTTGGTACCTGTGGCTCTCCAATGTTGTGAACATAGGCATGCTAGACCTTAATGGTTGCTCACAATGCACCATGCCAACAGCTCATGGATCAGGGACTCCCTAAGCAGTAGTATTCCCTGACATGATGGATCATTACAGTTTTGTTATAGCCTTTAGAGTCAATGAAGTGGGAAGTATGGCCTATCATTTTTATCCTCAAGGGAAAAGAGCTATTTTGCCTTTATAGTGGCACCACCTATCATTTTATCCTTGTCCAGCATTTTAAGCTTTATTCCTTAGGCTTAAGCATCTATATTGTCTTATGACACCCAAGAATCCAAATTACAACAAAACAAAACTTATCATTGACCTCATGGTGGCCTCAGTATTTCCAAATATACTCGAATAGGGGGCAGTACACAGGAAAATCAAAAAATCTGAGAAACAATATCTTGTCAAATTTATCAATATTTTACGATGGTATCTCTTTATTATTGGATTATGGATAAACAGCTAGAAGCTAGCATACACACTAAACACATACATTCAATGTACAGAAAGAAATATTTACATATGCATGGATGCACATTTAGGCATTGAGTGTCTTTAAGTCAGATCTCCAAAGCCTTAAATTTGACTACTGACAGGCCCCATTCATTCTTTTTCTGACTATTTAGAAGTGTTTGTCGCCACAGTATTGAGGTGAGGCATATAAATTTACCAGTGTGAGAGTACAATAGAAATGCTCAAAAGAATGGATGTGTAACAAACAAACAAACATCAAAAAGAGCACTCATTAACTGAAACTAAAGAAGAATGCATACAGAAATTGTAGTACATTTAATCGATAGAATATTACTCAGCTATTAAAAACAGGAAAATCACGTAATTTGCAGGCAAATGGATGGTACTAGAAATGATCATCCTGAGTGAGACAGATACTGGGACTCTCAGCCGGACTCTGGGCAGAGCACTGAGCATGCTATGGAAGAGTGGGGTTCTGTGGAAGAACACAGAGGGGTCAGGTACGCCACAAGGAGATCATCAAGGGCTGTGGATCTGGACCGGAGTGGGGGGGTCTTCACAAACTGATGCACCAACCAAGGACAATGCATGCAGAGAACCTAGACCCCTTGTTCAGATGTAGCTGATGAACAGCGCATTCTCCACGTGGAGGGGGAGAGGAGCAGGGAACCCCATTTGATCATTTCTCCTTGGTGGCGAGGCGTTGCGGGCACACAAAGGAAGCAGATACAGGCTAACCTGATGAGACAGGATACACTGTGGTCCAATGGTGGGGGAGGAGGGCCCCCTGTCAGAGGTCTATGGGAGGGGAAGAGGGAGGAAGAGGGAGGGAGGGGTAATAGGGAAGATATGGACTGAGGGGGCACAATCAGGTTGTAATGTAAATAAATTATAAAATATTAAAAATTAAGGAAAAGGAAGTAGAAATTTCTTTGACACAGGTTTTTGAGCATCTAAGTATCTGGAAATACTTACAGCACACCCGAAGAAAGGACCTGTGCTCAAGATTCTGAAAGTCTTGGTGAGAGCAGATGATTCCTTACATTGAGCATAGAATGGAAGTTAGTTTCCAGAGACAAGTAGAGCCAACTGAAGAATCTTGGAATTCTACTGACTGAGACTTTAAATTGTCACATTTGGTTATTTCATAGGTTACAGCATCTTTGAAGCATACCTGGTGTTATACATGTATTTGATTGTCTAAAAATTCCTTTGACTTTCTTCTTTGATATTAAAAGTTATTTGCCAGCATACTGTATATTGGCTACAGACTCAACATTTGGAAGGCTAAAAGCAATGGAATTTGAGTTTGAGTTGAACTATACAGGAAGACCCTGTTTCAAAAAGGAAACACAAAGCTAACCAAAGAAACAACCTTCACTCTTGGTGTAGCTAATTTTATTAAATTTTTCTCTTGTGCTTTAATGCAATTACCCATCTAGTGCCCAAAATGGCTCTAAGATCCTGTCTCCATCATTTGCACAGACATAAACATTAGCTCAGGATCAGGAAGAAGCTTATAGAAGTCGGTTGTCATATAGTAGAGATGAATCTGGGCCTAGAGGTGCCCTCCTACCCTGGGTGTTGACTTGCTATCAAACAAACTAAAGAACTGTAGTCCTTTTTAGTGGATGAATCAGGTGGCTTAGGACTCTAGCTATTTACTGCACATATTATGGTTACTTCACTATCTCTTCTGCATCCTATCAAATGCTATAGCTAGTGTGTGTGTGTGTGTGTGTGTGTGTGTGTGTGTGTGTGTGTCTAATTTAACCTTATATCTTCCTTGGTTACATTTTAAACAAATCCATTTTAGTATCCTTCTCTGAAGGCTTTGAAAAGATAGATCTTGGCTCAAAACGAAAAATGCAAGTGTCTCTACATTTATGTCATCATAATTTTTTGTGGTTTCCAGAGATAAAGAGTTTTAGAGATAGCAGAGTTATGTTCAGAGCTGACTCTGGCTCTGTAAATTCAGAATTTAACCTGAAGAAAATTGCTTAACCTATTTAAGTATCATTTTCTTTATCTGTGAATTTGGAATAATTAAAGTAAGTGTCTTACAGCGCTGTTCAAAAGATCAAGGTTACCCAATCTATGCAAAGTGCTGTAGCACTTATTATGCTGGCTCAAAGAGTACTGGTTATGAGCTTCAATCCACACTTATATACTGTTTCTAAGGCTCACTTTTCCCTAGAAATATGAATCCCTCTCCTGTGATTATTAGGAGAAATTATTTAAATTGTTTACAGTGGTGATAATGAATTTGGAGCAGTGATTTTTAAACACATTAGGGAATCTGAAAAGGATTTTTACACTGTCACCCTTCCCTTGGGAAGAGTGCATACACACCAGCAGCTGGAATATTTGTACAATTTGGGGCAGACTTGAATTTTTGACTTGGAAGATGAGTGACGGATATCTTAGAAATCAGTTCATCACCCACATTATATTGCAGGTAAAAAACCTGAGGCTACAACTCTTGGGTAATGTAAACCATATGGGCCATTAGTCAGCCAGACACTGCTGCCCACCATATTCACATCCATCCTTTTGGAACCTTGTGACATATGGGACTTTGCAGGACCCGAGTGGGTTAAGGACATTTAAATGGGATATTCTTCTGAGTGATCACGTAAGTTCACAATCTCATTTTAAATCCCCAAGCCTTAGCTTTCAAGGCCAGAATGAGTGTGGTACATGCCTACAAAAACCCAGCAGAAAGAAGCAATGCTATCACTGTAGAGTGGTGAAATGGAGCCAGGAAATGTGTATTTCGTTTAAAGAGACAAGGCCATAATTCTTCAATGGGAACCTTCTGAAGGAAACACCGCACAGCCTGATCCCTTGATCTCAGCCTAGTGAGAGCCACAGAAGACCACTCATCTTTCACCCTACAAAGCAAAACATTTAAGTTCCATGGTGTGGAGTAATTTAATAATCTAATAGACTTTATAATTTAATTGGAAGTGAATGCATTTCTCTATGTGAAAGTATACAAATTTAAGTAGTAAATAAAACTGAAGTATAATCTCATGAATGGAAAAGAAGACAGATATGACAGGAAAAATGATATAATTCAAATAGCAATCTCAATTCTCAACAAAGTCTCAGACCATCTGAGGAGGATTTCTGGTGCAAGTGCTGCTTATCAAAGATGGACCACTTTTAGGTTAAGTGATGACTTGATACTCTTGTCTGTTCCCATCACCAAAATTTAAACCTCTGCTCATCATATCACTCACAGATGAGATTGCTATGCTGGTTTATTTATAGTTAGAGGATTACACAGGAGCACTCAGTGCAAGGCTAGGGCTCTACACATTTTCTCTGCCCTGCCTCGATAACAGCAGCTACACCTGGTAGATAACCTGGCTCACTTCTACTACTGAGACAGTGATTCCTTTACTTCACTGAACATCCTTAAGGTTAAGAGATGAGTAGCCAGGTTACAAGACTCACACTTGGATCCCAATGAAAATACCATTCCTTTAACACATAGGACTTCCAATTTAAAGCCCATAAATTCCCCCTGTGGTCATTGGTTGTCAAGGTAAAAGGGAGCCCCACTTGGCTTCTATCACTTGACTTCTATATGAATGTGTCTTTCCTGTGAAAAACACATAACCACCTATAGAACGCTAATACTTTATATAGGATCCGGCCCATCCCTGGTGACTCTTTACTTAAAGATGCTGCTCTCTGTCTTCTCACTGTGAAGACTAGGCCAGTAGCTAATGGGTAGGTAGTGATAGGAATCTGGATCCCTGGATCTTCAGCTCTTTTCATTGCCTACACTTCTCTCGCTGACATAAATGGCCTTTTGCTCTGAGTTCTGGAGAGATTCTAGGTGGATTGAACTCTAGGGAGAGAACATGTCAGTCCAACCCTAACACAGAGTACATGACTCTTTCTTTGAGAATGAACCAATGGACCGACCTTTTATAAATGACCTAGTCAAGCATGTGCTTGACCCCAAGATTTTGAGGGATTGTTTTCTGTTAGTACAGGTTATTTTATACTTTCAGTGCCCATAGTTGTGGGAAACATCATTGAGAGTGAAAATGTATGTTAGTAGTCTAGTACTCTTAGTTTTTGTACTGTAGATTCCCTGTACGGCATTACTGAGTGGTTTCTAAGAGAGGCTGGCTGCTCAAATTATTTTGTGTTATATTCTCTGAATATTTTCAATGGCAGATACTACTTGATGCACATGACATATATAAAACCTTTAAATTCTCCCTGCCCTCCTGCATATGTTCTCTATATACCTTTCACCCTAACTGTGCATCTGCAAATGTGATAATTTCTAACCCAGCCCTTGATTCCCTTTTCATATTGTCCAATAGAGCAGTGATGCCTCAGATATTCTAACCCACTGCCGCTTCCTCTTCCTCCCAATGTGAATGGCACAGTTCAGTGCTTAGAGCCTTTCCCATTGGGAAGACTTTTCATTACCACTGTTTTACAAGATCACCTCTGGGTGAAGATATGATACAGCCAACTTCCAATGTTGGCTGGCAGCTACACGCTGAGCTGTACATCTGTCACCCAAGCTCAGGATTTGTCTTGCTCCATTTGCAGGCCACTTATGGATACACTAATGCCCTGCTGTATGCTTTAATTTGAACCAACTGTATAGCTATTTATCAATGCTGCTACCATATACAAATAACCAAAATTTAAATCTACTTTACCTAACTTGTAGTTCATTAATTTTTACTTTTACATTGATTTGTTTGTTCTATTGTGCTTAGTTTTTATTCTGTATGTAGATTTCTTGAGTTATCACCTCAGTCACTGTCTTTTGCATGTAATGTTTCCTGTTGTATCTACCTAAGAATATAAGTATGTTTTCTAAATGCTGAGCTTGGTAAGATTTGTTTTGTTGTCTTTCATGTTTTGAAAGGTGTTCTAATTTATTTAAAAATAATTTTATCTCTGTCTTTGTAAATATGACCACATCTTTTTAGTTGTCAGTGTGCTTGATGATTAGATTAGTATACAATATGCTTATGCCTTCTTAATATAATTCATAAACACAGCCCTTAAAAACCACCTTTCATTGTACATTTTGTGAATAAAAATATCTCTAGACCATTATTCACAATGCTTTTCCCACATCATATTCTTTTATTTCTTCTTATTTGCCTGACTTTATACTTAACAGGTTTTTGTTTTGTTTTGTTTTTTGTTTGCTTTTTTCTAACAAACTGTAATCAGGCCTTATTTTGTATCCAGTTCTACAATGTCTGCCTTTTCACTGAAATTCTTGAGTTTTTTGAGTTTGCTTTTTAAAATATAAATTCTGATGTGTTTTGGCTTATCTACCCAAATTTCTGTTCTCTCCCTCTATATACCATGCATGTTTTGTTCCTCTGCTCCTACATTCATTGTGTTCCTGTGCTTTTAGATCATATTAATATTTAATTTTATCTCACTGGTGTACCTGCTGTCATATATTTTTCTCCAATAAATGTTATATTTTCATGTGAATTATTTTGATGCCAGTTTCTAGTAACTTCAGAGAAATTTTGTAAGTTTGTATACATATGTACACATGAACATATGAATGCATGTGTACCTGGTGTATTTTTAGTGTTTCCTCATCTAACTTTTGTGTTGATATTTTCATTTTATTTTATGTTCATTAAATATACAGTTTTTCAGACTTATGACCAACAGTATCAATTGATATAAACTCCAAGTGCCAACATCTCAAACATGCATCATTTCTTTCTTAAGTTCATTTTCCTTTTTACATTTTTTTAGAAATCAATGCATGAGTACTGTATTTAAACCAGCTCTACCCACCCCTTCTCCGTCTCATCTTTTCCCATCTTTATGCCATTTCCTCTCAAACTCATTATCTCCTCTTTAATGCTACATATATATTCAACACACATAACATACATGTGTGTTTAGGGCTGATCAAGCATTGGATAACCTATCAGGGAGGTCAACTCTGGAGAAAACTAACTCTCTTTCTCTCTCTCTTCTTCTCCTACTCCCTCTGTCTCTGTCTCTCTTTATGCCCCCTCACTCTCTCTGCCTCCCTCCCCCCTCTCTCTCAGCAGACATAGTTCCCTGAGAGGGGGATGGGGGGTCTTAGAGTTCATTATATTGCCACATGAGTTGATGTTGTTATTATGCTGCTCTTATGGATGCTGAGTTCAGCTTTCATATAGAATTATTTTCTTTTTCACTCAGTCAATTCCTGTTTTCATTCCTATAGATAAATGCCTTTGTCTTTTATATGGCTGTTGATGTATTCATTTTGCATTCATTTATGAAGAATAACTTTGTTTATCAATATTCTAGGCTCAGGATCAGTTTCTTCCAACTCTGCAAAACCTGTCTGCATTTACTCATTGCCCCATCACTTCTCTCTTTTTATATACAAATTTCTTATTTTACAACAAAAGTTTGTTATCACTTTAAAAAGAGAGAAATGCTGACTTCAGTTGCCTAGCTATATTATTAAAATTGTTCCAAAGGTTGTGAGGTCTGGCCCCTGTTCTTTTCTTCACCCAATCCATCTTTGAACTTTAGGTCACTGGATGTCTATTTACTTTTCCCCAAGCCATAGTCATTTCCTATGGCAAGGCCACAAGGCTTTGAAGTTCATTAAATGACATAAAATTTCATTTTTAATGTTCATTTAATTATTTGTATTAATATCTCTTTTTAGAATGGGAGGATACAAGGGATGGGATAACCATTGAGATGTAACAAGAATAAATTAATAAAAAAAGGAAAAAAAAAAGAAGTTTTGGAGATACTGTCTCATGTGCCCCATGTGGGATGCAAACTCATTGTATAGCCAAGCATGACTTTGAACATCAAGTTCTTCCTACCAGTACATTTTATTGCCGTTGGCTTAAAATTTTGTACCACGAGTAAGCTAGCCATGCACTTTACCGACTGAACTACATTACTAGCCCTCAAGTATATATTGTAGCCACTTTAAAACTACAGTATTAGCCAGGGCTAGTGGTCCACACTTGGGGAGGCAGAGGCAGGCAGATCTCTGTGAGTTAGAGGCCAGCCTGGTCTACAAAGTGAGTCCAGGACAGCTTGAGGCTACACAGAGAAACTGTGTCTTGAAAAATCAAAACCAAACAAAAACTAAAACCAACCAAACAACCCAACCAAACCAAAAAAAAAAAAAAAAAAAAAAAACATTCGAAAATTTTACAGTATTGTAATTTTTAGCGTCTAAGCTAACCTCAGTAGTACTTTCTTTTGGCTAATTTTTCTCATGGCCATAAGATATTACATCTTACCTTTGTATTGGGTCTTAGACTTTTTTATTCATCTCCAGATACTCTGTGTGAAATGCAGCAGAAAGTGGTTAGAAAATGCTCTCACCTACACAAAATGATGTGTTACATCCTTCATCAGGTCATGGCTACTGTGTGGAGGAAGGATTGATTATGTGCTCACAGATGGGCACCTGACAGGGCATGTGCAGGACTTTCTTATTCTAAAGAAGAAACAAGATAGGGCATAAACTCAGGTGTTAGCAAGAGGGAGGAAAAGAGTGACATTTGTGATCAGTTTTACATCATGTCTATGATATAGAAATAGGGAAATGTAAAGAGTGAAAACTATCATATCTTCTGAGAGAATAGGTATATAAAATACAAAAGGGAGATTTGGGAAGGATAAACACATGAGGTATCAGCTGTTTCTGCCTCTTCAGGGCAGGTCATATGTCTAGCAGGACACTTATATGTCTTGTAGGCCACATCCAGGAGTTTCCATGAGGTGCTTGCATGTTAGTTAAATAGAGCACATCTCAACTGATTTTTAAAAATTGTTTATTTATTCACTTTAACTCCCAATCATAGGTCCCTCCCACCTCCTCTTTCTCTTTCCTGTATACCTCTCCTCAGAAAAGAGGAGCTCCTATCCCACCCCAGAACATTAAGTTGCATCAGATCTGAGTGTATCCTCTACTCCTGTGCAGCCAGCAAGGGAGGGGAGTGATCAAAAAGCAGGAAACAGAATCCATGCCACAGAAAGTCCCTACTCTTCTTACTAGGGGATCCATATAACACCAAGCTGCTACATCCATGAAGGGGGCTTCGGTCCAATCTATGCATGGTCCTTGGTTGGTGCTTCAGTCTCTGCAAGTTCCTCTAGGTCATGGTTAGTTGGCTCTGTTGGTCTTTTTGTGAAGTTCCTGTCCCCACCAGGTCCTTCTATCCTTCCTCCAACTTTTCCATGAGACCCCCCCCCATGTTTTGCCAATGTTTAGCTTTGAGTCTCAGCATCTGTTTCAATCTGATGCTGGGTGGAGCCTCTGAAAGGTCACGTCTGCAAGGCTCCTGTCTGCAAACATAGCAGAGTGTGTCATTAAAAGTGTCAGGTGTTGGATTTTTTTCCATGGAGTGGGTTTCAGGTTTATCCAGGCATTGGTTGGACATTCCCTCGATATCTGCTTTTTCTTTATCCTTGCACATATTATAGGCAGGGTAAGTTCTGGTTGAAGTTTTTGTGAGTGGGTTGTTTTTTTTTTCCCTCCCTCCACTAGGAGTCCTGTCTAGTCAGAGGGTATACCCTTCAGCCTCCATAACCCCTGCTACTATGGACCTCAGAAAGAGTCACCCTCATCTTCATATCCTCCCAGAAACCAAACCTTCTCATAGGTCTCCAGCTTGCACGGAGATACCCTCACCATGCACTTATGGTTCCTCTTCTTCTTTTTTTTTTTTTTTTGGTTTTAAATTTTTTTAATTAACTTTTTAAAAATTAATTTATTCTTGTTACATCTCTATGGTTATCCCATCCCTTGTATCCTCCCATTCTCCCCTCCCTCCCATTTTCCCCTTATTCCTCTCCCCTATGACTGTTCCTGAGAGGGATTACCTCCCCCTGTATATGCTCATAGGGTATCAAGTCTCTTCTCGGTGACCTGCTGTCCTACCTCTGAGTGCCACTAGGTCTCACCCTCCAGGGGACATAGTCAAATGTGAGGCATAATGTTCTACCCAGGAACTGGAGACTGGATAACTCAGAGACCTAGGATAGAACCAAACATAAGTGAAAAGAAATCAATGAAACAATTCCCAATGATATTCTTCTATATAAATAAATCACTGCCTTGTCTAACATGTCTTCAGAGAGGCTTCCTCTGGCAGCAGTTAGGAGGAGGTGCAGAGATCCACTGCCAGATGTTATGTGGAAGGAGTCTAAATTAAAGGTCTCCACCATATCCTTTCCATAGGAAATCATAGAGCCCCCGAGGAGAGGAGGAGGAGATACCATAAGTCATAGGGGATGGAGAACACCAAGAGAACACACTCCACTGAATCAACTAAGCAGTTTCACATGGGCTCACAGATACGGAAATGAAAGTACAGTGTCTGTGTGGGTCTGTCCTAGGTCTTCTGCTTGTATCTCATAGCTGTTAGCTTCATGATTTTTGTGTCTTTTCCATTTTTCAAATGTTCCTTTTTCTTTTTTTTAAAATTTTTTATTAATTTATTCTTGTTACATCTCAATGGTTATCCCATCCCTTGTATCCTCCCATTCTTCCCTCCCTCCCAGTTTCCCCTTATTCTCTTCCCCTATGACTGTGACTGAGGGGGACCTCTTTCCCTGTATGTGCTCATAGGGTATCAAGTCTCTTCTTGGTATCCTGCTGTCCTTCCTCTGAGTGCCACCAGGTCTCCCCCTCCAGGGGACATGGTCAAATATGAGGCACCAGAGTATGTGAGAAAGTCATACCCCACTCTCCATTCAACTGTGGAGACTGTTCTGACTATTGGTTAGATCTGGGTAGGGGTTTAAAGTTTATGGCCTGTATTGTCCTTGGCTGGTGCCATAGTTTGTGTGGGACCCCTGGGCCCAAATCTGCCTATCATAATGTTCTACTTGTAGGTTTCTAGGACCCTCTGGATCCTTCTACTTAGCTATTCTCCCATGCTTCTCTCATCTAGAGTCCCAATAGGATGTCCTCCCCTCTGTCCCCAGTTTCCTGGTAAGTGAAGGCTTTCATGGGACATGCCCCTTGGGCTAGTATGCAGATATAAGTGAGTATATACCATTTGAGTCTTTCTGCTTCTGGGTTAACTCACTCATTATGATCATCTCTAGCACAATCCATTTGTCCACAAATTTCAGGAATTCCTTGTTTCTAATAGCTGAGTAGTATTCCATAGTATATATGTACCACACTTTCTTTATTCATTCTTCTACTGCGGGACATTTAGGCTGTTTCCATGATCTGGCTATTATGAATAAGGCTGCTATGAACATGGTTGAGCAAATTTTCTTGTTGTGTGCTGGTGTATCTTCTGGGTATATTCCAAGGAGTGGAATAGCTGGGTCTTGAGGAAACCCTATTCCCAGTTTTCTGAGATAGCACCAGATAGATTTCCAAAGTGGTTGTACTAGTTTGCATTCCCACCAGCAATGAAGGAGTTTTCCTCTCTCTCCACATCCTTGCCAGCATGTGGTGTCACTTGAATTTTTAATCTTAGCCATTCTGATGGGTGTAAGATGGAATCTCAGAGTTGCTTTGATTTGCATTTCCCTGATGACTAAGGAGGTTGAGCATTTCTTTAAGTGTTTCTCAGCCATTTGATATTCTTCTGTTGAGAATTCTCTGTTTAGTTCCAAGCCCCATTTCTCAATTGGGTTATTTGGTTTGGTGGTGTTTACTTTCTTGAGTTCTTTATATATTTTGGATATTAGACCTCAGATGTCGGGTTGGTGAAGATCTTTTCCCATTCTGTAGGCTGTCGCTTTGTTCTCTTGACAGTGTCTCAAGCCTTACAGAAGCTTCTCAGCCTCATGAGGTCCCATTTATTAATTGTTGACATTAAGGCCTGGGCTGTTGGTGTTCTGTTCAGGAAGTTGTCTCCTGTGCCAATATGTTCCAGGCTCTTCCCTACTTTTTCTTCTAACTGACTTAGTGTCTCTGGTTTTATGTTGAGGTCTTTAATCCACTTGGATTTGAGTTTTGTGCAAGGTGACAAATATGGGTCCAGTTGCATTTTTTTTACAGATAGACATCCAGTTGGACCAGCACCATTTGTTGAAGATGCTATCCTTTTTCCATTGAATGGATTTGGCTTCTTTGTCAAAAATCAAGTGACCATATGTGTGTGGATTCATATCTGGGTCTTCGATTCGATTCCACTGATCAACCAGCCTGTTGCTCTGCCAGTACCATGCTGTTTTAATTACTATTGCTTTTTAGTACAATTTGAGATCAGGTATGGAGATTCCTCCGTAGCACCTTTTATTGTACAAGATCGTTTTTGCTATTCTGGGTTTTTTGTTTTTCCATATGAAGTTCAGAATTGAACTTTCAATGTCTTTAAAAAATTGTGTAGTTATTTTGATAGGGATTGCATTGAATCTGTAGATTGCTTTTGGTAGGATTGCCATTTTTACTATGTTAATTCTCCCTATCCATGAGCAAGGAAGATCCTTCCATCTTCTCATGTCATCTTCAATCTCCTTCTTCATTGTTTTGAAATTTTTTTCAAACTAGTCCTTCACTTGCTTAGTTAGAGTAACTCCTAGATATTTTATATTGCTTGTGACTAATATGAAGGGTATGGCTTTCCTAATTTCTTCCTCTGCAAGCTTGTCATTTGTGTATAGGAAGGCTACAGACATTTTTGAGTTAATTTTGTATCCAGCCAAATTGCTGAAAGTGTTTATCAGCTATAGGAGTTCTCTGGTGGAATTTTGAGGGTCACTTATGAACACTATCATATCATCTGCAAATAGGGATAGTTTGACTTCCTCCTTTCCCATTTGGATACCCTTGATCTCCTTTTGTTGTCTTATTGCTCTGGCTAGAACTTCGAGTACTATAATGAAGAGATATGGAGAGAGTGGGCAGCCTTGCCTTGTTCCCGATTTTAGAGAAATTTCCTTGAGTATCTCACCATTGACTTTGATTTTGGCTATTGGCTTGCTGTATATAGCCTTTATTATATTGAGGAAAGTGCCTTGTATCCCTGATCTCTCTAAAACTTTAAACATGAATGGGTGTTGGATTTTATCAAATGCTTTCTCTGCATCTAAAGAGATGATCATGTGGTTTTTTTCTTTTCAGTTTGTTTATATGGTGGATTACATTGATGGATTTCCATATGTTAAACCATCCCTGCATGCCTGGAATGTAGCCTACTTGGTCATGATGAATGATATCCTTTATGTGTTCTTGTATTCGTTTTGCAAGAATTTTATTGAGTATTTTTGCATCGATGTTCATAAGAGAAATTGGTCTGAAATTCTCTTTGTTGAGTCTTTGTGAGGTTTAGGTATCAATGTGACTATGGCCTCATAGAATGAATTTGGTAATGTTCCATCCAATTCTATGTTTTGGAGTAGCTTGAAGACTATTGGTATTAGCTTGCCTTTGAAGGTCTGGTAGAATTCTGCACTGAAACCATCTGGCCCTATGCTTTTTTTTTTTTTGGTTGAGAGACTATCAATGATTGATTCTATTTCTGTAGGGGAAATGGGACTATTTAGCTTGTTTATCTGTTCTTCACTCAACTTTGGCAAGTGAAATTGATCAAGAAAATCGTCCATTTTCTTTAGATTTTCAAATTTTGTGGCATATATGCCTTCAAAGTAGGATCTTATGATTCTTTGTATTTCTTCAGTGTCTGTTGTTATGTCTCCCTTTTCATTTCTGATTTTGTTGATTTCAATACTGTCTCTCTGCCTTTTAGTTAGTTTGGCTAACGGTCTGTCTATCTTGTTGATTTTCTTAAAGAAACAGCTCTTGGTTTGGTTGATTCTTTGTACTTTTTTCTTAGTTCCTAATTTGTTAATTTCAGCTTTGAGTTTGATTATTTCCAGATGTCTACTCCTTTTGGGTGTTTCTGCTTCTTTTTTTCCTGTGGCTTCCAGAAGTTTTGTCAAGTTGCTTATGTGCGATGTTTCCAATTTCTTTTTAAAGGCACTTAGTGCTATGAATTTTCCTCTTAACACTGCTTTCAATGTATCCCACAAATTTGGGTATGTTGTTCTCTCATTTTCATTGAATTTCAGAAACTCCTTGATTTCTTTCTTTATTTCTTCCCTGACCCATGTGTCATTTAGCAGAGAGTTATTTAGTTTCCACGTACGTGTAGGCTTTTTGTTGTTTCTGTTGTTGTTGAATTGCAGCCTAAAAGCATGGTGATCTGATAGGATACAAGATATTATTTCAATCCTCTTGTATCTGTTGAGGTCTGCTTTGTGACCTACGATGTGATCAATTTTGGAGAAGGTTCCATGGGGTGCAGAGAAGAAGGTATATTCTTTCTTGTTTGGGTGAAAGGTTCTATAGATATCTGTTAGATCCATTTGACCCATGGCATTGGTTAATGATGTTATTTCTCAGCTTAGTTTCTGTTTCAATGACTTATCCTTCAGTGAGAGTGGGGTGTTGAAGTCTCCCACTATTATTGTGTGGTGATCGATGTGTGGTTTAAATTTTTTTAGCAGATCTTTTACAAATGTGGGTGCCCTTGTATTGGGAGCATAGATGTTCAGAACGGTGATGTCATGTTGGTTGACTTTACCTTTGATGAGTATGAAGTGTCCTTCTGCATCCCTTTTGATTAATTTTGGTTGAACGTCTATCTTGTTGGATATTAAAATGGCTACGTCTGCTTGCTTCTTGTGACCATTTGCTTGGAATATTTTTTCCCACCTTTTACTCTGAGGTAATGCCTATCATTATAGTTGAGATGTGTTTCTTGAATGCAGAGGAATCTTGGATCTTGTTTATGTTAGTCTGTGTTCAGTTCGTCTGTGTCTTTTTATTGGAGAACTGAGACCATTGATGTTGAGAGATATTAACGACCAGTGACTGTTAAGAGTCTTAATTTTGATGTTGTTATCAATCGAGTGTTTGTGTATCTGTGGTTTTGCCATGGTATAGTTACCTATTTCCTGAGTAGTTTTGGTTGTAGCTTGACCCTTTGGGATGGAGTTTTCCTTTTAGTACCTTCTGTAAAGCTGGATTTGTGGATAGGTAGTGTTTGAATTTGTTTTTGTCATGGAATATTTTGTTTTCTCCATCAATGATTATTGATAGTTTTGCTGAATAAAGTAGTCTGGCCTGGCATCTGTGGTCTCTCAGGGATTGCAGGATTTCTTTCCAGGCTCTTCTTGCTTTTATGGTGTCTGCTGAGAAGTTGGGTGTAATTTTGATATGTTTGCCATTGAATGTTATTTGGCCCTTTTCCCTTGCAGCTTTTAATATTTTTCTTTGTTCTGTATGTTTTGTGTTTTTATTATTATGTGACGGGCAGTTTTCCTTTTCTGGTCAATTCTATTTCATGTTCAGTAGGCCTCTTGTATGTATATAGGTATCTCATTCTGTAGGTTGGGGAAATTTTCTTTCATGATTTTGTTGAGAATAGTTTCTGGGCCTTGGAGTCTGATATCTTCTCTTTCTTCAATGCCTATTATCCTCAGATTTCTTCTTTTCATGGTGTCCTTAATTTCTTGGATGTTTTGTGTCAGGAGTTTTCCAGATTTGGCATTATCTTTAATGGTTGCTTCAAGATCTGTGATTGTATCTTCTAGACCTGAGATTCGTTCTTCTGTGTCTTGGATTCTGTTAGAAAAGCTCACCTCTGTGTTGTTCGCCTTCTTCTCTGAGGTCTCACGTTCTCGTTTTTCTTCTGTCTGTGTGTTTATCATTGAATCCATTTTCATCTTCAGATCTTGAACTGATTTTTTTATTTCTTTCATCTGATTGTTTTTATATTCCTGAGTTTCTTCCATTTCCTCTTCATAGGTCTTCAGATCTTGAACCATTTTATTTATTTCTTTCATCTGGTTGTTTGCCTTTTCCTGAAATTTTTCCAGTTCCACTCTATGTGCTTCTTTTATGTCTTTCACCTGTTTGGCTGCGTCTTCCTGTATTTGATTACGAATTTTATTTGTTTCCTCCATTAATATGCTCCTTATTAAGGATTTGAGGTCATTTTCTTGTATTTCCATTGTATTTGAGCTCTCTGGGTTGTTTTCTTTGGGATAGCTGGAAACTGGAGATGCCATGTTGTTTTTGGTTTTTTGTGTATGTTTTTACGCTATCCTTTAGACATCTTGCTGGCTTTCTTTTGGTTGGGTATCTTCCCTAGTTGGATGTACGTCGTCTGATGATAGATTCACTTGTTTTCTCACGATTTCCATAAGTTGGAAGCTCTGATGTTTCACTGTTGTGGATGGCAGAAGGTTAGCCCTGTCGTTTTGGGCTCTCACAGCCGTGATCCTCAGCTCCCCTGTGCTGTGGATCCTGTAATCCTTCTGGGTCTCTGGATGAGCATTGGGTCAGGTATCCACAACCTTCTGGGTTCCCTGCCAAGTCCAGCCAGGGACACTGGGCCCGAACTACCCTCCGAGCTCAGCTAGAATCTCAGGGCCTGAACCGTCTGCCGAGCTCAGCTAGGAATTATGGGCTCAAAATGCACACAGGGTCCAGCCAGAATTTTTGGGCTGGGACTGCGCACCAAGCTCAGCTAGGGGCGTTTGGCCAAACTGCATGCTGTGGTCAGTTATTGACTCATGCCCGAACCATCCGCACAGCTCAGCCAGGAATTCTGGATTAAAACTGCACACTGTGTCCAACCAGAGTCTTAGAGCCGGGACTGTGCCAAAAGCTCTACTAGAGTCTCTGGGCCCAATCTGTCTGCCAAGCACGGTTAGGGACTCTGGCCCTCAACTGCACGCCAGCTCCACCTGAATCTCCAGGGCAGAATTGTCCACTGAGCTCATCCAGGGAATATGGACCCACACTGCATGCTGAATTCAGCCCGGGACTCCGGGCCTATACTGCGTGGATAGTCCAGCCAGAGTCTTGGGGTCACCAAGCCTGTGTGCACAGCTCAGGAAGAATCTCTCGGCCTAATTGGCCCAGCAAGTCCAACTAGGGCCTCTGGGCTGAATCTGCGTGCTGACCTCAGCCTGCGTCAGTGCCCCAAAACTGCCCTCTGAGGAGAGCTAGTGTCTTGGGCAGAACTGCTCGTTGATATGCGCTAGCTCCTCTGGTGGGACTGAGTGCTCCGCCCAGCCTGTGCCACAGTAGGTGAACTGTGGCTGCGCTGAGATGGCGCCTTTGGTGGACCCGAGCTCTCCGCCCAGCCTGCGTCACAGCAGGTGAACTGCACCTGCGCTGAGATGGCGCCTTCGGTGGGACTGAGCACTCTGCCCAGCCTGAGTCACAGCAGGTGAACTGAGGCTGTGTCGATCCGGCGCCCTCGGTTGACCTGAGTGCTCCGCCCAGCCTGTTTCACAGCAGGTGAACTGCGGCTGCGCTGAGATGGTGCCTTCGGTGAACCTGAGTGCTTTGCCCAGCCTGCGTCACAGCAGGGGATCTGTGGCTGCACTAAGCTGTTGCCTTGGGCAGAATTGCCTGCTGCGTAGAGCCAGCGTCTACACAGCACTGTGCACTGAGCTGTACCCGGGACTCTGGGGCTGAACTGTCCGCCGAGTCCAGTTTGGGTCACAGGGCACCACGTGACCAAAATCCTGTCCAGTGTCCCCTCTCCCGCAGTAACTCCCACCAGTCACCACACTAACCGCCTCCACTGGAAGGCTCTGAGCTGCAAACCTCAGTTGCTGCCTCTGGTGCCGCTGATGCTACTTGTGCCACCACTGCTCTGATCCGAGAAAATCCGTACTCCTCCCGTGTATAGGGGCACGCAGGTCCTCCGCACCCTGGTATTTCTGAACTGTGGAGCACTCCTGCTGCCGTGGTGTCTGGACCTTGGTGTTCCTGGCTCAGAAATCTGTGCAATTCCCTGAATTGTTCACTGGAGCTTCCAAACACGGTCCACACTGCTTGCCGCCATCTTGGATTCCCATTTCTCTTCTTCTTGCAGACCCTCTGTCCTTCCACCTTCACTCTTCCCAGGTCTGATCTCCACTCTTGTTTCTCTCTGTGGTCCTTTTCCTACCTTGTACTCTTTCTTCAACCACTTCAGATATCTGTTATATTTTCCCCTCTGAGTGAGATTTCAGCATCCTTCCCTGGGTCCTACTTTTCACATATTCTTTAAAACAATACCACTGAAATCAGGGATGAGACAAGGTTGCCACTCTCTCCATATCTCCTCGTTGTAGTGCTTGTATCCTAGCCAGAGTAATAAGACAACTAAAGGAGCCCAAGGGAAGGCAAAATGGAAAGGAAGAAATCAAAATATCACTATGTGCAGATGATATGATAGTATACATAAGTGATCCCAAAAATTGTACCAGAGAGTTCCTACATCTGATGAACACCTTCAGCAAAGTGGTTGGATAAAAAAATTAACTAAAAACAAAACAAAGCAAAACAAACAAAGAAACAAAAATCCAGTATCTCTCTTGCATACAAATGACAAATAAGTTGAGAAAAAAAATTAGAGAAACAACACCCTTCATAATAGTCACAAATAATATAAAGTATTGGTATAACTCTAATCAAGCAAGTCAAAGACCTGTATGATAAGAACTTCAAGTTTCTGAAGAAAGAAATTGAGAAAGATATCAGAAGATGGAAAGATGTTCCATGATCATGGATCAGTAGTATTAAAATAGCAAAAATGGCCATCCTACAAAAAGCAATCTACAGGTTCAATGCAATTATCATAAAAACACTTACACGATTACAGACCTTGAAAGAAAAATTCTAAACTTCATATGGAAAAAGTTCTACTGATTTTAAATGATAGTTAAAGCCCATGCTAGCATACTTTCCTCAACTGGCTATGTTTACCAGCAGATTGCTATAAAAAATATAAAAATATTTCAGGGACATCAGAGACAATACAGCTACTGATTTTAATATCCTGTCAAAGAAGCTGCTTCCTGGCACAACTCTGCAAGTTGCTCTGTCTAATTTTAAGAGAAGAAAAGCAATGCTGACCCTGATGAATACTCTGCTACAGTTCTAAACCATTTCAATATCTCAAACTCTTTGTGCACACCACAGGACTGCCCAGTAAGCAGCAAATGGGTCTCAGAATATTGTTCTCTCAAACTGCATTATAGGTTTCTGAACTTACAAAGCATAGCTCTGTGGAAACTTGTCATTTTTTTTACATGTGGCATGTGGGGAAATTAACTTTAAAACAATAAAATGGACCAGAAATATATGTTCCCAGAAGGACAAATGTCTTCCTAACCAGATAGATAATACTTATGGTGTGATGTGTATAAGGGGAGTTTAGGAAAGCAGGTGGAAACTGGATTACCTATCCAGACATCACAACATCTTTTTTTTAAGTTAAAGCTTCAATAGGCTCCCTAATATTGACTCTCAGGCTGCCTCTATGTGAATTCCTTCCTCCTCAACCTTCTCTCTGACTTTTGTATCCAGGTATTAACAGAGTGACTCAAGGATGGTAAGGCAGGTTTTGGGAGGCACTAAAGGAATTGCCATCTATCTTATAATTAAAACCAGAATCCTTAAGGTTCTTCTCGAAAGACTCCATACCTGGAACTGTTTTACTTTATGTAATTCTGCAATGTCCTCGGGGTAGGGTTGCTTCTTTGATTGTCTGTATCTAGGATCGTCTTTTTGCTTTAAGTACTCATAGAGTTGTTACTAGCCTGAACAATTAAAATGTACGTTCTAAAAGCTCAGGGTTAAAACAACTACCCCTAGAAACCCAGAGATATAAGCAGACATCTACATAGTTTTTAAGGTCTGTGTAATTTTCTTTGGCTTATCAACTAGAATTCTTATCACTCACAGACTTGCTTTTATATATTAGGTAAGTGTTTTACTCTCTCTCCAGAGTGGAATTTTTTAAGTCCTGATGGTCAAAAGTTCAATTTAAGCTGGGCATGGTGGTGCACACCTTTAACCTAGCACTTGGGAGGCAAAGGCATGGGGAATCTCTGTGAGTTTGAGGCCATCCTGCTCTACAAAGCAAGTCCAAGGCAGCCAAGGATACACAGAAAAAAAACCATGTACCAAAAAAACAAAACAAAGCAAAATAAAACAAACAAACAAAAAAGTTCAGTATAAGTACTTCTTGTGAAAAAATACTTGATGGAAATGACTTGAAAAAGAAGGGATTGTTTAAGCTAACGATTTCAGGGGTTTTAGACAATGTTTACTGGACTCCACTGGTTCCAAGCCAATGATGAGGTACAACATCATGGCAGAGGGAGAGGTGCTATTCAACTCAAGGCAGAAAAAAGGGATTGGGGAGGAGGTAGGAAGGACTAGGAACAACATGGCCCTGTGGAAAAACACTGTCCCTGTGACTTACTAGGCTTAGTGAGGCTCTACCTTCCAAAGCCCCCAGAACTCCCTCACATAGCACTATGAGTCTGTGGTTGTGGTAGACATTTCATAATCAGACTGTCAAAGAATCCAAATAAAATGTATCCCTTTGCCCTCTGCTTAAAGATACCATCCAAAGGCTACAGCTTTGTGTGGCAATTTTGTTCTCACTTGGCAGAATAAATCTCTGAAAATTAGGGTCTGACCACATGCATATTTACAGAGTATTTGGTAAATATCCTTACTATTAAATGTGTAACAGATGGATATTGATAACTATGCATATCCCTGACAAGAGAATCCATAATTTTGAATTGTTTCCAGAGATGCAATTCATTAACATATTCATAATTCATGGTAAACTCTAGAGAAGTGTTTATATCCATTAGCTGAAAAAGCAAATCTAACATGTTTTTATCCCAGTAGTGTTTATAAATTGGAGAAAACATGTTTAATCGCAAGTCACCATCATCATCTCTGTCCACAAAAGGAGGTTGTGAGAATGTTTCCACATTACATGGGCTTGTATTAAGTGGTTTGCATGAAAATGCATAGAGGATAGACTTTGTTTTGTCTTGGTTGTTGTCATGAGCTGGAGATAATAATGTGTCTCAATAGTAATCATTTTTACCCAGGAAGATTTCTAGGCAATGGGAATAGCATCAATGTGGAGAAACTAGAGACCTTCATTTAGGACACTGTGCTATCCATAAAGAAAACAATAAAACTAATGCTGAGGAAGAAAATGTGACAAGAAGTCTTAAGAAGAATATGAATAACTAGACATCACAGTTTGAAGCCATTTATAAGTTGCATTCTCACTGAACAAAACCCAGCGGGGCATTTCTTTGATTTTTCCCATAGAAAGATTAGTTGAGTGCCCCACACCTTTTTTTTTTTTTTTTTTTTTTTTTTTTTTTTTTTTTTTTTTTTTTTAGTATTTTGAGACAGGGTTTCTCGGTGTTATTTTGAATGTCCTGGACTCACTTTGTAGACCAAGCTGGCCTTGAACTCACAGTGATCAGCCTGCCTCTGCCTCCTGAGTGCTGGGATTACAGGCTACAGGTGTGCGCCCCCATGTGGTCAAGAAGGGGACACTTATCAAGGTGATGTTTTTGCCTGTAATTAGCATTAGGACAACTAGAGGTGGACTGAGTCAGTTTCATATAGGTCTATCCTCTGCTTATGCCTGGCAGATTGTAAAAAGAAGTGAGAGCAAGAACTAAGAGAGCTCAGAGGAGAGAAGCTCCATGATGGGGAGCTGAAAAGTTCTAATTGGTCTGATGATGGCAAATAAAATGTCCTTCAGTGTCCCTTACTAGGCTCACATGTTCTATAACATCTCAACAAAATGCTCCTCTCCTTGTTTTAGGGATGATAGTCTAAAGCGATTATATGAACTGTCACAGAGCTTGGATGCCAGCTCATGTGTTTTGTAACTACTGAAAATTTGAATGGTCAAGATATTTGTTTTAATTGATGATTTATTCCAAGATAGAGGAAGCAACTTTCATCACAGGCCTGCTAATTCCCTGTGTGTCCAATTTCACTTTTGATCTATAATTTTTAGCAAACTGCCTGCTTTTAAGATTATTTTATATATGTTTATTAAATGATTGAATAGATTAATCCTATCAGTGTTATAACATGAAGCACCCAATTGTAATTTGCTTGCTATAAATTTCCAGAGTTCACCTCTACTAATAAATGGTCTAATTTTTTCTATTTACTACAGATAATAAGATACCTGTGGTCTTGTGTGGGAAGTCCACTTCCTTTACTGCCCAGATTTCCATTGCACTCCCAAAGATAATAGTAGATTGCCCCTGAAAGACTATGTGTAATAGTTTGGTATCCTTTCATCAGGCAAACAGGGCATCAGACTTAAAATATAAATAATGACCTGAAAGCAAGGTAATTTGGACCCATTTCATAGCCAATGAACCATTATTCCTCCCTCTCATCAATGCATCTAAAACAGGCTCTCCTATCACCTTGCTCAACCTCCATCATAAAATTAATTACCTCTGGATAGACCTCATTTAATTGCTCATAAAATTGATCTTACTTTTCAGATTTTATAGCAACTAGTAAGTCATCAAAAAAAAAGTGCTCAGAATAAACGGGGTGCTCATTAGCCTCTTTGAAATAATACAAAATAAACTCATGATGATATAAGGCTTTGGCATCTGATATGATGCTATATATTGGACAACAGTAAACAACAAAGAAACACTGAAGAGTTTATTAAGGAGAATTCAAAACTGCCCATGTAATTCAAGACATAGTAAAAATGGCATTTTGATTCAGTTTGAAAATCAAATGCATTTCATTTCAAACTAGCATACTCACATACTCTCTCTCTCTCTCTCTCTCTCTCTCTCTCTCTCTCTCTCTCTCTCTGTCTCTCTGTCTCTCTCTCTCTCATATACACATAAACACACACACACATACACACACACACACACAGAGAGAGAGAGAGAGAGAGAGAGAGAGAGAGAGAGAGAGAGAGAGAGA
>OU015748.1:77645202-77666352 GCA_907169655.1 Acomys percivali | reverse complement strand
AGAGAGAGAGAGAGAGAGAGAGAGAGAGAGAGAGAGAGAGAGAGAGAATTACCACTGCTCATGCCCTAATATGAAGACACTTAGGTTTCAAAACAAACCATGGGTTAATATTAGTAAAACTACAGCTCCAGCCTTGTTTCTCTATGTGCTCACTCATTACCACAGACCAAAACTTTGTAATATATAGATGTCTTATCAGTTCACTAATCACAGTAATAATTATTTCATAGGCTGTTGTTATGGTTTCAGTGTGACACTGAATACAGAACATCCAATGAATAATCTGGTCTAAAGAAGACATTTAATGAGTGTTTAATGTTATTATATGTTTAGTATTTCCCATGTTGGTGAACTAAGAAGCAGACAACAGTACGTGGAAATGAAGCAGTTGACTGGACGATGATGGTTTTGTCAGGTCAGTGTTTGAAGTCCAAGTCCGATCTGCAATCTTGAGGGAAGTGCTTGATCATTTTCTACTCTTTTGTGTACTCATTCTATAAGTGGACTGTTAACCAATTGGATCTGGAGACATCCTGGATGAGACTTAACTCAAGAATATTTGCTGAAGAACGTCTCTCTACATATATGGCAACCCTGGCTTCTGACCACATCTCGTTCTGTTCTTAGTCTAAAAGAGGGACTGAGGTTGTTTATATTCATCTAGTATTGACTTGGGTTGGCTGAAGAGCTAGACATAGTGGCATGGAAACACTTCTTGACACTTGTAACTGAATGGTGCCCTGAAATAGAATGGTTCTATTCTGCTATCAGATGTCTGCGTACTTCCAGGGCATACATTACCTATAGTTTTCTCTTAGACTTTACACCTCTTTTTTTTCTCAATCCATAGTTTGTGGAATGTATTTTATTCTACTAAAGGGAGGAATAGCACCAAACTGTTGGCACTAACCTTTGACCCATGTGGTTTCATTTGTAATCATGTATATCTTGTTTTCACACCAACATTAGTTAGTTAATATATATATATTCCTTTCTACTTTCATTGTCGGGAGGAGATGATTTCTTTTTAATATCTCCAAATAGTCAACCTGTGTTAGTTGCTTTTCACTATCAAAATGCAGTACCACTCCAATAATGCTCTTTATATAGCTGTGACATAAAAATACAAGCATTTCCTAGTTCAATGCAGGCTTCACTAAAGGAGTACCAAACTATTGGAAGGAATATAAGCCAGTATCGGGAGCTCATGGGTTAGAGACCATGTGATAGTTCTTTGGGGAGTATCAACAATGAAGCTTATAGCCCAAACCCCAAGTATCAACAGTGAAGCTCATAGCCCAAACCCCAAGCCACACAGTCCAAACATCTAGATCAAGAAAAACAGAGAGCCAAGATGCCAGAGAAGACCTACCAGGGAAAAAAACCTCATCAGAGTGTCTTCTACTCAAGTTTGATGAGTGGTGAGGGCAGATGTGACAGAACTTACAGGACTTAGACAATGAGTTGTTAGCTATCATTTTTGGAGGGAAAAAGACTTGGCTTCTTGTTGGTATCATGAATGAATCAACACCGGCATATATAACAGAGTGTATCTTATCCAGGGCATTCATTATACATTATTCATTATACAGAAAGTGTGGACTGGAATAAAATGAGTCTGAAGAGTGTTTGTTACGTCAAACACACCATTGAATTGCCAGATTTCTCAGAATCCTCGTAATGCTTATATCAGTTTCCAGGCTCTGGCCATTCACCAAACAGCATGAGCCGATAATCTGCTCTTTGTTGTAAATTGGTAATGACATTGAGCTAGTATTCCATGAAACACAGCTTTGGAGAAGATAGCTCACTGCTATTCTTAGATTTTTTTTATCATGTTCTTGTGGTCATTTTGTGTATTTATTGTGTCTTGTTTTAGGAAAAAAAATACTTAAAGCAATCAGTACATAAACAATCCACACAGACTAACTTAAGTTTGGTCCTTAGAATTTCAACAGTCTCATAAATACTTTTGAAATTATGAGAAGTTATTATTTCTCAATGGCAAAAAAATATATGTCAGATGTATTAACAAACTATCACATGAAAGTGTCTGGGGGTGGGAATCTCAAGGGTTGAGTCTTGGGATTATATACTTAGGATGTGAAATTTCCCCAAGAGCTATGTGCCATCAGACTGTGCAACTGATGAGGCATGCTGGACCTAGAAGAGTTTGCATTTTTCTATCTACAAAAATCTACCCAGCATCTGGAAATCTCCCTTAATCTTTTGAGATCTTAAAGTTGAAAACAAATCCATGTCCACAGTTTGCTGACATTAGTGGGAAATTATGCATAAGCTTCCAGTTCCATAAACAGAAGCTCCAAGTTTGCTTTCTTGGAAGTTATCATTGATCATGGTGCACCCCAAAAATTCATGAAGCTCCCAAAATATGCTATGAAGTGTATAAAATATGCACTAAAGTCCTACTATTGGAGAAGGGCAGAGACAGCTTCTTGGAAGTTGGGAAGGGTAGATTGAGGATTCTTAGCAAGTATTAGTTGTGTGTGGAAAAAAATCAGTAAGTGGGAACTTCACCCAGGGGATGTCCATGATCCAATGTGGGGCATCTGTGTCAGTAGGTGACAGGAGCTAGCCCTGTGGATGTTCTGTGTGAGCATGTTCGGCTGCTACACTGATGAGGAACTGGATGTAAATATGTGACTTTCTGTCATTTTGGTTACATAAAATGCCTTTATCCAAGGCACCTGTTGCTCACAGAGGCCTGCTCTAAGTGGATTTCAGACCTAGGTTCTATGATTTTTGCTGAGTTAGTAGTTCAGAGAGTCCCTCCCACTCATGGAGCTCCAGACTCTCTTTTGCCTTAAGCCTGGAAATGCTACCAATCTGACTGCAGCCCTCCTTAGAGTTATAATTAAACTATAGCTATGAAAGGACTATTCCTTAGTGTCCTACCCCACCTCCCAGTTCACTTTCCTCTCAGTGAGGCAATGATGAAATCCTCTGCATATAACCACACAGTTTTCTGATAATTCTCCTATTGGGGCAGAAAAATTGCAGATGAATGGACACTGGGTCTTCATAAACGCAAATAAAGTAATATTTTATATGTAGTTTTTCCAAATGATATTCCCTATTAAACATTACTAGCCAAGAAAATTAGGTCTTTGCAAGTGTCTCTGCCATCAATATCAACACTATCATTGAGCCATGCAGCTGCCCATGAGGCATTAGGGACACGCTCAAAAGGCACTTGGTACAAAGTGAGTGCTAAGGGGATTAAAAACCACAGAATGAGACAGGAGTGTCAGAGATAATTTCCCTTTACATCAGGCATCAGGCAGATATTGAAACTGCTAAAATAACTTTATTTTTGCTCCTTGTCATTACTTTTTAAACCCTTATTAGTGATGATGATTTTTTTTCTGCCTTTGCTTGGAAACTTGTAGTTTTCCCAATTTTCTTGGCCCTTTAAATGATAAATTCAAGAACAGTGTACGGTTAGGAGATCTAGACCCCATAAAGGAGATTGTGAAAATCTAAACTCTTACTGGGGTTCACTCAAAGCCCACTGTCTAATCTCTGGAGATCGGAAGGTGACTTTTCTCAGCTTCTGTTCAAGGTAGACTTTGTTGTTGTTGTTGTTGTTGTTGTTGTTGTTATTGTTGTTGCTGTTGCCAACTTCTCAGTCCTGTCTATGAAAAAAGTGAAGAGAAAAACTGCTTTCTACCAGCATGGTCACTGATGCATATATGTGCTGACTGTCACATACTAGGCTTGCTGAATGAGAAGATGTAGAGTTCCTGGCTGCAACATTGGCTGTGAGGAATGATTTCCAATTGGTAATTCTTAATCCAGACTCATAAAATACTATGATCTCAGCAAGCAGGGCTAGGGAGCAGGGGTTAGGCAAACAAACAAGGAGTCTTTTGGTGTTGTCCTGTGGTTTTCATTTCTGGAAGAGAAGCGACCTTGTCCTTTCTGAGTAAGTGTTTTGCTAAGTCCCCTTGAATCTCTAGGCTGAAATGTGCTATTGCTATTCACATGGGGGAACTTCCTTGTTTGTGTCTTTCTAAATATCTCAGGGCGTTTGGCCCAAGAAAAGACCCCACAGCCATGCTGCTGACTTTTATCTCCATAGAACTCTGCCTTTGGGGGTGACAGACTTAGAAATGGCCACAGACAATCATGCCACTTTATCTTTTCACCATCCCATCTGCATTTGTTAGCTTCCTAGAAGGAACACTGTGACTCTGTAATCCCAGTCTGAGGTTACTCCAATTATTTTCTGCATGGACTGACTGTATGTTATCTCTGCTTCAACTGTACAGACACATCTCAAACCAGCTGTTCTAGGCTAGGGAGCTGAGCTCAGAGGGTAAAGCCCTGAAGATGCATACCTGAGTTCAATTATCCAGAACCCACATAAAAGCTTAGAAAATAGCACAGGTCTGTAGTCCCCATCTCTTCCATGAGGAGATGGGATGTGGGGATAGGCAAATCCTTCAAAGCTTACAGGCCAAACAAGCTGGAGTACACAGCACCGTATGAAGCAACAAAAAGAAGGTCCTGCTCAACCAAGGTTGAAACTAAGGACTGTCACTCTAGGTTATCCTCGGACTTGCATATGTGCACACGCACGCACGCACATCACCTGCTCTCTATGACTTTACCTGGCTAATATCATCTAAACTCAGATTATTCCCAAGGACCTTTCCAAATCCCCAGGGTAGACTCAGTCTGGATGACAGTGTCCACTTTTTTCATCCTCGTGTGTGACACCAATGTCCCCAGTCATTTGCCTATGGTATTCTATTTCCAAGTCAATTTAAAATGTGCCATCTGTTGAGTTCATGCTCCATGAAGCATGAACAGTACTATTTTAACATGCCATTTAAATCCATGCATGCCCGTGAGCTGTTCTAACTCATACTTCAGAGGTGAAAGGTCTAATTTTCATGGAGTTTAACAGGATCGCACATGTTATAGGCATTGTGGGTGCTGACTCTGTGCATCACATTGACATCACTGATCATGTAGCAGGATGTACCATGGCTGCTTGTCCTATGTGAACAATTGATCTCATGCTTCCAGTCCTTATATATCACACTATGGAAATGCTCAGTTTTCTCACTGCTAGTAGTTAATACAGGGACTCTTCCCTTGCATGGTAGAAGAATTAACAGCAATCATGCCTTGCTTCCATGCGATAGTAGCATACTTTTCCAATTAGAGATGATCCGAAATGTCCCCAGTTATTGTCAAATGCCAGCCAGACTGAGGACCTAGCTGTGCTTTGGTGTTTTACCATGTATGTAGGCCATATATGGTAGGACATGGATTTAAAGAAAATAGCTGACCTAATTTACTGTTGCAATTTGTCATCTAAGGAGACGTGCTTTGCCATTTAAGGTATACATACATATGTACACATACACACATCTATATATCTATATCTATATAAAACATTTCAACATATTGAATGCCTAGGGTCTAATGAATGGAGCATTCAAGTAACTAATGTCTAGAAGGAAAAAAAAGATGTTGGTCTATTTTTGTGTATTTGTCTGAGGGAACATACTTGTCTTAGTATACATGTGAATGTCAGAGGACAATTTAGAAGTAGTCAGTTCTCTCCTTCTACCATGCGGGTCTGACAGATTGAATTTAGATTGTCAGGCTCAGTAGTAAGGAACATTACCTAATGAGCCTTCTCACCGATCCTGTAAAAAAAATTAAATTCACATTTAAATTCATACCATCAAGGTGACAGTGGGCTTATTGATATCAATACATTTATTTCTTTTTAAATTTAATGTCTCTTTTTACAATGAACAGTTTTATATTTGTGTCAGGAACCTTCCATTTTGAGGCAGAGAATATTACTTGATCTGTATATTCTCTTTCACCACCATCTTATTGTATTTAACTATATTTCTTAGGTTCTTTGCAGGTGAGCATCTTCCCAGTGCTAGGAGAGGACATTTATACCTGGAATCCCATGTAGCCAAGAGACAGGGCAATAATCAATAATTTCCCCTCCCTTTCTCAAGTGTCATGTCAAAGTATTATGTACACAGTATAAAACCTTCTGGAATTGCCTCTTTCCACACAGAAAAACTCCTTAGAGATTCTTCTAAATTGTTGCTGTACCTTTGTACTGCTGAGTAGTACTCCATAGTGTATATGTACCAGATTGCTAATGACTTATCTGTTGAAGGTCATCCAGGCTCATTCCAGTCTGGTGCTATCACATATATAGATCCTGTGAATGTTTGTGCAGGGAGCTCTTAGGGAAAATGAGTTGTTGCTGTCTCTGGTTCCATAAATAACCAAATAAGCAGTTTCCTGGATGTAGGATCATTTTGATTCATTTTACAGTAAATTCTAACACTCACTGTTCATTTGCAAGAACTTTGATTAAACTGTTTATTTTCTTTTCTTCACTTCCAGTATTTGGGCTGTCATAATTTTTCTTTATTAACTTCACTGATACTGACCTTGTGTGGTGATGTAACACACTTGTCTTAATGTGCTTCTTTCTGACGGATAGTGCCTCTCAATGCTGCCTTTCACACTGTTTATTATTTGTGTATTCTCATCAGAAAATTTCTATCTGTTATTATTTATTAACCTTTGAGTTTGTCTTTCATAATTTCATACATGTCTAATGAGTATTGTGATTACTGCACCTTCCCCACAATATCCCCACCACCTCTATTAACCTACTGTCATCCCTTCAAGTGCCATCCATACTTTCATAACTTATAGCCCTAGTACCGTAAACATGCCCAAACTCACCTTTTTGTTATTTTTAATTATTGAGTTTTGGTAAATGGTTTTGGTTTCTTAAATGTAATATTGTTGCTAGAAAGAAGTTTTGAAATGTTTTCTCCCCATGTGAAGATTGCCTTTTCTCCCTCTTCATACTATATTTAAAGTACTAAAAGTTGTATATGCTTTTAAAGTATTATATACATACTTTATATGTGTGTTTATATACATATTAATATATATCAGTATATACTTTATGATTTACTATAATCTAATATTATATAATTTGACATGTTATATAAATATGAAGTAATGAACTAGATGAGAGAGGACAAGAAGGTAAGTGCAAGTAATGGTGGAAATATGTTCATATTATATAATATATAATAAATAATATATATTTTATGATAAAATATCATATATGAAATTTATTTCTATATTTTAGATCATGTTTTGATGTCTAATTTCCAGGTGGCAAAGTTTCATTTAATCTAAGCACTAATTTAAATGTGTTATAGATATTTTTAGGTACATAGTTAATAGTACGTAGTCTTATACTGAAATTTCCCATCTTTCATTCACTATGCTGAGAATATAGACATTTTAAAGATTTGTTTCATTTTATACTAGGCATATGTTTGTGTGTCTCTGTATGGGTGTGTGCATATGAACGCAGGTGCTCACAGAGGCCTGAGGCATGAAATACCTCTTGAGCTGGAGGCAAGGCAGCTGTTAGCTACCTGATATCAGTGCTGGGAACTGGACTTGGATCCTCTGTAAGATCAATGTGTGCTCTTAACTACTGATCCATATCTCCAGCCCTGAGAATGTATGTGGCCTCTAAAGCACTTTTGTTACTACTACCTCTTGAAAGCCTTTGCCACACAATTTTGACATCTGATTCATTAAGATGTGGATCAGATAGCTGTCTTTTTTAGTTTCAGTTACACACTGAGTCAGTATTGTCTTTGTCCTCGATCTCTACAATGTTATCCATGGAAAAAGGCAGCTTTTGGGGACAACACTGTACTATCCTTTATTAATTTAGAGGCTACTTATCCACTGTTTTGCCAGTGGTATTAGAATAATAATCATTTTCAGGAAGATTTTTTCAGACCTGGGGAGGTGGAATGAGCCACCTCAGTGTCCTTAGCTGGTGAGTTAGTGGATGCTCAGCTCTGCATCTGGTGGCTTCCTTTGTTATGCTAGGGTGTACTAGTCCATGTTTCTGCTTCTCTACCTACATGCCAAGACAGCGCACCATTTTATATCTTGGAGTCCTTAGGCGGTTGGCTCTTCCTTTTTCATGGGGAGGAACAAGGAAATCATATTGTATTATTTGTTTGCACAAGGAATGTAAGCAACAAGCTTTTTTAGGAGGTAATGACCGAGTTTATTAATAGGAAATTTAGATAGTAGCAAAGGTAGGAAGCAGGGAGATGTGAGGTGGACATAATTATTTTCCATTGAGAAAAGTTTGACTTATTTTGCATTCTGATATTTACTTCTCTATCATTCATAATAAACATTAAGTTTTGATGTGCTTCTATCTATTCCAAATTGGACTGGTCTTTTATTAAGGATGTTCTTGTTGACCTCTATAGCCTATACACAAACATGTCATCTTTCCTCTCACATTTGAGGCCTTTCTGGGTTAGCCAGGTTTCTCATTCTGTTATTAGTTCCATTTTAATGTATAATGACCTTTCCCCATTGATTGGTCTTAAACATACCTCCACCATTATTAGAACTTCCCCTTCTGCTTCTCTCTCCTCTCTAGTATATTTTGAAGACAATCCTAGTTAGTGGGATTTCTTTCAGTGTTTTAAGATCAGAAAAGTCAGGGTCAGTTTTTTTTTAAAGACCATAGATGCCAAGTCTGTAGTTTAAAGCAGTGCCCTGGCTGCTGTCATGGCTGTGAGAATGCATATTAGCAAGAACTGAAGCTGGCCTCTTCAGGGTGACTTCATTTGTAAGGAAAAAGAGGCATGGCTCACTGCTTTGTTTGGACATCAGTTGACATTCTGTTATTAAACTAATCCAAACTGTATTTTCCAATGAATGTCTCAAGGGAAGATTTCCAATTCACTTTGGCTACTTAAAAGAAGTTGTCAGACTAAATTAAGGACCCTTCTCTTGCCGAGGCACAAGATGTCTCTGTGTAACTCCTGGTGGCTTTTCTTGATGAGCAGTGTACATGTGTTTGGAGTCTGACTGGATCACAAGGGCGAAGATAAAACAATATTGTAGAGTATTAGCTGATGATGTAAAGGCATATGTCATACATATGAATGCTTACTATTCTTTCTACAATAGAACCTAACGAACATGGAGAATGCAGCTCCTATGGTGAAGATAATCTGCATTAAATTGTGTATTCATTGTTTACTCACGTTCTTGAGTCTCAGACAGTATTTACTCATTGTCAGTTATTTTGCTAAGTGCTGGTGCTATAGTGAACAATGACCACGTATTCTACTGGGAAGCTTAAAACCAAATTAGAAGGGAGACTTGCAAAGCAATATTCTCAAGGTTGTGTCTTGTCATCTCACAGTCATGAGAGACACACATAATTTCATAATAATGTAGAAATAAGATATGTAACTCACAAGTTGGGTAAATGGAGCACTATGGAAGAGTACTGATCAGATGGCGGAGGGTTAGCATGGATGAAGCCAAAGAAATAGAAAGCAGGTGTTGTCAGCAGAGGATGGGACTCAGGTTAGGAAATAAGCCACAAGAAGTATGATTTGAGCATGGTTGAAGGCGTCTTTGGAGAGGTGGGCAACAGAGGGCTATTAGATGCTTTAATGATTGTCATCTTCAAAGCATTTTACTGTGGATGTCCTTAATATCACACAGAAATAATCCTTGATTTAATTTAATTCATGTGGCTCAATATACAAAGGAATAATGAGTATTATTAACTTAAAACCTCATCTAATTGTTATTTTTTTGTATATTCTTCACTCCCTTCTTCCATTCAGTCACTAATTTGTTTTTAGTCCCTTCCTTCCACCCATGACACCTTGCTCTTCTATATATAAGCATCTCCAAAGTGCTATAAACTATGTCAGCCAATGATGGATAAAAATGACAAGAATTCCACCATGTGCTTTCATACATCTTTGCATAGATCCAAGCATCTATACAACATTTTTGACACAAGAGGTAAATATTTAAATATTAGAAATTATGAGTTAAAAAGCATGTTAAATAAAAATCTGGATGGGATAGACATTGGGAAGGTGAGTTCTACTTAACAAATTCTAAATAAGGAAATCTTCAAACAAATTGGTTCTAGAATTGAGACTTGACACATTGAACCCCATACCTCCCCTCACAGACAAAGCTTCAGAGGAAACAGCAGTATTCAGTGATGAAGTGCAGAAGAGTGAAATCTATAAGAAAGCAGCGCCCGTGAGAGGAGGTACAATGAAATGCCTGCCAATGACAACCATGAAGTGCTCAGCAGCCCCTCCTTTTGCTCCCATCTCTGCCACAAATATCTTTGCAGTTCTTACCAGGTCCAGCTTGGACTGGAACTGACTCGCAATGTGAAGACATGAGTAGGTTTATCCCAAGATCATCATCATTCAATATGTATTTTTAAAATCACATCCTGGCTACTATGTATACAATAGAATGCAGCACATGGTGAGATAGAAGAGCACATACTAGTCAGAAGGCTACAGTGACAATCGAGGTGAGGGACATCAGCAGCCATTCTGCTATTGAGTGGTAGGGGATGGGTAAGACTGGAAATGGAAAGGGTAACTCAATATGGAATTGGGAGATGTTGCAAATTAATTTAAGTGGTAGAAGATGTTAAAAGCTAGAAAGTCTGAGTGATACTAGGTTCCTGGCATGTTAGGACATCTAGGGTGCACTTTGCTGACATGGGCCAGAAGAGAGTGATGAGGAATGTTCTGGCTGCTTTCTTTAAGGACTGCTCATATTAGAATGAGTTTTATTCTCTTGTTGCTCAGTAATTGTCATGAGCTCTGTAATACTCTGTGTCACCTCATTCCAATACTCTAGGTTGAGAGAACAACTTCACAATCAGGAAACAAAGTTCAATCCCTTTCCTTTCATGCAGGGCATGGGGACATGTAGCCTGGCTTTTCTCCTGGGGCGAGTATACGGGAGTCAGTTTAGACATAATGTCCTCAGAAAAGAGAAGACACGAAACCGAATTGTCCCTGCACTTATGTAGTAAAGGCTAAAGAGCCTGCCAAAGTTAAAACCAGTTCTTCTCTAAGTTATTTATTTTATTTTTCTGAAACTTCTGGAAAGATCTCAGCATCTGTTTAGGACACATTCCTGTTATGATGCATTGAGGAAGAAGGTGAAAGGAACAGTTGGTACTGCACAGTGAAGAAAACATAAGAGTAGAGACAGAAAAAGATGCCAATGGTCTAGAACCTAGCTTCCAAGAAGTCAGTTAGTTTGAAAAGTGCAAACAGAGCTTGGTGGCGTGATGTTGGCTACTGATTGTATTTCAGAAAAATCATTCATTTCTAGACACAGATCTCTCTGCCAATGCTTCGAACCAGCAACTCACTGTATTCACAAATCAGTTAAACTGAATGAAAAATACACTCACATGAAGAGCGGAGAAGACAGAATGACTGAATTAGTTTTTAAGTCAACATTACATGGGTGAATACCTGTGACTAGTAGGGAAGACAAAAAGACATCTACACAAAATACCTAGCCTCCAGAAATACTTAGCATGAACCAGTATTGAGAACACATAACACCTGGACTCTTGCAGCCTAAAGCTCCACCTGTCAAATTTGGTCTATGAGTCTCCTTCATGGGAGATGTGGTTGGTATCAGGTGAGAAGCTTGAAGCAGGGCCATTTTTTGTGACTCACTTGTATGTTCATGTTATTTTAGTCTTCCATTTTCTTATAGAAATGAAGCTGAATCTACTTCTTTCCTTTCTCAGCAGTATGTCCTGAAGTCTGATTGTGCTATCTGTGAGAGAAAAAAAAAAAAAAAACACAGAGTGAAAAAACCTAAGGCCTGGTTGGGAAAGAGACAATGGAATGCAGAGTGAGTGAAGTCACTGAGTTGCGGAACAAGTGTGCAAACTCTAAAGGTACAAGAGTGGATATAGGGCATTGTCAAAACACCAGAGAAGTGAAAAAAAAAACAGAACATAAATTTGGCTTATGATTTTTCTCTTGTCTATAGCCTGCTTATGAAAATATTAATTGGTGTGAGTGAGTGAGTGTGTGTGTGTGTGTGTGTGTGTGTGCGTACATAGTTCAGCAAGTTTACTTACTTCACTAGACAACAAAAAATATCTAGAATATTTCTGGTGTTATACATCCAAATATGATCATCTACTGTGCACTGGTTTGAAGATGTGTGTATATTCTTGTGTGTGAAATGTATCATTAATCTTTATAATTTACAACTTGATATAACATTCTCTTCTTAAATAAAATAAAATAACATTTTAAACCAGTTTCACTTTCTCGAGTTTTTTTTTTTTCACTTTTAAAGGCTTTTATTGGGAATTAGAAAATGCACATACAGCATGCGCGCACTCACTCTCATGCACACACACTTCTCAGGAGAGAGGACGGACTTGGGACGTTGAAAGTTCCCCACATGCTTCTTATACTCTTGTTCTTGACAATGCTGAGGAGCTTCACACATTGTAGTCAAATGTTCAGATGAACAAAAAGCTTTCTCTAACATTTGAAAAATGAGGCTACCCAAAACTTCACACTGAAATACTTGATTCAAATTGTTCCCTTGTCACATGATGTCACTTTGGAACCCTCATACCAAACTACATCTTTTATATGTGATTTTGAGCCCTTTACTGTTCATTGCAGTGGCAGTTTGCATGGTAAGACTTAGAGCAAAAGAGCAAATTTTAATCCATGTCCAGCTATTCTATTGCTATTTAAAAATATTCAAGTTATGTTGAGAATTAAGTAAAAGCTTCACAGAATCACTTCCTAGCTCCTGGAGTACACAGCTAAGAGAGTAAAGAAAGAGAGTGAGGTTGTTGGCACTGTGCTATGATAACGAATGGAGCATCATTAGGCATGTAGTTTTGTCAGTCAACCTCTCTGGCTGGAGTATAGTGTGCCTGGGCATATTCTGAGCCAAAGAGCCTACTTTGCATGGAGTTGAGCAACTTTCTTTGGTTTGGTTCTCACTAACTTATTAAGAGAGTGATAGGACCACAGACTGTCATGAGCATGAGAGCATATCCTGCATGCAAAGAGTTTATCCCAATTTTCAGCTCATAATCACCACTGAGCTCATGTTTAGGATGATGGTGATGACTGGATCCAAAATTATTTCACAGGAACCAATTGCATTTTTCCCATTACTTCCTGATGACGAAAATGATAAGATGCTATCTCACCGGTGCAGCAATGAAGCCCAAAACCCTCATCAGCTGCCAGGAAAAGCAGATGGCTTCCTGCCAAATATGGAGCTGCCAGAGTTGCTGTCAGTGATCTCAGGGAAGGGCATTCTAAAATGGGGTCAACATCTGCCCACAAGGTAAAGCTTCTCCTCTGCCCTCAATGCTGCTGCTGCCATCTTGTGGTAGTGTGTGTATGAGTACAGCATCAACTGGATTATACAGATGCACTGAGAAATCCGTAGGTATATTAGGGTCAATTGAAATAGACACTTCTGCATTTGGATGTCTGTTCAACACAGCCACTGAGAACATCCGAGCTGCCCAGCTGGCTTTCTGCTTGAGTCCATAATCTTCATTCTCATCAGAGCTGCTCATTTGCTGTCTTGACTCTGGCCCTTTCGTCTCTTTCTAAGTTATCCTTTGCCATACCATTGCTCAAATCAACAACTTCCTATCACTCAGGAGTGATGAGGAAACTGAGAACCATAAAGTGATGAAACTGAAACAATATTACACACACCATGTATGCCCAACATATTTTAAATCCCTATAGAATCTACTTCCTTTACCTACTGTTTCTAATCTTCGCAATGCATCTACTGTCTCCCTCCTTGAGACGTAATCTAGCCCCACCCACTTACTTCTTATTGCCTCAACAAAACCATGCAAGTCTTGCATTAAGGATTTTATACTTGTCCTTTTTCTGTCATTAAAATATGATCATATCAAATGTATCTTTTTGACACTGCCATGTGCTAATTACCTCCATGAGTCCTTTAACATTCACAGTCTCCTCTTTTTAAAACATCGTTGTTGCACATACATATAAATACAACCTGCTGAGTCCAATCAGTATTGCCTATGTGTATATGTTTCTAGGGATGACAACATGGTGTAGGTTAAATAATCAGGGCGTTCAGCCTTGTGAAAGACTAATTCTTCCACTTTCAGCAATTGTAATTGCCTATTCCTCTTCATCTAAGTGTGGAGTTCTGTGATATTTCTCCCATATATGCTGGGATGTTAATTAGCAATGGAATTGTTCATGTTATATTTAGACAACTATGTTGTTAAGACTTTATGGGTGTAACTATCCTGTCTTAGCTAAAAGGTACAATCTCACAGAAGAATTGTTGGTCCTCTGGCTCTTAACAATCTTTTTCTTCTCTCCTCTGAGATGTTTCTTGAGCCTGGGATGTAGGAATTATCTTTCAATCAGCATATCTCCAAATCTGAAATGAACAATACAAAAAGCATGTGAAAATGATTTATAAAATTAATGGAAACATTTTAAAATGGAAACATTTATAAAAATGAATAAAAGGAAGACTAGAGTGGCCTCAATGGGTCTCTATCCCAATGACTTCTATCATCAGGTCTGCCTACCTTATGGCATTTTAAATGCATATCTTACCATAACAAACCATGCTTAAACACTCTCAACTTTTTCTTATTGCTCAAAAATGATGACATGATTGGGAAGGTCAAAGAAACAGAACTAAAATAGTAGGCTGAAAAACAAAACAAAACAAAACAAACAAAACAAAAAAAGAAAAGAAAAGAAAAAGAAAAAGAAAAAAATAAAATAAAATAGTAGGCTGATGGTATTATGACAGAGTGATCTGGAAAAAAATCACATCTTTCCTTAAGCCACCACTTCTCTTTGAGGCCCTGAGGTAGGGATATACACACATAGGGAGATGAAACAAATTACCCAAGGCTATGGTCTCAGATCTCAGTAGGAGACATTGATCCCAGACCAATAAATCGGTTAAAACTCATGGAAAGTTTCATTATAGGTAGTAAAAATTTTATCGAGACTGACTATTCCCAGCTCACTATTTTCCTGTTACTACTTTAAATATGCCATTGTCAGCACCCAACAAGATAGCTTTGAAATTCTATGATGCAAGAAAATAGCCCAGCTGTCCTTCCTCTGAGTGCCACGAGGTCTCACCGAGAAGAGACTTGATACCCTGTGAGCATATACAGGGGGAGGTAATCCCTCTCAGGAACAGTCATAGGGGAGGGGAATAAGGGGAAAATGGGAGGGAGGGGAGAATGGGAGGATACAAGGGATGGGATAACCGTTGAGATGTAACAAGAATAAAGTAATAAAATAAAATAAAAGAAAATAAAAGAAAATAGCCCAGTAGGTATCCATCAATATTAAGGGGACACTGGACCTGGAGCCATAATAGATAACTATTGTAGGAAACTGATTCTGGGCTTGTACTTTCCCCAGCTCTTACATCCATTTAGCATGTTCCAAAAATGCCATCCTACTGTGCTTTAAAATATCAATTCTTTTCAAAATACACAGTAATGGTGGCCTTTAGAAAATGTCCACAATCCAGGCTTCTGTCTTCATCAGAGAGGCTGAGCTTAGAAATGGGAGGAGGAATGGGAGGAAGGAGTATGGATGCTGAATCAGGAACAGTTATTGTCTCAGTACAATGATTTAAGAGGAAGGCTGGGTGCTGTACTTATCTTCAGCCTGCACTTGGAGCATTAGGAAGGCTGAAGCAAGAGGGCTGCAAATTGGAGGCTAGCCCGAATGACATCATAAAGCCCTTTCTCAAAAACAAAAACAAAAGCTCCAGAAGCTGTGCCTTTTCCACACCTCTTTCTCCAAACCTTCACCTTCTGTATGCATCAAACTTTGCTCAGTGAGGTGGGTCATTTAATAATGAAACTCAAAATTACTTTAATTCAAATAGTCGCAATAAAACTATTCAAATATTTAGTACTCATTCAGTTTAGCATCTTAAATTATCTAAATTAAGCTCTCACAGTGTGGAACCAAGTGTATATATTTTAGAGTAGGGCAGGGGTGATTTTTAGTATAAACAAACTAGTGGTTTAAAAAACAGAAATGTGAGCCTGGCGGTGGTGGCGCACGCCTTTAATCCCAGCACTTGGGAGGCAGAGGCAGGTGGATCGCTGGGAGTTCGAGGCCAGCCCGGTCTACAAGTGAGTCCAGGACAGCCAAGGCTACACAGAGAAACCCTGTCTCGAAACCCGCCCCCCCCAAACAAAACAAAAACAAAACAAAAAAACAAAAAACCAGAAATGTGTTTTCCTTCCAGCTAGAAGCCAGAAGAGAGAGATCAAAGTAGCAATAGGACCCATAAATACTCTCTTTTTTCTTTAGTATCTACACATGAACTTCACTATGTATCTATTTTCTAATTTCCCCTTGTAAAGACATCAACTATATTGGATTAGAGTCCACCGCCAAGGACCCTGTATAACATGAATTAAACTTTTAAGACGCATTTGTAACTACAGTATCACATGGAGTTACAAGTGTAATATATGTATTTTATCAGGGTGGGAGTATGATTTTTCTCCATAACATCAAGGAATTTCATGTGTCAGAATCACATTACAATTAACAACTATCAGCAAGCATAGAAAAACAACAAACTTACTTCTTATTGATTTCCCAAACTATTTTGAAACTCCTGAAACAAACACATCATGCTTCAGAAAAAGATCTTTTCTTCACATCTTCTCAACTTTACGTAGGGAGCTTTTACCAGACACTCACAGGAAGTTTGCCTTCTATTTATATCAAATCCAAGAGGACTTGTCACATAAAAACCTCAAGCTTTTCTGCTTCTTTAAGCAGAGGTTACTTAAGATATCATATGAATGAGCTACTTTCCTCATTGCTGACACAAAATGCCCAACCTAACAATTCAAAGAGTAAGGGCTTCTTTTAGTTTACAGTCACAAGGTACAGTCTATCATTATGGGACAGGCAAGATGGCAGGAGCTAGAGGCAGCTGGTCTCAGGACATTCATAGTTAAGGGAAGGGGAGAGTTGATGTAGTACTCAGCTCTCTCTCTCTCTCTCTCTCTCTCTCTCTCTCTCTCTCTCTCTCTCTCTCTCTCTCTCTCTCTCTCTCTCTGTGTGTGTGTGTGTGTGTGTGTGTGTTTGTCTGTCTCTCTGTCTCTGTCTCTGTCTCTCTCTCCTTCCCCACTCCCTCCCTCCTCATCTAATCCAGGACTCTAGCCTATGGAGTAATGCCAGCCAGATTTAAGAGTGGGTCTTCCCACTTCTGTTAACATAATTTAAGCAATCCTTTAAAGACATATCCTTGGGCTCATGTGGAGATTATAGATTCTGTCATGTTGGCAATATTATCTCTCACTGAAGATAAGCTTGTTTGTTATCAATTTATTCTTTTTTTCAGTATCCTGCCATTCTTTATTATATCCTACTTTCAGAAACCCATTTTCCTTAAACAAGTAAAATGTTCCTGTTTTAATGATTCTCTGTGATTTCAACCATACTTCCACATGTTCATCTCTTGCCTCTTTACAACATCGTCCAGCATTTTGAGCTTTTCACATTTCCGAGAACAGAATGGATGAAGGTTCAAGAAAGGAAGAGTAAACATGGTCAGTGCATGATACATTTTATGGAAATATCACATGAAACCCACTAAAATGTATGATTAATTCACATTAATAAAAATAATTATTCTTCAAAAAAGAAGGAAGAAAGGATAAGCATACATAGATTACATGTTATATATATAAAAGTCCATCATATACACTGAAGTCATGATCCGACTCATTTTTACCCATTCTCTGAATATTTATGGTTATGTTCTCCACTTTAAATATTATCATGCTGATGGTAAGGTTTTAAGCCTTTGCATAGCTTTCTATTGCCAGGACGCAGGAAAACAGTAATAGAATCCAGATCTTTCTAAGTCCATAGCTGCTGTGCTGTACTGACTCTCTATATATCTCAAGCAACCTGCTCTGTCCATCCTACTGGAACTGTACTCTGTCCATCCTACTGGAACCGTATTCTATCCCTTTTGCTACATAGTGGATCCCTGTTCTGCAGTATGAATTACAGCCAGTCGAAAACAATCTGTGTCTGTAACTTTCTGCAATTGTTTGGATTCAGGACAGAAACCAAGGGATCAGTGCCATCACCCATGTCTGAGGGAGAGCTTTCAGAGTTGATCTGCTGAACTCACATAAACTACAATACCTCTTGTGGACTTCTTATACCTTCAAGTGATGATAGCTGAATATTTGGGAATATGCTAGATTAGGCTTATGGGAGGAAGAACAAATTTACCTATTTGTCCATGATTTCCTTTTTTTTTTTTTTTACTTATGAGATACTAGTGATGAACAGTGGTTATTTTGAGTCTTTTCTAGTCTTCTCTTTCTCTATATACACAGTCAGTAGCACTATGGGAGAGGGTAGGTACATTTTAATACAAAGCTTGCCTTTTTGCCTGCTTCCTTCATTTCATCTTCAGGTATTATATGTATATCATTTCCTCAGGGAAGCATCTGCTAACATTTGATGAATGTCCCTCACAGTATAATAGTTCCAGACTCTGTTATGGCTTGTTTGAATTAATTATAATTCTGTCTCATTATTTGAATGACTAAGTGGTCATTCATGAGTCTGGATATTCCAGAGGGTGGTGAGTAGCTGGTTCATATTCATTCTGTTTTCATAGTGCCATGCTTAGTTCTGAACACATAAACGAAAGACTTGAACAATGAGGGATAAATACACAAGTGTAGAAAGAATCAGTGTTTAAGAAGTGTGTGCTGAATTGGAATTGGTCTTCGGCTCATCTGTATGTAGTGCACACATACATAGTGACATCGCTCATCATTATGCACTGAACACCTTGCTCCATCCTATGAACCTCATGTATTGGTCTGATTCTGGTGTCTTTGAAGCCAGTTGCTAGAGTTCATTGGAAATGTTGTGTTTGCCAATTCCACTTAACTTCCCCTGTCTAGATTTCAAGCCGCATGCCTTTCATTTAGCCAACTTATCCAGAGTGTATTCAATAGAGTAATCAACTCACAGCATGTTCCACACTTGTTGCTTGTCAAAGCCTCTTACTGTCAAGAGATGTAAGAAATTGGTATGGTCTACTGGGCAACACATTGGCTGAGAGTTTCAGGATTTTAATTTTGCTCTTCCTTCAAGAAGACTCTATTCAGACTAGCTGGAGTGACCTTTCTGCTTTCATCTCTGTAAGTGACAAGAAAGACTGTGACTAGCTGACTGGCTGCTAAGTGTTTAATACAAACACCAGTATGGTATTAAAAGGGGATGGAAGCAATTTAAAAATATCCTGCTTTTCTTTAGAGACTAGAAATGGAAGGTTTGTGATGCTCTGAAAAACGGTCTACAGATGCACGGAAGTGTTTATTTTTCCCAGTCACAATTTTCATTTCCAACTACAAGAAATGTGTTTTGTGGTTTCTCTGATGCCATCGGAACCTCTTTGGAGTGGTCTTTTCTGGAGATTTCACATGCATTCTCCTCTTCCCAGTATTCTGGACCAATTTGATCTTTTCAGTAGAAGCTTCATACATTTCCTGCCTTCTATGGACTTCTGAAATGTTCATCCTTAATCCACTCCTCTTCTAAGAGAGCAGAAAATCGGTGTATCTAAGAGACAAACAGACTATATTCTCTGGGGAGATATTGGAGAGAAGAATGTTAAATATATACTGTGGGTTTTTCTAGGGACATATTAAGCTGTGGTGTGGGATTTTAGATTCTCTTAAATCTCTGGTGCACTGAACATTTTGGAAATCTTTTTCTTTGTTTCTTTTGTATCTATCTGATTTCATATAAAAGGTGTAACAGTGTAAGATGGTGTTGGGAATAGACCACACTATGACAAAATATTTTACACTTTTTTTCTCCTTTATTCAATTGGAAACAATCCTGGGGATTTGCTTATTTTGGTCTTCTTTTGATGTCACTTTTCAAAACCAGAGGTTATGAAAAGGCACCCAATTATGAAGAAAGTAAAGGCTTTAAAAATACATTGAAATTTACATTATCAGGTTTGGCTCTGATAGCACATGACTTAACCCTAGTTAGAATTAAGCTATTATGTATTTAATTCTCCCATGTTCTTATGAACACCATTCTTCCTGGGAACAGGAAGCACAACATTACTAAAAAGAAGAGAGTTTTGAGGCATAGCTTCTAGTTCAGGGAAAATACTAGAATGAAGTCATAGGAAGAACATTGTCAGACAGCCTTGGTCAAATCCTGTAGGTTACAAAACATACCAAGAAATGGATATGGGAAAGGGTCTTGTTGATGAGGATATGACAAGGGGGATCAAAGGTAAGAGAAGAGGTTAAGCAAAGAGTAATGAGGATATATTATATATGTATGAAATTGTCAAAATAATAAAATTAATAAAGGAAAGGGGAAAAAATCAAGGAACATCACCTTTGACACTAAGTGATCTGGACCAATTGCCACAGCAGCAGGCTACCTCTATATCTTTTCAAGTTCAAGCCTTCCCTGATTCTGATTTCTTATGGCCTTCTTAAAGAAGGAGAAGAGTATTACAAGTACACCTTCAAAATGTTCCTGACCATGGTCCTGTCTTTATGACACACACTTAGCATGCCAAAACGTACCCCTCCATGCTTTTAAAGCTGTCACACATGTGCTCCATGGCCTTAGAATAGGCCATGACACAAATGGTTCCACCATTTTTTCCCTTGAAGCATACATAATCTGGAACAGAGAATGCTCAGCAGTATGCTCCTAAACTGAGCATTTTTAGAGATGTACCCACTAATTTCTAAATGCTTTTGTATATGCACATGTATAGGCTCCGTAAAGAAACCCCCATGAATCTTTGTTAACAAATGACATTGCTTTAATAATAAACTCTTGCCTCTTTCCTTGGGTAAAGTTTTTCACTATTATTTTTGGATGTACACAGTTTGGCTTTGAATTCACCATGATTCAAAAACTATCACTTATTGTCATAGATGACAGAATCAAACACATGCTATCCCCAAGACAGACCTATGTTTCTTATTAAGAGTTAATTTACATGAACATTTCTTTCTTTCTTAATTCTCTCTTATCCCTAATGTCTGATTCTAGAAGAATCTGAGATCATTATGAACAAGTTAGGAGAGATAGACAGAGAGAGAGAGAGAGAGAGAGAGAGAGAGAGAGAGAGAGAGAGAGA
>OU015748.1:77614085-77645192 GCA_907169655.1 Acomys percivali | reverse complement strand
AGAGAGAGAGAGAGAGAGAGAGAGAGAGAGAGAGAGAGAGAGAGAGAATATTATGTGGAAAAAGCTAAAGAGAGACAGTCATGATACAGAGAGAAGAAATCCGAAATCCCTGGAACAAGTTATACTCACATAAGACCAAGAGAGACTCAGGAAAATATCCACTATCAGTTTTTGGGTATGTACACCTGTATGCAAATGTGTGATTAGTAATCTCACTACTACCTAAAGAACTACCGGCATTTGATTCCTAATGAGCAGAGAGTAATTTTTCCTTTAGTGATGTGGTCCTTGTGCTTCCAACACACTCTAGGTCAGGCCATCATCATAAGAGAAATTGTCTATCACAAACTGAATGGGAAAACATTCCAGTGTTCCCTCGGAAGGGGGTTGAGATTAGAAAGAGTAGATCTGAAAGTTGAAGGGATGAATATAATCACAGTTCTCTTTGATAGTTTGAATGGGAATGACTCCCATAGGATCATATTATGAATAATTGGTCCTCAGTGGAATTGTTTGGGAAAGACTGGGGGATATGGTCTTGCTCAAGGAGGTATGTAACTAGAAACAGGCTTTGAGGTTTCAAAAGACTCCTATGTTTCATAGTAGTCTCTCTCTCTCTCTCTCTCTCTCTCTCTCTCTCTCTCTCTCTCTCTCTCTCTCTCTCTCTCTCTCTCACACACACACACACACACTGCCTCCTGGTTGCATGGTTGTAGATCAAGAAGAGAGCTCTCAGTTATTTTAACTCCATCATCATTGAGTCTAACTCTCTAAAACTGTAAACCAAATTAAATTATTTCTCTTCTTAGTTGCCTTTATCATGGAATTTTGTCAAAGTCATAAAAAATGACTAAAACAACACTGTTTGAAATTCTGTAGAACTAATGAATGTTATTAAAAACAAATGTGTGCCCAATTACATTAAAAATACATACACCTGCAATAGAACGTCCATGGGCTAAACCTAGTTATTTCCCTGGAACAAATGTGATAAAAGGAGAAAAAAGAAGAATCAACTAAAAGTATGTATTTGAAAATGAAACAATGCAAATACTAGTGTTCTCTTTTTTCTTGTCTTTTTGTTTATTTTGAGGTTCAGTCTTGTTTTATAGGACTGGCTTACCTTGAAGTTATAGAAATGCCACCCAGTCCACTATGGGTGGTACCATTCCTGGGCTGATGTTAATATCTAAGCATTGCAGAATCCCATGTTTTTAGACTCAGAAAGTGCTTATTAGAATATGTGATTAGAGTCTCTTAAGACATTCATCCTAAAATCTTAGCAAAATAGTCAGATTTCACAAATCTTGGAATAGTAAATAAAATGTGAAATTTAGACTTGTGGTTCTTAAAAGAATCATTTAAAGCCTTTCTGTGTCTTATAACATTGAACACACTGGGATCACAGAATGGTTAAATGTCAGAATCCTATCATGTTAGAGAGTGGGGATAATACAGTGTTTGAGTCACATTATCAATATTTTCCTCTTAAACTTTTCTTCAAAGCAGAAATAATTTTGCTCATGTATCAGTAGGATTAACATAGAAAAATTACACATCTAATCAAAGGCAACCTACAGTTTCAATGCAATTCACATCAAAATTCCAATGCAATTATTTACAGACATTGAAAGAACAATTCTCAACTTTAATAGAAAAACAAAAAACCAGGATTGCTAAAAAAAAATCCTGTACAATAAAAAACTGCTTTAAGTGTCACCACTCCTGATTTTAAGTTCTACTACAGAGCAATAGTAATAAAAAACATCCTCATGGGACATTCACTTTGAGTTTTAGCCTGCCTTTGCAAGTGGCTTTCAAATTTAATCATTGTAATTCTTATGTGTCTGCCTCTATTTCTCAAGTTTTGAGATGAAAGGTGTAAACCAGTACACTTGTACCTAAGTTTTCCTTGACTTGGAACTTGTTCTGCATCAAGCTGGCCTTGAACTCCGAGATCTGAATGCTTCTGTCTCCTGAGTGTTGGAATTAAAGGTATGAACTACTGTCCTGTTTATTGTAATTCTATAATGTAGAAAACAACTAACTTATAAAGATTGCCTGCTTCTACTGGGATTAAAGGCATGGGCTATCTCTTCCCTGCACATTTTTTTTTAAATCTTAGCTCTAAATTACTCCAAGTGTTAGAGATATAGCAAACAAGTTTGAATTGTAGTAACCCTTTGAAGTTATTTAAAATATTATAAATCTCATAACTATGTTTTAAAAAATAATAAAACTATGCTTAAAATATCCTCATGGTACTGACATAAAAACAGACAGATTTATCAATGGAATCAAATTGAAGACACAGAAGTAAATCAACTTAGCTATAGACATTTGATTTTTGACAAAGAAGCTAAAACTATACAAAAAAGAAAAAGAGAAGAAAACATCTTCAACAAATGTGCTGGTCTACCTGAATGTCTGCATAAAAGAATGCAAATAGATCTATATCTATCACCCTGTATAAAACTCAAGTCCAAGTGGATCAAAGACCTCAATGTAAAATCAGATACACTAAATATATTAGAACAGAAATTGAGGAAGAGGCTTGAACTCATTGGCACAGGAGACAACTTCCTGAACAGAACACCAACAGCTCAGGTCCTAAGATCAATAATTAATAAAGGGGACCTCTTGAAACTGAAAAGCTTCTGTAAGGCAAAAGGCACAGTCAATAGAATGAAACAGCAGCCTACAGATTCGAGAAAGATCTTCACCAATCCTCCATTTGACAAAGGGCTAATATCCAAAACTTATAAAGAACTCAAACCATTAAACACAAACAAACAAAATAACCCAAGTAAAAAATGGGGCACAGGGCTAAACAGAATTCTCAACAGAAGAATCTTGAATGGCTGAGGAACACTTAAAGTAATGCTCAAAATCATTAGTTATTTGGGACATACAAATCAAAAGAACCATGAGATTCCATCTTATACCTGTCAAAATGGCTAAGAACAAAACCTCAAGTGACAGCACATGCTGGTGAGTATAGAGAGAAAGGGGAATACTCCTCTATCGCTGAAGGGAGCACAAATTTGTACTAAAACTTTGGAAATCAATCTGGCAATTAATCAGAAAACTGTAAGTAATATTACCTCAAGACTCAGCTATACCACTCCTAGGCATATACTCGATTGATGCTCCACCATACCAGGACGTTTGCTTAACCATGTTCATAGCAACTTTATTTGCAATAGCGAGAATCTGGAAACAAGGTAGATGTCCCTCAACCAAAGAACAGATAAAGAAATATGGTACATTTACACAATGGAGTACCGCTCAGCTATTAAAACACAATGGCATCATGCAATTTGTAGTTAAGTTGATAGAACTAGAAAAGATCACCTCGAGTGATGTAACCCAGGCCCAGAAAGTAAAACATGGTATATATTCACTTATAATTGGATATTAGTCATAAAGTACTATATAAACACACAATAGTCCACAGACTCAAAGAAAATAAATAACAAGTAGGCCCAAAGGGGAATTAGAATAGACAATAGGGGTGAATGATGGGGAGGGGATCAAGAGGGATCAAGTTGGGGGAGTATGTAGAAAAAGAGTACTAGAATCAGCATAAGGGGTGCATCTCTGGGGTGATCTAGAATCCTAGGAAAATGGCAACTCACAGCAATCTATGAGGGTGACCTTAGATAAAACTCCTAGCAATGGGGATACAGAACCTGAAAAGGCCATTTCTTGTAACCAGAAAAGGCTTCCAATGGCGGGACTAGGACACAAAACCAGCCACAAAACGTCAGACCCACAATTTCTCCTTCCAACAGGATATGCAGGGGTAAAGATAGAGTAGAAATTGAGGAAATAACCAACAAATGACTGGTCCAGCTTGAAATCCATGCCATCAGCGAGAGCCCACCCCTGATACTATTAATGATATTCTAGTATACTTGCAGACAGGCATCTAGCATAACTGTCATCTGAGAGGCTTCACCAAACAACTGATGGAAACAGATGCAGAGAATGACAGTCAAACATTAGGTATAGCTTGGGGAATTCCATGGGAAAACGGCATGATGAAGGAGCCAGAGAAGTCAAGGATACCAGAAGAAAACATACAGAATCTACTAAACTGGTCCTATAGAGACTACAGAGCTTGAACCACCAAACAGGAAACACACATAGTGTGGACCTAGGTCCTTGGCAACATGTAAAGGCTGTATAGATTGGTCTTCATGTGGGACTCCTAACATCAAGAGAAAGAGCTGTAGGTGCAGCTACTGCCTGCCTTTGGATCCCTTTCCTCTAACGGGCTCTGCCTTGTCTAGCCACAATAGGACAAAATGCCCTTTGTCCTACTACCCCTTGATATGGCAAGGCAGGTTGATTTCCATGGGGAGCCTCTCCTATTCCTGAGTCTCTTCTGATGGAAAGGGAGGAGGACGTGAGAATAGCATGGCAGGAGATGAAGGGAGAGAGAGAAACTGGGTGGAGTGGAGGGAGGGAAAGCTGTAGTAGTTATGCAAATTAAATGAATTATTTTTTTAAAAATCCAAAGGTTAAAAACATCCATTCTTTTATTATCTTAATCCCATTTTCTCCTGGTCATATAAATATTATTATCATGATTTATGAATTAATATGAAAGCTATATGATTTAAAAGCTGCTTTCTGGGATTAGACTTTCTAGGTCTGAATTCATGATCCACACTGTAGTCTTTTCCCTTTGAATGGTAATTTCAACAACTTCTCCTATTCATCTCTTTGGCCTCAGTTTCTTCTAAGGATAAATGGGTTATTTACTGCTACATATATACTTAACCAAATATTATTATATTTAAAGTGACATCTATTTAAACATAGCTCACAGTTCTACAAGTCTGAAATTTGAGCGATACTTTTTCTAGATTTTTTTCCTACTGCATTTTAGTGAATGCCACTTTATGGTTATTCGGCTGACCTGTGGATCAGTCTATGGGATATAAGATTTGTTTACATATCTGGCTCCTCGACAGGGATGAGTGGGAGGCTGGATTCACATGGAGCTTCTGACAAGAAAATATATGACTTCTACCTTATGGTGGTCTCAGAGGTATAAACATGTTTATATGTTCCTTGAAACTTTAAGAGTTACATTTCCAACAATCAAAGTAGAGGCTGCAGAATGTCCTGTTCTGTCTATATTTGTTAGCTTCTTTAGGTGACAAAAGTTATATTGCATTACAAAATTAGGGGACAAGTTGTTTTTCCCTTGTTTTTATAGTTGTGACTCCAACTTGTAGAGAATGCAGCAGGTGCCAGGCAAGAAGCAGAGCCGGTGCTGGGAGGAGCCAGTGACATCCTACCTCCCGGGGTCCATCTTCAGTGTCCCATTTCCCTCAGCTTGTTCCCACTCCTTACAGGTTCTAAACTTTCTAAAGTAGTACCAAGAGACTATGGAGAGCATTTCATATTCAAATTACACCAGTGCCGCAACCTTTGCAGGCACCGAGTAACTTTTTCTGTTGCTCTCCATGAAGGATCAAAAATTCAAGGGCATATGAGTCTTATATTAAAAAGAAATATGCAAGAATTCATTTAAAAGCTATTCTATGTCAATGAAATTAGATAATAATGTCTCCTCCTACCTCCCTTATCAAGTTGTTGAGTCTATAAAATGTTAGATTATAAAATGCTTACAACTCAACTTAGCACATAATGGCTAGATATGAAGTGTTTTAATTATACGTGTATCTTAATCCATAGGAACATCTATGCTTACAAAATCACTTTTCAAAAATTATTTTCCCATTCCCAGAACAGTGGAAACACTGGGAGCTGGGGAATAAACCAGTGTTTTTCCAGACCCTAAGTTAAATTAGGCATGCCTCATATGATAGAGGATCTCTGATTAAAAATACCCCCCATTAGAGTTTGAAAGGGCTGCTTCTGCAAATGGTCAAGGCAGAAGTGCTTCCTTGGATTTATTCACAGCTATATTGGAGGTGACAGTATGTGTGTGCTCCCCTTATGTAGCTACTGTGTGGGGACACACACCAAATACACTTAGGAGGGGATACAATAAATCATTAGAACTGTGAGCTTCTCTTGCAGGGAAACATGAGGGGGGAGGATTCCCCCAAGCAATTCAAACTCAATTACCCTGCTCACAGGGTGTTTGAAATGGAAACAAATGAAGAAAGCAGGTGGAGAGGCAGGCAGTATTCATCAGTGCAGCTGGAGACACTGCGTCTTGGGCCACTGGGTAGATTTGGTTAATTGAAAACAGGAGTAAAAATAATGTAAGTAACTCTACGTCTTTGTAGAGCATGTCAGAGTCTGAAAAGTACCATTTTGGTGTACTGCCCCCTTGCATTGTCCGATGAAGCACAGCTGGTTATTTTACCAACAAAGTGGCATTCAGATGCATCAATGGCTTTGTTTAGTCTTACAGACTATACAATATCAAGCCTAGAGTGAGCACTTTAGATCATGGACCAAGCTAATGGAGTGTCTCTTGTACAGAAGGGTTTGAGTTCTGAACCAAATCAGTGCCACATATTTTTTCAAGGTTCTCCAATCTTGCTCTGGATGATGTCTGCTTTACTGTACCATGGTAGCTAATGTAGTCCTTGCATCCCTCTCTATCCCATGTTCCCTCTGTCTTCCCCATCTTCCCCTTATCCTACTCCTCAGAAAAGGGGTGCCCCCTTATCAACCCTTCACAGCTCATCAAGTTCCATCAAGACTGAGCACATCCTCTTCCTCTGTTGCATGGCAAGGCAGCCCCACCAGAGAGAAGTAACCAAAAAGCAGGAAACAGAGTTCATATCAGAAACAATCCTCCTCCTCCCCCCTTGCCTGCTCACCTCACTAGGGGACCCACATGTAGCCCAAGCTGTCCATTGGCTCTGTGTAGGGTTCCTACATCCAGTCCATGCATGGTCCTTGGTTGGTGCTTCACTCTCCACATGCCTCTCTAGGCCCTGGATAATTGGCTCTGTTGGTCTTCTTGTGGAGTTCCTGTCCTCTCCAGGTTCTTCTATCCTTTCCCCTGACTTTTCCACAAGACTATGCTTGTGTTTGGCTATGAGTATCAGAATCTGTTTCTATTCATTGGTGGGTAGAGCCTCTCAGAAGAGAGCTATACCAGTTTCTTGTCTGCAAACATAGCAGAGTATTGTCAGGACCCCTCCAGTGGAGTCAGTGTGACAAACGCTACTACAGAACCCAAGGCTGCGACCTCTACTCAAGGGAGAGCCTCCTGGAACACATCTGATGTTCTTGCCAGGAGTGACTAATTGCAGTCCCTCCTTTTTTCTTCTTACTCATTGTTTTGGAACATTCTGCCTTCATTTTTACTTTCTTATCAAGAACTTTTCAGACATAACTGTGTCACTAGGAGACGCTTAACTTGAAACTGCAACCAAGGGTCATTCCGGCAAGTTTACCACTAAGTTCCATTCCACTTGTCAATAAAAATATGGCTAAGAATTAGTCACCAGTGAATAGTTTATATTATGACTTACAAATAAAGTGTTTAAGAAAACTTCACATAGTGATGGAAGAGCTAAGAAAAAAACTGTCCTGACTCACAGATGTTTGGCATAATGAGAGAACATTGGCCTTTAATAAAGAGGGAATATGCATGGATACCAATCTGATGACTTACGAGTGATTGCTCAAGATTGATGACAACATAATTACACTGCATCCTGTAGTTTGAATTGTATGGAAGAAAACAATGTAACCACAAAAATACACTCCAGTTTCAAAATGGATAAAAACCTAGCTCGCTTGTCTGCAAAATACACTCAGACTCAAACTTCCACTGAGTTGGTCTGTTGACACTTTGCCTATCTTCTGCCCACTGAAGCTTTGAGAACTCCAGACCCCAAGGCCCTATACCAACTGAGATGGTCTGCGGTAGACTATCCTTAATAGTTTCCGAGGTTGGCTCTCTCCCATGGGGTTGGTTTCAGGTTGGGCCACGCACTGGTTGGACATTCCCACAATATCTCTTCTATCTTTATCCCTGCACATCTTGTAGGCAGGGTAAATTTTTTGGGTCAAAGTTTTGTGGGTGGGTCAGAGTTCCCCTCCTTCCACTAGGAATCCTATTTAGTCAGAAGTTGTCCTCTTCAGTTTCCATGATTCTTGCAATTATGAGTCTAGGCTAGAGTCGCCCTTATATCATCCCAGAAGCCTATTCTGTCTTAGGTTTCCAGCTTGTCAAAGAGATGCCTACAACCATGGATTCTCTTCATTCTGCAGGTCTTCTATCCTCCTGTCCCCACTCTCTCCAGGTCTGATCTGCACCTTTATATCTCTCTGAGCTCCCTCTCCTACTTTGTTCCTGCTCTTCAACTGCTTCTGATATCTATTCTATTTCCCCTTCTGAGTGAGATTTAAACATCCTCTCTTGTGTCCTCCTTGTTACTTATCTTCTTTTTATCCATGAATTATAATATATTTATCCTATACTATATGGCTAATATCCACTTATAAGTGAGTACATACAATATGTGTATCACTGGGTCAACAATAAATTGGAACTGAAAATGTTCTATAAGGCAAAGGACTACTGTTAATAGGACAAAACTACAGGCTACAGATTTGGATAAGCTCTTCACCAACCCTACATCTGACATAGAGATAATAGATAAAACATATAGAGAATGCAAGAAACTAAACACTGACAAAACAAATAATCTATTTAAAAAATGGAGTACAGAGATAAACAGAGAACTCTTAACAATGGGAATCTCAAATGACCAAGAAGCACTTAAAGAAATGCTCAGTGTCAATCAGGGAATAACTCTGAGATTCCATCTTACACCCATCAGAATGGGTAAGATCAAAAACTCAAGTGACAGCACATGCTGGTGAGGATGTGGAGAGATGGGGTTACTCCTTCATTGATGGTGTAAGTGCAAACTTGAACAACCATTTTGGAAATGAATCTGGTGCTTTCTCAGAAAATTAGAAATAGCTGTACCTTAAGACCCAGCTATACCACTCCTGGGCATATAATCAAAAGATGTTCCACCATACAACAAGAACACTTGCTCTGGTATGTTCATAGCAGCTTTATTTGTAATAGTGAGAATATGGAAACAACCTAGATGTCCCTCCAAGGAAGAATGGATAAAGAAACTGTGGTACATTTACATAATGGAATATTACTCAGCTATTAAAATCAAAGAAGTCATAAAATTCACCTGTGTGGACCTTTGTCTGTAAGGGGAGGACATGTCTCCTCCCTGTAAGCTTCAAGCTGGAAAATTGGTGGTTGTACACAATGCTGGCAACAGTCCACAAGATCCTAGACAAAATGAGTCAAAAGGCGAGTTCCTTCCTTGCAGAGACACCTTCAAAGCAATCCACACAGACTTTAGGCCAAAAGCTGGCTCTTTGAAGAACCAAATATCAAAGCTGCCCTGGGTTGATCCCAGAGGCAATCCCCAGGAGGTGTCCTGGGTATGACTTACTTATACTTAAAACTCAGGGGTCTCTGGGAGGACCTGATACTCTCCAAGAGCACTCTCACAGAGTGTTCTCTCTCTCTCTCTCTCTCTCTCTCTCTCTCTCTCTCTCTCTCTCTCTCTCTCTCTCTCTCTCTCTTGCTCTCTCACCCTCCTCTCATTCTAGCTTTCTGTCTTTGTCTCTCTTTTATCTTTAAGGTGGTTAGAACTTTAGTGAATTAAAACCTAGCTCTTCAATTCTTGGCTGTTTTTATTTTGACCAAGCCAAGGTTATTTGGCCTTTTCTCTAGTCCAAGGCTCCCTTCCAGAGTCTCAGTCTAGCTAACTGCAAGGCCACCCTGAGCTCCCTCAAGCTAGGGGGTCTGACCAGGAAGCCCCTTCCCTTCCTGGAGGCCTTCCATATGAAAGGTTCTTGGGACAGAGCCTTCTTCAGCTAGCCTTTCCTGGAAGGCTGAAGAAAAGTCCCTGTCTAGGTTGAAAAAAAACAGACCAGATTCTCAGCTCAGCTTCCCCAACAAAGAACCCACAGTTGTCACCAGACACGGGGCAACATCGCCATCTACTGCCAAAAATTAAAAATACCGGTCATGACAAAGGAGGGTAAGTCTTTCCAAGCCTAAAAAGCCATGGGGGGGGGGGGGTGTAGAAATCTTTATATCTATTTTTTCCTACTTTTCTCTTCTGGTCAGAGCCCTCATGCTCAGGTTCATATAGGGTTTGTGGAATAACAAGCCTTTTGGTCAGGGAAACTCTGATATTGGCCAAAGATTCTCTAACCTGATCTCTGGACCCACGACTGCCCAACTGGGTGTGAGCAATTAGCTCATAATCTCTGAACAAAACCAAGTTATACAGCGATCAAGTAAAAGGCATCTAGGGCAGTTGCCAGTTCTTAAACTGTGGCTAGGCTAGTGTTTGGTGAGGTGGTGAATCCCTCTAACAAAAAATTATTTAGAAAATGTTGACCATCCTCAGCAGGACTTCCAACCTTTTTTTAATCACTATGGGAAACAGTTTATCATGTAAGAAGGACCCTCAGATTAAGGTCATATGCAATCGCCTAAAAGGGCATGGCATAATTGACAAAAAATACATATCTTCGTTTTGGGAGGAAGTAATCCAATTAGCACCCTTCATGTCCAATATATCCCAGTTTCCCATTCATCTTAAATATAATTCTTCTATGTTTCCCACCAGTTACAGACCCTACACGAAATACTCCACTTTCCCAAACAGATTCTCCTCCCACATCCCACTTCCCACCAAAGGAAAGGGAACAATCCCTACTTCTCAGGCTTCTAAACAGAACCACCCCCTCAAGTGCCAACCAAAAGAATAAAACAAAAGCCAAATGACTTTATGGCCTCTTATTTCCCACTGTATACCACAGAACAGCCTTATAATATCAATGATTCTGTGAGAAAAAAAAACTCAGATTAAAAATGTCAAGAATTCCCAGTGTTTTCAGTCAAGAAAAATCAGGACCCAGGTTACACTCCATGTGGACTCCCTAAGCTTTTTAGCCAAAACCCTTTTCACAGAGGTACAGAAGACGTCAGGTCTCTGTACAATCCAAATCAAAAACAAAATAATTCCTTCCCCTGACAACACCTATCTAAAACCATATCTGCCAGTCTACCCTAGTGTACACAAACCTACCCAGAGTAAGCCCTGGCTAGGAGACCTTCCACATGACCAGTTCTTGGGCCAGAGCCTTTCTCAGCTAACCTCCTGAAGGCTGAGGGAAACTGTGTCTAGACTGAAAAAGACTCTGGCTCATGCCTTTAATCCCAGCATCAGGAGTTAGAGGCAGGTGGATGACTGTGAGTTCGAGGCCAACCTGGTATACAAAGTTAGTCTAGGACAGCCAAGGCTACAGAGAGAAACCCTGTCTAGGGATAGGGGGTGCTTGTGACCAGATTCTCAGCTCAGGCTCCCCGAAAAAGAACCCACACACAGGTAAATGGATGGAACTGGAAAAGACCATCCTGAGGGAGATAACCCAGACCCAGTAAGGCACACATAGCATGGACTCACGTATAAGCTTGCTGATGTCTTAATTCTTCTCTTCTAGTTTGGATGACAGCTTATTGAATTAAGCCTTACTTTCTACCTCCACTTTAGCTTAAATACCAATTTAATTTTTTTTTCTCAAAGACATTCTCCCATGCTGGGAATAGGATATAACATGCTGATTTAGTGAGGAGCAGCACATTTATATCTATAATAGAAATTTTCTGAGTACACTCATCTCATGTCTCCACGTAATAGGCCATATTTGTTTATATTTAAAGTATTAGTTTTAAAGTGTTCCAAAATCTGTGTTTAGGTCTTAGAGTACAACAGACTGTAACCAGATGACATGCAAACCAGACTAGTAAACTCTGTGTGAAGGGCAAGCATCCCTCTTATTATACTTTTTAACACGTCATGTGGTAGCTACATATACAATATGAGTTAATTCCTACATTAGAAGTTTGTTATTTGTTTTAAATAGTTTGTATAGTGAAGCCAATAACCAGAGGCTAGATAAGTCATAGGACCTAGAAGAAAACCTGTCATTATTCTTTTTTTTAATTAATTAATTAATTAATTAGTTAATTTTAATTTATTCTTGTTACATCTCCATGGTTATCCCATCCCTTGTATCCTCCCATTCTCCCCTCCCTCCCATATTCCCCTTATTCCCCTCCCTTATGACTGTTCCTCAGAGGGATTACCTCCCCATGTATATGCTCATAGGGTATCAAGTCTCTTCTCGGTGACCTGCTGTCCTTCCTCTGAGTGTCACTAGGTCTCCCCCTCCAGGGGACCAGAGTACATGAGAAAGTCATATCCCTCTCTCCACTCAAGTGTGGAGACTGTCCTGTCCATGGGCTAGATCTGGGTAGGGGTTTAAATTTTATCGCCTGTATTGTCCTTGGCTAGTGCCTTAGTTTGAGCGGGACCCCTGGGCCCAAATCTGCCTATCATAATGTTCTACTTGTAGGTTTCTAGGACCCACTGGATCCTTCTGCATTGCTATTCTCACATGGTTCTCTCATCTAGAGTCCCAATAGGGTGTCCTCCCCTCTGTCCCAGTTTCCTGGTAAGGGAAGGCTTTCGTGGGACATGCCAATTGGGCAAGTATGCAGATATAAGTGAGTATATACCATTTGAGTCTTTCTGCTTCTGGGTTAACTCACTCATTATGATCATTTCCAGCTCAATCCATTTATCCACAAATTTCGGAAATTCCTTGTTTTTAATAGCTGAATAGTATTCCATAGTGTATATGTACCACAGTTTCTTTATCCATTCTTCTACTGAGGACATTTAGGCTGTTTCCATGATCTGGCTATTATGAATAAGACTGCTATGATAAGTGAATATAGTAATAACATGACTCCTAGTAGTATCTTCATAGATCAGTCCATCAATCAGAATTCATCAGAGAATCTTCTTGCAGTACATGGTAAGTAGCCCAGAGACACATATCTGGACAATGAACATAGAGAGAGAGGGTTTGGAGCACATATCTCCTTAAGGCTCATGGAATTGGGACAGAAAGAGGGGACAGAAAAATTATAAGAGCCAGAGATGGTTTATAATTTCAAGGACACATCATCTTCCAGATACAAAATGGCAGGGCATTAATGGAGGCTTGTGTGTAGTTGAATATAGGAGTCTGGATCTGGAAAGAGAGGTCTGAGATGGGGTTCTGAATTATGTAAGTCAAAGGTGTATAAAAGCTATAATCCAATGGATTTACCAAGAGAACATTTAGAGATAAAAAGAATAAAGCAAATCCTATCAGTGTCCATATGGTAGGACTAATTGGACTTGGTAGTTTATAATAGTACATAAAACTTGCAAGAGATATGCTGGTAGAAATAATAAGAAGAGGTGGATTGAGAAAAATAGGGCACATATGTAATCATATTCCATTTATACATGTATGAAAGTCTCAAGAGAAAAGACTAATGTGTAAAATAGAGTAAAAGTGATAAAAATCAACCTGGGTTCATTGTTAACACATCCACAATTTGATCTTCTATGGAAGGAAAACTGGAAGCCAGTGAGGAGCCTGAGGTAACTGGTCCATGAAAATAGCATGCATAGAGAGGAGGGTGGTGTATTGGAAGTAAACAACAACAGAGAAGATTTTATGAGTATGGGAATATTTACTATGTATTTTTCTATAAAGTTATTAAGTAAAGACAAGAGAAACATCCATCAGATTTCACAAAATTGAGGACACTGAGTCATTGGTAAAAATAGCTTTAGTACTGAGATAGTCTTATGGAAGTGAGTTAGTGAGTTGAAAGGACAGTGTGACATCAGCAAATAGAATCAGAAAATTTATTCAACTCTTCCATTAATAATGTTGACTGGGATTCAGAAGTCAATGGACCTTGGCTACTAGTAGCACTATTATTCATTTTGCAGCTTTATGCCTAGAGGGGATATTTCAGTCTGTATTTTATTAGTATTCAAAATACCCAAGACTAGGCAGCTATGGTGATTTGTATGAGACACTTTCCCCTTCTCCGCAGCTCCTTGATTATTAAGCATTTGAATAAATGGTCTCCTGGTGGTGGCTACTTGGAAAGGATTAATAAATGTGGCCATGCTGGTGGAGATGTGCCACCTGAGGTGGGCTCAAGATTTCTATAGCCACTTGTCATGCCAGTGTGCTCTCTGCTTCAGGCATCACCCATCATGATGGTGATGGACTCATATCCCTCTGAAACTGTAAGCCTCAAATAAATTCTCTCTTCTGTAATTTGTTTTGGTCACAGCGTTTTGATCATGACAACAATAAAAAAGAATGAAATTAGAAACATATTAAGAGGAAAAATGCATTTATCCCATGTCTCTAGGGACTGGGATGCTGTTATACATCTGGTGAAGACCTTATCTGTCATAATATTTGAAAGCTTCAAGCTCAAATGAGCACATGCAGAGAACCACTCCTCATGTATGACTCTTTTCAAGTCACCCACTTATCTATGATATCATCAGATATTTTTTGTTCTTTTTGTAAATTTTAATTTATTTTTTATTGATAATATTCATATTACATCTCAACTCTTATCCCATTCCTTGTATCCTCCCATTCCTCCCTCCCTCCTGTTTTCACCCTACTCCCCTCCCCTATGACTGTGACCGAGGGGGACCTCCTCCCCCTGTATATGATCCTAGGGCATCAAATCTTTTCTTGGTAGCCTGCTATCCATCCTCTGAGTGCCACCGGGCCTCTTAAACATCCCCTCCCACCATGGCCAGAATGACAGTCAAATTTCAACACATCTCTCAGATGACAAACACTTCAAATGTGAAGCAAGAGGCTATAACCGGAAGTGATAAGAGGACTTGCAGTTCTGATCCAAAATATGCCAGTTGCATACCTCTGCATAAACAGAGCCGGAGCCTTTGAAAGTATGGGGCAGCTGCCAGGTAAAGCACAGCCTGGGATAAAAGAAGAAACATTTCTCAAACAAAATCCCTTATGAAGAGAACAGTGTCCTTGCAGATCGGAAGAGTGGTATAAGGAAAAGAAAAGCTAGTTCCTGAATCGATGTGGCAAAAAATGCAAGGCAGGCAGAGGAGTGAAGGAGGAAACTGAGGTTCTTGTAGTTGAGAAATGCAGATTATAAATTCAAAGTCAGATTCAAAGTTAGTCTACCTCTTAGTCATTTGCAATGATCACACTGCTTTATGCCACGCAGTACTGTAATGGCAATGCTACATTAATAAGGTGGTTTCTAGACACGTGTGACCACTTTAAGTCATTCCAGGCAAGTGTTATTTGTGCTTTGCCTTGTTGACCACATAGGGGTCAGGAGTACCTGATGTTCCTTTCTGCAGTTTCATAAAGAGTTATTTTGGTTTCTAAACATTCTGTTATAGGTTTTAAACCTTAAGTTCATTTTAGTTCAAACAAGCTTTTCTCACTCTCCTTTGCTACACATCTCTATTCTGTTAGTTTAGCAAGCAGATACAGAAGCTAAATCTCTGGGCATTGCCAGGCAAAGGTCCTCTGTGCTTTAGGAGGAATAGGTGTAAAGTGAAAAAGCTCAGCTGGTTAATACTCATTATTAAGTGCCTGTGAATATGTGTCTCTTTCTCTGGACAACAGTAGAAGAATGAAACTTTTTACACAAGAGGACAAAGCTGGGTAAGACATTTTACCTTTAAAAATCATGACAACAAAGTCGACTCGAGATTGCTAGGAGTGACTTTCAATTTTGTATGTCACATAGAAATTTGAACCCTACTTTGAAAACCTATCTCCTGACATCTATGAAACAGCTGATGTTTCGATCTTGCCTTTACTTTGGATCTGATTAGGAAGGTTGAAGATCATGCTGAAGAGTGTGCTGGCTTGTGTGTGCCCTCATGGTGATTGTGTTAGATTTTCTGCTTATTTGGTATATGTTCCATCTCTTAGATGACATCATCTCTCCAAACTCTCTATTTTGTTATGAAAAGCTAAACATTTTCTGCACTATTCTGTAGTTTGGCTCTTTGAGAAGGGAGTCAGTTGATGACTAGGCTTGTGCTGTCAGATGTTGTGGCTGGGCCTGGTTAATCAATCCATAGTCAATATCCTATGAAGGTAGTCTAATGTGATACAGAAGGAACAGGATTTAGATTCTCACATTTTGGAGTCAGAGTTACTGCTGTGTCTTATTAGCTGTTTGATTTTTGCATTACAGCCTCTTAGAATGAAATTTTTATCTCTTTAAAGTTAAGATGGCAACATATCACTTAAAGGATTCTTGTAAACTTTAAACAAATTGTGATAAATTATAGTTCCAGCTGGGCTGATGGGAGATACTTTGCAATTTTTTTCATCCTGTGTTGGCCTCTATTTCTTACTTTTATGTCCACTGATGACCACAGATGCACCCATTCTTTCAGGAGTAGGGCTATAATCACAAGCCATTCACGACAATGTGTATAAGAGTTGACATATCTTTATGTCTCTGGTTCAACCTAAAATATAGACATATTGTCTTAATGATAATATATTATGTTTACAGTAAAAGTTTATCCCTATTATTTTTTCTTATAGTTGGAACAAAAAATATAAGCAAGCATTTTGATGTATAGTGTGCCATAATACTAAAATAATGTAAATCTCGGTGCTTTCAAAACTAGTTAAAAAACAAAAACACCAATCACTGACATCACTGAAAGAAATCTATGTGAACTTTAATCAACACTCACTTCTGAAATATTATCACTAATATTTGAATACATTGATACCATGAAATTCTTCAAATTTCTTGTGAATAAATGACACTTAAAATCTAAATCAAGGGATTATCGGTAGCATTTATTTTTGACAAAATGGCTCATATTTGATTGCAGTTTGAGTTAACAATGATCCATTGAAAAGCATTGATGTATCTGTGTAAAAAAGAACATTTTGAGCCTTGGTGGGATTGGACCATTTTCTAAGGTAAAGGGTTATCAAGTGCTTATAGGCACAGGTTTCTGTATCACAACCCAGGCCTACGTTAATATTTTCAAATTCATTTTTTTCAAGTTACACATTACTGGGTATGTTTTGTGTTTCACTCGGTCATTGGTGGACAGTATTCTTCTATATTCTCCTGTCCTAGACCTATGTCATGTGGGATTCTCCTCCCCCACAGTCAGACCACAGCCTATCATGTCCCATCTAGATAGCTTGCATACTCTTCCTCTGTGTTGCCATAGGACCTCTCCCCTAAGAGGTAGAGATCCAATTGCAGGCACCAGAGCTCTTGTCAGAGACAGTCCCCCACTACCTCCACCATGTGGAGAATGGGCTGTCCTTGGCTACATCTGAACAGTGTCTAGGTTCCCTGTTTGCCATGTCCTTGGTTGGAGCATCAGTTTTTGCAGGCCCCCTTTGGTGCAGATCTGCCAGCCTTGATAGTCTTCTTGTGGAACTTCTGGTTTCTCCTTTCCCCACCCCCATCTTCCCATCCCCCAACTCTTCCATACAATTCTAAGTTCTTCACCCTGAGTCTTGCTGCATGCCCCAGTATCTTTTCTATTCCGCACTGTGTAGAGTCTCTCAGAGGACATGTATGTTGGGCTAATATCCACTTATAAAGGAGTATCTAGTTACATCCATTTGCCTACAAATTTCAATATTTCCTTGTTTTTGAAAGCTGAATAGTAGTCCATTGTGTATATATGCAAGAGTTTGTTCATCCATTCTGCAGTTGAGGGGTTTTCTCTAATTTTTTTCTGACTATTTCTTTTTTTAAATTTTATTTTATTAATTTATTCATGTTAAATCTCAATGGTTATCCCCTCCCTTGCATCCTCCCATTCCTCCCTCCCTCTCATTTTCCCCTTACTCCCCTCCCCTATGACTGAGATTGAGGGGAACTTCCTCCCCCTGTATATGCTCATAGGGTATCAAGTCTCTTCTTGGTAGCCTGCTATCCTTCCTCTGGGTGCCACCAGGTCTCCCCATTCAGGGGACCTGGTCAAATATGAGGCACCAGAGTATGTGTGAAAATCAGACCCCACTCTCCACTCAACTGTGGAGAATGTCTTGTCCATTCTTATGCTGTTGGCCTGTGAGCTTGCAACTGATTCTCCTATCTCCACTTCTTCCAGATTTGCAATGTCATGTTTTTTGTTTAGTTGTTTTGTTTTCCATGGGGATCAAATTGAAGTCATCAGGCTTGGTCACCCAGCACTGACCCAACTCTTCATCCAAAAGGACTGAATTTGAGTTGTGAAGTGACTTGGTGAAGGCCTAGAAGATCCCACATAGAATACCTGTATTTGAATACAGACATCTTTCCTGTGTACTCAGTGCTGTTTTTATTACTGATAATGTAGTTTTAAAATATTGGCAGGTGATAGTTAATAAAGACATGTAATCAGAGATATAAATTAGAGGAAATTGCTCCAGAATTTTATAAGTACAGAGCATCAAATGACTAATAGTCTGTTCCATGCTTATTTAAAAATTATGCACCTATGTAAATGATAATAATCACAAAATAGATTAAAATCAAGCCCAATTTTAACAGTAAGCAGCCAAAAAATGTGCATTTTCATTTTCAGGCAGTCTGAAGTATGGGATGGCCTTTTCAGTATGAGAATAAAGGCAGGCTTATAGGTGGGCGAAGAGCCACTATGAGTATTGTCATTTTGCTTTTTTATTTGTTTTTTTTTCCATGAGGATCAAACTGAAGCCATCAGCCTTGGGCACCAAGAACTGACCCAATTCTTCATGATGAAAAACTAATTTTGTGATGTGAAATGACTTGGTGAAGGTCCACAATACCTTACATAAAATACCTACGAGAATTCTATCTCTAGGAATATTGCTACTAATGAGAACATCATGGGCATGATCATCACACTAACATTTATGAAGAGTCCAGAGGTTCAAGTGATGCAAGAAGATGGTCAGGAAACTTCATATGAAAAAGTAAAAGCTGAAAAAAACTAAATGGCAGTGACCATTGCTTCAGGTATGAGCAATGCTTCCAGAATAATTATGAAAAACTTACTATGTGGAACAATGCATCATGCTGGGGGTGTCCAGCCTTTGTGCATTGACTCAAGTGTAAATGGGCACTGCTGGCTTCATAGTATGGGATTCCAAGAATCCTAGAACCCTGTGAGTTCTCTTACTTTCATTGCACCCCTGAGAAATAAGTAATCTAGAAGGTGGTCTTCATAAGCCGATCAAGGGTTTATAGTTACAGTGTTCCACACTAGTTGCATGACATTGGATGAAGGATCCAACTATTTTAGGTCATCTGATTTTCTTTCCTTGACAATAAATTTATCTTCAAAGACTATAGTGATCAACCTTTCATTTTATAGATTGGTTATGTAAAGCCCACAGACCTAATTTGCTATTGTATCAGAATAGCTATTTTAGACGACTTTGCTCCACTGTGATGTGATAATAGAATTTAAGATAAACAGTTATATATTTTTTTTGAGAAAATTATTTAAATGCACCTTGATTAATTAGGCCATATAAAGGAACTTATTAATGACATCCATCATATAAATGTGTTATGAAGATAATATAACTAAAGAACTCAGCACAGTTCATTGCATGTAGCAGAATCTCAACCTGTATCCCTCTTACTTGTTCTCTCTCTCTCTCTCTCTCTCTCTCTCTCTCTCTCTCTCTCTCTCTCTCTCTCTCTCCATCTCCCTCTCATTTTATGATTGCCTACTTCTCTATGTCTTATGCTGAGTGAGACATGTATAGTTGTAAGCAGCACAGATAAGCTTCCAACCTCATAAATAATTCAATATAGTAAGGAAACAAACAATCAAAATGAAAATTATTTAACATTGGTTCATCTCTTAACTGATCTGAGGGAAAATGACAAGGGACTATAAAGCACATTGGGAAAAGAATGGGGGTCAGGAAATGCCTCTTCAGGAAATGCCATCTTCAGCAGAAATTAAAGAAGCCTATCTCTAGGAAATGTCATAGGAATCTAAATGTCATGGAAATCCTAAATTCAGGCAAAGAGTGGGGTATGAGTGACCTTAGCAGAAACAAGATGTGCCCAAACAGGAAGCAGTATGCATTCGAAGTATGAAAACTTAAGGGACGATCACAGTGCTTATACCTGTGTCCCTCTTCCCACACCCCTGAATTATGTGCCAAGGTTTCCTCTTGTATTCTTAACTGTAGTCTTACAGATCACTGTGGGTTCTCTATGTTCTTACCTGGGACATTTGGTCTCTTTTCTTTACCTGTCTGGTCTTAAGTTTTTCTTTCAATTTCACCTGAATAACTCATCTTAGAATAGATTTCTTGATGCTGGTAAAGGAAAGAAGAGCCTCCTATGAATTGCCTTTACACCCTGAATTTTGAAGTGTCGTAGATCACAGCAAGGTTTCACATAATTGTTGGTCTTCTAGTATGACACTTCTGTCTTAGATTGTGCAACTGAAAGCATTGTGTGTATTATTATCACCACACAACATCCACAAGAACACATGAGTCATGCATACTGGATGAGTTGTATAAACCTTAATGCTCTGGGCACACTTAAGAAGAAAATAGTCATTTGGCATGAAAAAGGCTCAGTACATAAATGTTTGTCATGAAGGCATAAAGACCTAATTTAGACCCTTCAGAAGCCAAAGACCACCTCTTTGAAATGGCGAATAAACCATCCTCTTCTCTCTTTCAGGAGATAAACTTGCCTTTTCAGTCACTGAGAAAACTAGGTATATCGAAAAATGACAGTCCTATTTTCTCTCAACTCTCACACTTTCTCCCCTGCTTCTCCCTTTGCTCTTAATAGCTTTCTTCACTCAAATACTGAACACGTAACTCTTTTCTGTTTTTTCAGAACAACAAATTAATTTTATATGTACAGATCAATTATTTTTGCAAAACATTGTCTATATTCAGTCTTTTAATATTTTTAAAAGCCAATCTTGCCAAGTTCCTTATCCACTCATTATAAGCTTAGATTTATAGCAAAACTACTAAATAATTTAAAACACTGGCCTGCTTATATCTTCAGTTCTTTTCTAAACTCTTCTCTATCAGGGTTTATATTTTAATTTCTCCAAAACTACTCTTGACATGATCATGAATGGATTCCTGTGACTCCCATATTTGAATACATGTCCTCTATTTGATTGTTATGTTGGTGGAAGCTGTCAAAACTTTAAGAGGTTCAAGTACATCAATGTGGGGTGGGGGTAGTTTGAGAGTTCATAACCTTGACCCAAACTCAGTTTGCTGACTCTGTTTTGTGTTTGTAGCTGAAGATGTGATCTCTCAGCTTCCTTCTCAGGCAGCCTACTGCCCTGCTTCCTCCATTATTATGAATTCTCCCACTTTATGCCCCAATACACTTTTTATTCTTTAAGTTGTCTTTTTCCATAGTAGTTTATCACAGCATCAAAAGGTAGCTTATATACCTCCATTCTACACACTGGTCCTTGGTAATGCTAATGTTTCAGCAGCTTTTAAGGTCATTGTTCTTTTTTGAAATTTCATGTATGTATGCTTCTTATTCAGGTTCCGCAATGATGTGCCTTCTTCTTTTCCTTGTATTTACTTTTCTAGTAATTGTCTCCTGTACTCATCTCTCTTGCCGTTTTTTCCTATTACATGGATCCAAATGTGCCCCCTCAACAGGTATAGGGGATAGAATCAATCCTATAGCATACTTATTTCTTTTATTAGCCACAAGATTCTCATGCTTTTTTAATGTTTAAATGCTGCCAACTAATAGACAGGCAATTGTCTTCTTTGTGGTATGTCCACTATGTTGAGAACACAGTAATTCTACTCAAATACTTATTAGTCTGAAACAGGTTATGATGGTATTTTGAGATGACAACCTGACAGATTCAACAAAAAGTTGGAGCATGACTGTGGTGGATTTTCTTGATTCTACTTATTGAAATGGGAAGATATACCTACTGTGAGTTACATCATGCCCCAGATAGAATATTAGATTGTGTAAAATAAAAAGAACTGAATAATCTATGCATCCATTGCTCTGTGTTCCTGATTCCAGCTATGATGTGATGAGGTTCTTTAAGCTTCAGTTTCCTTGACTTTCATCCATAATGGACTGTACTTGACCCATGAACTAAAATAAGACCTTTCTCCCTTAATTTGCTTTTGTCAGAGCAGTTCATCTGAGCCATGGCTAAAGAAATTAAGACAAATTCTAAATAACACTGATTTTCTTAATTAAAGATAATTTTAGCAGCAAACATTTAAAAGGGCAAATTATGTTTATATCTCTAACCAAAAGTTTGATTTCGCATAACTGCAGGAGTCATCAGATTCCTATGGTAGTGGTGCAGAAGATAAGACAGAAAATTCAACTCCTTTATACAACTTGGGGTCAAATAAAATGAGAAGACATTTCAGGAAGATTTAAGGTGAGAACCCACAAAATAATTAATTCTAAAGAATATTGAATTTCTCTCTCCAGCAGAGACCACTTAGGAAATCTGCTACCAGGAACAGGGTGAAGGTGGTACTGCAGTTCTCTAGATGCCAGATGGAGAGGATAGTGCCTGTGGAGGACTCATACAAGGAAGCGGGTAAGTAAAAATGATGAATTCATTTGTCCCTTCAAAAGATCTACTAGTTAGAACTTATTCCTGTGAGTTGTTACTGCTGTGACACTTGAAATATATCCAGAATCCAAACTCGTTTCTTTTCTTTGCCCTGTATATATTTTCCAACAAGAAGACAAAATAAAATACAGAACATGCAAGGAAATGTTTTCGGTGGTTCTAGCTGAGGTACAATATGTAAAAGTAGAATAGCATTTGTGATGATGAAAGTCAGGTGGCAATTTTAAGCCGTGTAACTAGGAAAGATATTATAAGATAGTTATATTTGTAGTGTTAGATCATTTCCACAGCTTCTTCTAGGGGATAGTTTTATAAGAAATATCTGTTTTACCGTTGGAAAACCTGACATGGTGGCTACATTTGGTTGTCAAGATGCTGTAACTAGAAAGAGAGAGCATGGATTGAGGAATTACCCCCAACACACACACACTGGGCCATGAAAATATCTCTGGGTGTATTCTTGATTGCTAATTGATATAAGAAGGTTTATTCTACTGTTGGAAGTACCACCCCTAGCCAGGTGGGCCTATGCTATAAAGGAATAGTAGAGGGATGTAAGCCTGTGAGCAAGTCATTAAGCAATATTCCCCTGTGGCCTCTGCTTCAAGTTCCTGCCTTGTTCTCCTTAATGATGGATTGTAGCGTGTAAGCAAAATAAACTCATTCTTCCTACAGGTGCTTTATTGCCATAATGTCTTATGATAACAACAGAAAGTTAGGGCTCCCTCAACTTGCATTTGCTTTTAGTTGACCTCTAAAATCATCACTTTTAGGGGTGGTGCTTCTGAATCAAATGTTATTAGGTTCCATTGGGATTGATATAAATGACACCTCTGAATGAATCCACAGGACAGTTAATGTTGTCATGTCGAAAGTTGCATTATCTATGTTTTTCTATAGAAAGTTGTCTTTACTTGTCATGCAACCCCACCCCTATACTCTATGAAAAAATTTGCTTTTCTCTATGACTGTTTCTCTGTTCTTCCTGCTGTCTAGCTATGTCTGCCCTAAAAGTTAGTTGAATAATTTACTGAAAAGTTGTAAACCATTTTTAATGATAAACACTTCTTTGATTGATATAATTCAGAACATCTATTGATCTACAGATAACAGCAGTCCACATATCAAGCAGGCAGACCATATAACTGTATAAATATCCTAGTGCCTGCCTATCTTCTACAGATTCCCATAGCTCTCTGTAAGCCTCATCCCTTCAATTCTTAGCTCAGATGGTCTCTGTTGGTGAGAGATTCCAGTTTTTTTTCCTCCCATATTTCCCACCTGTGTCCTCAGCAATTTGGCTTACTGTCATTGGCTTCCGTGAGTTACAAGGAATGGATGCTGGATCATGGCTGTATACACTTCTTCGTGTATACCTTAGAAGTGAGTGAACTACTCCAAGACAAAAACTGTCAATTAAATATAAAATGTAAGAGGCCAGTAAGATAGTTCAGTGGGTAGAGATGTGTTCCTCTAAACCTTACAACTTGAGTTACATTTTGGGGACTTACATAGTGGACAGAGAAAAAAGGACTACCACAAATTGTCCTCTAACCTCTCTTCATACACTACATTGTACACACACACACACACAACACACACACACACACACTCACAAACACACACACACACACACTGAAAAATTTTTTCAATAGTGTTTTTTTAAATTAAATTTTTAAATTAATTTATTCATATTACATCTCAATTGTTAGCCCATCCCCTGTATCCTCCCTTTCTTTCCTCCCTCCTGCTTCCCCCCCTCACTCCCTTCCCGTATGTCTGTGACTGAGGGGGACCTCCTCCCCCTGTATTTGCTCATAGGGTATCGAGTCTCTTCTTCGTGACCTATTATCTTTCCTCTGAGTGCCACCAGGCCTCCCTATCCAAGGGACATGGTCCAATATAGGGCATCAGAGTTTGTGTCAGATCTCCTTCTCCACTTAATGGTGGAGAATGTCTTGTCCATCGGCTAGACTGGGTAGGGGTTCAAAGTTTACTGCCTATATTTTCCTTGGCTGGTGCCATAGTTTGAGGAGGACCCCAGGGCCCAGACCCCCCTGTAGTTTTCCAGGACCCTCTGGATCCTTCTATTTCCTCATTTTCCCAGGCTTCTCACACCTAAAGTCTCAATAGGATTTTCTCCCCTCTGACCCACTTTCCTGGTAAGTAAAGTTTTTCATGGGGATATACCCCTTGGCCTAGTGTCTCAATATAAGTGAGTATATACCATTTGACTCTTTTTGCTTCTGGGTGAACTCACTCATTATGATAATTTCTAGTTCAATCCATTTGTCCACACGTTTCGGAAATTCCTTGTTTTTGATAGCTGAGTAGTATTCCATAGTGTAAATATACCACAGTTTCTTTATCCATTCTTCTACTGAGGGACACGTAGGCTGTTTCCATGTTCTGGCTATTATGAATAAGGCAGCTATGAACATGGTTGAGCATATGTCCCTGTTGTGTGGTAGTGCATCTTCTGGGTATATTCCAAGGAGTGGAATAGCTGGGTCTTGAGGAAGCCCTATTCCCAGTTTTCTGAGAAAGCACCAGATAGATTTCTAAAGTGGTTGTACTAGTTTGCTTTCCCACCAGCAATGAAGGAGTGTTCCTCTCTCTCCATATCCTCGCCAGCATGTGGTGTCAGTTGAGTTATTGATCTTAGCCATTCTGATGGGTGTAAGATGAAATCTCAGTGTCATTTTGATTTGCAATTCTCTGATGACTAAGGAGGTCGAGCATTTCTTTAAGTGCTTCTCCACCATTTGATGTTCCTCTGTTGAGAATTCTCTGTTTAGTTCTGAGCCCCATTTCTCTATTGGGTTATTTGGTTTGGTGGTGTTTAATTTCTTGAGTTCTTTATATATTTTGGATATTAGACCTTTGTCAGATGAAGGGTTGGTGAAGATCTTTTCCCAACTGTAGGCTGTCACTTTGTTCTCTTGATAGTGTCACGTGCCTTACAGAAGCTTCTCAGCCTCATGAGGTCCCATTTATTAATTGGTGTTCTGTTCAGGAAGTTGTCTCCTATACCTATGTGCTCCAGGCTCTTCTCCACTTTTTCCTCTAATTGGGTTAATATCTCTGGTTTTAGGTTAAGGTCTTTAATCCACTTGGACTTGATTTTTGTGCATGGTGACAAATAGGGGTCTAATTGCATTTTTCTACATGTAGACATCCAGTTAGACCAGCACCATTTGTTGAAGATGCTGTCGTTTTTCCATTGAATGTATTTGGCTTCTTTGTCAAAAATCAAGTGACCAAATGTGTGCAGATTCATCTCTGGGTCTTCAGTTCGATTCCATTGATCCACTAACCTATTGCTGTGCCAGTACCATGCTGTTTTAATTACTGTTGCTCTATAGTACAGCTTGAGATCAGGTATGGAGATTCCTCCAGAGGATTTGTTATTGTATAGGATTGTTTTTGCTATTCTGGGCTTTTTGTTTCTCCATATGAAGTTGAGAATTGTTCTTTCAATATCTTCAAAATATTTTGTAGGTATTCTGATAGGGATTGCATTGAATCTGTAAATTGCTTTTGTTAAAATGGCCATTTTTACTATGTTATTTTTCCTGATCCACGAACAAGGTAGATCCCACCATCTTCTGATGTCATTTTCAATCTCTTTCTTCAGAGATTTAAAGTTTTTTTCAAATAAGTCCTTCACTTGCTTGGTTAGGGTTATTCCTAGATATTTTATATTGCTTGTGACTATAGTGAAGGGAGTAATTTTTCTAATTTCTTCCTCTGCATGTTTGTCATTTGTATATAGGAAAGCTACTGACTTTTTTGAGTTTATTTTGTATCCTGCCAATTTGCTGAAGGTGTTTATCAGCTGTAGGAGTTCTCTGGTGGAATTTTGGGGGTCACTTATATACGCTATCATATCATCTGCAAATAGGAATAATTTGACTTCTTCCTTTCCCATTTGGATCCCTTTGATCTCCTTTTGATGTCTTATTGCTCTGAGTAGAACTTCAAGAGCTATAATGAAGAGATATGGGGAAAGTGGGCAGCCTTGTCTGGTCCCAGATTTTAGAGGGATTTCCTTGAGTATCTATCCATTTAATTTAATGTTGGTTATTGGTTTGCTGTATATAGCCTTTATTATGTTTAGATAAGTGCCTTGTATTCCCGATCTCTCCATAACTTTAAACATAAATGGGTGTTGGATCTTGTCAAATGCTTTTTCTGCATCTAAAGAGGTGATCATGTGATTTTTTTCTTTCAGTTTGTTTATATGATGGATTACATTGATGGATTTCCATATGTTAAACCATCCCTGCATGCCTGGAATAAATCTTACCTGGTCATGGTGAATGATGTCTTTGATATGCTGTTGTATTCCCTTTGTGAGTATTTTGTTGAGTATTTTTGCATCAATGTTCATAAGAGAAATTAGTCTGAAATTCTCTTTTTTTGTTGGGTCCTTGTGAGGTTTAGGTATCAATGTGACTTGGCCTCATTGAAGGAATTTGATAATATTCCGTCCATTTCTATCTTTTGGAATAGCTTGAATAGTATCGGTATTATCTCCTCTTTGAAGGACTGGTAGAATTCTGCTCTGAAACCATCTGGCCCTGGGCTTTTTTTTGGTTGGGAGACTATCAATGGTTGCTTCTATTTCTATCGGTGACATAGGGCTATTTACTTTGTTTATCTGGTCTTGGTTCAATTTTGTTAAATGGAATCTGTCGAGAAATTTGTCCATTTCCTTTAAATTTTCAAATTTTGTGGCATAAATGCCTTTGAAGTAGGATCTTACGATTCTTTGTATTTCTTCGGTGTCTGTTGTTATATCTTCCTTTTCATTTCTGATTTTGTTAATTTGGATAGTGTTTCTCTGTCTTTTAGTTAGATTGGCTAACGGTTTGTCTATCTTGTTAATTTTCTCAAAGAACCAGCTCTTGGTTTTGTTGATTCTTTGGATTGTTCTCCTTGTTTCTAATTTATTGATTTCAGCCCTGAGTTTGATTATTTCTAGGCGTCTACTCCTCTTGGGTGTTTCTGCTTCTTTTTTTCTAGACCTTCCAGATGTGTTGTTAAGTTGTTTATGTGGGATGATTCCATTTTCTTTTTAAAGGCACTTAGTGCTATGAATTTTCCTCTTAGCACTGCCTTCAATGTGTCCCACAAGTTTGGGTATGTTGTTCCATCATTTTCATTGAATTTCAGGAAGTCTTTTATTTCTTCCCTTATTTCTTCCATGACCCATGTGTCATTAAGTAGAAAGTTGTATAGTCTCCACGTGTTAGTATACCATTTGTTATTTCTGTTGTTGTTGAAGTCCAGCCTTAGACCATGGTGATCTGATAGGATACAAGGTATTATTTCAATCTTCTTGTATCTGTTGAGGTTTGCTTTGTGACCAACTATGTGATCAATTTTAGAGAACGTTCCATGGGGTGCTGAGAAAAAGGTATACTCCTTTGCGTTTGGGTGGAAAGTTCTGTAGATATCTGCTAGATCCATTTGATTCATGACATTGGTTAATGAGGTTATTTCTCAGCTTAATTTTTGAATCAACGACCTATCCTTGAGTGAAAGTGGGGTATTGAAGTCTCCCACTATTAATGTGTGGGTATCGATGAGTGGGGCAAGCTTTGTTAATAACTCTTTTACAAATGTGGGAGCCCTTGTATTCGGAGCATAGATGTTCACAATCATGATGTCTTCTTGGTTGACTTTACCTTTGACGAGTACGAAGTGTCCATCCTCATCTCTTTTGATTAATATTGGTTGAAAGTCTATTTTATTAGATATTAGAATTGCTACCCCAGCTTGTTTCTTGTGACCATTTGCTTGGAATATTTTTCCCCAACCTTTCACTCTGAGGCAATGTCTGTCCTTGTGGTTGAGATGTGTTTCTTGAATGCAGAAGAATGTTGGGTCATGTTTATGCATCCACTCAGTTAGTCTGTGTCTTCTTTATTGGAGAATTGAGACCACTGACATTGAGAGATATTAATGTCCAGTGATTGCTAAGTTCCTTCATTTTTGGTATTTGTAGCAGTCAAGATTTTGTGAGGTCACACACTGAAAATTTAGACAAAAAGTTTCCAAGATACTCTGTATTCCAAGACCTAGAAGTTAGAATTTAATTTAATGCGAAAAAACTTCTTGAGCCAACATCTGTGAAAAAGTTAGCTCAGAGTAAAAAGAGCTGCTCTCTCAAAATTCCTCTGTTTGAATTATAAGCTGATGTTTTATTTTATTAATTTAATATTTTTGAAAAATGTATGTATCAATTTAGTACTTTTATAATTAACTAACTTATTCCCTTTACATCCTGATTATAACCACTCCATCCTCTCTTCCTGGTCCCTCCCCAAACATCTCCCACTCCTTTCTTATTCCTCAAGAGGGGAGCCCCCTACCCACCCTAGCTCATCAAGGAGTATTAGGAGTGACTGTGTTCACCCTCTTCCCTGTGGCCTGTGGAGGTATGTCTGCCAGTGGGGAGTAATTAAAAAGCAGGCACTGAAGTCTGTGCCAGAGATAACTCCCACTCCCCTTTTAAGTGACTCATAAGAAGCCTGAGCTGCCCATCTACTATATCTGTGTAGGAGGCCTAGGTCCAATCTATTCATGGTCTTTCAGTCTCTGAATGCCCCTCTGGGCCCTTATTAGTTTGCTCTGTTGGTCTTCTTATGAAGCTCCTGGCATTTCCAGGTTTTTCTATCTATCTCCCCACTTTTCCACAAGACTCCCTACACTTTGCCCAATTTTTAGATATGAGTCTCCACATCTGTTTGTATCTTCTGCTGAGTGTCGCCTTTCAGAGGACAGCTGTGCTAGGCTCCTGTCTGCAAGCATAGCAGAGTATCAATAATAATGTCAGGGGTTGCCTCTTTCCCATGGGGTAGATCTCAGGTTGGGCCAAGCATTGGTTGGAAATTCCATCATCTCTGCTCTATGTTTATCCCTGTATACCTTGTAGGCAGGATAAATGTTGGATCAAACGTTTTGTGGGTGGGTTGGTGCATCTCTCCCTCCACTAGAAATCCTGTCTAATTAGAGAGTATCATCTTTTTAAAATTTAAATGTAATTTTATTAATTTATTCAGATTACAACTCAGTTGTATCATCTTTAGTCTTTATGATTCCTTCTACTAGGAATCTCAGTTAGAGTTACCCCAAATGTGGTATTTACATAATTTCTAACCCCTTCTCTCCAGTCGAACTCTCCCCCTCAAACTTACAGCCTTATTTTCTTTAATTATGATATATAACCCACTGAGTCTATTTAGTATTGTCCAGATATTTAGGTCTAAGTGTCAGAGATGGGATAACCTGTGAAGGGACCCAACCTGGAGAAGAAGGATTTTCCCTTTCTTATTCACTAATTGTTTGTAGTTCTTTATCTGGGAGTGGGGCCTTGTGAATTTCTCACCCATGGGTGAATAATGGCACTTCTATCTTGGTAGAGGCTAGGATCTGTTTAGCTGAATTTATGGACACTCAATGGGGGGGGGAGATCATGCCTTGTACTATAAAACTAGCCAACTATCTATCACTGGTGAGACCATGTTGCCTAGAGATGATCTGTGACTGCCAATTTCCTAAACTAGTACAATTTCTTTCTAAACTCTAAACACTTCCTTTTACAAAAACAGATAACATGTAGCTCTCATCTTACCAAAGACACTTCTTTTAGCAGATTAATACCATCGTAGAAGAGTGCATCTGGTCAGTGTTCATTTGAAAATTTAAACCATCCATGGTTTAAAGTGTAAATTGGAAATAAGGGGAAGTCGTAGTTTAGTAAGAATAGCAGAATAGACAAGATTCCAGCTTGAGTTGCACAGTTTCCTCCATGTTTTATGAGTCACTCACTCTTAGGAACAGCTGAGCTGTATTAGCAACCAAGGCTTGTCCTCAAAAAATAAGAGTGGTAGTTGGTGGTGATTGAGTCCATGTTACAACATGTGTGGTAATGATTTTACATGTAGTATAAGAGAATGAAAAGTTTAAGAGAAATTCTGTGAGATGTCTAGCACTTTATTTTGAACAGGATGAATTTGACTCAACATAAACACCTTTTAGTGAGAATACTATATGAAATAATGTAGTGTTGCTTTGGGTATCTCATTTAGAAATACATAAATAGACAAAAAATCTGCTGCTTCAATTTTAATTTTGAATGTAAAAAATTCTTAATTACATTTGTTATTTACTAAATATAGCATACAGTACATTACATGTGGCAAGTATTAGGTAAGCAAACTGAGGTTAAAAAATTTATTAGGTCTTTTTTCTCCAACCCAACATTCTTATAATATCAAATCTGGGAAATATCATTTCTCCCACTATTTGGGCCAGAAAACGCCCACTTTAACTTGCAAGGTTGATAGGAGCTGACACTGTTCTCACAACAGGATACCAGGTCCATGTAGGGATAGTGATTTGGTGCCATCCAAACTGCTGTTTAGCTCAGCATTAAGCATTGCAGAAAGATAAAAGAAAGGATCTTGAATGTTTTTCATGAGAAATTGATGGATGATGGAAGAAGAGAAAACAAGAAGAAGAAGAAGAAGAAGAAGAAGAAGAAGAAGAAGAAGAAGAAGAAGAAGAAGAA
>OU015748.1:77526009-77604285 GCA_907169655.1 Acomys percivali | reverse complement strand
ATATATATATTATAGTTATATTTAATATATTATCAGATAAAGCAACCCAAACTCATGAAATATAAATGTATTTAACTATTCTAACTGCACATAGGAGAATATAAAGATAGAACTAAAACAAACAATATAGATATGTTTATTCCTAACAGATTTAACTGAATGTTGAATCTTCAAGCCTGTCTGAGTCTAAACACTGATTATGCTTCATCAACTTATTAGTGCACATAAACAGACTTTAGCATATTTAGCATACATGCAAGTGCATATACACACATGTGGAAAAAGACAGGAACATGTGTTGAACATCAGATTGTAAAATCAAGAGTGTAAATTTCAACATAAGCATCATCTCGGGATTATATAACTTATATCACCTCCTTAGAGGATTCTACATTCGTTATGAAAAATCGTTAATGAGTTTACCTGTCTCAATGAGCACTGAAAAGAATGTAATAAGATATCACCTATAAAGCAATTAGTATAGTGTTTATCATAAAGGCACATTGTCAAAGGCAGAATTTTATTTCCATGGTTAATAATAACACTGCCATAGTTAGAATTGTGCCAAGGGAAAATGTGTAGCCAGTTACAATACTGGTTTCTGAAGTATTTGCCCTAAATTTTCCACAAATTGATGGGGTGACATGAAGATGTCTCCATAGAAATGATGAATAAGCACACGAAAAGATATCCAGTATCACCAGCCCTTGGCGCATGAATCCAATCTATAGGAGATATTTTCTTTTATGGATGATATAAGAAAACAAAAACAAAGGATGCATAGGGGCAGAAACTATACTATACTATGGATGGGGGTAAAAATATTATGAAAATTCTGTATGAAGCTTCTCATTTTTAAAAATAAATTATTACAAAGGTCCAATTATGGTTTGGACTAGAAATTTCACAGATGGTCTACATTCAAAAGCATTGAAAACAAAATTGGAAAGTATGTTTATATATCAATGATATATCATAGTGGCATATTTCACAATTCGTCAAATGCACAATTAATTCATCAATGAATGAAAAAATATTCACACAGCCACACATGAAATGATATTCAACCTGAAGCAGTAAGAATAATGCGTATAATATGCTGCAACACAGATTAATTCTGAGGATATCATGCTAACCTAAAGAGTCCAGTTGCAAAAGCATAGACATGGTGTTGTTCCATGTACACTAGGTGGGGCGCATAAACTGGATTAAAAAAAAGAGTTGGGTGGTGAGCATGGCTGAAGAGGAGAAGTGAGGCTTGTGAAGTTAGTGTTGTCTTTCAGCTTAACGTGTGAAAAGGCACAGAGATGGATGATAGTGATGGTTTGTGTAACAGAATAAGTGTACTGAATATATGATTTAATCATTATCCTTAAAAATACTGTCATTTGAATGGCATGGTACATATCCTTTTCTGTATTTATAATTAATAATGAGGCAAACATCACTTTTTTGCAACAAAGTACTTTTTTTCGCTCTGTCCTAACAATGGAATCTTTCGGATCTTCCTTCACCCCTTTTCCCAAAGTCCTGTCACCCATGGGAATAGCAACTATACAGCCAAGCACCAATGCAAAATATTCAAAATTTTACCAATTCTAAGGCAGGCTGCACATAATTATGGTATTCTATGGCCTGTTGTCTTGGAAGAGTCCTGTCTTGTTAATGAGAAAGCCAACAGGGTTCTTTTTGACTTTGGGATTTTTAAAAGGGAATTTAAGGAGGGATTAAAGGTAAAGGACAAGGGTACTCACAAAATTTTCTCTTGGTTGAGGTTTAGAACTGAGTATTTCAGCAAGGCAACGATTCTTCATAGCAGTGTTTTCTTACTCATAAAAGTAAAAATATTTTCCTTTTCTGATATTTTCTTGCCATGATTAAAGACAGTCTTCACAGTGTCTGAGTAGCTTTTTCCAAGCAGAAAATACTAAGTAAATGTGGCTTTATTAAGTAAATGCATTTAAAGTCTAAGAAGTGCTATAGGACCCATAAGAAAGCTTGAAATGAAGAGAAAGGATTAACCCATTGCATGAGAGATGCCATAAACTCAAGGACCTATCTACTATCCATTTACATTTCAGTTGATACATTTAAACTCAATATCATCATGAGTCAACGTTCCAGGACATTTAAATTTTAAACAAAGTATTTGAATAAACACATGTCAAATACTTCATTCTGCCACCAGGAAACATGTGAAAATCAAAAGTTACTATGTAAATTTAAAGAAAAAAGTAAGTTTGTCTCAGTCAGTGACAGTGTATTTAATTCCAGAGTGTCCCATAAAAGCATATTAGAAAGTATGAGTCTTAGAAGTATGAGTGATCATTAACTAGTCGTATTCAGGGCTGGAAACTGTAGTTAGATATAGACAAGCAAATTGTATGGTTTTTATAATGATGTCCATGAGTCTACTAAAAATGTTTAAAATGTCAACTTTATGGCTTATATTTTAGTTTATTTGCAATGTGAATCGTTTCTTTCTAATTAACATAAAATAAATGATACTTTTAAGAAAGGTGCCTGTAAAGCTAATTGAAGTTTTATTAAATGCCAAATCCCAAATGCAAGAGCATGTTTTTGAAGAGTCTGAATGCATTTTTTTTATTATTCTATATAGTGATTTTCTTTAACAAAATGATCATTTTTCTCTCCAGTGGTTAATTGCCTTTTTCCTGGGAGTGCAATGAGCACATTTGGATGAATGATTTAATTAATAATTTTGAGATAAGGAAGCAGGGACTGAGTAAATTTGTACATCTTGTACCTTTCTGTTTGAGTTTGCCTATGTACGGAAATCAAGAGGTCTCAATTTGTCTCATCGATGTTGGAGAATTAGTGGTAGAAATGCTAAATAGATAGATAAGATAATGCTTACATACTCTGAAGAGTAAGTACATTAAAGTGTACATGACAATTGATCAACACTCAGATGATACACAATCAGCCTCCTAAAATAGTAATAAAATATGAATTATTTTAGTAACAATAACAAAGTTTCAAGAAGTAGATGTTGGAAGAGTTGACTGTAATACTTGCTTAACAGTTTAGGATATACTTTTTTTTCCAGTAGTCAGCCACAAAAGCCATTGATTTGAAGGGTCACTGTATCTAATAGAAGATTTTCCAATGCAAAATGTAGACATCATCAAAGATAATTCCAGAGCATTTAAAAATTCATTTGAAGATTACACTTAGCTAGAATGGGTGAGCTGGATGTTCACAGCAACTGGAAATTTTCAAATATAACTAATGTAATGAGATTTGTTGCAATTATTGGTAAGAATGTTTTCAACACAAAGACAGAAGAAAACTGGTGGTTGTTATAAGTGTATAAAAATGTTAGAACATAAAAATCTATTTTAGAAATTTGAAGTTACAGAAGATATTTCAGAAGAGTCTGGGACTATATCTTTAATATGGATTTACTTTTTATGTGGGAGAAAAATATTTGCATGGTGAGGGAAAATAATTGAGTATGCCTAGATTTTGATAATATTTGGAAGAGAGGAATAGAATAATAGTAAACAATAGATGAATTACAGCATTTTAATGGATAGGAGACCTAATACAGTGAATATATTATGCCAATTAGGATAAAAAGATCTACTGGGTGATATCAGGACTATAGTAGGTATTGGAGCATTCTACTGGAAATATTTCATAAATGGGTAGATTGTAATTGCCCTTGTTTCAAACAGTTTATACAAGAAGGACATTGGTACCTATATAAAGTGATGTATATGTTATTTTAGTGTTTTTATGGACTCCTGAGTATGTGAATGAGTCTGTCTTTCACTGTTCTGCCTTCTCTTAAGGCTCTATTCCTTTTATTTGTTTGCTTTGTCAACAAGGTGATGTTCTTTGTTTTATTTTTTGTTATGTTTTGTTGCTATCTCTTAAAATCTGTTTTTTAAAAAGAGTCAGAAAGGGAGTAGATCCGCATGGGAGAGGAGGGGGAAGATCTGGAAGGAGTGGGAGCGGAAACTGTAATCAGAATATATTCTATGAGACAACAATCTATTTTCAATAAAAGGAAGAATATGTTTCTGTCAGCTGTTACATCACTCTTTAATGAATTTTTGTATGCAGAAGGAACATGACCAAGTGAGTAGAAGAATTTCTCAAGAGAAGACAGCATATTCTTTTAATGTACTTCAAATTAAAAAGGAATTATTTGACTTGATTTGTAATTTTCTTCTAAGTTTATATCTCTAAATAGAGTTTGGTGTTAAAATATATATAAAATATTTCATTATAGCTTATGTTCTTTATTATTGTTCATAAAGGATGAAAATGCTAAAATTGAGATTAGTTTTAATGCTGCTCAGTGCCAGCTGAAGAAATATATTTATTTATGAAAGAAATTATTATGACAGATACTGTTGTTTGGAGGGATTTTTCAAGGACAGTAATGAAGATGAGCATGTAGGGTTGGGAAGATGACTCAGTGTGTAAATTGTTTATTGTATGAATTTGAAGATATGAGTTTGGATTCTTCACATTCACATGGAGATTGATCTGGTAGTGGGTATCTTAGCATATGCCAAGATGGGAGTTGTGGACAGGAGACCTCCTGGAGATTGGTTATCCTAGAACTCACAACAGTAAACAATTAGAGACCTTGCCTCAACAAGGCTGACATACAGTTTGGGTAAATACCCAAGATGTCTTTTGACCTCCCCATGTACCCTGTGCCACATGTACATCCACAGCTATACAATAGAATCACACATACTCATATACATTATTCAAGATAGATTAAGATTTATCAAAGGGGAATAAGAAAATTTGTAGTTTGCTCAAATGTTCATAGTATGTTTACATATTTCCATATTATCCTAAAATCATACACTCATGTGATATTTACCCAAAAGATGCCTCAGAAACCCATAGGTTCCCTCGCATGCACCTGGCCGGCCCTCATCAAAAATGTCCTTTTTACTCAGCTATGAACATTTATTCCTTAATCTAAGACTCACCTTAGGTCTGCTGGCTCAACTTCATACCATTGCTTTGACCTCCAGCCAAACATATTTTAACAATGATAGTAGCAACCTGAATGTCATACATTTTCCAAGTATGAACACTAATGGCTGAGGTCTCTTTCTTCACTCATCATTATCTCTATTACTTTGGAATCGGTGAATAGACTGGAGGTCCCTAGAAAGTCTATCATAGAGTGAGAGACGAAAAAAAGAACACTTTCTAGTGAGAGATGAGAGAAGATAATCTAATGGGTATTTTTTTTTCATTTTTTTACTGCCTATGTCTGTGATAGAAGCAAATGTAATTTTTATGTAGTTATGAGAAGGAAAATTGAAACAGGGATCATTTTGTAGCATTATCTCCCTGTACACTTGTTCGAACTTCCCTTTACAATTGCTGCTTACTACTCTGGGGTAATTGCATAGGTCATTTGTGGGAAAGCATAATTATACCTTAAGGCAATGTTCCCTCATGCATTATTAAGTCATGAATTTTTCTAAAGCAGATGGCAATAGAATCAGAGAACCAATAGATCAGAAAGGGGCTGAAACTAGGCTAGGCTCATTGTCGTTTGTTGTTTTTGTCCCGCTCCCTGTCTGAAACTACTTAAGTAAACACGCTCCTTCCACTGCATTTAAATTTTTGTTTGTCTCATGGTTTCTTTCATCATGATCAGTGCCTCCCGAAATTGACACAGGGTCTAATTTGTCAGTATTCCACAGTACCTGGCACTTTGCCGGACACGTACTCTCTACTCAGTGTTTGCTGCTGAAATCATGTTAAGAAAAAAAGTCAAGAAAAATATGAGTTGGACTTTGTGTGACACATGGCCTTTCACTAAAAGACAGCTTGAGCAGTGAAGGTGGTTGTGTCAGAGACTGCCTGGGCCTGCCTTTTCACATGAGAGAGAAAAAAAAAGATAGAAACATCAGAATTGAAGAAGGGTTAATTTGATTAACCTGGATTACTTCCAGATTATCCCTTAACCCTATTGATGTGGGGAGGCTTAGAAACAATGCAGATCATGGTAACCACGGAAACAACATCAGCATCTAGTGAAGCAGTCACCCCTGGGAGTGAAGAACTCCCTGCCAGGTTCACAAAGGGCTTCGGTAACGTCATGAATGAGCATAAGTCCTTACTGTTCTCTGGGCTTTGCACAGGTTTCTTTAAACAGAATGCATCTCTTGTTGTTGTTGTTGTTATTTTTATTGGCTGTAAGATGATTAAATTTGGTGTTATACTGCTGTCCTAGATTCTGGAGTACAGAAGAATAGAAGATATATTCAAGTGAGAAGTTAGATAATCAACATGTTTATCTCAGTCCCAGCCATGACTCCTTTCTCAGGAAAATTGTGAAAACAGATGGTTTGTTTTCAGTTTTCTACTACTTTTAATCGGCTAATATAGTTTATTTTGAATCAGAGACTTCTTACTACATTCTACAGGTTGGCCTGGAACTCACTATGTAGAACAGATTGGTCTTGAGCCTCTGCACCCCAAGTTTTGAAGTTAAACATGAGTGCTGCTGGTACTACTGGTCATAGTTTAATATATTATAGAAGAAAATACAAATGCAAATTAATCAGACAAAGTTCAACCAATGCTTGAACGCTTTTACATTGAGGTTCAACACATGACATCTGCTTGAAATTGTTTTCTAAGTAGATAAATACACACAGGCTTCCATTTTCTATACTTCTAATCTTAAATTTATAAGTACCATTTATACACCCCAACTTTAAGATGTCTATCCAAATGGAAATAAATTGCCTAGATAAAAGATAGGACTTGCTTCATGTTATTTAAGCTAAAAATCAGTCTATTTATACTCATGTTTTCAGTATTTAAACATAAAAGAAATCAACAGTAAAGAAATAGAGCACCAACACAAGGAGAAGCCATTAAAGGTTCTGATATTTTATATAAATACATTTTGAAGACATGATTTGATCAACAACTGAATGAATAAAAGAAACAAGCAAGAAAAGTCAAGGGAAATACCATAGCAAACACAGAGGGCAATGGATAAAAAGACTTACGGAGGAACAGATAGTGTGTTCACAGGACACCACATATGGAAATTCACAATCTGAAATAGAGTTGGTAGATAAAAGAAAATTCAACATTTTAAAAATAATAAAAACATCTTTAAGTGCCACATTCTGTAGGTCTCTGAGGTTTTGACTATTTTCTGACTATTTACCTTATCTATCTATAGAATTATATCTATCTGTTAAACCTAGGATGTACATTCTTGTGATTAAAATAAACGAGTATTTGACAGATTTTTAAACAACAAAACAGGTTAACTCCTGGCAAAACCAAGCCTACCTCAAAGATGATGAGCATCAAAGAACCAGTTTATGGAGATGGTTTCAAATGTGGCAAACCAGCTACTGGGCAAAATGTCCTCATTTCAACCATGGACAGGATTCTGCCTAAAAATAGGCAAGTTGGATGCAGGCAGAATCAAAGGCCAAACTCTGCCAAGCCAGGGTAAACAATTCCTCAATAGTTCCTGTTTCACAAATATGTTTGTCAGATATATTGGGCCAGAAGGCTGAAGATGATGCTCCAATATTAAAGAGAGTCTTGGGTGACTGTTCGGGCAGCCGATTGTCTTTTTTTTTTTTTTTTTTTTTTACTTTGGAAGCTGCCAACCTGCACTTCCTTTTTACTCAGGTAGTTAATTTTATTCCTTCTCAAGTCTCTGATGAGGCTGAAGACCAGATAGTTTAGTTTTACAATTAAGCTTAGTTGTTTAGAGGTTAAGATGTTTTTAGGTCTACATAGATATTTTAAGTTGATAGAGATGAGACATGTTAGATATTGATTTACATTCAGAATTTTTGACTCACCAAGATAAGAAAGATGTTTTCTTCAGGGGTGCCAAATACAAATAGTCAAAAGAATATAAACATAGCATTTATATAAGTTCTGATTGTTCTGTGGTTCTTCCTTCTGTATGTAGTTTATTGTACATGTGTATAATAATATAAATGTATATGTAAAAAAGAAAAATAACAAAAAAGAAAAATTCAGCATTTTGACAGAATTTTGATTGTTTAAACTTACATACTTTTTAATGTTTTCGAGTGACTTACACACACACACACACACACACATACACACACACACACACACTCACAAACAACTGTTATTTCATCATTTTTTTTTTGTAGAAGAGAGAGAAAAGCCACCCCACCCCCATACTCCAGTTCCACAGTGATGAAAAGGACTCTAATTTCCTAACTCCTATATTTTCATTCTATTATTAGCAACTCAACTCATGTACTGTCCTCTCTTGATCCCATTTTACATTAAAAAAAGAGGAAACTGTCAGGATAAATATGGCCTTAGTACCTTATATACATGAATGAAAATACACTTGCTCATCCATGTTCATTGTTGCTTTATTCATAATAGTCAGAAATTGGGAACAGTCTACATATCCTTCAACAGGTGAGTGGATAATAGAAATGTACATTTACACGATGGAATAATACTTAGCTGAAAAAAAAGCCACAATCATTAAATTTGCAGGTAAATTGCTAGAGCTAGAAAAAATTCATCCTGAGTGAGGAAACAAATAATCAGAAAGACAAATATTTAGTTATGTGTGGTTGTTATCTTTTAAGTCTCTGATAAGAAGGGTGTACTTATCATAGAGCTATATTGAATTGAGCTGTTGGCTGAACAGCTCAGGCTACTGTCATGGCAATAGGTTGCACGTGAGTGATAGTATTGCCTTATTGCTGAAGACAACAGCCACACATTTCATTGAATGTAGAGGAGTCTAACTGGTGCCCATGTAGAGGCTTTAGCCCTACTGATTATTGATAGTTCTATTGGAAGGTACTATACGTGCTAACAGAAGAGGAGAATGAATATCCACATGGCTGCTAAGCCTTTGATCTGAAATGGTGACCTTCCTGAATGATTCACTGGTATAGTAGTGGTACAAAATTGTGTATGGGGTAACTAAACATTATCTGCTTGGATTTAAGGCCCATAACATAAGAGAGAACTAGTGCCTGAAACTGCTTGGGTGGCCAAGAACGTAAGACTAGATAGGCCATAGACCTAAGGGAAAACCAAATGCTACTATTGTTCTGTTAAAGGAATTTAGCAATAAAATGGCTCCTAAAGACATTCTGTTCTACTCACAGATAAGTGCCTTGCCCAGTCTTTATCAGACAAGCTTCCTCCTGTAGTAGATGGAAAGAAATACAGAGACCCAGAACTGCACAAAGTGGAGCGAGTCAGACACCTTGGAACACCCAGTTCTAAATGTGATATCTCTATCAGATCTCTCTCCTAGAGTCTAAAGGAACTTTTTGAAAGAGGAGGGAAAAAGTGTAAGATCCAGTGGTGATGGAAGACAGAACAGAAAACAATGCATTCTAGACAACAACTGCGCAGTCACACAAATGAACTCAAAAGGCTGTGGTATCATGCGCAGGGAAAAAACAGACTTAAGCCAAAAGGGGTCTCAAAACTGAGATGGGAACTAAACACAATCTCCCATCACTAACCTAGAGCTATATCCACTTAGAAATGGATGGCAAAGCCTCACTGAGTCTACAAAGCATAATTAAGGGCAGGCCCCATGCTCAAGAGTAGATTGCCAACACAAATTTAATTCAATGGTATTTTTGCAGGTACTTTTTTTTTCTCATAATTCCTGTCTGAGTGTTTATTTTGTTGTTGTTGCTTTTCCTTTCCTAATGTCCTAGGTTTTTTGATTAAATAGTATGTTTTCTAGTTTTGTGTTTTATTGGGCTTTTTATATGCCCACATGTGTGTGTGTCTGCATTTTTTTATGTTCCTTTTGCTTTTCCTTTGGCTATTTTTCCCCTGTTTGTTTGTTTATGTTGTCCTTTTCTGGCATATTTGTTTAGTTGCCTGTTTGTTTTCTAATGAGAGAGAGAGAGGGAGAGAGAGAGAGAGAGAGAGAGAGAGAGAGAGAGAGAGAGAGAGAGAGAGATTTGGGTAGGTGAGGAGATGAGGATGAAATAGGAAACTTTGGTCAAGATATTTTGCTTTTAAAAACTATTTTCAATATTCTTCTGTTGAGAATTCTCTGTTTAATTCTGAGCCCCATTTCTCAATTGGGTTATTTGTTTTGGTGGTGTTTAATTTCTTGAGTTCTTTATGTATTTTGGATATTAGACCTTTGTCAGATGTAGAGTTGGTGAAGATCTTTTCCCAGTCTGTAGGCTGTTGCTTTGTTATGTTGAAAGTGTCTCCTGCCTTACAGAAGCTTCTCAGCCTCATGAGGTCTGGACCTGGGCTGTTGGTGTTCTGTTCAGGAAGTTGTCTCCTGTGCCAATGTGTTCCAGGCTCCCACTTTTTCTTCTAGCCAATTTAATGTCTCTGGTTTTATGTTAAGGTCTTTAATCTACTTGGACTTGAGTTTTGTGCATGGTGACAAGTATACGTTCAATTGCATTTTTCTACATGTAGATATTCAGTAAGACCAGCACCATTTGTTGAAGATGCTATCCTATATCCATTTAATATATTTGGCTTCTTTGTCAAAAATCAAGTGACCCTGTGTGTGTGGATTCGTTTCTGGGTCTTTGATTGGATTCCATTGATCAATGAGCATATTTCTGTGCCAGTACCCTGCACACAGTTTTAATTACTGTTGCTCTATTGTACAGCTTGAGATCAGGTATGGAGATTCCTCCAGAAGATCTTTTATTGTATAGGACTGTTTTAGCTATTCTGTTTTTTTTCCATATGAAGTTGAGAATTGATCTTTCAATGTCTTTATTTTTTTATTTTTTTAAAATGGCTGAGAAACACTTGAAGAAAAGCTCACCATCGTTAGTAGTCAAAGAAATGTAAATCAAAATGACTCTGATATCTCATCTTACACCCATCAGAATGTTGAAGATCAAAAATTCAAGTGACACCACAAGCTGGTGAAGATGTAGAGAAAGAGGAACACTCCTTCATTGCTGGTGGGAATGCAAACTAGTACACCCACTTTGGAAATCTATCTGGCACTATCTCAGAAAACTGCAAATAGGGCTTCTTCAAGACCCAGCTATTCACTCTTTGGAATATACCCAGAAGATGTTCCATCACTCAACAAGGACATATGCTTAACCATATTCATGGTGGCCTTATTCATAATAGCCAGAAAATGAAAACAGCCTAAGTGTCCCTCAGTAGAAGAATGAGAAGAAACTGTGGTACATTTACACTATGGAATACTACTGAGCTATTAAAAACAAGGACTTCCTGAAATTTGTGGACAAATGGATTGAACTAGAAATGATCATAATGAGTGAGTTAACCCAGAAGCAGAAAGACTTAAATGGTATATACTCACTTATAACTAGACACTAGCCCAAGGGGCATGTCCCATGAAAGTCTTCACTTCCCAGGAAAGTGGGGTAGAGGTGATGACATCCTATTGGGACTCTAGGTGATAGAAGCATGGGAGAATGAGGAAATAGAAGAATCCAGAGGGTCCTAGAAACCTACAAGAATAACACTATGATGGGAGGATCTGGCCCCAGGACTTCTTCTCAAATACATGCAGTAAGCATCAAACCCCTACCCAGATATAGCCAATGGACAGTTAAGTAGAGAGTGGGGACTGACTTTCACATGAACTCTGGTGTCCCGTATTTGACCACATCCTTTTGATGGTGAGGCATGGTGGCACTCAGAGGAAGGACAGCAGACTACCAAGAAGAGATTTGATACCCTAGGATCATATAGAGGGTGACGATGTCCCCTCAGTCACAGTCATAGAGGAGGGGAATAGGGTGAAAGCAGGAGGGAGCGAGGAATGGGTGGAGAAAAGGGATGGGATAATAAATGAGTTGTAATATGAATGAATTAATCAAAAATTATTTTCAACAAAAATTAAAATGATATTAAAAAAGAAAAAAGTGTTTTAAGCTTTTATTAGCTTAAATACTGAATCTATTAGAAAACAATATGCCAATAAAGCAGATGTTAACTTTAATTTCATATTTGAATAACCTCTCTACAACTCATGAATATTTTCCATGTGGACAGAGGTCTTTGCGGAAAGAATTCTTTGAAAAAAGAGGTAAAACATGCATTGAGCAAGGGTTTCTTTCCCCTACCATAGATCATATTGTAGACTGACATTTTCCAGCGTTACTCTGTGAATCCTTCAGTGCAACTAAAGTGTCTGTGAGTCTGGTGCCAAAAGATGGTTGATACTACCTGAATTTGATCAACCATCATATTCAAATATGAAATTAAAGTTAACATCTGCTTTATTGGCATATTGTTTTCTAATAGATTCAGTATTTAAGATTGTTAGACATTCAATTTGTTCCCCCTTCTGCAGAGCTGTAGATTTGTTTGCTGGTCAGGAAAAGTACTCATGCCTCCAAGGTAGGTGAAATCTTCTTGTTGTTTGGTGTGTAGTAAGAGCAGATGAAATACGGTTGTTTTTCCTGTACTGTGCTTTACAAAGACCTTGATCAGAGGAAGACTTCATCTCAGATTTGCCTGTAAATAACTCTTAAAGACACTTAATGCCTTGCCTTTGGAATTCGGTTCCTTATACTGATGTGATGCTATTAACTTTGTGCAAGAAGTGATTCCCTTAGATGCCCTTTCTTTTTAAAAAATGTTTGCAACCATTAATATGAAAAATAAAAAATATTTTTTAGAAAATAAAATGTTATTAAAATTTCAAAAAAAAGATGGTTGATGCAGTTTATGTTTCCAATCTAGGGATATTCACACTGACATATTCTTAGTAGGCTGTAGCTGCTCTGTAACTCATAAACAGGCTTCTGTAATGGAGCTGACAGAGAAAGATGCTCATGGTACTTTGGTCCAGATGGGTCTGAGGACCAAGGACTCTCTCTCTCTCTCTCTCTCTCTCTCTCTCTCTCTCCCCACACACAGAGGCCCCTTGGAAGCAATACAGTTAGCACCTTTGGGATGATGTCTTCTTGACTATCATGCACAATATTGTATTTGAACTCTCTTCTGTACAGAGAAGAGGAATGCTTTCTCTGTACTCTGGTCTCCCATGTCAGAAGGCATAAGAAACTCAGTCTCTGAATTTCAATCCAAACATAATCACCTCATAGTTGTTGTTTTAAGACAGATATTTAGTTGAGCTTTTATTTCTGCAAATACAGAATGGGTAATTTTAAAAATTCTATCAAAATTTTTTTCTATCATATTTTATTTGGTTTAAAAAAGTCATCCTCCTTCAATTTGGAAAGCTCACTTTGATCTTATTTCTCATTCATATGCTCAGAAGATATGCTCTAAATATATTTTTCCTTTTTGAATTATGAGAGACAGGCTCTGTATCCTCTGGTGAGGGAACTCTCCTTGCTCTGGTAGCTTATTTTATGCTTGATTATTTAGACATTTAAAAAAATTTAAGATTATGTTTTGATAATTATGCACTTATATAAAATTTATTTGAAAATTAACTAATTACACACCTGAACACATCAAAGCATAATTTGGAGATGTTCTATGCATTTTTCATCCCATGTCTTGAGAGTAGCATTGCATTTAATTTACATGGACACAAGCAGAAAAAAAACGGTACTACATAGTAGAAATCTAATTTTAGGGAGTCAGGGAAATTTTTGCCATATTCCAACATTCTCTCTTCCTTATTGCTGCAACTGCATCTTCTCAGCAGTTCTTTGTCAGCATCTCACTTCATTAAATAAGTAAATGGATGAAGTCTTGGTACCACACATGACGGATCTTAAAAGAGAGACATTGTTAAGGCCTAACTATAACTGTATTTTCCTGTTCTTCTTATGCATTCAATTCAGTTTCTCTTCAAAAGAGTATATGACATTCTTAGAAGTGTTCAGCCCATTGTTGCTCTTGCACTGAAGAAATAGATCAACTCTGTCTTAAATCGCTGACCAATTACTTGCATGTTCAGGGCATGGATTTAGAGGTGTGCTTGGTGAGCAGGAGATGTAAAGGAGAAATAAGGCTGATAATTGAGAGAAATTATATATATATATATGTATATATATGAATATATATCTATATATATCATAGTAAGTAGTGTATTTGTGTGAGTGTGTATGTATATGCATGCATGCATTTGAATATTAATGTATGTGTGTAGGTATCTGTTCATGTATGTGCCTATGTATATGAAAGTAAGAGGTCAACTTGACTGTTGGTTTTCAGGCACCATTTACCTTTAAGGCATCCTTGAATTCACCTAGTAAGATAGGTTAGCAGGAGAGCCAGCTCCAGAGATGTCATTCAACACCTCCCCAGATCTGAAATTATAAGCATGTATGGCCTGCACTTTGTCATCCTTACATAGATTTTTTTCTTTTTTACTTTAATAATTTATTCAGATTACATCTTAATTGTTATCCCCTCACTTGAATCTTCCCATTTCCCCTTCCCTCCCTCTTTCACCCTATTCCCCTCCCTGAGGCCGGTGACAGAAGAGGACCTCCTCCCCAACCATATGACCCCAGCCTATCAGGTCTCATCCGGTTAGCCTGCTTCCCCTTCTAGAAATCAATCTTGTCTTTAAGAAAAACACTCTCAGGCAAGGTTAGATATCTAGAGAAAAAGAAAGAGGGTGGGATAAGGAAGAGAAAAAGCCTTTATCATTCACTTCCTGAAGTTTCTAAGAGAATGACATGATTTGGAGCCAGTTTATCATAGCATTGAGAAATAGTAAAATTAATTTTTTAAGAGTGAAAATCAGAAAAAGGAAATTTATTTAATATGCCCACATATTAAAGATGCAGAAAAAACCAAACAAACACAAAAATAGGTACAGTGATGCATACACCCAGACACAAACACAAGTTCCACTTTTTGGGTCCTGACATGATGCTTAGGTGTGACTGTAAGGGGAAAGGGTAAGTAAAACTAGTCTGGGTCAAATGAAGTCCTGTGCATCACTGCCTGAGATACAGTCTCTTGCAGGGTCTGACAAGGAACAACACTGATACCAGGTGTCAGACTTTTCCTACTCCAAGAATGAGATTCCTGAGACCAATTCCAATTTCTTGGGGACCACAGTTTCAACTGTCTGACCACTAGAAGAAGGATCAGTAGCATCTCTTTAGAGCATCTTCATTCCTTCCAGGATGCTCACATGCTTGCCCTGATATCTGGGAAACACCCACTCTCTCTGAGCTCTTCCTCTCCCCTACGCAGGGATATGTAGATACCCAATGAAGAGCCTGTCTGTTTTCTTTACGTCTATATCCAAATCCAACACCCTTTCACATTTAAAGTTTTGGAGAGATTGGGAATACAAGGCACATATCTAAGCATAATAAAGGCTATGTACAGCAAGCCAATAGCCAACATCAAGTTAAATGGGGAGATACTCAAGGAAATTCCTCTAAAATCGATGACCAGACAAGGTTGTCCACTTTCTCCATAGCTCTTCAACATAGTTCTTGAAGTTCTAGCCAGAGCAATAAGACAACAAAAGGAGATCAAGGAGATCCAAGTGGGAAAGGAGGAAGTCAAATTATCCCTATTTGCTGACGATATGATAGTGTACATAAGTGACCCCCAAAATTCCACCAGAGAACTCCTACAGCTGATAAACACCTTCAGCAAATTGGCTAGATACAAAATTAACTCAAAAAAGTCAGTAGCCTTCCTATACACAAATGACAATTGTGCAGAGGAAGAAATTAGGAAAACTACACCCTTCATGTTAGCCACAAGCAATATAAAATATTTAGGCGTCACTCTAACCAAGCAAGTGAAGAACTTGTTTGAAAAAAAAACTTTAAATCTCTAAATCTCTGGAGTAAAATTAACTTAAAATTTTTTAATAACATAATCCCTTATTTCCTCTGCTTCTTTTCTCCCTCTCTCCGTTCCTTCTTCATTCCTCCCTTTTTTCTTTTATTTTCAAAAGAAAACAGGTGTGTATATAGTATGCATAAAACAGATGTAATAAAGTCATATTACAAAGGACAATCTGCTGCTAGGCTGTAACAAAATATTATTTAAAGTGTTATGGATCGCAATTCATATTTTCTTTTTCAGAAGCTAGTATCCAAGTGGTCAAAGAATTCCAATGTGGCAACATAACATGGGCGCTTTCCAGTCAGTCCCACTTTCTACAGTGTGCAGAAATCATTGCTAGTGAATATTTTCCATATTTTCTAACACTTTTCTACAAAGACTAAAATAGTCATATTCTTGAATAACAAATCCGGGTGGAAAACATAGTAGGCAAGTTCAGTTTATATTAGAAGAATCTGGTATTGCCTAGACACTGTTACATATAAACATATGGTTCTGTGATCCCATACTATAGATGTACTTTTATGAAGTAGGACGGTAGAAGGGATCAATATGACTCCTTCCCTTGGAGTACGGAGGCAGTTACCCAGTGTGGCTGGGATGACAGTATAGCTTCTTTTGTGCTAGTTATGTCTATGTAAGAAAGGCTGTGTTTAGGCTACTCTCATCATGACTGTTACGTTATTCCAAGGATATATGATCCCCCCAGAGGCTCCATGAGGGCTGTAATGTAATAAATACACTTGCTGTTTAAGATAGTGAGATTGATTTACATTTAAAAGAAGGATCATGATTACTATACACATCAAAGGCCTTGTTTTATCTAAACAATAAAATGTAATATATTGAGTGACAGCCAAGTGCTGCATGGACAAGACCCCTGGGGCATCTCCTAATTCTTCTCTCACTCATGCTATAGCCATTACTTCTGCATATTCACATTCTATCTTAAGAAGATTTTGCTTTAAACCTATTTGTATTTTAAGGAGCCAACTTAACACTCAGTTCATTTGCAGACATTTCTTTTTCTATAAGTGTGTAGGAAATAAATATTTAAACCTGCTACCTTCCTGTTTTTGTTTTAGATCATAGGAATGGAAAAAAACTTATTCTTGTACATCAGCTTGAGGTTCACGATAATCAGAAAGCACACCCAAAAGATAGAAGTTCATGCAAGGATCATTGATGCCTTACTCATGAATCAGCCCATGAAGTACTGAAACTTTGGCAGGGAATCATAAATAATTAAATAACTAATTGCGGAACAAGATTTCTAAACAAAGAGTTTAAAAGCAATGGTCCAGGAAAAGAATGTATGAAGACTCAAAAGTAAGATGATATGTCTGTAATACTTGGAATGAGGATTGTAAGCTGTGTCAGATGGGGGCATGTGAAGGCACTGCACATGTGCACATGTGTAAGCAGCTCAAATTTAACCTGCTAAGCCACTCATTTGCACGGCAGTGTTCTAAAAATTTTGAAGTTTCCATCCAACGAGGACACAAGGTTTCCATGTGTCTCAAAGGCTAGTCCTATTAAAATGAGCTTTATTTTTAAAATTTTTTATTAATTTATTCATATTACATCACAATTGTTAGCTCATCCCATGTGTCCTCCCATTCTTCCCTCCCTCCTGCTTTTCCCCTACTCCCTTCCCATATGTCTGTGACTGAGGGGGACCTCCTCCCCCTGTATACGCTCATAGGGTATCAAGTCTCTTCTTGGTAACTTGCTATCCTTCCTCTGAGTGCCCCCAGGCCTCCCCATCCAGGGTATGTGGTCAAATATGGGGCACCATTGAATAGATTTGGCTTCTTTGGCAAAAATCAAGTGATCAAATGTGTATGGTTTCATCTCTGGGTCTTTAATTCGATTCCATTGATCCACCAGCCTATTGCTGTGCCAGTACCATGCTGTTTTAACTACTGTTGCTCTATAGTACAGCTTGAGATTGGGTATAGAGATTCCTCTGGAGGATCTTTTATTGTATAGGATTTTTTTTCCCACACACATTTGGTAACTTGATTTCTGACAAAGAAGTCAAATCTATTCAATGGAAAAATGATAGCATCTTCAACAAATGGTGCTGGTCTAACTGGAAGTCTACATGTAGAAAAATTCAATTAGACCTATATTTGTCACCATGTACAAAACTCAAGCCCAAGTGGATTAAAGACCTTAACATAAAACCAGAGACATTAAATCGGTTAGAGGAAAAAGTGGGGAAGAGCCTGGAACACATTGACACAGGAGACAACTTCCTGAACAGAACACCATCAGCCCAGGCTTTAATGTCAACAATCAATAAATGGTACCTCATGAGGCTGAGAAGCTTCTGTAAGGCACTGTCAACAGAACAAAGTGACAGCCTACAAACTGGGAAAAGATCTTCACCAACCCTTCATCTGACAAAGGTCTAATATCAAAAATATATAAAGAACTCAAGAAATTAAACAGAACCAAAGCAAATAACCAAATTGAGAAATGGGGCTCAGAACTAAACAGAATTCTCAACAGAGGAATATCAAATGGCTGAGAAACATTTAAAGAAATGCTCAACCTCCTTAGTCATCAGAGAAATGCAAATCAAAACAACTCTGAGATTCCATCTTACACCCATCAGAATGGCTAAGATCAAAAATTCAATTGACACCACATGCTGGTGAGGATGTGGATAAAGAGGAACACTCCTTCATTGCTGGTGGGAATGTAAACTAGTACAACCACATTGGAAATCTATGTGGTACTTTCTCAGAAAATTTGGAATAGGGCTTCCTCAAGACCCAGCTATTTCACTCCTTGGAATATACCCAGAGAATGTTCCACCACACAGCAGGCATATATTCTAAACCATGTTCATAGCAGCCTTATTCATTTTTTTATTCACTCATTTTTTAAATTAATTTATTCATATTACATCTCAATTGTTAGCCCATCCCTTGTATCCTCCCTTTCTTTCCTCCCTCCCGCTTCCCCCTCTACTCCCTTCCCCTATGTCTGTGACTGAGGGGGACCTCCTCCCCCTGTATATGCTCCTAGGGTATCAAGTCTCTTCTTGGTGACTTATTATCTTTCCTCTGAGTGCCACCAGGCCTCCCCGTCCAAGGGACATGGTCTGATATGGAGCGCCAGAGTTTGTGTGAAAGTCAGATCCCCTTCTCCACTTAGGGTGGAGAATGTCCTGTCCATCATCTAGACTGGGTAAGGGTTCGAAGTTTACTGCCTATATTTTCCTTGGCTGGTGCCATAGTTTGAGGTGGACTCCAGGGCCCAGACCCACCTGTATTTTTCCAGGACCCTCTGGATCCTTCTATTTCCTCAATCTCCCAGGCTTCTCACTCCTAAAGTCTCAATAGGATTTTCTCCCATCTGATCCACTTTCTTGGTAGGTAAAGTTTTTCATGGGGGCATACCCTTTGGCCTAGTGTCTTGATATAAGTGAGTATATACCATTTGACTCTTTTTGCTTCTGGGTGAACTCACTCATTATGATAATTTCTAGTTCAATCCATTTGTCCACAAATTTCGGAAATTCCTTGTTTTTAATAGCTGAGTAGTATTCCATAGTGTAAATATACCTGATCTCAAGCTGTACTATAGAGCAACAGTAATTAAAACAGCATGGTACTGGCACAGCAATAGGCTAGTGGATCAATGGAATCGAACTGAAGACCCAGAGATGAATCCGCACACATTTGGTCACTTGATTTTTGACAAAGAATCCAAATCCATTCAGTGGAAAAACGACAGCATCTTCAACAAATGGTGCTGGTCTAACTGGATGTCTACATGTAGAAAAATGCAATTAGACCCCTATTTGTCACCGTGCACAAAAATCAAGTCCAAGTGGATTAAAGACCTCAACCTAAAACCAGAGACATTAACCCAATTAGAGGAAAAAGTGGGGAAGAGTCTGGAACACATAGGTACAGGAGACAACTTCCTGAATAGAACACCAACAGCCCAGGCCTTAGCGTCAACAATTAATAAATGGGACCTCATGAGGCTGAGAAGCTTCTGTAAGGCAGGTGACACTGTCAAGAGAACAAAGCGACAGTCTACAGACTGGGAAAAGATCTTCACCAACCCTTCATCTGACAAAGGTCTAATATCCAAAATATATAAAGAACTCAAGAATTTAAACACTACCAAACCAAATAACCCAATAGAGAAATGGGGCTCAGAACTAAACAGAGAATTCTCAACAGAGGAATATCAAATAGTGGAGAAACACTTAAAGAAATGCTTGACCTCCTTAGTCATCAGAGAAATGCAAATCAAAACGACACTGAGATTCCATCTTACACCCATCAGAATGGCTAAGATCAATAATTCAACTGACACCACATGCTGGCGAGGATGTGGAGAAAGAGGAACACTCCTTCATTGCTGGTGGGAATGCAAACTAGTACAACCACTTTGGAAATCTATCTGGCGCTTTCTCAGAAAAATGGGAATAGGGCTTCCTCAAGACCCAGCTATTCCACTCCTTGGAATATACCCAGAAGATGCACTACCACACAACAGGGACATATGCTCAACCATGTACATAGCTGCCTTATTCATAATAGCCAGAACATGGAAACAACTACGTGTCCCTCAGTAGCAGCCTTATTCATAATAGTCAGAACATGGAAACAGCCTAAGTGTCCCTCAGTAGAAGAATAGATAAAGAAACTGTGGTACATTTACACTATGGAATACTACTCACCTATTAAAAACAAGGACTTCCCAAAATTGTGGACAAATGGATTGAACTAGAAATTATCATAATGAGTGAGTTAACCCAGAAGGAAAGAGTCAAATGGTATATACTCACTTATATCAAGACACTAGTCCAAGGGGAATGTCCCATGAAAATCTTCTCCTACCAGGAAAGTGGGTCAGAGGGGAGGACATTCTATTGTGACTTTAGGTGAGAGAAGCATGGGAGAATGGGAAAATAGACGGATCAAGATTGTCCTAGAAACCTACAAGAAGAACATTATGATGAGCGATCTAGGTCCAGGGATCCTACTCAAACTATAGCACCAGCCAAGGACAATATAGGCAGTAAACTTTGAACCCCTACCCAGATCTAAAACGGGCTTTAGATAGACATTTAGGAAGAGAATAACTACTGTGGTAAAATTCTAAATACAGACTCTTTCAGATAAATATGAATACTCACAAGTTGGAGCTTTTGAAGTTGAGTTCTTGCCCCTGTGATATCTTTCTTATTTTCCTTATACAGTATACAATGTTGTTCCTTAATGTTCTTTTTTTTTCCTACTTTTTTTTAAAATTTTTTTTATTTTTAATTAATTTATTCTTGTTACATCTCTATGGTTATCCCATCCCTTGTATCCTCCCATTCTCCCCTCCCTCTCATTTTCCCCTTATTCCCCTCCCCTATGACTGTTCCTCAGAGGGATTACCTCCCTCTGTATATGCTCATAACCTTCTCTCATTTCTATACCCAACTTTTCACACTTGAAAATAAATCACACTCAAGGAGAACTGCGGCTGCGCTGAGCTAGAGCCTCCAGTGGAACTGAGTGCTCTGCCCAGCCTGCATCACAGCTGGAGAACTGCGGCTGCACTGAGCTAGCTCCTCTGGTGGAACTGAGTGCTCCGCCCAGGCTGTGTCACACCAGGAGAACTGCAGCTTCTCTGAGCTAGTGCCTCCGGTGGAACTGAGAGCTCTGCCCAGCCTGCATCACAGCAGGGGAGCTGCCACTCATAGGGGAGGGGAATAAAGAGAAAATGGGAGGGAGGGAAGAATGGGATGATACAAGGGATGGGATAACCATTGAGATGTAACAAGATTAAATTAATAATAATACAAAAAAGAAAATAAATCACACTCATTTACTCATACAATAGTATCTTTCATCTTTCTGCTTTTCCTCACTGAGGGTCTAAGGAAAAAAAATAGGAAGCATACTACATCCTGATGTTACTCTCTTCCAAACAATCTCATCCATTATTTTTGAATTCAGCCTCACTCATGCCCTGAGGCCCTAAGCAGAATGAAATTATATTCTTTACCAGAATGTAGTAGGAAGGGCCTCTAAGCCAATTCCCCCAGTGTTCCATGTTCCTCTTTGAAACTTCAAAAGCCCGGGCTCCACTGTCATTTCTGTTGGTATTCTAGTATTCTAAACTCCCACTAGACTGGACGAATTAAGTCTCATTACTGCATCCCAAGGCTTCTCTATCTCACAGCTCCAAATTCTTCAGTGGTTATCTCACAAATGAGTTCCAAACAACTATGAACCTCATGCTCAGATTTATTACATGAACAATCTTACTCTTGGTATGAAGAGCTGCTGACTTTTTTTAATATTAGCTGTGACAAAATACATGAGAACTTCTACCTGTAGGAGGAAAGGTTTGTTTAAAGCTCACAGTAGCACAGGTGTCCTTGTGGTAGCATCCTGAAGTATCCAGGTAGCAGAGAGCAATAAATGTTGCTGCTTAGTTCACTTTTGCTTTTAAAAAAAAATTACCTGGATCCCACCCAGGTCTATATGATATTAATGTCTCTATTCAGGACAGGTCTTTCCTCCTCAGTTAAAGTCCAGAAACCTCAGGAGAGACACATATATAGACATATCTCTTAAAAGTTAAAATCTAATTAAATTGAAAATGAAGATTAACATTACAATAGGTAAGGGGCTGCATGGGGTGGTTATGACATATGTCCAAGAAGGCCAGGATTGAATATCACAATTAGAAACCTATTGTCAATTGTGCCACTGCTAATGGCTAATCTTAGGTGACAAAGTTCTGATAAGTCTGTGATCAAAGCCATGTTGCAGGGTCTATAGTAGATTCAATCATTGTACTGATAGAAACACCTACTGTCATAGTTTTTTCCTCTTCCTTGCTAGTCTCTCTTTCTTTACTTACTCTTTTATTGACTTACTGGTCATCACAAACCAGCATATGTGGTTTGTTTAATGTTTGTTTACTCCTAAATTTTCACAACTTAGCAAGGAATATGTTTTCTCTCAATTTACAGACAGAGCAACAGCCTTAGAGAAGATAAGAGCCATGACAATTGATACCGCTGGAACATTTGACTCCTGTAGAGTCACATGTGACTACACTACAATTTAAAATTTACAATGGGAGGGTGTTTCTTTTCCTTCCTTTCCATCATGGCCTGCTTTCTTTTATTGATAAGGCTGCACTCATTATCCAACCTCTGCTTTATCATCTTTCATCTGACTATGCTTTCCCATTTCTTTTTTTGACAAAACTCCACTTAGACATCACCACCTCTTACCAGTTTTTCCTGGAGTCCATCTCAACTATACATTTAATACTGTAGTCTTTGATGTGATTTCATCACTACCTCTTAAGAAAAATTTCTAGCATCCCAATGCATATGTTCTTGTAAATAATTTTTAATTTTTTTTAAATTTTATTTTTTTGTCCTTACTAGACTGACTGTTCCTTTGTGAAAGTGAAAATGTTCCTTATCTCTATCCTAAGCTTTAAACTTCTTATGTTATCTCATTTGTGTCTATTTATGAATATATTTACAGGAGAGAGAGAGGGGATGGGAAGGAGACACAGTGTCTGAGGAAGGGATCTATATGTATTTTTCTATGTATCCAGCCCTACTCATTATGACAGAACTGCAAAACAAAGCTCCATGAAATATATAGAATATAATTTTGGTTTTTATTTTTGCTTATAAATTTGATAGTTGGCCAAATTTTGGCAGATTTAGACTGTATTTGACTCAGTACACTCAGTTGGCATCATGAAGTTCTCATTCTTTTGGGGGAGAATGACTTTTGTGCCATATTCTTTCCCCAGTAATTGCAGATGCTTGTGGGAGGACTCAAACCACGATTTTCTTATCATACTGTGTTTGGTAACTTATAATTCACAGTGGCAAGTTACATGAGCCAATACTAATAACAATTATAACATTGCCTACCTACGATAGAGGAAATTGCAAGTTAAATATATTCTCTTTATAACATTCCACATTACAAACAAAGCAAAACCACCAACCATCTGGTGAGCACTTACCTAAAGATAGGCTCCTAGAATTGTACACATTAGAATTTTCTCTCGTAAAAATTGGTTTGTATCTTTTATGTGGGGAACAAACATGCACCTGAAATAGAGAAGGAAATGGAAGATAATGGCCATACTCTATTTGGGGGTACCTGTTGGCACAGAGAACTTGTACGTTCAGTCTTTGCAAATAAAGACTGTAAGCAGTGATTCTCAGTCTTCCTAATACTGTGCCCCTTGAATAGAGTTCCTCATCTCGAGGTGATGCCCAGCCATAAAGTTATTTTTGTTGCTACTGCATAACTGTAATTTTACTACTATTATGTAATAGCCCGTGTTTTCAGATGGTCTTGAGAGACCCCTGTGGAAGGGTTGTTCAAGCTTCCAAAGGGGTTGTGACCCAAATGTGGAGAACCACTGCTCTAGAGCATGGTTTTGTACTGAAGAAATCTCAGTCTGGAAGGTGAGAGACACATGTGAGTCAAACACTTCTTGTCAGTTTGATAATGCCCTACTCAGAAAGAATGTTCCTACTTTCAAAACAACAGAGAGAAAGGACAAAATCCTTACTATGTATCAGAAGAAATTCTCTGAACAAGACGCAGTCAAGGGAGACAAATAAAACTTACCTGGTCAAAGGGAGACAAACATCACTACCATTTATTTATTTAAATAGGTCACAGGCTATTTAGACTTCTATATATCCTCAGTTCATTTATGACTCCTTGACAGAAAAATTTGTCTCAGTACTTTGGTGATAGAATATTTTCAGACTACCTATGAGCTGTCAGAATAACCCTTATTTTCCCTTCTCCTCAGATGAAGAAACTAAAGCCCAGATGGCTGATGTGACTTTTCAAAGAGCACACAAATATTTAATGATGAAGCTTTATGCAGAAGCTGGGGCCAGTAGCTCCCAGTCTCATGATTTTGTGCTAAAAATTGCATGAAAATTACCTGAATCTAATTTTCAACAGAATAAAAATAATTTATACAGCTGGGACTATGTGGCAGTGACTGTAGCTCAGTGTAAACTCTACAAATATTTGTTAAATTGAAATGAGAGAGAAATTGGAAATGTTAATAAGGATTGTATAGTTGGCTCCAGTCCTTCATTATGCTATGATCAGCAAAGTGCTCCTGTATACCTAGAAGTTCCTTTACTAACGTCTTAGGGGTTGTCCACAACAACCCAAGAGGTGGCAACTGCAAAATCTGTGCCTTCATGCCCTTTATTAATTTTCTTAATTTGCCAAGGGTCTCTGGATCAGGTTCTGTAAGCTCCATCTGTGCATAAAGAGATGTGACATTGTTTAAAGCCATTCCATTGTAGTCTGAGACTCAAGCAGCTGAGTAGGAAAAGAAAGACAGTAATTCAAGTTGTCAGGACCCTGAGAAACCTGCTCTAGGGTGTTGTATTCATAATGGAAAGAATTGTAATGCTCGAATGTAGTTATTCTTTGGCCCATTCTGAAACTCGGAGCATATATCCTCGGCAGGCTTAATGCAGACAATTACAGTTAAATCCCAGCCTCCAGATAAGCTAAATTTTCAGGCCCTAGTAAATAATATTGCATTCCCCATCTCCCAGGCTGGATGCTGTCAGCTTTAGGCAGGGAGGCAGGAAAAACACTGTGGGCTTTATTCCGTTAACATCAACATCAGGAAATCCTTGTCTTTTTTCAATGGCAACCTCAGGAACCAAAGGAATCTTACCCCAACTTCCCAAGGTTTTATTAGGATAGAACCAGACTAAACAATTGTTATGCAGTTATCCTCATTGCAGATGATCTTCCAAAGACAGAGCAGCTGTTATCAATAGAAGGATCTAATGGCTCTCATTTGCTACCAGCTATGTGGGAGAGAAGGGCATGGCTCACATGTTACCAGGAGCTTCATCTTTTCTCCTTCCTACACAGAGATGTCCTACTTGTGTCCTTGTCTGCATTTTGTTTTAGACACAGTGTCTGCCTGTGTGGTTTAGGCTGTTCCTGACCTTGAGATCCTCTTGCCTCAGCCTCCTGAGTGCTGAGACCAAAGAAGTAGGCACAAATCTGGGTTTTCTTCCAACATCCTGGATCCTGTTATCTCCTTTTTGAGAAGAAAAAAAGAATATAGACTTTATAAACGTTGACTTAATCCCCTTTTTTTAGTGCAGTATAAGCCTACAGACTTTTAGATACCTAAGTTTCATAAAGCTCCTTTTTTTCCATTCTGTTTTATCCTACTTCTGAGAAGAAAACTAAGTTCTATAAAGATTAATGTTTTGTCACAGTTATTTTAAAACTTAGTTCAGAGCAGTATTAGTTCTTAAAGTTTCTCTATACCCATGACCATTCATCTGAGGACCTAACATATATTCTGTTTCTTATGTTTATCCCACCAACACCACTAAACCTGTGGATATGAAAACAATATAGAGATGCTGTCACAGGAATGTCATAAAACAACCATTAAGCAATTTTCATTTAATGTTTATTTCACCCCAAATTATATGTCACCAGTCCACGTAATCATTCTGTGCCTCTAAGAAACATATCAAACAAAATAATTATACTCTGAAGATACAGGACCAGGTTCCAAGCAAGGACACTTAAAAACATGGTCCACAGGTTGTGTAGAGTTTACCCTTGGTGTTTTCATTCATAGATGGTTTGTTATGTTTGCCTATACAAAATCATTTCTTACAAACTTGGAAGATTTCATGCAACCTAGGGTAAAACTGTAATTGGGCTTCAGGGCTCAAGAATTTGAGCTCAAATTGTGTAGTGAAAATTTGCACTTCCTGCATATATGAGGAAAAAAACATTTCATCAAGTCATTGAAGAGAGTGTACTGATGTCTATGCCAGTTTTTGACACATAGGGCTTTTCTTAGTAAGTAAAGTTCAATTTTTTATTATGTGCTTTCCAGTTAGGGCCCATCACTGCAGGGTAGGCAAGGTGGTGGGAGCTTAAAGCAACTAATCATCTTCTATTCAGTCAAGGAAAACTAGCATTGAAATAATGTATCCACATTTGTGTTTCCTTCACTTTCCCTTTCATTTATGGTTTGTTCCTGGATACGGAATGGTGTCACAAATAGTAGATGGGTCTTCTCACTTTGAATAACAATACCAAGATAATATTCATCAGACATGCACACACGCCAACTTGATCAAGATAGGTCCTCAGGGAGATGCCCTTTCTAGGAGACTGTGTATAGTGTCAAGCTCAGGATTAACACTAGCCATAATGCTCTAGAATTAAGAGGCCTTCATAGTGAGAAAGAGGTCTGCACATTTAAAGATTAATAATGGGAAAAGCTCTTCAGTAATAGGACACGTACAGCTCTAGCTTATGCCAAAAGAGGAGCCAGCCTTCAATAGAAGATTTTGCTAAATTACATATACCTTAGACTTATTATTCCCATGTATACTGTCATCCTCAAATCTTTCAGGTCCGGGCCCCAGGTTACACTTTGAACAGTTTAAACAAAGATAAGAGACTGCAAGTCTGGGCACTAGGCAAATGGGAGATTTACAGCAATGATTTTGTATATTGCCAGGATTATTTTAAGTATGCTGGTGTTGTTCTATTTTTAATAGTTGCAAAACAAGGTGATCTTGCCCAGTAGGCAGAATTATGCTTTTCCCAAGAAGACAACTGGAGGCTTTGCAGAATCACAGGCTTTAACATAGGTTATAAGCCTGTGATAATCTATTGAGCTGCTTGTGAGAGGCATGTTCTTTGGGAATGGAGCCTAATTACAAGTGAATCCTGGGAAGCAAGGATTAACACTATAGCATGGTACATTTTGCTTATTTCTAATAGGCCTGGTTAGCAGACCACTTATCTGTTGACAAAGTTCTACTTTGTATGATTTTGTATTTCCTAGGCAAATTTGTTAGTAAATCCTTTATAGGATTAATTATATGATTTCCAATGCCTTCTACATCAATAAGAGAAGTAAAAATACCTACATATGTACTAGTTATTCCCTGATTTAATCAGAGCTTGATTCTGGTTTTAAACATATTAAAGTAAACATGGTTTAACAAATTTTGTGTGCTGGAGAGATGCTTAGTGTTTGAGAGTGTATACTGTTCTTACGTAGTACCAGAGTTTCTTTCTCAAAGGATGCAAATTCTGTTTCTGGAGCTCAAATTGAGTAGACCATAGCTGTCTGTATCTCCTTATCCACAGGACCTAACATCATCTTTTGGTTTCTATGAGAAGCTAAACAAACATGTATATATCCAAACAATATTAAATGTAAAGCAAGAAAATGAAATAAAAAACACACTTTGCATGTGTAATAAATATAGTTGTTATATATGGTGAGCCACTGTAAACTGAGAGCTACTTACTATTGCATCTTAACCATTATCACAGCAAGATATTGGAAGTATGGATGGATATGACTATTAACCTATGTGTTTGGAGACCCAGGAATCCAGTGGGAAATGTGTGTCTATTTCACAGAATTTTTAGGTTAGTAAATAAATATCTATTGATAGTTTTCCCCCTAGAATCCTTTCTATTAGTTAGCTGGGCCTATGATTGAAATAATTTCACGGACAGTAAAACAAATAAATGGTTTCATATAAGTATTTATCTTTTCCATACAGGGTCTGATGCTGTCCTGAAACTTACTATGCAGGCTAAGCTGGCCTTGAACTCACAGAGATCTACCTTTCTCTGCCTCCCAAGTGCTGGGATTAAAGGTGTGGATCAACACACCAAGCCACATATTCCTTTCTTAATTAAACGAGGCACTAATTTCCAAAAATGAAATTGTTCTCTAAAACAATATTTCCTAACCACAGTGTTCCCTCCCTCTACTCCTTCTAGTCCTCTCACCTCTCTTTTCCCTCAGATCCACTCTTACTACATTGTTTAAAAAATGGTATTATGAAATGTGCTGGCAAATGGATGCAACTAGAAAGATTAAAGTTTAATATCTCATGCACTTATTTTCCATTTCTGTTTTTCCAGTCTTTTAGACTTTTAACTTGCTTTATTGTTTTCTTAGTTATCAGACAAAGCTTTGCAACACTTAAGATTATACAGAGAACTTTAATTTTCTGTGATCCTGAGATAAGATATAAGTGTTCTATTAAATGCATTCCATTGTTCTATGTATTTAAGGTAATATTGGTCACTTCCCTGTGTTACTGAGGGGATGACAATTACGATTTGTGGTAAGAGCACACTAGAAGCTATCTGATAAATAATGATGGGTAATGATGGTGATAGCCTGCACTAGGGCATGATGACACTGGAGGTTGTGATGATGATGATGATGATGATGAAGATGATGAAGATGATGATGATGATGATGATGATGATTCCAACCACAATATTAATAGTGGAGAGGATCAGTGTTAAAGAAAAAATAATATAGTAGGTATAGGCTGCATAAACAAAAATAACTAAGTTGCTAATTGAGCAAATTGGAGTAATATATTAATTTTCCTAAAGTTGATCACATTCTCCATGAAATGGTGAATGATAGTCATCTAAATCATGCATGTTTGTTTTGAATATTGGGGAAATAAAGTCCTGTGAATGGCTTTCAGTCTGATGAATGTGGTTTGTGATATATTCATGCAGATAGGAAGTAGAAGCACCACAAACATGTGCCTTGAGTTCCCTCAGATGATGGACTCTAACTTGGAAATCTCTAAGCTGAACCTTTCTTATGAGGCAAGAACCTAAGTATCAAACACTACTTTTGTAGACATTGACATCTCAGTGGAGGGCATCAAAAGATTTAACCAACCATAAAGAAATTAATACGTTTTCTTGTATGACTTGGTAAAACATTTTTTCTCCACATATATAGGAAGGCCAAAGATTTACTAAACATACATTTTCTCTAAGAAAACCTAGAAAATTTCTTCCTCCCCATCAAACAACAAACACAGGCCTCACCACCTTCAGGAAAAGAAAGGCAAAGTGGGAGAATATACAAGTGTTCTATTTTATATTTCTCTTTAGTCTCTGTTTCTCTTTGCATCTCTCTGTCTCTGTCTCTGTCTCTGTCTTTGTCTCTGTCTCTGTCTCTCTGTGTCTCTCTCAATCTTTTTCTCTCTCTTTATAATCCACATGTATATATACATATATATACACCAAAAAACATTCACAGACACTCACATGTTTTCATGTGTAATGCCAACATTTATAATTAGTTTATAAAATGTATGCACACATGATTTATATTTCCATATATAAACTTAAATATTTAAAATTTTACACGGCACTTTTATTTATGGGTGTGAATTTTATAAGAGAAAATTATATATATATATATATATATATATATATATATATATATATATATCAGTTATTTTTCCCATGACTATGTCAAAACACTTGATAAGGACCAGTGTAAAGAAGGAATGGTGAGGTTTTGGCTCATGGTTTGAGGGAACAAGCCGCCATAGCAGGAAGATATGGTGGTGGGTGAGGTTTGGAATTGTGGCCAAAGTAGCATGAAGCTGCTTGCTCATATCTTAGCAGCAGCAGACAAAGAAACAGAGAGGCAATGTAAACAGGGTTGGTCTTTGAACTTATAAAGCATGGCCCCTATTGACCTACTTCTGCCAAATCTCCATCTTCCAAATGCCCCACACTCTCCCAAACAGTGCCAGCAGCTATGGATCAGTAGTCAACACATGTGCCTGTTGGGAACGTTTTTATTTAAATCATATAATTACTCCATATGTCCCATAAGTTTCAGGGTCACCCTATGAGGCAAAATACATTTGTTTTATCATTAAAATCCCTGTAGTTTTATACTTGTAACATTTGAAAGTTTGAAAACCCAACATGTTTTTTAAAAATTTAAGGTAATCAATTGATTTTACGGCCCTGTAAAATCAAATCAAAGTTTCATTTTCCCCACACACTACTGGTCAGAGCAAACATTTTCATTCCCTAGAGGAAAGCACAAAGAGATTGTGGAGAAGAAGACTGAAAGAAGAATGAAAATCAACAGGACAGACACTAAATCATGCAGTACTAGGGTCCACAGCTGGGGCCCTTTGGGGCGTTGTCTGTGTTTCAATAGGTTTGTTAGCCATGCCCCTCCAGATCTGTAACTTGTGACATAGTGGCTTTGTTTGTTGACAGGCTGTTGTGTGGCTCAACAACATTCCTCAGTAAATGTCACATTTCTTATATTGTAAATACATTGCATTTTCTAAAGCAACTTAGACTTCATCTCCATAGTGGTCTGTACCATGTGCTCAGGAACTTGGTTCAGGAATATTGTTGTTATATATTACTTGGTCTCTGTTTCTTTAAGAACATTGGAGGAGCCCTCTATGACAATTAAACTTGCATTTAACATTCTTATAAAAATCAGTACCACATGGCTAATGCCAAACTCTGGTGCCAGCATAAATTGTCCTTTGCTCTGTTTGAACCATAGCTACATCAGCCTTTGCAGGCCTTTGAGGTTAAATCTGGGAAGCTATTGTTTGAGCCAGAGATTATACAACTTTTTCCATTCTCAACATTTCTTCTAAGTAATTTTTTATATATACAAGTATATTAAATAACCATACATATCAAACATTTATTATAAATGTGTTAAAAAGAATTTTATTTAAAAAATTCCTTGGCATATATGTAGGTTTTCCATGCATTAAAGATAAAACAAATTTGTATAACAATAATATGGATTTATTAGCTTATTTTTATGTGAAGGAATACATTTTGGCTGGATATGTGATGTTTTAGGAGTGCCAACATTTTTTGGAGCTGATCATTACTTTGATTTGACATTAATCCGTGTTCAGAATACAATTTTGTATAAATACACAATACAAGTTAGCTGGAGTGGGTTGAGGAGCACTTCAAAATTTGTTAGAAATTCTTTCTTTATCCCAAGCCAAAATTAATATAACAATGGTCTATGTAACTTAACTGAACTCAAGAAGTGATTTCTAAAAATTAAATAGTCTAACACAATGCAATACAAAGATATATCAACTGTGTACTTACAAGGAGAATAGTCTTAATTTTCTGCAATTAGACCACTATGTTTTCATAAAGTCAGAAAAGTGCATTTGCAGTACAGCACTGCAGAGCACTGCAGCTTATAACATAAGAGATCCTACTGTCTGAGCTGAGATATTCCAGACTCCATCCATTGTCACCGCCTGGTGTAATGGCATGTACACTGCCACGTGCTTCTGAGCCAATGTGTCAATGAGGCTGCTATGCCAAAGAACACTAGTGAGTACTCAGGATTCTTTAGACGTTTGATTTGGATTTTTGGCCACTGTATATTTGAAAATGTTTTACTGTTGCCAAATGATCCTGTCTTCCACATTCAATTACAGGGGTCAAGACCCACAAATTAAGAGCCTGTGCCTTGGAAGACCATGCTTCAGTAGGATGCTCTGGAGGCTTTGTTTGTTAAAGCATTTTCTTTTGAAGTGAAAGTTTTTTTTCCAGTGAGTTTGCATTTTTATCCCCAGAGCAGCTCCTTAGATAAGATCTTGCCTTAAGGGCACACTTTCTACTATCCTAGTGCCTAGTTCAATGTTTCTAGTTAATGACCCTAATCTCTTTAATGGTTCTAAGGCTTTGTCAGCACATGTAGTGCCTGCTCTATGTGTAACTTCATGTTCCTTTCCTCACCCAATTTCACAAATATCAGGCGTTTCTGCCTCCTCTGCCCATCTTTCTGGGTAAGAGCAAGGAGAAGTTGCCATCACCTGGACTTCATGTTATGCTGTCTTGAATTTTCTTCATCTAACATCTTAGTGCATTATTCAGGATCCATGCAAAGACTTGCCTCCAGCAAATTCTCATGATAAGGATGGAATACAGCTATCTTCCCTGCAAGGGCACTTTTTGAAAAGAATGCTAGCCTAGTTCTCCTGAGAACCATTGTTTTACTGTGAAAATTTCAATAGTAAGGTCTTTACTCGGTGCTTTCTATGGACATTTGGGTTTAAATTGCTCCCATAATTGTACATGAAACTAGTCACAGTATTCTAGGAGTTCGCTGTCCCACAGATGAAAACTCATCCATATTCCTCATATGAACCAATTTCAAAGGCCTAAAGAATCACACATGGTCAGGTTAATTATAGCAACGATTTTCTTTCTCAACACCAATACTCTGTATGTATTATTTTTTGACACTGCTGTGATGAAGTATCTAACAAAAAGCAGTATAAGAGGAAAAAGTACATGTTGGCTGATGGTGTAATGCCAGCAGGCTGCATGTTGGCTCACATTTTGCCACAGGAAGGCATCATATTGATACTAGTTCTTGGCTACGATTGTAGGAATCTAAGACTGCTTCTGCTTATCTAGCAGAACAAAAAGCAGAGAAGGAGGGAGCAAAGGAGAGAGAGAAGGAAGGAAAGAGCGAGAGGAGAAAAGAAGAGAGAGAGAGAAACAGAGAGAGAGAGAGAGAGAAAGAGAAGAGAGAGAGAGAGAGAGAGAGAGAGAGAGAGAGAGAGAGAGAGAGATTAGGAGGTGGAATTGCTTTGTATCCCCTGTGCCTGCCTCCCATGCCCTCTAGGTAAAGCTACCTCCTAAAGGTTCTACCACCTCCAAAAACAGCACCACCAACTGGAAACTAAGAATTCAAACATAGAAACCCATGGGAAACATTTTTCATCCAAACCACAGCAAGCGGTTATGAGAATATAAATCCTACTGGGTAAGGCAAGTATGAATTTGTAATTTGTTTTTCTTTCCACATTTTCTCATTCTGGGCTGCTAAGGTTACTGGTAAGAGAGGATAACAAGCTTGGCTTTGTGGGTCAGCTACTTCATTCAAATGCTATGGTCACTGCATCAGGTTCCATTTAATAAATTGCTGCTGGGGTTATACTAAATGGCATCATAGGAGCTTCAGATCCATTTAGCGACAATTTGCTAACTCCACAGGAGGGTAGATTGGGATAGCCATGGCATTACCTCTATGCACAGAGCTGAGAGCTCCTCCTCACATCCATTTCATACAATTAATCCAAAAGGCTATTTGATCCATTATACAAATGGACAAACTAGCCTTTACAATGATTGGGAATGTGTCAGAGAGGATATCACTGCCTGGAGGGGATCTTAGTGGCCTTCATTTCTACCACTGCTTCCTTTCAGATGTCACAGGCTCTCCTGCTATGATCTCTGCATAACTTGCAGGCAAAGCTAAACCAATACAAAGCAAATATTTCTTAGGATTAATCTACACTAAAAGCTTTAATCCTTAGAATAAAGAGCAAGGATAATGAGAGAAACAACACAAAATATTCTGTTTGAACAGCAGTGGAAAAACTGGAAATATTTTTTGTAGGAAAGCACTAATAATATTTTAGGATAGTAACTGTACAGAAAGCACACTGAAGTTTACAAACCACAAACACTTCCCTGTCACCTTTCTTACCCCTCAGGAGAATTTATAGTGTAATCTAGTGTCCTGTTTATGCAATCAAGAGAGCTGAATGTTGAGCCTGCTGCTGTGTGTAAAATGGTGCTAACAGGGAGTAAAAAAATCTCAGGACAGGTATTAGATTACTTCTTGCTAATTCAGTACTCACTGCAGTGACTTAATAATGATATTGGAAGTCACACTGACACCTGTCCAACTATCTGACCTGGCTTCTCGGTGCTCTGATGTTATCTCTCTTCACTTTTCACGCTTTAGTACTCTCTGGACTTTTCAATGCCACTGCTGTTCTATGATGTTTACATTTAATTTTACTTTAAAGTATTTATAATTTCTGGTTTCTAGTTACTGAGAATGTTTCCACAAGGTCTCTAGATCTTACATGTCTCAAGGCTCAGTCTACTCCAAGCTTAATTCAGACCTCCTTGTCTACCTCATCTGCAACCACTTCTCTCTTTTGGATTGTGGTCTCCATGTTGCACACTTATGTCTACGTAATCATTCAACGTACATCTCTTTCTTTAAAAATGTGACTTTCTCACGTACTCTGGTGCCTCACATTTGACCATGTCCCCTGGAGGGGGAGACCTGGTGGCACTTAGAGGAAGGACAGCAGGTCACCGAGAAGAGACTTGATACCCTATGAGCATATACAGGGGTAGGTAATCCCTCTCAGGAACAGTCATAGGGGAGGGGAATAAGGGGAAAATGGGAGGGAGGGGAGAATGGGAGGATACAATGGATGGGATATCCATTGAGATGTAACAAGAATAAATTAATTAAAAAATGTAAAAAAAAATAAGGGAAAAATAAATAAAAATGTGACAGAAGGAGAGCAGGTACATTGTGTTTTCTATTCACTATGGTATCCTCAGTACATAGATTGGTCGCTGATGTACACTATATGTCAAATTAATGTTTACCCTGTGAGTTCAAAGCTTATGCTGGCTTTAGAAAAAAGAAACATAAGATACTCTGTGAAAGAGGAAAACTAATAAAAGTATGTGGAGCTTCAGGGTCAAAAAAGGGCTTGATGAATGAGCTTCTGGAGATATAATTTAGTATGCAAAATAAATAATTTTATAAAGTATTGTATACATGTGCTTTTCCTGATGGCACTCAACAATATATAGGGTATTTGGTTCTGAGACTTTAATGAATATTGATGCTAGGTTTTAGGGTACTTCTACCAAATTGGCTGTTAAGATTTGCCTTGAGCGGAATATTACAGAGTTCATTCAAGCTGTAGTTTTGGTGGGTCATTTAATTGCCATGATGTCACTTTACAATTATTTTGCTAGAAAGTGACTCATGGTGATACTATGAGGTATTTTATACTCAGAAACAAAGCTAGCCTAGGACATGAATGTGGACTTAGGTTCTAGAGAAATAAAAGCTAGTGTGCTGAAAATTCCCAAAATGGAAGTCCAGTCTAAATAGAACAATTGAGCCTGACAGAAAAGGAAGAATTTATTGTAGTCTCCTTTTTGCTACGTGACCAGATCTCTTGAAGGTACTGTGTCACATGAGAACTAAAAGTTTGTTTCTCTTCTTATTAGGTTAAGATAATGAACATTGTTACCACTAAATCAGTCTTGATAAACGGACATTCATGGAGTTGGTCCCATCAGTGATACTCCATTTCTCATTATTTTTTCATTTACTATTTATATCCCAATCATAGCCCCCTCCCTCTTCTCTTCCTGGTCTCATCCTCCCTTCCTCTTCCCCCTACCCACCTCTTTCCTACTTCTCAGATAAGAAGAGTCCCTACTCCCCCACCCCCAGCCCATTCCACAGAAGCACACCAAGTCACAGAAGAACTAAGTTCATCTTCTTCCTCTGTGGTCTCATGAGGCTGCCATGGTAGGGAGAAGAGATGGAAAAGCAGGCAACAGAGTCCAAATCACAGACAGCCTCCTCTCCCTTTTCTAAAGGACCCACATGAAGACCAAGCTGCCCATCAGCTACATAAGTATACGGGCCTCGGTTGAATTCACACGTGGTCCTTGTTTAGTGCATCAGTCTCTGAAAGTCCCTGGGTCCAGGTTAGTTACTTCTGTTGGTCTTCTTGTGGAGATCCTGTCCCCATTGGGTTCTTCTATTCTCCCCAACCACAATTTTCCTACAACACTGGCTTATGCTTTCCCAATGTTTGACTATATATCTCAGCATCTGTTTCGATCCAGTGGTAGGTGGAGCCTCTCTTGGGAAAGCTATGCTAGGCTCCGGTCTGCAAGCATAGCAGAATGTCGCTAATAGCATCATGGGGGTAGGTCTCAGATTGGGCCCGGCATTGGATGGACATTCCCTCAATCTCTGTTTATCAATGCACATCTTGCAGGCAGAGTAGATTTTTGGTCAAAGTTCTCTTATACTTGTTTAATTAGTGTCACTTCACTGGTGAATGCTTTCTCTTTGGATTATGCAAGATTAGAAACAGGACCTCACTACCCAGCCTAGTTCTGTACACCACTGAATCTCAATGCACTTCCTTTAGCTCACAGTAGATGGAGAATATGTTTTTGTTTGGATGATTGTTAATTATCACTGGGTTTTTAGTAGAACCATGGCATGAATCTGGCTTCCAGTAATCTTGCATGGACTTCTATGCTGCACTAATAGAGTCATAAAGTATGCATGAGATTTTTCCTCCCTATACGTTTACACTATTCTCCTCCACAAAGTCATATTGAAGGCTGAAAGATCCATGTTATTTTCAGTGGGGAGAGATATTATATGAGTTTGCACTTATTCTCATACAATTTGCTTCCATTCTATGGCCCACTTAATCTCGATTCTGGATATTATACTTTCATTTTAATATGAATAATAGTTGAGCTTGCTTGGATTTATATCTTTTTGCATCTGGCAAAAGTGAATTCAAGAGGAAGATTGTTTTTGGCACATTGTCATATGTGTCCTATGGTCAGATATTTTATCTCTATATACAGTTCTCACAGCTTATAATTATTTGCTGCAGGTGGCTTGGATTTGTTTCTCCACTCCAGGGGCTTGTGTTGTATTCATTTCCCAGTGGATTTTTGCCAAAACATCCCCACCGTGTTTTTTTCCACTGTAGATATCTCTAATAACATGAGCTATGTCAGATCATCAAACCTAAACAGCACTGCTTCTTATCTGGCACCCTGGATGTGCCTAAACCAGACCATCTCTATGCTACCTAAAAATGAGCCAAAGAAGTATACCTATGTGGTAATGTTAGTCTCCAAATCCAAAGAGGCCCAGCAGCAGGAGGATGTTTTCTTTCATGGAAATAGGTCTGAGACATAGTAATTTACCTTTATATAGGAGACTGTGTTTTGAAAAATGTGATTTGAAAAAAAAAAAAGAAAAATGCGATTTGATAATTTTGTCATTATTTCCATCTTAAATTTATGAATGTGAGCCACCTGCAAATCTTTCTGAGGTTGTTTTACCCCTCTTTATTGCATGTGTTTTTTACCCATGCTTCTATCTAATTAGACATCATTGTCTAATATAGCTTACTTAACACAGTACCATCATTGTAACTGGTCTATGTCATGTTCGATCATACCTAGAAACTAATCAACATTAGACATTTTAATGACAGATAATAGAAATTTTTATATAGACTTAAAGAAAAATTCTATGTGTTCCTGTTCAGGAATGCATGGTGTCAGTTGTGTGACTCAAATCCAAATATCTTTCACATTGTTCTGATAAGAGTAGAATAAAACAACAGATCAAGCCACATAACATCCCCTTGAAGCTATGAGATCATTTCTCAGGTAGACATGTCAGGTATAACAGCTCCAATTGGTCTTTCTGTTTAGTTGAGTTTGATGTGCACTACAATAATCCTTCAAAGTTCTTCCAGTTCCTATGCCTTTAATGGAGTTATTTACAGGAAGCCACTACAGTACTCACTGCTACCTTTTATATCCTTTAAGTCTTTGAAAGCATTTTTATCTTCATTTTCCTATAGGATATAGGGGTATTTTCAATTGACTGTCTTAAGTGCAAGAAAATGTTATTGATAGTTTCAAGATTTCCTATTAAACCTTACATATGAAAGAGTACTATCTCTATAGGATAAGGTTTAAAATGTGGAAATTGTGGGTCGGATATACGTCTAAATAGTAGGATGCCTGTCTAAAAAAAAGTATGAGACTAGTTTCAATTATCACCATAGTAAATAACACACACACACACACACACACACACACACACACACACACACCACAGAACATGCAGAGCACGTGCATATGCACTGTACACAAACAAACACCAAAAATATCCCACAACAACCAAACAAATTTTTACATTGTATCTAATAGCCAAAGCATTTAATTCAAGGACATATACTACAAAATGCCAACTGAGTAGTCTGTGATGCTATCGACCATTGTAATAGGTATACTGGCTAGAATTCCTACCACCGTCAGTACCTCTCTGTAACAAAGGAATCATTATGACAATCAATAATACTAAGCTTTAGAGCACAAGTCTTTTTTTAATTTTAATTTTATTAGTTTGTTCAGATTACAACTAAATTGTTATCCCATCACTTGTATCCTCCCATTCCTCCCTCCCCCTGCTTTCACCCAATTCCCCTCCCCTAGGTCTAAGACCTAGGGGATCCTCCTCCCTCACTCTATGGTCACAGGCTATCAGGTCTCATCTTGGTAGCCTGCTTATTCTTTCTTTGAGTGCCATCAGGTCTCCCCACCAAGGGGAAATGGTCAAATATGGAGCACCAAAGTTCATGTCAGAGTCAGTCCCCACTCTCCACATAACTGTGGAGAATGTCCTGTCCATTTAGTAGATCAGAGTAGGGGTTCAATGTTTACTATTGTATTGTCCTTGGTTAGTGCAATAGTTTGAACAGACCCCTGGGCCCTGATCCACCCATCACAATGTTCTTGTAGGCTTCTAGGATCTTCTGGGTCCTTCTATTTCCCCATCTCCTGTATTTCTCTTACCTAGAGTCCCAGTACGATGTTTTCACATCTATCCCAGTCTTCTGGGAAGTGAAGAATTTCGTGGGACATGCCTTTTAGGCTAGTGCCCAATTATAAATGAGTATATACCATGTGAGTCTTTCTGCTTCTGGGTTAACTCTCTCATTAGGGCAATTCCTAGTCCTATCCATTTGTCCACAAATTTCTGGATTTCGTTGTTTTTAACAGCTGAGTAGTATTCCATAGTGTAAATGTACCACAGTGTCTTTATCCATTATTCAACAGAGGGACATTTAGGCTGTTTTCAGGTTCGGGCTATTATGAATAAGGCTTCTACGAACATGGTTGAAGATATGTCCAACCCTACATCTGATAAAGGCCTAATATCCAAAATATATAAGGAACTCAAGAAATTAAACACCGCCAAACTGAATAACCCAATTGAGAAATGGTGCACAGAACTAAACAGAGAATTTTCAACAAAGGAATATCGAATGGTTGAGAAACACTTAATGAAAATCAAAATGATTCTGAGATTCCATCTTACACCCATCAGAATGGCTAAGATCAATAACTCAACTGACACCACATGCTGGTGAGGATGTGGAGAAAGAGGAACACTCCTTCATTGCTGGTGGGAATGCAAACTAGTACAGCCGCTTTGGAAATCTATCTGGTGCTTTCTCAGAAAACTGGGAATAAGGCTTCCATAAGACCCAGCTATTCCACTCCTTGGAATATACCCAGAAAATGCTCCATCACACAACAATAGGGCACAACTCTTTAGCCATACATGGAGATAGGAGTTGCTGTTTGGATATTTGGTAGGTTTTGGTAATGCCTGTAACATACTAACTTTCAAGGAATACATGCTGCTTCTTCTTTTTGAGCATCTCAGTTGCCTAGCCTGAAATTGTTTCTAGCTATTCCCTTCCCATGTGCCTTTAGGTTCATCAGTAGAATTTTAAATGATTAGACTGCAATCTGCACTTATTTTCTACAAAAGTGATGCCCAAGTGTTCAACCAGAAAAACCATGCTTCTGTCCTGCATTTTTCTCTAACTACCCACTACCATGAGTTACTGTACATACCGATGCATGGGGGGGGGGGGTTGAAGCATCTGGGGGCAACTTGGTGACATGCTTGCACTCACCTTTTCTCTTATTTTTTTTACCATTACTACTATTTTTTGTAACTACCACCATTGATATTTCAACCATTTCTGTAGTCATTCATTTATACAACCATCTGAAAAAATGTGAAACCACAGGTGCAGAGAGCCTACCAAAGGTTGCCCAATGCTGAGAAACAGGGAACACTTGACAAGAAATTGACAGCATAAGGATATTCTTGAGGATGATGTCACTGTTCTGTATCTTGCTACTTTATTTTTACTTTTTAAAAAGCAAGTAGCTAAAAAAAAAGGATGAGCTTGTGCATAATAACAGAATTGTGTCATTTCTATCACTTTTTGTAAACCAACAATGCAGATACACTTCAAATATAAATAGAAAGTGTCCAACATTCATTTATGAAGGTAAAGGAAAGGTGGTTCCTACAGCAGACAGATTGGCCATGGGGTTAATTAGTGTGGTTTCCCTGTTATTCCACTATTACTTTTCCCAATTTGATGCCTTTTCTTTCTCTCTGTCTCCATGTCTGCTTGCTGGAACCCTATGGTCTGGGCATTGTGCCCAGTTTGATTTAATTTTGGTTTCCTACTTATACAGCATTCTCGCTGTGGTTTGGAAATGACATTTTATAAACTGTGTTTGGGCATTTTCGCTTATTTGTTGTGAAAAAAGTAGAGCAAGTTTGTACCTAACTAATCTGGATAACAATATTTAAAATAGTGGAAATAATAGTAATAGCAAATGTTAATGTGTATGTGTGTGTGTATGTAATTAAACAAGACATTCGTGTATGTTTACGTGCATTTAAATAGAGATGTAGATTTTTTAAAAAGGCTGTCATATTTTTCTTCATTTTCAACTGAACTAACTGGGGGAAATGGGTGAGAGGACAGAATCAAGGTATGGACCCGAAAATATTACTTAAGCACATCACTGAGCTGCAGATTCACAAGGCATCTCACATGCAGATCCAGGAACAAGGCTAGCTCCCAAATAAATTCTCAGATCTCCAAGTACAAATCAACAGGCTACAAAGAAAGCAGGCCAGCTAGACTCCTGTTTTGGTTCCTTTAACCTCTGTTTTGTTTTGTTTTGTTTTGTTTTGTTTTGTTTTGTTTTAATTTTTGTGGTTTTTTTTCTTGATTTGTGGGTGACATCTGTGATGAATTTTGTACTATTTTTTGATCACTTTGATCCACCATTCTAACGCCAATAAAAATTCACCTGTCTTCACCCAATCTCATTTTTTCTGAGTAGCATCTGATTAGCAGTCTTCCCAGGCAGAGAAGGGGAGGTGAGTGGTGAGGATGGAGAAAATGTGTGTTATACAGAAGGTTTGTGTTTTGTATGGGTGCTTGTACTGAATCCTTCCTGCTTCCTGCATTTTGAGAGCCCCTAAGAGCTTCCTAAAGGCTTTTTTTTTTCTCCCAGGATTCACCCTTTGTGGTCTGGGCAAACCTCTCTTCACCCCTATTGCTATTCCTAAAAGGGGTCCTCTAACACCATTGCCTTTAAATAAATGTTTCTAGCCTTGAGATAGGTATCAGTTGTTGACATTCCTCTGTCTAAAGAGATATACATCCAGCTGGATCATTACTTCCTGGAAGTTCTAAGTTTGGTTTAAGGTGGAAGATCAGAAGTGTCTCCTCTTCCCATGCTGAGCAACAGTTGCCTTCTTCCATGCAACCCCTAGTAAATCAGTTATTTGGCCTTTGGTTCTCCACTTCCTCTGGATATATCTATGGTAATCATCACCATCTGGCTGGTCCATTTGAAAGACCAGCATGGCAATGAGTATTTGAGAATTTATTCTCCTATTGGCTCTTGTGACTTCTGAATATCTAAGTACATCTAAGTGTACAGGAACAGGTACCTTTTATGTCCCACTATGAGCAGAGCCACAGCAGACCCCAGAGTGTGGCATAAAGAGAGCTTCTAATCTATGTTGGTTTCATTCCTAGAATTTTGTCTCTGCAGATATGAATTCCATCAGAGCTGGTTATAAATAATAAATGAGACAGTGTATTTCTAATATGTAAACATCAACAATGACCCAAACACTGTAGAGTGAAAATTTCCTTTAAAGGGATGATAACTATATAAACTGTGGTCTATCCAAATAGTGTACTACAGTTTGATTTTTAAAAAGATGGAAGTAAGTAGAAGCAAGTAAAAGCAGAGCTTGTAGGCCAATCGCATTAGCTGTTGGTACCTATAAATTTCCAAGATTAGTACACTTAACATTCATGTGGACTAATGTGAGGAATGAAATATTTCTTAAAAGAATTACAACAAAATGACCTTGATAATTTTTGAGGAAAATGTAGTAGACTTTTCCCCTGTGTATTTCATGGCAGTTTTAATTTGCCCACAGTGGACCTGCATTTTTTTTTCTTTACTTCTATTACCCTGTCTCATTCTTTCTTATCTGTTTTATTTTTAAATATACAATCTAATGCAAATGCTATGGGAATAGATTACTGAGGACATAATGACAGGGAAAATGTTCTGATGCACCTGTTCTACTTCAGCTTCCCATCTTTAGACTTTCTTTGAGTGGTGAGATTACAGCCACTCATCACTCAGTCATCTCCATTTTGCCTTGTTGACAACTCATTTTGGTTGGGGATTAGCTTCAGAAATTGATGGTTTTACTTCTGAAACTCTTCTCCCACTGACTGGGAGTCAGCATTTTCTGCAGGTAAGTAGTGATATCCAGGTTTCATTGGAGAGGGTGTATTTCTTTCAGTCTTATCTGACCACAGGGCTATGGTTTCTGTCTTGAGGTAGAGCAGGATGTCCATGTTGGCCTCCAGACTCACACTACTAGAAGACTTCCCTTCTTGCTCTTTATTCATCCTGGCTCATAGGCATACGAGGTTCAGAGACCCTAACCTTGCTTTAGTTGCTTCACTTCCTTGCTGTACTCTTTTCACTTATTGATGTCATCACCGCCTTCTGATCATCAGTTATCCTCTGGCCCCAAACCCATCTCTAGCTATAGCACTACACTTCACGCTAAGTCCGCTCAGTATTTGGGAGCCTTCTGGTTAAGATTACAGATCATTTCAAGTCAACTGACCCCATAGAACAGGCGTGGGTCACAAACCCTTCTCTTTGAGAGAATTCCATTTACTGGAACTGTCCCTGTAAAATTACCTGTCAGCCACCTGTCAATTGGTTTGCTCTGTAACTATCTTTATCTGTCTTGGGAAATTCTATTTCTGCTTAGTAGTTTTTCCTCTGAGCTATATTGTTGTCACAGCAGCTGTCTTACCTGGACCTGACCCATTAAAGCAACAGCTTGCAAAATTGAATGTATTAAGAATCACCCAGGGATCTTGTTAAAATGCAGATTTGGATTCTGTATGTCTTGGGTGGGGCTCAAGATTCACTGGCTTTTTAACAAGCTCCCCAGTGATGCTGTTGCTACTACAGCCCCATTTTCCACAATTTAGAAGCCAAACATTAAAGTGCCTAACTCCTGTTCTGTGTCTTTATCAGCCTTCTGCACACCCATAATTGGTCCACTGCCCCCTGATTAGAGCTGGAAAGTGGATAATAGCACCTAGTAGATGACTTGCCTTGGATTCAAGACAGAGGATGTCTGGACTTTTGCATCTACAGTGAGTAGATACTCCTTTCCGGCATGTCACAGTAAGTAGATATCATACTGACCAAATATGTACATGCCAAGCACATGTCAATATCAAGGCAAATTATGCTTTATTAAGAGTGACTCTCACAAATATATAAACCCATTGGACACTAATATGATCCCATGTTTTCAGTTGAGGATCCTGAGGTTAGCTAAGTAGCAGTGGATTTCACAGAAAGTGCTGGATTCACACACACACACACACACACACACACACACACACACACACACGATTATTTCTTTGATATGCTGTTAAGTATTAATTTAGTTTAGCTTTTATAATACTGTGTTAAATAAGTAGCTGTAGTGAGAATATAAATCAATTGTATGGCTCCAAATAGATATTCATTAATGTTCTAGTATTCTTTGTCGGCCTGAAATGATACATAAATGTCAAGGTTAATATTAATTGCCACCTTGATTAGATTAACAAAAACCTAGAAGAATCTCTCTCTCTCTCTCCCTCTCTCTCTCTCCCTCTCTCTCTCCCTCTGTCTTTCTTGCTTTCTCTTTTCTCTCTCTCTCTCCTCTTCTGTCTCTGTCTCCCTCTCTTTGTCTCTTGGTGTGTTTATGTGTGACAGAGAGACAGTTTATGCATTTCTGGTAATAATTAGGTCACCAGTGTTATGACTTAGTCAGCGAATTAATTGATTTATGGATTCATGGTACAGTGGTAATTTGGGTGCTGGTAAATGTACTAGGCTTGCACAGTTAGAGTAAGTAGCTTCCTGGAATCCTGTCACTGGTGCTCATTATATCCTTGGTTTCCTGTATGTTCCTTTGTCAGCTTTTTATCTGCCATGATGTCACATCCTCTGACTCTCCATCACATCTCCACTCTAATGGACTGACCGATCCATTCTCCCTAGTGTGGTCAAGTCTGTGATTAAAAAAAAAAACAAAAAACAATGAAAGCATAGATTTGAAAACCCTTTAATGGCTGAGCATGGTTGTGTACAAGTATAATCCAGCATTCTAGAGGCAGAGGCAGTCAGATCTCTGTGATTTTGAGGCCTGCATATTCTACAAAGTGAGTCCAGGCAAGCTCAACCAAGGCAACACAAAGAAACACTGTCTTGCAAAACTAAAACCAAAACCAAAACCCAAACAAAAACAAAACAAAACAAAAGCAAAAAAAAAACCCAAAAAACAAAAAAACCCAAAAAAAACAAAAACAAAAAACACAAAAAACATCACCACCAACACAAAAAACAAAACAAACAAAACAAAAACAAAAAACAAAAATCCTCCCCCAAAACAAACATCTTTATTGTAACAAAACTGTATCATAAAAGCACCAGTATGCAAATTGTCACATTGTATATATTGTTTTTTAACATTTAAGATTCAAATGTTGCCCCATATTTGGCAACCTCCCCTTGGTGGGGATCCCTGGTGGCACTCAAAGAAAGAATAAGCAAGCTACAAAGATGAGACTTGATAGCCTATGACCATAAAGTGGGGGAGGAGATCCCTTTCAGTCATAGACCTAGGGAAGGAGAATAGGGTGAAAGTGGGAGGGAAGGAGGAATGGGAGGATACAAGTGATGGCATAAAAATTTAGATGTAATCTGAATAAATTAATTTCAAAACTGTGAGTCAAGAAAATTCAAATGTTAGTTCCAAAGTACCTTCTTCCCAGGACAGACATTAACGTCTTTCGTTGGTATGTATGCTGCTAGAACAATCACTAAAATAAATGAGAATCCTTATAATTCTAAATTGTGTCTTATCCTAAGAAAATCTGATTTAAAGGTCTAGGTTGGGTTCTAGGAATCTTCTATTCAAAATGATCCATGAGTAATTTAAATGTATTCTTTAGTTGGGAATTCCTTACCTAAATGATGTGCAAACTATTTGCCTTTTTATTTTATTTATTTTTTAATTTAAATAAGTTATTCAGATTACATCTCATTTGTTACCCCTCACTTGTACCTTCCTGTTCCCCCTCCCTCCCTCTTTCATCCTATTCACCTCCCCTAGGTCTGTGACATGACAGAAGGGTACCTTGTCCCCCCACTATAAGATCACAGCCTATCAGGTGTCTTCCTGGTAGCCTCCAAAAGGTCCTAGAAACATACAAGAAGACCATTAAGGATGGCGGGTCTGAACCTATGTGGGTCAGCTCAAACTACTGTACCAACCAAGGACAATGCATGCAGTAAACTTAGAATCCCTATCCAGATCTAGCCAATGGACAGCACATTCTCCCTAATTGTGTGGAGAACAGGGACTAACTCAGACATGAACTCTGGTGCCCCCTACTAGACAACTTTCCCTTGGTGGGAAGACCTGGTGACACTCAGAAGAGTAAACTATTTGTCTTTTAAATCATACTCAGAAGTAGCTCTGATGCTGATCTCCAGTAAACCATGTCCTACCTTTGGGAATGGAATGTGTTTCCTTCCCCCTAGGAGCAAGCAGTGTTGGGGGAACCTGTTTGGGTCTGAAATCTTTTCCAGTCATGGTGAGGGACTAGTGTGACTGCTGTCTCTCCTAGAGCCATCCCAACTTGGGATGCACTGTTGGTCAGGTGATAAGTGGCTTAATTAGCAGGAGCCAAGGCAAAGCTGCAAGCATTCTGGGACTCTACAAGGCTGTGGAGCATCTGTTATGACTTCAGGAAAGCCACAGGGATGGATACTATAGGGAGTAGTCATTTCTATGGTGTGTGTCTGCTGATGAAATTGTCTACATGCAGGACGAGCCTACTAATGTTTATTTGTAAAGTCTCAGAAATCATACTTGTTTGAAAGCATGTGACAGTCTTATCTTATCATGGGGCAGGGACTGTACTGGATATTGAGAGGCATATGGTGAAGCTATCTTGGGTCAACTTTCTTTCCCAACTATCATAAAATATTAGAAAAATGAAATCCTAATGTTACAGGATATTTCATTATTATACATAGAAATCCAACTGTTAGCAAGACACATAAGCCTAGGTAGATATTGAGCCTGTCAGATGCAGTTAGGTGTGTCCTGAAGAGATGCAACTTGGGTGTGTCTCTAAAAGCCTCCATAGACAAGAATGCTGAAGAATGGAAAGTTCCTGCCTATTTTAAGGCAAGTTGCTTGGGAGAGGACGTGGGATCTTTCAGCCTGCCAAGGGTGTAGAGGAGGACTTATTTTATAAACAATTGGACTTTTGATATTTCTCTCTCTCTCTTTCTCTCTCTCTCTCTCTCTCTCTCTCTCTCTCTCTCTCTCTCATCTTAGAAGAGCATTTTTGGAGGAGCTTCATGTAAGAGATAGATATCTTCATTTGGACCTTGCATGAACAACAAAGGAGCAGCCAGCAGCACACAAGCAACACAGAAGTCTATGAAACAGAGCTGAAGATCATCTTGGGTTTGGAGGAGTTCAAGAGAAAAGCAGGCTAGCTAGGTAGAATGACATAGATGAGAGAGTTCCAAAAAGCTAGTAGTTTAATTGTAGAATCAGCTTTGCAAATTGATATTTTGCATATAGTTCAGAAAATAATATTACCTCACTGAGCTAGCAGGTTTTTTTACTCAGTTTATGCCCCCTGTGTGTCTTTATTGGTATAAATTTTAGATAATTTAAAAGGTTACATCCCAAGGGAGTAATATATTAGAATAATCTCTGAGTGTTTGTTACGGGATATTTCTGTGACTTTTATAACTAAACATATTGATTTTGCATGTCAACATGTTCTGACATGTATATATTTTTAAACCTCCAAAGAGATTTTTTCTATTGTTTAGTGTTGGTTTCAGGGTTCAAAACATTACCTCAAATATACTAGGCAAGTGTTCTACTTTTGAGTGACATTCCCAGTCTGATTCTTCCACTTTCTCTTGAGTGCTGTTTAAGTTTTATATTATTTTGACTTAATAGTACATACTAGGTGTTTGTGTTAATGGGTTTCACTATGCTATGTCAACACACATACAATATGACTTGTTCAAAACAGGCTTATTACTGTTGCCATTTCTTCACATGCATAGCTATTCTCGTCTAGAGCTTTACAAAATACACAAAAGCTTATTGTGAAATAACTTACTGTGTGTGGAAACACTAGAACTTAGCCCTTTGTGCTATGTTCGGTAACCATTATCCACCCTCCCTTTAATCCAAGACACTTTCCCAATCCTTTGCAATTCAAAGTCCTGGTGTTGAGGAGAACTTTGTGTTATGAAGGAAATCAGGCTTTGTCTTTATTTATCTGTTCATTTCACTTAACTAAATGACAATATATTTTGTTGAAAACTTCAGAATTTCTTCCTACCTTATGGATAAATAACACTCCATTGTAGATGTGCAAGTTCTATTTACTGATCTATTTGTTCAGAGGCATCAAGACTTACTTCATATTTCAACTACTGTGAACAGTGTGTGATAAATATGGTTATGTGGGTGTCTCTTTGGATGTAGCCTAGAATTAGAATAGATAACTTATATGGTAAGTATATTCTTTCATATTTTTGACAGTTTTATGGTTATAGGCCATTTATTATGAATATGTTCATTTTCTTTTCCCTTATGAATCTCTTCTTTCCAAATAGTTCATGTCATATCTGGCAAAAGTGCTGAAAGCAAGTCTATGTTGTACACTCATTCCTAAGTTGGATACCCACACTGTGCTACCAAAGGCCAGAGAACATCATAACAGGGGACTTGGGAAGAATGCAAAAGCAAGAGCATGGAAGCAGTGCCATGAAACACTGGAATTCAGATGGGACATGACTCCAGCGATCATGACAGACAGAAGCAAATGATACCTGACACGATTGGGCCACTCAGTCTTCCATTTTGGATAGAGGAGGCCATCTGTGCTTTTGACAGTCTTTTTTTTTTTTATCACAGGGCAGAGACTGTACTTGGATATTGAAGGCCTAAGTAGATGTTGTGTTTATCAGATGCAGTTATGTGTGCCCTGCAGCAATGTGTTTGTTAGCCTCCAGCCTATAAGTTGAGGTAATGTAGTTAAAAGGTCCAGGTTTTAGATTCAGCTACAACTAAATTTATCTAAGCACAACTTGAATTTCAAAGAAGGAGAAGGAAAAGGAGAAGGAGAAGGAGAAGGAGAAGGAGAAGGAGAGGAAGGGGAAGAAGAAGAAGAAGAAGAAGAAGAAGAAGAAGAAGAAGAAGAAGACAACACCTTGAACACATTTCTCAGTAGCTTTCCCAGATATATTTGGAAATTTGCTTTATCATACTACAATGAACACTAAACTGAATAGCATACAGGATAATATCAAGATAACCCACATAGTCAACACCTTGAATATTTCTTAATGTTAACATTTAAAACATGCTTTGAGCAATTTTAAAAATACACTGAATTATTGATAAGTATAGTTCTGATAATTAACATGATACAATCATTCATATGTATATATATATATATATTTATAAATAACAAAACATTGCACTGTAACCCTTAAATATATAACTGTAGTTTGTATAAGTGGATATTAGCTGTTAAGTAAAAGACAATCACTGTACAATCCACAGACCAGGAGAGGCTAAGTAACAATGAAAGCTCTAAGGGGAATATGTGGATCTCCCTGGGAAGGGAAAATAGAATAGATTTTATGGGTGGAATGGAGATGGGTGAGGTTGGGAACAAGAAGGATCAGGTTGGGGAAGAAGGGATTGAGGAAGAAAGTACAGGGAGAGATACTGGAAGGGGAGGCATTGAGGGGTTGATGTAGAAATTTACTTCCTGGAACCCATGAGAGTAGTCCTAGCCAGGACTCCAAATATTGGACTATATGGAGCCTGAACTGGCCATCTTCTGTAACCAGTGGTGGTACTGAGATACCAACCCAGCTGAAAAACCTTTAACTTACAATCTATCACACCTTGAAGATGAGCTGGGGCAACGGTGGCTCCGAACTTGTGGGAGTGGCCAGCCAATGACAGCACAAGCCACAAGAAGGAACACATGGGAACATTGCCTGATGGCCTGGAACTGGAAGCTGGCTAGCTCAGAGACCTAGGGTAGAACAAATCCCTACTGATGAAAATAAAGGTAATGAAATGATTCCTGCTATATTCATAGATCAGTGCCTAGCCCAATTATCATCAGAAAGGCTTCCTCCAGCAGCTTATGAGAGCAGATGCAGAGACACAGAGCCAAATATGTGGTGGAGCGTGGGGAACACTGTGAGAGTAGGAGAAAAGGATGATAGGAGCCAGAGGGCTTGAGGACAATAGGAGAACTCACAGAAAATGGTCCAGAGAATCAACTAAGAAGGGCTCATAGGTGTTTACAGAGACTGAAGGAACAAACACGAAGCCTGCAAAGGTCGGCATTAGGTTCTCTCCATATATGTTGTGATTGCTTAGCTTGGGGTGTTTCTTCTAGCAGTGGAAGTGGGGTTGTCTTTGCCTCTTTTGCCCTTGGGTCCCTTTACCTCCTACGGGGGTGCTTACTGCAGCCTCCAGATGAGGGTTTGTGCTTAGTATTACTGCATCTTGTTATGCCATTTTCAGTTTATATCACTGGGAGGTCTGCTCTTCTCTGAAGAGAAACAGGAAGAGTGGATTTGGAGGAAAGGGGAGGTGGGGGCGGAGCCTTGGAAAAGGGGAGGAAGGAGAGGCTGTAGTTGGGGTGTATTGTGTGAGAAAATAATAAAAGAAGGGATGAAACTAATAAACAAAAAATAAATAATTGCAGATTGTAATTCAAAAAATTTTAATTAATTACTATTAAAAATTAACATATCATTCATACAATAGTTAACATTGTTTACTAGTTTATCTATTTTATTATATTTAGGTTAACAGTTCTAATCTGTATGTTTCTGTTCTTTCTTTCAAAAAATGGTTAGGGATAGGAATTTAGTCCATGATGAGCAAGAAGTATGATTGTCTATGTATGTAGACTTAACCAAGTGATTTCAAAATGTCTCATGTTCATCTGTACAGCAGCAAATTAGAACTTGATCTTGGATGGTGAGATGGCTCAGTGATTAAAACACTTGCTTATCAAGCACAAAAATATGAGTTTGGATTCCCAGAACCTAAGCATGTTGGTGGTTATTCTGGCATACCTGTAATTCCAGCCTTAGAAGATAAAAACAGAGGATATTCGGGCACAGCAATGTAGCTAGTGAGACTAGAAATATAGATGAGAGACCAATTAACAAGATGGAAGAGATAGTGAGGACAATTCTAGATACCAAGCATGGCCTCCATATGCATTCACACACATAGGTACACACTCACACAGATACCCACATTCATGGAAACATGTATACCTAACATGTTCATACTACAGCCCCTAGACAGCCCCCCAACATATACATACCACAAAAAATTGAAAAATAAATGCAAAACCACACAAAACTTAGTAGGTTAGCCCTGAATAGTTCCTAAGAAATGCACAATAGGCATTTCACAAAGTTATATATTTTTTTCATCGTCTGCCAGATGTTTGGGGAGGTATCTTGTTTTGAAACTCTCTTCAACATCCTTCATCTCAAAATAGCACTTCTCTCTGAAATTTTCCCTTCCCAAAGTCAGAAAGCAAAACTAAAAACACAAAACTCAAAATCTATTAATAAGTAATGCAACCACCAGAAGAGAAAGAAAGAAATGTTTCCTCCGGCATGTTGTGATAGAAAAGCAAAAAAGCAATTACCAGAAATGAGCGTGTGTTCAGGATGACTTCCTTCATTCAAACAAAGAATGGTCCACTGCCAGCCCACCAAAACACAGGATACACATCCAGCTGCACAGTCGCAGTATGATTTGAATTTTATAGCTGTGATTGATGTGTGACATTGGAATGAATTTAAAATAAAAAGGAAAGAAAAGAAAGAAAATCCAAAATCCCAAAAAGAAACTGGCTGAAGTTTCACATCAAACATTCAGTGAGTCAGGTGGCATGCACTTGTGTTTGATGGCATGCGTCTGTCAGTTGTGTTAGAGAGGAAGGAGGAGGGTAGCACTGGCAGGAGATGCACATCTAGACCAGGATGCTGTTCCTGGGGCTACATAAGGGCAGGAAAACATAAGGTGGATGCTGCTGGGTCATACCTCTTGTATCACAACCTGTGAACCAACATATGGGTCCAGCTGTTCTGTTTTCTTTTACTTCACAACAACCGTTATTTGATCAATATGATCTCCTTTTAAGCATGGAGTTCTATGACCATCTATCTTCACTGAGAGATGGCTTCCAGCAATGTCAATCTCATGTGACCTTTGGATTCTAAGCACAAAAGATATAGTGTCAGAAATTAGCTCTGTTCTTCAAGATGATGGCAAATCTACTTTTTGGAAGTTAAAAATTAACGGGAGTTTTTAAAAATATATTTTATTAATTTGTTCATATTACATCTCAACTGTTATCCCATCCCTTGTATCCTCCTATTCCTCCCTCCCTCACATTTTCCGCTAGAGTGTTTTAATGGGGGAAACAACAGGAAAAGTCAACATCAATTCTGGCTAAAGGAAAAAAAGAAAAAAGAAAGAAAGAAAATAGCTGCTGGAATTTTAATGGTCTGAACAAGCACATTTATTTAAAAGTTTAAAAATATTTTTATGGACCTGCTATATATATTTTCATAAATTTTGGTAACAACATGTCTGTGTCTGCAAGAGCAAGTGGGGTATGGTGGGAGGTTGCAAGCACACATCTACAAAACATCGTAGGACATTTTTACAGGAACATTCTGGAAGAAAGTTGCCTATAAAGTTTTCTTAAAGAAAGGACTTCTGACTTGATTTTCTGAAGGCCTGTTATGACAACAAAGGGAGAAATGTATTTTCAGGTATTTCTCACATAACATATGAAGTCTGACAATTAAGGACCACTTTGAGGCTATTAATGTCTTTTAAATTGTTCTTGGAATTTCCTCTTTGTCCCATATCTGCTTATTGACTGTATACACACACACACACACACACACACACACGCACACGCACACGCACACGCACACGCACACACACACCAAAGATGGAGTGCTCCCAAAAAGACAATCTATAGCAGTCCTCCTAATACTAGGGACGCATCCTCTTTTCATCACATTCAGGCTTAACTCTGAAATGTTGAGGACTTCATAATATGAAATGGAGCAACAGATAAATACAGTTTGAGATAGAACTGACCACTTGGTAGTGGTGTTACAGTGTCTGTCCAGCTTCTGCAGTCCCAAGAGGACACAGGCCTTAAGGTACCTGCTGCTGCTACTACACAGCTTAGCCTAGAGGAGGCCCAAAAGTAGGTTCTTAGGGATAAAAATTTGATTGATTTCACCATTTTCTTACCATGAGTTTAACAGGATGCTCCTTCTATTAAGGCAAACATGTATGCCTGCTGTCCAAGATTTGGAAAATCCAACTTGTACTGACCATTGAACTTCCCAGCTCTTCTGTACACAATTCACATGAAAAAAATTAGCTGACCTTTCTGTGATAAATGTAACTTACTCTGAAACTTGTGGGTCAAATGAAAACATGAAGAATTTGACATTTGAAATCATCATCTATTAGGCTCCGGTGAGGCCAGAGATCATCTTAGCAGGCAGCATATGTCAGGAACAATTGACAGGAGTTTGACTCATGGAGAGCGTTTAGATAATTTTTTAAAGTGTTGGGTTTTTTTCCAGCTACTTTGCAGTTGGTAATTTTGAAACTATTCTGTAATGGCAGAGCCAGATAGAACTTGAACCTTGGTAGCTGAAATACTATTACATACTGGCAATGCTTAACAGTTAATTGTCCTCAAATTCCCTCTTTATCAGTTCTTTATGCATTTAGGAGATAAAGTAGATTCAAGAAAAGCTTCTACTACTTATTTTTTTTTGTATGGTTTGGATCTAGTCCTTGAAATTTTGGTTTTTTTTTTCCCTTAAGCTTTAGAATGTGTAATCAAAAAATACATATATTTGTCCCATTTACATTGATACTGAGCCTCAGCTATGAAAAGACAGATAAGAGTCTACAATGTCATTGTAAGAATCAAAAATAAATGATGTTATTTCAGGTATAGTGATGCTAAGGAATATTAACTTTAGTTATACAGGTAGATCTCTTACCTGTATTCACAGGAGTATTCATAGAGCTAAATGTGTGTGTGTGTGTGTGTGTGTGTGTGTGTGTGTGTGTGTGTGTGTATTTACAGGATAAGCAGTCAAAAAACAGAATCAATTTAGAAAAGGAAAAATATATTAATTTAACAAACTGACTGAAGGTAAGCGCTGCACTGGAAGTTCTTTTGTGTGATAGGCTCTTGCTATTAAATAAAAGAGGCGTACGGAGCTATATCATCATTTATCTGGAGTTTATAGTAGGCTAATCTACATGAAAGTCTGCTTAAATTATAATTCAATGTAATTATTAAGCTATGATTCAGGATTTCAGATCATGTTCCTAGAATTTTATGACATCTGTCTGATTATATTGTGTCCTGTAATCTATGCCTGGATACATGATAGCAACTTGCTTCTTTGTCATGAAAGGAGAATAAATACATATTCCCCTACATTTCTCTTAGGATCTGTACCTACCACAACAAAATCCAAAAATGAACTTCTGTTACGTTATCAACCTTGCAGTACTCAAGCTGCAGATAAGCCTTCAGCACTTCAAGGTATGTAGGTTTACTACAAATCACTTCAGTGAGGCCTAAGTACATTCTCTATCTCCTTCTGCATTTATCTTTATTACTGTAACAATGACAAAACAGGAGGGTGGAGAAAGTCCACAGAGGCCAACAGTAAACTTGAACAAGAATAACATTGACACAACTGCCTAGAGCTGTTGTCAACCCAACAGACAACAAATAGGGCTCTGTTAACACAAAGCCCAAAGAAAGGGTCAAGAATAAAAGCATGGCTCCTTGTAGACACACCACCCCAGTGGAAGAGGCACATGTTTTGCAATGTAGCTGTTATTCTTGTCCTAACTTCTGATTCTAATTTCTGCAGCTGAGAGAGGATAAAATGTCTGTTAATCACATATAAGATATTTTTGACTTTTTCAATTTTTCTTATTTAATATGATTTATTCTCATCACCACATATAAGTTATTAACAATGAAAATCACTTGAACTCAAATCTACAGTTTGCATTTTTTTCTTTTTGTAATTTTATCTTCAATACTCTCTGATTTGGAGTCACCACAAATGGCAGCTTTTATTATATATGGAGGTAATATACTATTTAATGTATAGATGATTGAATATTATACTGCTTTTGACTTTTCAGCCATTTCTCTCTCCTATGTTCATAATATCAAGTCATATCAAATCATGTATCATTTTCTGAGCTAGCAAGTGAGAAAAATAATCTCAATATGAGTCACTGAAATTAAGAGTTTATGTGAAATTTCTTATATTAGATGTCATGGTTTATTTACTCTTATCCCTTGGTATTTTCATGAGGCTAGCCCAACCTACTGCCTGTACTTGGCATTATTACCTGTGGTCATTTTCTGCTGCAGAACCTTCTCCTGTTCCTAAAAGAGATGGAAAATCTTTGAGAATGAATTGCTTCCTATGTTTATAAGTGTAATTGCTCTGGTGTCCCTGTGGCTCTGGTGGGCAGACAATTCTGAATTCTGGTGCCCCCACAGCCTTATGTCTCTTCAGCATAAATTAGCTTTGCTTGCCAATGGTAGACGATATTGTTTCCTCCTTAATGGCATTTTGCTTTATTGGTTCCTTCTGTGGCTTGCTTTTTCCCTTCCTTAGCTGACTTTTCCTAAAATCACTTCCCAAGTGAACTATTTATATGATAAATCTTGTCTCGAAGTCGGCCACTATGCCCTCCAAAAAGAGGCAAGATTGTATTCATATAGCAAATGTACTGAATGCACATATAAGTTAAGTCTTGTTTTGAGTCTAGGGATATGGCTGTAAACAAAATATAAAGAATGCCTTGTGTTTTGTGCACTAAATAAATATTTATATATGTCTTCCTTTGTGGTTATATCAGCTGAAGAAAGGAAAAATAGCAAGAAAGAAAAGGAGCATATTTAAATTTAGACTCCTGAAGGAGTTCAGCAGGTATCAAAACAGGATGCATGAAACCTTAAATCTGTATAGCAATACAAATTGTATAAAAGCCTTCATTCATGCATAATAGATTAGAAGCAAATATTTAGAAAGCTTCTGCAGGAAGGCTGGGAAACATTTACTCTTGCCATTTCAGAGATGAAAATATTGAGGCTTAAGGATGCAATTGAGATGGTTAATCCTGAAGGTGAGCATTGAGCCCAGGGCTCTGATGTTCTTCACCTCATAGGGAGTGCCATTGGTGGCCTCTGTGAGAAGCACACAAAGACAGCACTGCATCCGAATTGATTGCTTCCAGGAATCCTGGTTTGCTACTGAATTACAGTTTGCTTGCCTTCTTTTGTAACAGGCAGATTAGGTCATTGCTGGGAAGAACTGCTGCCATGTCCCATTGATTTGCTTTCATCGGGCATTTCTTTTCCTGGTAGAAGAGTTTGTCAATGATATTAGGTAAATGTAACTTATCATGCATTACAGCATTTTATAACTCCAGGGAGGTGAATAATAAGGAGGAAAAATAGCTATTGTTTAAAATAAAAGTCTCAGATGGTAATGTGCTTGTATATGTGTGTCGGAGGTAACACTGGAGATTTAATCCTTGTTATTGTCTCTGTATGACAAGGGGGAGCAAGCCCCCAGGATGCAGAAGGATTTTTTGTATCTGTTTGATCATCATGGTACGTATATACTCACAATGCTTTTACCTGGAGACCAGTTGAGCTGATGACCTCTAAGCCCCTAGGTTCATTCCAGTTCACAGGTAGAGGTTAAATATAGATGGGAAGTCAACCCACCACCTGATGTCAAATATAAGCAAACACTACTGGAAACATCTGTAGTAGTAATTACTCCAAACACAATGAAAATAAAAGCAAGGAGGAAAGCAGTAGCTACCATGTGCTTTATGCAAAATATTGGATTGCATGTTACATAAACTTTTCGTAAGTTTGTGCAAATGTGGGCATGTTTGTTTAATTCTATAAATGACTGTGACAAGAAAAATGTTTAATCCCCACTGTGGAACAACTTGCATAAATATTCTTGACTCAAACCATGATCCAGAGTTTCGCTCAAGAGATCTTTAGGTCTTTATATCCCCTGAGCTTCACCTTGTTAGCCCAGTCTTAAGAGATGAGCTTCTTTTTTTTTTTTCAGTTTCTTTTTTTAAAATTTTATTTTATTAATGTATTCAGATTACAACTCAATTGTTATCCCATCACCTGTATCCTCCCATTCCTTCCTCCCTCCCACTTTCACCCTATTCCCCTCCCCTAGGTCTTTCGCCTTAGTGTGCAGTCATTGCTTTGCGGTTATTAGTCCTCTAAGCATATTCTTTTACCATTAGTGCTCAAACCTTATTTCAAGAATGGCCTCATGAAATGAGAGGGATATATTCGGCTAGATTGGTCTCCTAAGCACCTAATTCCTCTTAAGATAATTTTTTTTGCATACTCTTCTGCTAGTTATACAATCAGAGTACAGCTGCCACCTGACGTGAACTATGTACATCAGTAGCAAAAAGTCTAGGTTTTGTGTTTTCAATGATGAATGTCAATCATTGAACAGCTTAACTCTATATTTCTTATTGCAGAGCCAAACATGCTCATCTCAACTTCATATATCAAATAACCATGCATTGAGTAGCTACGATGTTTAAGAATCATACTAGAGAAGTAAAACTCAAACATTAAGAAGAATATACCAGAAAAGCAAAAATATAAATGGTATATCTGGGAAGCACTTCAATTTGTAGGATTGGGATTCCACAGTAGAGAAGACACAAGTGTAGCACATCTTTAAAAAAATGTCCATAATGGAAAAAGACAGGGAGGACAGAGGATGAAGTAGAAGGTTATTAGTGGCACAAAAGTATACTGAAATTCATCACTTAGAAACAGGAAAACCAGAGGGCATTGGAATTTAGCAAATCTTTCAGAGAACTCATAACTGGCTAGCTTTATGCAGCTACACATGGACCAACAGATGTTTGAGTCAGCCCGTTCTTCTTTATAAGATTAAACCAATGAACTACTACAGTAATGTCAGAACGTGCACAAAGGCTATCAACCACCCAATAAATCAGGGTTGCCTATGAGTACACATTAAGCATGAAAAATTGGAAGGAAAGAGAGACCTGAGTGCCTTTCCCTTTTCCTCAGTTAGCAGAATGACTCATAACTTATGGAGTGGTCAAAATTAAGTTCCACCTTCATAGATTAGATCCCCACAGCTTTTTGACTGACAAGCCAGGAAAATAAAACTAAACAATTATCTCAGAATTTTACAGGTTGTTAAATGATTTATTCTTTCCTCTTTTAGGAACTGGGCTAAGTGACTTGGGTGTAGCTGGTCCTGTCCACCAAAGAGTATACATTATTATTCAAAGGCAATTATTTAGCTTAGGAATGTTTAATAATCTTGCAAATTTTAAATGCACAAAACTATACCGAAGTGAGTATTCATCACTCACAGAAGTGAGTATGTATCATTTAATTTCTTAGTTTTAGATAGGTACTCATAAAGCACACACAGTTGGAAGTACAATCATGATTGCTAATCTCTAGTAAAACATCTTTATTAGATGAATTCACAATTTTCTTTTTTTTTCTTTTTTTAAATTTTTTTATTAATTTATTCATATTACATCTCAATTGTTAGCCCATCCCTTGTATCCTCTCATTCCTTCCTCCCTCCCACTTCCCCCCTACTCCCTTCCCCTATGTCTGTGACTGATGGGGACCTCCTCCCCCTGTATATGCTCATAGGGTATCAAGTCTCTTCTTGGTGACCTATTATCCTTCCTCTGAGTGCCACCAGGCCTCTCCATGCAAGGGACATGGTCCAATATGGGGCACCAGAGTTTGTGTGAAAGTCAGATCCCCTTCTCCACTTAACGGTGGAGAATGTCCTGTCCATCGGCTAGACTGGGTAGGGGTTCGAAGTTTACTGCCTATATTTTCCTTGGCTGGTGCCATAGTTTGAGGAGGACCCCAGGGCTCAGACCCACCTGTAGTTTTCTAGGATCCTCTGGATCCTTCTATATCCTCATTCTCCCAGGCTTCTCACACCTAAAGTCTCAATAGGATGTCCTCCCCTCTGACAGAATTCACAATTTTCATATTAAAATAAACTCAATTTTGCAATTGAAAATAGTGAGGTTTGGAAAGGTAGCATGACCTTTGCATGGTAATTGGGTTGGATGAACCATTTATGTTCCAGAACTTTAGTCACTCTATATCACACTTTGTTTTTATGTCAGCTGTTCCCATTATTCCTCTGACTGATCATGGATGGTAGAAACAAGTGAGCTATTCTGTAATGCACACTTAACATCAAATGTCAAGCGAAACCAGCATCTTTGAGAAACAGCACAACTTTTCAGCTACCTTTTCTAAAAATGTCAGGGCGAGTTTCTGAGTGTGCAGATCTGGCACATGCAGTGATATAACAAGAACTCTGTACCCCGTGGAAACACATACACTGACATTCTTCAAATATTCATTTGCCTCCCTGTGTTGAGCATCAATTAACCATAAGTCACTTTCACAATTCCATTACACTTGTGTTCCTTTGACTGCAATTGGGCCTCTCTCATTCACGAGGCAATCAATGGAAGATAGATTTGCCAGTCTTAATTGAATCTTCCACATACACAACTTCCTTATCCACTTGATAAGAAAAGAGATATTTAAATAGGTTCTTGCCTCCTGAATGTTAAAATCTCTTAACTGTGCTTGCAAAATTGTTCAGAACATTAGATCCTCTTCTGCACTTTAACTTTACTTCTAATTCATTTCCTCTGCAAGGCTATGAGAAGCACAGTGGCCCAAACACTTTCTTACCTGACTTTGTATGCCTTATTTCTAGCATCTCATTTATTTATCAATTTTGTTGTATGTATACAGGAGCTGTTTATTATCTTGCTTGTGTAGTGGGGGCGGTTAGGTTAGAAGAATGTAAAGAAGTATTTGTTTTCTTGGGGTTTATATTCTAGGGAGAGAAATAGGAAATGAAAAAAAACCCAAGCAAAGGAATATTATGATTCTAGGTAGTGATAGATCCTCAGATTTCAATGAATAAGAAGACACAGGGGTGCCTTCTATTGTTTGTGATAGGTCATTAGACTTTGCACTGGTTTCCTTAAAACAATAATGTGAATGAAGAGAAGCAAGTATCAATTAAAATCATGGAAACATGTTTTACCAGGAGCATCAAATAAATTTCTTGAAGACAGGAACAGTCTGTAGAATGTAGAAAATATGGTGGAGAACGTGAACAGAAATGAGTTAACTGAAAATTGTGATCTCTTGCTATATGGGACATGGTGACCATTTAGCACATAACAAATAAACCAGCATTAAAATGATACCCACATCCTGGTAAGCCTGCAGTATCTGTTGTTTCTGTTGATATGTTTAAAGTCTCATCAAACATGAATTCACCCCAAATATTAACTCTCTTCTTAAAACAATTATTTCATTTAATGAGATATGTAACAGGATTGTTGTCTGTTAAAGTATGACCTTACACATGTGTATGCATCTTAACTTTTCTAGCAGAGCATGTTGGGTGGGTATTGGTGTTCAGTGACAGAGTGAACTGCTATGGATTTCAAACAGGAGGGCTCATATTTTCCTCAGAAGTCTATACTGTATTAAATCTCTACACATTCTTCTCGGAAGTTACCTGGAGGGTCTGCCATTCTTCTGATCTTAGAGGCTTACAGAAGAGATAACTAGGTAATGAAAATATCTTTTGTTTTGTGAATATTTCAAAAAATGTTTTTAGACAACAGGAATAACATTCAAGGGGTATTTGGAAAGAGCTAAATATAGTTGTGCCGAGCCAGTGGTCAGAACCAATGATAAATTGTGACATTCCTTGGCACGAGCAGCTGAGCAACTATAGGTACAAAATGGAGCTTCCAGCATCTAGTCAAGACTCTTTAGATGCTATGTGGCAGCTGCAGAGTGAATAAAGTATAAGGCGTTCTGCAACTTTCCAAGAGATTTATAAGTTTTAGTATTAAAAGTTCTACATCCCAAGAAGTCTCTCAGTCCTAAACAATCCATGATGATAAGTGAATTTAATCGCTTTTTAAAATATGAAAACTACATAAAGTCTTGAGCCATAGTCCAGAAGAATGAAAAAGGGGGAGGGATAAGGTGCTAAAATCTTTCTCTTTAGCTAATGTCATGCATTGGTCAACATCTCGTTAAAGGGCGTCTATAAGTGAACACCTAGTTGTGAATACTCAGAGGGAGAACAAAACAAGACATCCTAGCCTTGGAGGAGAGAAGGGAGGGGGAACTGTGGTCACGATGTGAAGTAAATAAAGAAAGAAATACATTTTAAAAACATTTGTATTAGTAAAGTAAAAAAGCCATTTGCTAGCTATGGTTGGGGAATGATGGAAGACCATAAGCTAGTTGGAAAACAGAGATTCACTTACAAACATAAACTTCATGGCTTTTTATTAGCTCCAGATTGACTTTCTAACCTAAAAACCTATCTTCTAAGTACACACTTACCCTACAATTATCAGTCCTTTGGTGTATATCTGTTTTCTGGCTTAATGTCCTTGCTTAACCTTCTCTTTATCTGCAAAATCTTTTTCACGTCTTTCTGCCAGCAGCTTACTCACTTGAAATACTTTAGCCTAATTCCATTGTCTTCAAACTAAACATCAGGTAATATGTTATATAATACATGCATTCAATCAAAATTTTGTTCTCTGTAAATCTAAATTGAAAAACAAAAATATGACAGAGAAAATGTCCTGCAGCTGCTGCCACTGAAGGATCCAAATTGTCCTGGAAAATTGAACATGAAGAGCAATACAAGTTTCTATTGGGAACTCCTTACAGCCCTGGAAGAAAAAGCTGACTCTTCTCCTTTCATAAGACATGAATCCTGCTGAAAGAAGATAATTCTGGGGGTCAGTCTTCAGTTTAAAAATGAGTGTGGAGTCCAGATGAAAGGTAAGTTTTGTTGGCACAGGTAGATTTGTGGAAGGGTTGAACAGACTTTCATATATATATATATATATGTGTGTGTGTGTGTGTGTGTGTGTGTGTGTGTGTGTGTGTATTATGTATTAATGTATCTTTACACACGTATGTGTGTGTGTGTGTGTGTGTTTGTATCAGGAAAGTGGGCTTAACCTGGCTGGATGTTCCTGTTGCAGGAGGTGGGCTGAACAATGAAAGTTGAGGGGCAGTATAGGATTCAGAGAATCTGTGTGGATCCCCTGTGGGCAGGGCATTGGGAGCAGAGGTCTAATCTGTGTGTTCTTGGTGCTGCAGGTTTGGTGAATGCAGGTCTTAAGCAGTGGGAAGACAATGGAGTCTGAAGGGACAGATGAAGTTCAGGGAAGGTGGTAGTGCCTCAGGGACTCCTCAGGCAGAATTGTGAGGGAGAGGTATGTCACCTGGATATTCCTTTGGCAGCAGGCCTTGTGAAGGCCTACAGAGTGGTGGCTAGATAATGAGGGTGGGGGTGGGGCAGTGCACACACAGTGGACACTGTGATCTATAATTTTTAATAGCACTCATATCAAAGAAATTTATCTACTCATTCATTCGTTCTTCTCTCATATATTATATTCTGATTGCAGTTTTCCCTTCTTCCCTCCCCCTATCCTTGCCTCTCCCACTTTTCCTTTTGTCATGATGCACACCAGCTCCTTAAGCACCCCTTAAAAAAGAGTAGGCCTCCAAGGAACATCAATCAAACATGGCATAACAAGCTACAATAAGACCAGGCATGTACCATCACAGCACATCACATTACATCTCTGGACAAGGCAGCCCAATAGGAGGAAAAAGCTGCTATAAGTAGGCAAAAGAGTCAGGCATAGGACTCATTTGAATGGTTATGATTCCCATAAGAACATCAAGCTATTCAACCATAAAATATATGTAGAGGACCTAGGTCAGGCCTTTACAGACTCCCCAATCTCTGTGAGTTCCCTTGAGTCCTGGTCAGTTAATTTTGTGGGCCATGCTTTTGTTATGTGTCCTTTACCCTCCAGGTTCCTCCAATCCTACTTGTTTCTCCACTGCAGGCCTCCTGGCTCCAACTCATGTTTGGCTGTGGTACTCCACATCTGCTCTGATTAGTTGCCAGGTGAAGGCTATCTGGTCTCCTTGATGATGATTCTGCTAGACTCTGGTCCCAGCACACTCTACAGGCAGGGTAAACTGTAGATCAAAGGTTTTATGGCTGGGTTTGGTATGCCAATCCCTTTATTTGAGGTCTTGTATGGAAACGGAAAATGGTTCAGGCTCAATGTACATCATTACTAAGAGTCTTTGCTAAGGTTATTTTTGTAGATTCTGTGGAATTTGCATTACACTGTGTTTCTACCATGCTTCTTGTAACTCCTCCCAATTCCAGTCATTTTTCCTAGTATTTTTTCCATCCTTTACCCTGACCACTATGGTTGGTTGGGATTGGGAACAGGAGATAAATTCATTTATTAATTTAAAGAGTTGACCTCAAAGAGAGATTCTTATTTACACCAAGAAGAGGATTATATGGCAGCAGGTTAAATGCCTCTAGAACAGTTGGAACTCTCCATGCTTGGGAAACATAATTAGAATCTTATTCTTTTGTTTTTCCTCATCATTACACACAACCCTAACTGGCTCAAGATGATTTTTCAGCCTTGGAAACGTTCTAGGACACATATGAAAATGGCTAACATCTCTTAGATGGCCTGGTAGGGACTTGCATATCTCAATTGCTGCTCAGTACCATGCAGATACTTTGCATTCACTCAATATGCAGAGGTATCAACTTCACATGGTATACCTTAATGTAAAGTTTAAACATAAGGCACACTGAATTGCTATTTAGTAGTATAGTTCCCTTTATATCCAAAGTTAAACTCAGTACCTGATCTCTTAGACTTTGCTTCCAATTACTTCAGAGATCCAACATTTCAACCTTATTCTTGTACCTTACATTCAATAGTGACAGTGATTTCTCTACTAGTGGTCTGTGATTCCCAAGCCACTTATTTAGACATATGCCTCTAGAGTTCCTCTGCTGCAGTAAGACACTGCTTGTCAGACATATGAAATGCTCTAAGATCTGCCCTTTCTTACTTCTGATCTCACTGGAATGTGTTTTACCAGCTTTGCTATGGCTGCGTTGCTTTTCTTGAATACAATTACTCTAAATCCCAAATCAAGGTCTTCAGGCTTGGCCCTCCTTCTACCTGAAAGGCTCTTCTCAAGTTTCATCACATACTTCTTTCTCTCTTCTCTTTCTCTATCTGACCTTTACAGATTTCCCCCTGATTTCAGTCATTTACTGCAATTCCACAAATTCATCCTCAGTGTTCTGAAGCCTTGACAACCACTGATGTTTTCTGTAACTTGATAAAATCAGTGCATGGATTTTACATATTCTCATCCTTTAAAATGTTAATACTCCAGGTACTATATTAATTAGCTTTATATCAACCTGTATATCAGCATAGAATTCTCTATCTATGTAAAATTTTTCACAGCCAACACAAAATAATAATAATTGAAGACTAATTTAACCTGAAAAGAGTACAAGATGTCACTGGAACTCTCACTAAAACATGACAGGCAATGGGCAATTTTCAGTCTCAGGCAGGGTGAAGGGCATGAAATGATTCAGGGACATTATGATAGGGTGAATTGGAGCTCCTTAGCCAAGGGAGCTACATAGTGAACTTGACAATGAGTGAATCAACTGAAGTAACAATTACTTAACCCAAAGCAGCAAAAAATATATTATAAGATTTGGCATCTGCTCAGATGGAGGTTTCTCTTGTTTTGGCATCAGCTCTGTTGTAAATCACTACCCACCCCTTTACCTACCCCATGTGAAGAGATCCAGACTCTCCAGTTCAAGGCACTTAGGTGTGTTCTAGGCCTTTTATTCATTACGTCATTTTGCCTCCAGAAATTCTATTTGCTATTGTCTAAGAATGAGACTCTGGATGATGGTTCCATTAGGAAAGACCAACCCTAAGTCTACTGCATTATTTTTCTTGTTATGTATCTTTACCTTAAGTAAGAAGCAGCTTAGTAGAGGAAACATTTGTTTTGTCTCTTGTTTGAGAGGATGCAGTCTGTTAAGGCAGTGCAGGCATCATGGTAGGAGTGGGAGATAGTTATTCACATTGAGGGTACAGTCAGGAAACAGAGTGAGATGGATGTTGGTATTCAGTTTGCTTTCTCCTTATTCCATTATTATTAAGTCTGGGTACCAAGCTCACAAGAAAACACCACATTCAGTATGAATCTTTACTCTTCACCTAATTTTCTCCGGAAAGTACCCCATGAAAATACCCAGAAGTATTTCTCCAACGTGATTGTAAGTCAAATCACATTGAATTTGAAGACTGATTATCACATCTACCAAAATTGGAGTCAGATTAAATTCTCTTCCAATTGGTAGACCATCTTCTCTTCTTTTCAGACTTCCAGACTCTGTTTAGATCAGCATTTCTCAACCTATGGACTGTGACTCATTTGACAAGCCTCTGTCTTCAAATATATTTACATTACAATTCATAACTGTAGCAAAATTAGAGTTATAAAGTAACAACAAAAATAATTTTATGGTTGGGGAAGTCAATGTAACATAACAGATTGAATTAAAGGGTCAAAACCCTAGGAAGGTTGAGAAATACTGTTTCAGATGAACCCATTTGGAAAAATGCACAGACAGGTATCCAAATTTCCCCATGTATCAGTGGAAAGTAACTCTGGGGTAGATGAGGATGACTTTTTCCTCTGAGCCAAACTGACTACTTAATTCATGGTCAAATGATTGTTTCTCTTCTAGTGCCTCCATATCTTTATGGACATCTCATCATGAGTCCTCAGATTGTTTTCTCTAATTATTTATTTCACTTTGTAGCCTGACCCCAGCTCTCTCCTTCCTCTCCTCGCAGTCCCATCATCACGCACCTACCAGCAGCCTCCCATCCTGCCCCTCCTTCTCAGAGAAGGGGGGCCTCAAGGGGTATCAACCTGCACTGGTACCTCATGTCCAGCAGGACTAAATGTATCCTATCCTGTCAGGGCTTGAGAAGGCAGCCCAGATAAGGGAAAGGGATCCAGTGCAGGCATCAGAGTCAGAGACTGCCCTTACTCTCATTGTTAGAAGACCTATATGTTGACCATGCTGCACATCTACTACATATGTGTAGGCGACCTAGGCCCAGTCTAAGCATACTCTTTGGTTGGTGGTTCAGTCTCTGTGAGCCCTTATGGGCCCAGGTTTCTTTACTCTGTAGGTCTTCTCGTGGTGTCCTTGACTCCTCCAACTCCCTTTATTTTTCTCTCACTCTTCCAAAGAACTCCCCAAGCTTAGCCAATTGTTTGCCTAAGGGTCTCTGCATCTGTGTCCATAAACTGCTGGATTAGCCTTTCAGATGATAGTCATGTTAGGATCATTAACAGTGACAGGGGATGGTGCTCTCCCATGGGATGGGTCTTAAGTTGGGCCAGTAAATGGTCTGCCATTCCTTTAGTCTCTGATCCAAATTTACCCTTACACTTCTTGTAGGCATGACACATTTTAGGTTTTTTTTGGGGGGGTGTCCCCTCCCCACTGATTTCCCTCTCCTTCTCCTACTCTCTTCACATCTGATCCCCACCAAGATCCCTATATCCATCTACTTCAGGTTTCTGTTTTATTTTATGTTGTGAAGGAGATTTAAGCATCTTTCCTTGGGCACTCCTTAGCATTTTGGGGTTTGTGTATTGTATCATGGTTATTCTGTACTGTATGGCTAATATCCACTTATAAGAGAGTATATACCATGAATGTCTTTCTGTGTCTGAATTACCTCACTTAGGATGATCTTTCTAATTCCATCAATTTGCCTGCAAATTTCATGATGCCTTTGTTTTTATTAGCTAAGAGGTGTTCCACTGTGTAAATGTACCACATTTTCTTCATCTGTTCTTCAGTTGAGGGGCATCTAGGTTGTTACCAATTTCTGGCTATTATGACTAATGCTGCTATGGACATAATTGAGCAAGTGTCCTTTTGGTACGGTGGAACACCTTTTGCGTATATACTCAGGAGTGCTATAGATGTGTACTGAGGTAGCTGCTCCTCTATCAAAGCATAAGAAGAGGAGGAACAATGGTTGGGGAGTGTGCACAGCATCTCAAAACGCCTTCGAACCCCCTGCTGAGGATATCCTGTTAGCTGGTGTATAGGGTAGTGATTTCCCTAACCAACTTAGTCATTAACAGTTCTCACTGCTTCAATATATCTCCCCTGAGGCCCTGTGAGGGATGCTGGTTTCCCCCTGATTAGAACACAGTCTATTGAGCCTGTGAACCTATTCCTACCTTTCTCCTAATGATCCTAAAATGGCCGTTGGGATTATCCAAGACACCAAACAGATGACAGTGTCAATTCTAAAACCCCAGATATAAAAATCATCTCTATTTTCATTTTGTTTCACAAAATCAGAATCAATTTTAAAGGACATGATAATGTCATATGTGTTTCCTTGATTTTATTTTATTATTTCTTACATACAAATTTGTTTTCAAGCTTGACTAATTGAGGGACTAATAATACTGGTTATCTGGTAGATTGTGAGTTAACAAAATTAAATTAAGTTACCACATATAAAAATATTTAGATATTATGTTTGAATAGTAAGGTTTAATTACCTTATCTGTGCTAGTCTAACTTGTAACAGAGTTATATATTTTTAAAATGTCTGTACAGCAAAGCCAGTTTGAGGGAGGCTGAAGTTACTGAGGGAAAATATTAGAGGGAAAATAAAATATGATTTTTATATTGATTTTTTTGTTTGTGTTTTGTTTGCATTTCTGCAGGTACTGAGAATACAAAAGACAAGAGGTAAATGGCTCAGCTGATATGTCAGTGAGGGTGTTATAATCTTTCACAGAAGATCCAAGAAGCCACAGTCACAGCACATGTCTGATGTGAACTGTGTGAATTAGATGTAGGAGCCCACTGAAAGTATGAGTCTGACTGGATTCATCATTCCTCCTGGTTCAACTTAGTAAATTTTATTATTCAGCTTCTCTTCCTCACAATGTGTTAAAAGTAGATTCAGGTCCCAATAGGATGTCCTCCCCTCTGTCCCAGTTTCCTGGTAAGGGGAGGCTTTCATGGGACATGCCCCTTGGGCTAGTATGCAGATATAAGTGAGTATATACCATTTGAGTCTTTCTGCTTCTGGGTTAACTCACTCATTATGATCATTTCTAGCTCAATCCATTTGTCCACAAATTTTGGGAATTCCTTGTTTTTAATAGCTGAGTAGTATTCCATAGTGTATATGTACCACAGTTTCTTTATCCATTCTTCTACTGAGAGACACTTAGGCTGTTTCCATGTTCTGGCTATTATGATTAAGGCTGCTATAAACATGGTTGAGCAAATTTTCTTGTGGTGTGCTGGAGCATCTTCTGGGCATAGGAGAATAGCAAAGTAGAAGGATCCAGAGGGCCCTAGAAACCTACAAGTAGAACATTATGATAGGCAGATTTGGGCCCAGGGGTCCCACTCAAACTAAGGCACCAGCCAAGGACAGTACAGGCGGTAAACTTTAAACCCCTACCCAGATCTAGCCAATCAACAAAATATTTTCCACAGTTGAGTGGAAAGTCGGGTATGACTTTCACATGTCCTCTGGTGCATCATATTTGACCATGTCCCCTGGAGGGGGAGACCTGGTGGCACACAGAGGAAGGATAGCAGGATACCAAGAAGAGACTTGATACTCTATGAGCATATACAGGGGGAGGAAATCCCCCTTAGGAACAGTCATAGGGGAGGGGAATAAGGGGAAAATGGGAGGGAGGGAAGAATGAGAGGATATGAGGGATGGGATAACCATTGAGATGTAACAAGAATAAATTAATTAAAAAATTTTTTTAAAGTAGATTTAGCGTCCAGAGAGAAGGTTTATATGTTAAAAGAATGTACTGCTTTTGTATATGATGGAGTTCACTTCCCAGAAACATATCAGGCAACTCATAACAATCTACAAATCCAAATACAGGGAATTTGACAACTCTTCTGCATTTTATAGCCATCTGTATTCATATATTTGCCAGGCCCTTCCCCTTACACAAATAATTAAAAGAAAAAATAATCTAATTTTTTAAAAAATCATCATGTTCTTTTGAGGAATCGTAGCCCTGTCATCTTCTTTTTTCAGCCCTTGACAATACCGTACTTCTTGACTTTGGTGGGTGGATAATGAAGGAAACTATGAAAGCATGGTATTCTGTATATTGACAATGAAGTGATGAGTTTCTCCTACTTATCAATTGCAAATTGCCTGAGTGAGAAACATGACACCCACAGATAGCTTGCTTTTTAATTGCTTACTATCTTTGAGCAATAAGGTTATTTGTTGCTCCAATGTCCTCTAATCATGATCCATCCTGATGTCTTCTCAATGACTTTCTCTAATGGTGTTTAATTTTGATTTTCTGAATGGTAGATTTAGTACTATGAAAGTCTGACTAGATCTCTCAGAATTTATTTTTATCCCATGACTCTTTAGTTACAATCACTGTTTTCCACCAGTCTCACACATGCAGGACATAAGGCATCCTACTCTCAAGAAATACAAGTTTTAACCCATGGCTGGTGTCAGCATTCCTTGCTTCCTTAATTTAGAGAGCAAGTACCTTTCACATGCTTGGCATCAAGAACTTCTCATCATAGGCCACATTAATTTATCATAATCTTTTAATGAGAAATGGTTGTATTTTAAGTGACATAGACAACTCAGAGTAGATAAGGAAATAAAAGGAGAGAAGACTGGGAGGAGCTATTGATTCATACTAAATTGTTAAAACTAGGAGTTAATCCAGTGTCCATTAAGGAATTGGGATTAATATAATGCCATGCTTGTCCCAGCTTGGACCTTTCTTCCACTTTCCACTGTTTTGTAGGGATTAGTTCCAGGTGACCATACTATTTACTTCCTTCTAAATAGTCTATATAACTTACTCTTTTATTATGTTCAACATCTGAATTTCACTCCTTGAGTGCCAGCTCTATGAAAACAAAGACTTTAGTCTCCTTTACTTCACAAGCATTTCTTTTATGTCCAGAACAATCCTTAGCATAAATATTAAAATTAATTCCATAGTGTCACATGCACATGTTTCTCAGTCTCTCTCCTTGTGTCTCTGAGAAAAAAAGTGTGCATTTCTATCCATCTAGTTGCCTTGGACATCACTACAGATTTAACTAAGCTTTGTTCAGTGGATATTTCTCACATGCTGTGCATCCAATTGTTCACCAAGGAAATCACTGAAGCCATGTAGAGATGATTTTGTCTTTCTAAGCTAATAGTTGAAGCAAGCATAATTAAGCACAAAATAGTTGGACGATTAAGGCATAAAGGACATGATGAGTTTATGACACCCACATTTTCTAGAGGAGGAAGGTAACTTCTATTAATTGTTTATTAAAATACAGGTGTTTTGACAGCAATAGCAATTCTCTCCTAACAATATCAGTGATCTGTCATATAGTACCTACTCTGTATCAGGCCTGGTACATGTCATTATTTGTGCCTATGATGGGTCACCAAGTGTAAACTGGGTGGTACCATTTTTTTTCATTTGCTGATGTGGAAGATAAGGAATGCAGGGGTTCTACATCTTGCTCAAGCCACATAATAGTGCAATACCCAGGGTGAATTTGAACCCACATTTTCTTAGTATTTGTATGTAGCACAGAAACATCTTCATCATCTTCAGTCAGGAGGTTAGAAAGCAGAATCAGCATTTGCCTCTGGAAATTTAAACTGTTTTGAGTTTCTCTGTCTTTGGTTTTTATGTTTTTAATTTTTTTAGATAATCATGTATGCCTATACTATATTTGCAAAATCTCAACTCTTTAATTATTATAAATGGATATTTAGATATATAACCTACTGTGTTACTATACCAGGAATATATACAAATTATTGAGTTTATCTGTATAGTATTTATACAATGTTCAATGTGAAACATTTTTACATGTATAGTCCTATTAGAGTTGCCTGTATGTACACATGTGCTAGAACTGACCACAAAGAATTGGAAGCTTATCAATGAAGCTAATTGACTTTCCTCCTATTTCCTTCCAGAGCAGCTTATAGTTCTTTAGCTAAAGGTAGGCTTTGTCCATCTTTCTCTCATCAGGGCTGGATTGTTGATTGCTGTGTTCTTTGCAGGTCTTCTGCAGGAAGCCATAGTGTTGAGAATTCATTGGGGGGGAAACCCCTGTCACATTCAGAAGACACTATTTCATATTAGTCTGCTCAGTCCTCTGGCTCTTATAATCTTCTCACATCATCTTCCATGATGTCTCCTTATCTTTCTGTGTAGAGATTGTGTTATGGGTACCATATTTTGGGATGGGTTCTCCACTGACACTTATTATCTCCATTCCACCAGCAGTGAATCTCTGTAACAACCTCCTACTGGTGTAGACAGAAATGTCTTTGGTCCAGAACTAAACTTTAGGGATACAAAGCTAACTATCTAGAAGGCAGGTGGATACAGTATTAATTTATTAAAATGGTAATAGCAGGTGTTCTTCCAGGGCATATGGCTATTTTAGTGTTTTGCGAGATTTTCAGTACCAGGCATGAGTTCCCTTCTGTTGAGTGGATATTAAGTCTTATCAGCAGCTGTTGATATTCGTGTCCTTATTGCATTATTGTCAGGCTGGTCATTATTGTACTTCTCAAAATTTACAGTTGGTTAGGACTGTTGATAACATTTCTCTCCTGGTAGTTGACATAGTATTTTCTGATGCTGTGAGATTAGGCATCACGGAGGAACCTCCTAGGCCAACCCAACTTGACTTCTGAAGGTCCTATGGCCAAAGTATGTGATATCTTCATTAATATGGGCTTCCTCTCAAGTTCTGGAAAGCATTGGGAATCATATGTACTGTTTAGGGGGATCTTGTAACCTCTTGACTGGCAGTTATCTTTAATCTTGTCTTGAGATTTTTATTTAATAGTCTATTATTTTGGGGGTCAGAAGGGACATTGCCATGGGGTGAGCTTGTTATTCCTTAAGAGCAGTGCTGCTGCTGCTAGGACAAAGTGTCTCCTACTCCTTGCCCCTAATTTCTGGTGGTGTTGTCTTTTCTTTTCCTTTAGCTCCATAGAGAATCTCTGAATTTTAAAATCACAATTTTAAATTATTTATCTTTTGGTTTCCCAATACTTGTTTAGCTGTGATTTATTTTTTTCCTAATTTCCTCTATTTGAAATATGTAGTATACTTTTTTCCTGTGTGGTCTTTATTGATCCAGCCTGTATACAACTCTAATTCTTATGATTCCTCTGACAAACACATACCTAGAAACAGAAAGTCTAGCCTGGGAGCATAGGTCTCCAGTGGAGCCCATGTTTAGCATGAATCAGGCTCTGTATTTAATTACTAGTCAATATCCACAAAGCAGAAAGTTTCAAGTGAGTCACAGTACATGTTTTTCAGAATCAAAGATGGGCTTTTATTCTATTTCTGACTGTTTTGATGATATGCTCATTCATAGAACATTGGTTGATATTTTCATATTACATATTCAAGGACTTATTCATTCAAGGCTTCATGTTTCCTTTAAATAGTTCCCTTCTATGGTCTGTTCTCATCCTAAATTGCTTCAACATCCTGCATCATTTTCTTTTAAGTTTTAACAGGGGCATCTAGTCAACCTTTCACTCTTTGAAGGAATGTATGTGTTTAAGGAATGGCTAATGTACCTGGATATTCAGAATAAAGTGATATTTTTTATACTTGAAAGCACTATTGGAACTAAACACATGATATAACTACAAAGTGATAAAACTGCACTCCTGTGAGTCGCATGACCTGTCTCAGAATTAATTCACCGAACTGCAGTTGAAGTGATAAATGTGAAGTAGAAACACTGAGCTATAAGGATTTTTCCTTAAGAAGAGCCCATGTGTTTATAGTTAGAGAATTTTGTAGGAGACAAAATTAATACTGATGCGTGTTTGCTGAACACGCCTGTCACTCAGTGTGTGTGACAAACACATGCTGCTTGGGTGATAGTCAAGTATGAAAACATGAATGAACCATTTTGAGTTCAGGGTACAAGTTCCCAGGATGTCACTGATGGAAAATTCTACAAAACAAAGACACATGCAATTATGTTGTACAAGAGAGAGTCATTTTCATCTCACTCTGCCTGTCAGCACTGTGACTCACTCCCACTCTCTTACTTTATTAAAATGTCATTTGTCATCTACTTTTCATGAATTGTATTCTACAGCTCTTTGTTTTTACAGATGCAAATTAAAAGACACAGTGGGAGAATGTTTGGGTTAGTTTCCTAAGAAAACAGACACAGCTTCCACATTAAGAATGCTCCAGAAATATTTTGAGTCAACATGTTTCATTTTTATTTTTACAAAACCTTCAGGGACACTGTGTCTACTTCACTTGGTTGAGAATCTGAATATTTTTATTAGATGCTCCTAATGTAGGGCTAGGGGCAGGAAGCAAAGCAGAAGATAAATTAAAGCAAGGAGAAGCTGATTTGTTAGGAAATGTTTTATTCCATTAGAGTGGAAGACAGGACAGGACAAAAATAGAACAAAATATCACTGAATATGAAAAGAGACAAGAAAGAGGTTGCTAAAGTCTGGGAGACCCTCCTCAACCACGACGAACAGACTGTAGAGTTCTAGGACCTAGAAGGATGGAGCTGGGAAATGTGGATCTTGAGTTGGAGATGGTAACACATCGGATGGAGATAGTTTTCTGATTTTAGAGTGAGGAATCAAGCTGTAGCCAGAAAATTATGAATGTACCCCATGTTTGCATTCCTGAAGGGACACTGGGAAACAGAATCTAGAGACTCATTGGTTAACAAAATGACCTAATACAGGCTTGAAAATAGGTGACTGCCAACTGCACATGGAGTTTATTCTAGTTATGGTTACTATTGCTATGATGAAACACCGTATCCAAAAGCAAATTTAGGAGGAAAGGGTTTATTTGGCTTACACTTAAACACTGTAATGCATAATTGAAGGTAGTCAGGACAGGAACTTAAACAGGGTAGGAACCTGGCGACAGGGAAGCAGAGACCGTGGAAGGGTTCTGCTTACTGCAGGAATAGCACTACTCGCAATGGGATGCCCCTCTTATCAATCACTAATTATGAAAATGAACTACATCTGGATCTTATGTAGGCATTTCCTCAATTGAGATTCCCTCCTCTCAGATGACTCTAGCTCAGTGGTTCTCAACCTTTCTGATGCTGTGACCCTTTCATACAGCCCCTCTGGTTGTGGTGACATCCAACCATGAAGTGATTTCATAGCTACTTCATATTTGTGATTTTGCTACTGTTATGAAGCACAGAGACCTCATCTCAAAATAATAAAAATATGGAATCACCTATTTGGCAAGTGTTTATTGTACCAGGATAGTAAGGACTGCTTCTGTCCATTCTTCTGTCTTCCAGTGATCATGGACTGAAGTTATTAGGTCAGACCATTGCCTAGGCACACTGTATTTATTATTCTTTTAAATACATTGTTTCTGGGATAACCACCAATATACTACAGGTGTGTTGGTAAATCGCTGCATTATCCTCATCATGTACTTCTGGCCCATTAAGGCCCCCTTCTCTGAAAAGCTGGACTGAGTAAAATGAATACAGTTATGCATTGATCCACCTCAAAGGCACAGTCCCATCTGACAGCTAAGACCAGAGGAAGAGCCTGTAGCTTCAACCAAGTAAAGAGTCCTTGCAGCAGCTACAGTTGCTCTGTTGTGCTAATGGACTTCTCTTAATGGTGAGAGATAAGCTTTGCAATTTACTCAACAGCCCTGGACAGCTTTTCTGAGGCCTTTCTGCTCCCACTAAGGCCTTGCTGCCTGCAAGCTAGAGCAGGGGTGGCAGCAAGTACTCTGCCTGTATAACCCTTCCAGGGCTCCCTGCACTCCAATTATTGACTGAGACAGGTCCCCATGCTAGGATAATTGCCTATAGAAACCATCAGCACTGATAATTAGAGCTAGCCAAGAGGCAAACGTGGCCTCTGAGAGAAACCATGTTGGCCTCGGTATTTATTAAAGGAAAAATGTATCTCCATCTCCACTTCCTCTGTACAATTTTTCCATCTGAGTGTGTGAAACTGCTTTCACGGCTCCAGTTTTCTCATTTTCTCACCACTATGCTTGTCATTAGGCAACACCTTGAGAGCTGCTTTCTCTTTCTTTACATAGAGTTCCTGAAGAAAGCCTTTTCTTTTTGACTCCATACTTCTCATAATGAAAAGAATATGTCAGTCACTATGTAAGAAAGTAGGCTTTGAATTAGACTGAAATGAGTTTGTGGTCCAGCTCTGCCATGTGTTGTAGGGGAGAATCAATTGCACCATGCCTTACACTTTTCCTTCACAGAGTGACAGAGTTAGCTATTCACATAATGTGGTGTTGTGAGGATGAGAGGAGATGATGTAGATAGGGCCTTGCAACAATGTGCTGTGTGCAACAGTCCCTCTACAAAAATAAGCTGGGGGTCTCTCCCAAAGTCAAGGCTCGTGTGCAGTGCACACATTACTGAGAAGTCTTGTTTCAAGATGTACTTTTATTGTTTTTAGTTATGATGACTCCAATAGGAAATGGATGGCATTGAAAAGTTCCTGAAAGGAGGGAATGTGCCACATCACACAGACCCCACAGGTAAGTTTCAGACTTGGTCAGATGTCCCAGAGACCCTTTGTTGTACTTTCTAAGGGAAAGGTCAGATAAGGCAATGGGTGTCCAATGATGATTGACTAAACAATACATTCTTGAGTATAAGGTCAGCCTCTTATTGTCTGGAGCGAGAAGTGGTAGTCTTTAGACACTGGAAGAAAGTGCATATATTAACTCAGAGCAGTTGTGACAGCAGGCATAGGACCTTTACAAGCCCAAGTGAAACCAGACTCCAGCATGGAGAAGAGAAGTGGGCACAGAGTTCTTCATTTAGCCAAGCAGCTATTGGCCACTACTCATTTCTAGGAAGGGTAGAGTCAGTTATCTCTGAGAAAATAGCCCCTAATAACATGCTCCAGTAGAATACAATACATCTGAGAATGTCTGTACAGCACAATTTGGTCTTGATAGATGGAGGGGGAAGGGCTGAAATGGAGATGGTGCATATGACCAACAGACAAAATCCTCAAACTAGTACAATGTATTTAAAAGTGCAGTTAATCATGTGATCTCATATTTAACATGATCTGTTCTCTGAGAAAATGCTTAGCATCCCTCAGTTTATCTACACAGAGCATCTCTCTTTCTTCTGGACCAACATTAACTGACCTGAAGACACTTTTGCTTCGTTTTACATAAGTGATTTTCAATCTTTGTAGTTCTGTGACTCTTTAGTACAATTCCTCATGCTGTGGTGACCCCCAACCATAAATTATTTCAATTGCTGCTTCATAAGTCTAATTTTGCTAGTTATGAATTATAATTTGAAAATCTGTGTTTTCTGATGGTGTCAGATGATACCTGTGAAAGGGCAATACCTGAGGGAGTCATGACCCACAGGTTAAGAACCATTTTTTTTTAGATATTTCTATACATTTTATTTTCTTCACATAGACAATAATTTATTTGGTTTTATCATTGACATATGCATTTTACTACAAACTCTTACTGTCCATCTGGAAGTAGTTAACCAATCTTTCAATTTAAATAATTCCCTGAAGGAACTTTCATCAACCAGGTTAGGAAAAGACTATCACTGTTCACTGCTGTAATACTCTACACTTCTACTTTAACACTGGTACAACTGATTAATCCACTTTAGAGACTTAAATTTTTAAATATGTCATTGGATTTGTAAATTACAGAGGCTTAGTACCTGTCTTGCTTATTTTGAAAATTCCAATTCATGATATCTAATGTATTTGTAAAATGTCTTAACTTTTTTATCCGAAACCCATTTCTAAATGTTATAAGAATTGCTATTAATATTAACTCATCTCTGTGACCCCATCATAATTCTCTTGAGAATGTACTAAAGGACTGACTTTTTTATTTGATGATGGTATATTAAAGTTTGTTCTTGATAGGATTACTTGAAGAATTTAATAACATATGCTTCTTAAAAGGCTTGTCATTGTGTGGATGTCATATGCTATAAAACGCAGTGCATACAATCACAAGGAGCTACTCAGTGGTGCTTTGTAAGAGTTTAGTTTTACTCCATGCCCTTCAGTTCTATGATTTCTATAACCACTCTTAAAACTGTCACTTATTTTAGGACAATTAAAAGCTTACTTAAAGGAGAGGGTGGCCTCTTAGGCTTATGATATGAAAAATAATATGGTCACAAAGAAAGGATATAATATTGAGGTTTTACAGTCACTGTTCCAGAGACCAGCTGTTGATAAAGTTATCTAATCAATGCTATTGGTCATGGGTACAATTCTGGAGGCATACACGTCGTCTATGTGTAATGCGTCACAGGATATCAAACTCAGGGCACGAAACCTGAGTGTAAGTATTCATAGAATGTGTCAGACCTAAGAGCACATCTCTTCTGAATGTAAGATAATGAGAAATGGAGAAAGCATTAGGCGTCCTATCTATCTGTTGCCTTTCAATAACTAACAAATCCCTACTCCTCCTGCCATCCAAAATCAGAGCTTAATTCTACTCCTGTTCACAGTCCTCTGGACTGCCTTTCACTGCTCTGAGTCCTCTTCACTCCAGGGCATAGAAGTGGATGACAGCTCCTGCTTAGGTGTTGCCATTTCCATGTCAGACTGAACAAGAGAGCAAAGAGAACCATGTGATGACTCTGGGTTTTATTTTGGCCAGTGTCTTGTGAGTAAAGGAAAGTGCTTTTTGCAGGAGCTTTCATACTGTCATCAGGAACGATGCCTCCATTCTGCTGAAGCCACACATAGTCCGAACACCATTAGATGGCAAACACGAAAGATGATTTGCATTTTCTGTGAATATGTTTGGAACCTGACATGAGGTGACATATCATTTTAAGATATTTTATGTTTTGCAACCAAACTAAAGAAACATAGGTGTTATCATAGTATGCCTTATTAAGTCTGTTAGCCAAAGAATACACCCCTACTGCAGAAAATTTGTGCTGATGTTTAAGATATGTTCCATTTGCATATGCTACGATTTTGCCTTTTCTCAGGTTTTGTTCTGGACCTGTTGCAAATTATTTTTTGTTTTTGTTGAAAATATATTTTCTTATACAATACATCCTGACCACATTTTCCCTCTCTATCCTCCCCTCCAGCTCCCCACCCCCACCTCTTCCCTCCTCAAGACCC